>JAVXUO010000253.1:0-600000 GCA_033065855.1 Escallonia rubra | reverse complement strand
GCGGTTCGCCACGATATTAACTTAATATAGTCCATTACTTAGTAACTTTGGTCCAGTCCAGTCTAGTCCCGTCCAGTCCAGTTAACCCTTCCAGTTAGTAACTTTGGCTCAGTCCAGTCCAGTCCATTAAGGTGAGTCCAAATCCATGGTCAAGAGTGATATACTTGGAAGATTTTATAAATTTTTTGTGATTTATCCTTGATGTAAATGATTTAGTCCTTGATTAATATGGAATGTAGAGATAATTTATGAATCTGGTACATCCTATTTAATAAAATCGAAGATAATTAGTGAATTAGGGGCAGATAATGTCTCGAAATTTGGGAAGAAATATTGTTAATTATGAGATAAACTAGCAGGTTTTCGACAAACCGGTCGGTTAGTTGACTTTTTTCAGTTTGTGATTTTTATCAAATATTATACTTTATCTCCATTTCACAGAGTGAGATGGTTATCTTTATCGTTTCTGACACCCCAAAACTCTGTAAATAGGGCATTTGGGCTACATTTTTAAGGATCAACTTTTTCACCCTAAAGCTTTTATTCCACTTCTCTCATATTGCCAGATCATCTCTTAAAAGAAACTAGCACTTCATTACTTGTTTCTATATCTTCTCAAGTCACTTGCATCATGGATCCTTCACAAAACGTTTCCCGAGTCTTCAAGGCAAGCGGACTCGCGAGGCACATTTTATTGCTTTCTAGGCTAGTTTAGTATAATGGTCTAGATTAATTTATCTTTCCCGCGCTCACATTTTCCTTTCTAGAACAAAAACTACTGAAAAGAGTATGTTCCCAACCTATTCTGGTCATACCCAAGGGCCCAATAGGGGTCCCATTTCACACGAACACATGGACATTGTCAAAACGGCCAATTTTCCAACGCATCAAACCGGTGAGCGCCCGCGCACCAGAGACACGTGTTTTTCTCGTTCCGCGCGCTTCGTGGCGACTTAGACATCTTATTTTCGTGCCGACGTCACTAACGCTAACGCGATCATCACACCGAGACCATCCAAACACCTTTTCATCAAAAATATCGACTGGCGGCGCATTTGGAGAAACGGGGTCAAGGGGAAAATGGCCTTGGCCAACCCCAGGGGGTCGGCCTCGGCCTTCTCAGGCCGTAGGGGTCGACCTCGGCCTCCTGGGTGGCTTGGCCTTGGCCACTTTCCCCCGGTGGTTCACCCCTTTCTTGTATGCCCCTTTTTCATACTTATTTCCCCTCGTATGCTTTGTACGTAACCTTGGCACCTTGATCGCTACGAGCGTATGATTCTTGACAACGTGCTCGTCATAACGCAACTTCCGGATTCGTCATTGCTTGTCAAAACACCTACCGACGGCGCACACGAAGTTCGCAAAAGGAGAAGTGACCTTGGGCTCCAAAAATGGAAGATGGGCAAATGGGCTTGGCCAACCCCAGGGGGTCGGCCTCGGCCTTCCCCAGGCCATAAGGGTCGGCCTCGGCCTCCTGGGGGGCTTGGCCTTGGCCACTTTCCCCCGGTGGTTCACCCCTCCGCGCAACCCCTTTTTCGCACTTTTTTCGCTTCGTACGCTTTGCACGTGACTTTGACATCTCGTTCGTCATGTAGGTACGATTCGCGTCAACACACTCATCGTGATGCAACTTTCGGATTTGTATTTGCCCATCAAAACACCTACCGTCGGCGCACCCGAAGTTCACCAAGAGGGGGGAGTGGCCCTGGGCTCCTTCATGAGAGTTGGCCATTTGGCCTTGGCCAACCCCAGGGAGTCGGCCTCGGCCTTCCCCAGGCCATAGGGGTCGGCCTCGGCCTCCTGGAGGGCTTGGCCTTGGCCACTTTCCCCCGGTGGTTCACCCATTTCCCACATACTCATTTTCTCGAGTCTTTGCACCTCCGCGATGTTTACAGACGTTCATACATCAACTCCGTGACGTCTCTCGTCCAACGACCATGATCACGCACCGCTCCCGCGATGCCCGTCACCCACGCCCGTCACCCAAAGTCGCACGCCACCAACAAACAACCCGTCATTGGCAACCGCATGCCATCACTCCCCAACTTTGTCACTACTACATGTTGCGTTCATTATCTTGTTATGACAGGTACACTTAGCTCACATCCTGTCTTCGAGACACACGACCCGCGCCCTTACGCCATTCTCATGACAGGTGCCCCGGCACCAAATATTGCTCCGCGACGTTCGTCGCCGAGCCCTTGCACCATTCTCATGACAGGTGCCCCGGCACCAAATAAATATTGTTCCGCGACGCCATCATCATGACACGTGCCCCGACACCAAGTATTGCTTCGCGACGATCGTCGTCGCGCCGCTTTCGTAACATGTACCCCCCGCACCAGGTATTATATCGTGCTATAGGCACCGCGCCCATGCGCCACAATCGTGTTGCATGCTACTGGGATGGGCTCAAAACCTTATAGCCATCGCCGTCTCAATCAAAGGGGGAGGGGGGGGCTTCGGCCCTCGTACCGGGATGGGCTCACAACCTTATAACCATCGCCGTCTCAATCAAAGGGGGGGCTTCGGCCCTCGTACCGGGATGGGCTCACAACCTTATAGCCATCGCCGTCTCAATCAAAGGGGGGGCTTTGGCCCTCGTACCGGGATGGGCTCACAACCTTATAGCCATCGCCGTCTCAATCAAAGGGGGGGGGGGGGGGCTTGGGCCCTCGTACCGGGATGGGCTCACAACCTTATAGCCATCGCCGTCTCAATCAAAGGGGGGGCTTCGGCCTCGTACCGGGATGGGCTCACAACCTTATAGCCATCGCCGTCTCAATCACCAGGGGGTCTTCGGCCCCCGTACCGGGATGGGCTCACAACCTCATAGCCATCACCGTCACAGTCACAGGGGGCTCCGGCACAAGGACTGCTTGCCACGGACTCGGAGCACTGAGCTGCGACCATGTCCGCTCATGTTACCGTCGATCACCGACACCACCAGGGCAATGACCCTCGGGTCACTCGGGGATGGGAGCAGGTCCTCGGAGGGCATCGCGCCTAGTCCGCCTGACAGTTGGCTATAAGGGAAACCCTCACCACTGTCAGGTTCTCTGCGCGTCTCTTGACGCACCTCGTGGGATTCAGTAAGGGCTTGGATTGGTGGCTGGGGCAACGGGTTTACTCTGATCATGCCGTCATGGTATGGTCAGTCTTCTCAGACAGGTGGAGCGACGCTGTGCGAGGCAGGCAACGCGAATTTAGGAACCGGCAGTCCAACGGAGAACCGGTATTTTGGGACCCCCTGGTGACGTGTCACTCCCAGGGGATGACATGTGGCACTTTATGACATAAGCACATTGTTTCCTATAAATAGTGAACTTTACAACTCAAAAAGGGGACTTCTTCTTCATTCTCACAAAAATCACTTTCTCACTCTAGAATTGGAGAGCTCTTGGATTCTAGAGAGAGAAACATAAAATTGGGCATAACCTAAGATCGTAACATCAGACCCTGACTTGGACCTCGACTCGGACCCTGACTTGGACTATCGACTGCCGGCCCTGTTCGTCTTAGCTTTGCCTTCGCAGGACTATCATTCCTCACGGCCCGTCTGAGAAGTCTTGCTCTCAGTCCTTACTCCGTCTTTGTTGTCTCCCACTTTGCATACTTGGAAGCTGACACGGACTGCAGCCTTTGTGGCACCTCCACGTAAGTAATAACCCACTTTCCTTGGCATCATTTTGGCGACTCCGCTGGGGAGGTGAGCATCGTACTGCAGTCTGTCTATCTTTCGCACTCAGCAACAATGCCTCAGCAACGAAGGGCTACCAGGACTACCAGTCACAACCTCAACCCAGCCATCCAAGAGGCCGTCATTTCCAGACTTAGAAAATTTTCAAGTTAAATTGCTCTTGCACAAGTCTCTTGACACCACCCTTCATACCATCACCCACCCCCTTGGGGGCTTCACCATTTCTCAATCCCTTCGGCCTCACATTGCAACGACTTGGTACGTGTTGCGTGGGGTGGCTCGAGCTGTGCTACTACGGTCGCATCATCATCCTTCATTCACTTTTTTTTTTATACTTAGAAAAAATTTCATTTTTTTCGCAACCGGTCATCGATGATCATCCTCAGTGGTCTCTCTCGGCATCCTTGTCTCAACACAACACTTAGAAAGAATTTCATTTTTTTCGCAACCGGTCATCGATGATCATCCTCAGTGGTCTCCCTCGGCATCCTTGTCTCAACACAACACTTAGAAAAAAAAATTTCCTTTTTTCGCAACCGGTCATCGATGATCATCCTCAGTGGTCTCCCTCGGCATCCTTGTCTCAGCCCAACACTTAGAAAAAAAATTCATTTTTTTCGCATTCGGGTGACCACCCTCAACGGCCTCCCCTTAGCATCCTTGCTCGAACTAAAAAAAAAAAAATTTCAACACTTAGAAAATTTTTCAAGTTTTTCATCTTCCCCACATGCTCTTCACATACATGCTCTCATCACTCTCTCTATACCTCAATTCACTCTCCCTCTCACCATCCAACACCCTATCACCTTTTCCCCACTTCATACACAACTTCTCTCTTTCTTATGGAAAAGCTTCATTCTTCTCCCATCCCATTTCTCTCTCTCATTTTGCACATTGTGAAAATGTCATTGGGGGCTCCCTCTTTAGGGCTGTCCAAAAAAAATAAAAATAAAATAAAATATTATTATTATTTTATTTGAATTTCAAATTTCAAAACAATCTGGGCAAACCCTACCCGCGAACCCTAACCGACCCGTGCCCCGACTCGCGCGCCCATTCTCTCTCAGTGATGTGCCTGACCCGCGACCCGACCCTACCGAAACCTGACCCGCGCCTTTCTTCTTCCTCCCAAACCCTAATTTTCTAAACCCTAATCTATCTCTCTTTCTCTTCCCAGCCGCCGCCGCCCAGCCCTCCATGCACCGCACCCCCTTCGGCCTCCTGCCGCGCACCTCCCCGGCCGACGCCGACCCTTCGGCCTCGCCCCCACCTCCCTCTCTTCTCCCTTCTCTCCCATGCCCCTCCTCCCTTCCCTTCGTCCACCCGCGGCACCCCGCCGCCCCCCTTCTTCCCCTTCCTTTCCCCATTTCCTCCATTACCGACCCAAGCTCGGCCTCCCCAACCCCCTCCCCAAGGCCAACCTCCCCCCTTCCTCTCTCCTCTCCTCCCTCTTCCCCTTCCTCCCCCGCCCCCTTCCTCTCGCCCATCTCCCCAACGTCGGCCTCGGCCTCCCCACGCCCTTCCCAAGGCCGACCCCGCCCCCCTCATTCCCTCTTCCTCTCACCCATCTCCCCAACGTCGGCCTCGGCCTCCCCACGCCCTTCCCTAGGCCGACCCCCTCCCCTCCCTCTCTCCTCTCTTCTTCCCCCGCAAGCCCGCAGGCACCGCCATCACCCCGCCCCGCCTCCCTTCCCCCCTTTCCTCCCCCATTCCCCTTCGGCCTCGGCCACCCCTCCTTCTCCCCCCTCGGCCTCGGCCTCCCCATCCCCTTCCCTAGGCCGACCCTCACGCCACACCCAAGGCCAAGGCCGACCCTTCCCCCTCTTCAACCTTCGGCCTTCATCCTCCTCCCCATCCCTTCACCTTCGGCCACCAGTAAATATACCTTGAGAAAATGGTTCCCTAGAAGACTTGGGAATGCTTTGTGACGGATCTACGAAGCAAGTGACTTGTATATAAATAAGTGCAAAATGAAGTGCTAAATTCCCCTCAGAAATGATCTACCACTTCTAAGAGAAATGATCTACCACTTCTAAGAGAAATGATATAAAAGCTCTACGGAGAAAACGCCTGTCTTTGAAACGTAGCCCTAAAACATTTATAGAGGTCTGGGCGCCAGAATGATAAGGATGATATCTAAGTCTGTGATCAGGTAATAGAGTAGAATATTTCATGAAAATTGCAAACTAAAAAAAAAATCAACAAATCGGCCAATACATTCGGCAACCGGCCGTTTCATCCCTTATTTTTTTTTTTCACATCTCGAGAAACTATTTGTCCCCAATTCGGTAATTATTGCTGATATAATCAGATGGGATGAACCAAATTCGGGAATTATCTCCATGTCTCATATAAATCAAGGATTAATCACATGTATCAATGATAAATCACAAAATATTTTGAAGCCTTTTAATCAATCGCAATCTCTTGACCTTAAATTGGGTTAAACTTAACTAACTGGATTGGTTTAACCAACTAGACTGGACTCTAACTGGGCTGGATTGTACCACTTATTGGACTCAATTATATAGATTAGGATCATTATATTTTTAGGCCTAACCCCCATCATAATAAATAAACTTAATTATCAACAAAGCCCTAAAAAACAAGAAAGTTAAAATAAAACTACAAAAATGGGGTGTCTACAGCCGATTTTAAATGCTCTAAAAAGTAGCCCTTTTCGCACCGTTTGGTACACTCGTTAATAAGTACCGCCCGGTTCACCACGAACCAGTTTTGGTGATTTCTCCACTAAAAAGGGTACTGGCTAGTTTTATGGTGTACCGGCCAGTTCCTTAGCCTGTACACCTACATGTGCTATTATTAGAGGGGCAAAACACCAAAAGTTGGTGCAGGTGTGTTGTTGCTCTACCCTTCGGTTTAGGTTACTCCATCTACTCAATTTTCACGATACACCTCTCACATTTAACTCCAGTAGTTGATAATATGTGGTCATGGCTACATGTTTAAAATGTTTCATATACTGAGAAACCAGGAGGTTTTCAGTATTATGGTCTTGGAGGTGAGAGCACAGTAGAAAATTACCTCACAGCTAAGAAGCTCGAGAATTTCAACTGTTATCCTCGAATGGGTAGGCTAGGACGACATGCTTATGTACGGTCTCTACAAAAAAGAAGAAGAAAAGGGAAACAAACACATATAGAACGTATGTGCATGTATAAACAAATCTAACACATAAAAGGAATTAAAAATCAAAAATCAAAAAATAACTTTTATTGAATCTAACCCCCTTCTTTTAGTCCCTAGCAAAGTTGCCATTGTAACAAACCACATCCAAAAAAAAAACTCAAAAGGTCCAGTTCGAGTCACCATCTTATCATCTAATTAGTCACGTGACAAACAAAGGAAAGTAAGAAAACCTATGGGTTGACTCTAGATTGTCCAATTAAAGCTTTTAACCTACGAAATTAGAAACTCAAATGGGAAACTAATTTATACTGCTGGAAGGTGTTAGACACCCTGTCATGCCCTAACAGTCACTAACTTGTTTTAACTGATATTTATCCCAAATAAAAATTAAACAAAAGCACAAGTACAACCAAACAAAACCTAAACCAAATCTATATTTGGTTTGAATTTGACAAAGGAAGTCGAATGACCTACGTTGTGAGGACCTTGGTTTAACCAAGTCGTAAATTTTATCTGATGCTTGTTATTTATTATGCATGTAACTTGAATATTTTAATTGTTGAGAGATCTTATGCATTATATGAGTGATGTTCATGACCCATTTATATAGACAAGTTGTATGCTTGTGTTGGCATGGAAGCATCTCAAATAGGTGGATTAGCTTAGTCTTAATCTTGATTAGTTGGTCTTAAGCGTGATTAGTTATCCCTAAGCATGATCAGTTGAGCCTTAAATCATGATTATGCTAATATAAATTAATTAAGGTTAATCATGATTAGTTAGTCACTAAGCTTGATTAATTTCCCCAATCTTGATTAAGCTAATTGTGATTACTTAGTTACTAAACTAGGTTAACTAGTACTTATGAAGCTTATTAAGTCTAAAATTTACTCGGCTTGTCACGACCCAATTGGTAAGTCTTGGAAGGGGTCCAATATCATTGAGACTCTAGGGTGAAAACTCAGTGTATTTACTTAAATTTTAGTAACTCATATCTTCTACCTTTTGAAGTAAGAACAAGAAGAGAAGAGAAAGTAGAGGTGCCTACTTGTAGAAAAACTAGAAAGAAGGTTTGAGAGCTTGAAGAAGGAAGGAAAATAGGAAAATCTTATGTTATAATTTTAGATTAGTAACCATTGATGATTAAATGTTCTCTTCTTGACAAAAGAAGGAGTTTTTAATAAGTTCTACACCCTAATCAAAATTTTTTTTTGTCAAAGGTAGGGTTTTACATATGAGCAACCTTAAGCATGGTTTTAATTATGGTTGGTATGTATATGCCTTGGTATATATGATGTGTTATGTGCTTATAAAGTGCTAGAATTTGATTAGAGAAATATGGGCATATTCTATGTTGATATTTAAACAAGCATACCTCATCCAATACTAATCGGATTTGAGTGTTCTCTAACTTTATGGAAAGCTCAAGAAGTGTGCTTTAACATTTTCTCTTTATCGCTCTCCAATTTAAAGCGTATATTTTCCTAAATTGCATAAATATGAAACTAGTCGAAACTAATTAACCTGGGCAAATTTTGTGCTGATATTTGAACAAGCATATCTCATTCAGTACTTATCGAATTTGAGTGTTCTCTAACTTTCTGGAAATCTTAAGATGTGTGCTTTAAAATTCTCTCTCTTAAAACTCTCTAATTCGAAGTGTATGTTACCCTAAATTGCTTAAATATGAAAGTGGTCTGCTTTCACCAAAACTGTTTTGAGTTAGAAAATGCATATTAGTGTTTTATATGATACCTAGTGTGCTTAACACTATCTATGTAGGATAGCAGGATATATGTTGTGCTTCCTTAGCAAGTTAGCCTTCCAGCGGCATTATGTTGCACCACCTATGTTGTCAATATGTGCAAAGTCTTGCGTAACGTCTAAAATTATCACTCATAAACTAAATTTGCTTGGCTCAGCTTTTGAGTGATCAATCTATGGTCTAACCAAGAATGGATGGTAGGTGAATAAGCATCCAGCTTATGTTTCGGGATCCTTAGAGTTATTTTGATATGTATTATGCTTGAGCTACTTCTCGCTCATTCGCTGCAATCAATGATATGCCATGCATTAATTGATGATAAGCATGATTTGTTCTGTTTATGTTTGCTTGCTATGATTAAGATAATGTTTCAGTTGGTCATATATTTGCTCTACTTAGCTGTGGTTAACCATTTCCATTCTCTGCCATTTAGATACAATAGAAAATCACAAAGTGGTAGGCAATGGCATTGGCCAGGAAGACTTTGAGTTCCCTTTTATAAATAGAGAGTGAGGTATGCTCTGTAATTATGTGTCATCTATTATTAACTAGTGTGGAGGTGTGGTGTGTATGTGTGTATAAGCTTGGATTTGTAAAGATGGATGAATGTAATACACGTCTGAAAGATTTGTTGCGTGGTTTGTATTTTGAATGCAATTAGTGCACTCTGGTTACCTTCTAAAGAAGGATAGCGTGTTAGAATATGTGTTCTCCTGTCCTGCTTTTTGGTGTGTGACATACGTACCCAGCTGAACAAGTCGGGATCAAAAGCTCATAGTTCGATCGACCCTAGGGGAGGCGACCACAATCATGGTTTGTATTTATTTAGAGAACAAATTCAATTCAATTTTTTCTAGTGAAATCCGATCAACGCTTCCATTTAAAATATGATCCTAATCAACTCTTTCAGTTGTTTTAGAATTCTAACGCTTCTCAACTTCTTCTTGTTGAAAGTTTAGAAAATTGGTTTTTAAGCTTCAGAGACCAAAAGTCATTTGCAAAAAAATGGGATCTAACTATGACGCTTATGAACTAATCTATGAAAAATTAACGATTAGGATAGAATTCGTACATCTGGATTTGGAATGCTTAACAGTTGACCTTAGATTTTCCATGATGGGATGCGACGCGACGAAAACACAAGCGAAGGGAAGGATAGAATTCGTACATCTTGATTTGGAATGCTTAACAGTTGACCTTAGATTTTCCATGATGGGATGCGACGCGACGAAAACACAAGCGAAAGGAAGAATGATCTTTCTAGTCCATCTCTCCGTTTCTCTTGATAATTTATCTCTCACATAAAACTGGCAGCCTCTTGGGAGAGATTTTCTCTCTCTAACTAACCTTTCCTTTCCCGTAGCTGCCACAAAGGGATAACGTAAAAAGACCAAGAAATCCATAGTAAATAGGAATCATATGGTACTATAGGAGAATTCGTCGGCTTAGACAAAAATTGGCTAGTTTTCTTTCCTCGCTTAATACTTTTAAACCAATTTTAGAAGGAAAAAAAATACCTTTTAAGTTCAACCACACGTGATTAATCTGAAACCGGGACAGACATCCATGTTAAGACTAAACTAACCATTAGACCTCATATCCAATCTAGACTCTAACATGGGTTAAGCCCAAACTAAATGGACCAACCAACTGGATTGGACCAACTAAATTGGGCTTGATAAACTTGACTCAAGTGCCTCAAATAAGGCCTGAAACATATAAAGTAAGGTCTAACAAATAAATATGAAATAAAGCATACAAAAATGGGGTGTCTACACTTAACTCCAAGATAATTCAAAAATTAATTACAAGTCTATGAGATAAACAATTAGTGACCAAATTCAATAGTTGATATATAAGACTATAACACCCTGAGCCTAAAATGAACGATTTAAAATATGCGATATACTTTTAGCAACATTTTATTAAATTTAGTGATAATGATTGGACTCGTTCATGTATTAAAGAAGGAGTTAGTGGACTTTTTAATTGGTTGCTCAACTTGGGTTTATCATAGCTTACTTTAACTTATGGGTAGCCCAAGTAACTACAACAAATAAACTGATTAGTAAAACCAATAACAATTATGTAACTCATAGTATAAAAAGGAAGTCTTACAGGGGTGGCCAGGGTTTTCACAAGAAAAGAGAAGCACAAAGAGAAAGAGGGGAAGAGGTTAGGGTTTGGAGAAAAATGAATAAGCTAAAGATTTGTTGTTCGGATAATTGTTCTTGAACTTTTTCATCAAAAGCCCAACTTTGTAGATTATGTTTCAATATCGTACTCTCAAATTTTGGTTTCGATCTAAACATAGATCCCATCATCATGGATTAAGTTATATCTTGTGATACTCTCATTGGTAATCAAGTTTAGGACCCCCCTTCCCCCCCCCCTGATTGCTCATAATAATAAGAGCAAAAACTAGGGCTTTTTCTAAAAGAATTTTTGGAATGCCATAAGTGTAACGACCCGGTCCACGGCCCCACCACAGGTCATTGCCTCCCTCAAAAGGGCTAGCCAAGTAGGTACTTATGAGTTCATAGGCAGGGTCTTATAAGGCCAATCGCAAACTCTCCCACAACCGATGTGGGATATTACAATCTCCCCACCTTATTCCTTAGCGTCCTCGCTAAGGCTTGATCACACATAGCCCAGAATCTTCCTCTCTAGCCAATGTGGGATATACCGGGCTCACCCTTCGTTGCCCCAACCATCCTCTTGATGTGGGATATACCGGGGCTTGCCTTCGTTTCCCCCAACCATTGGCAACCCGACTGGACAGCCCAGCCCGAGCTTTCGAGAGTCGGCTCTGATACCATCTGTAACGACCCGGTCCACGGCCCCACCACAGGTCATTGCCTCCCTCAAAAGGGCTAGCCAAGTAGGTACTTATGAGTTCATAGGCAGGGTCTTATAAGGCCAATCGCAAACTCTCCCACAAACCGATGTGGGATATTACAATAAGTGATGGTACTCTCTGAATTATTTTCTAAAATGTTTGCTGTAGCTTTATGATATTATAAGTAGCCACATATTATACATACACTCACATGCAATGATTTTGAGGTTTAAATCCTATTATTTCTATGAGAGACTTGAGATTAAACCTAGATGCTTCTATCAATTACAATATTAGCTTCTAGGCGATTTAAGTTTGTTTAGTGGGCTCTAATATTTAGGCTGGGTTGACATAATTGAGTACGATAGTGTATCGTGTGGCTAGATGAGTTGTTGTGATCTAGGTTGGACAGAGGAACCCATTTAAGAGGTTGTGTTTGCACGATTTAAGGTAAGAAAAAACTTTATTCCTCTCATTGTTTTTGAACAATTGTGTCTTGGGTCATTGATTGCTTTGTATTTTAAGTCTGGTATTCGTTTGTATTCTTAGAATGAATTGTTGTTTGTTGACGTGATGTCGGTTGTACTCCATTTGGTGAATGAGTTATTAGCCCCTTAACTTTGACTGCTTGGCCAGAAGGTTACGATGAATTTGCCTTGTGGGCTACAGTTGTTCTAAATCATGTCCTCGTTATCCATGTGATATTTCAAGTTGAATGTATACATTGATTGTGAGTCTTTGATTGTATAACCTTCAGCATTTTCTTAACCATAAGACATTCAGCTGCTATTTTTATGTCATTCGTTTGTCACTCCGTGGTGTTTTTCCTTGCTGGGGTATTTGAGCTCACCCCCTTCCTCTCCGTAGGTTACCAAAGATTCTAAGCTGGTCATTGCATAAAGTTGTTTAGTGGTTGCTCACAAGCTCAAGAGTGTATTTGCTTTTCTAATCTAGTGGCTAGTTGTTGATTTTTGGATTTTGAAAGGCTTTAAAATTTAAGTCATGGATTTGTTTCGCTGGACATATTTGTTAAGTTGATATTGGAGGAACTTGAGTTGCTATGTTCTACCTTTATTGGATTGTTTAGTAGTAGCGGGTAGTATAAATGGATAGTTAGCGATGTGACCGGACCCTTGGGGTTTGGGGCGTTAAGAGTAGGCTATCTGAAAAAATGCCCAAACTATTTATTCTCAAATCCAAATGTGAAAGGAATTTTCAACATTAACAAAATCTCATCGTCCGTGCTAATCATGGCATGAAGGGGAAAGAACAGGCAAACAATGGTGGGAACGAATTGCTTAGTAAGGAACTTCCCCATACATGGAGGGACAAAAATACTATTAAACATCATGAGCTATTAACAAAGCCAATGAAGTTAACGAAATGCTTTGTTCAAATTCAAAAGACAAATTATAGATTACAAATCATTTATCTAAACAAAGATCACATGAATCGCAACATTAATGATACCTTGCCAAATGAAATTTTTCACCAGGAAAGATAAGAGGCATATTGGGAATGATTTATCCCCACACAAGAGTTTAAATGGATGAATGTCAAAATGACTACAAAAATTTAATCACAAAGGATTTCGTATCAAATAGGATTTCCATGAATGAACTTTTAATCTACATAATTAGAAGATCTAATTCAAATATCCTAAGGGTGTGTTTGGATATGGAATTTTGAAATACTGGGTATTTCTAAATGTCCTCATTTCGAAATCCTCTGATTTACAAAATTCTATCATTTTGAAATATCTTGGTTGGAAGAAAGGAAGCAAAATGTTGTTAAAAAAGATGGGAGGCAAGATTCCTAAAAAATAGGGAACTAGTTAATGTGGGTTTGTAAATTACTGATTGGAGTGTATTTGACAAATAACTAGTTCAAATCACTCCGAAATTTCAAAAATTCCCTTTTGAACTATCCAAACAAGATATTTTGTTCAAGTGATTTACAAATACCCTATCAAAGTCAAATCTCTAGTTCAAATCCTATATCCAAACACACCCTAATTGCTTAAATAACAAATCCATAACCAGATTTGATAACAAGATTGCAATATAGGCAATCCATAAATGTTTGAAAAAAAAATGTATAGTATGTGCCCATTTTGAATTCACAAATCATGGTATTTTACCATGTCAAATGTCATATTTATCTACCAAGTCACATATTGCATCCCAAGCAACACATAAGTCATGCCACTCAAGGTGACTTTCATAATTCAAATATAAAACACTAGGTATAAAATTCTTATTACTGAAAGAGTCCTAAAAGTTTGAATCCTAATTCAAAATGAGGTAAACTCTTATGCAAATATACGATTCTTTAGTCAAACTCGACTTTGTCCCTGTAGCTTCAATACACCAACTTTAGAAGTAGACAAGCTTAAATTAAATCAGTGATAATACTTCCAAGGATCAGACCAAGTCAATATTATACCATACAACAGTACTAGTAAAAGTAATGATATGAGCCTTGCGGAATGGTTAAGCTTGAAAAAGCTGGATACGAAATGAAACAAAGAGAAGCAAACAAATTCAGTCTTTCTCACAGTCAATGAATATCATTCAAAGGCAATTTCAACCAGGAAATAGATTGCTTTCAAGAAGTCTCAAAACATGAAAGTGAACGAAACTTGTCAAGGTTTTCATATGGTTAAAGATTATCAAACATCTATCGGTGAATATTAAATATGGAGGTTTTCATATTGTTAAAAATCATCAAAATCAATTTTGACCAAGAAATAAAAAGATTATGATAAAAACACCGTAAAATGATGGAGGAATCCCAAAGGTTTTAGAGTTTCAAAGTTCATATAAAATGGATGAGAAAAAATCAATTGAGAGCAAGTAGAAGTGAGCTGTTCTGTAATGTCAGAAATAGCGTGTCAATGCACAAATTAGTTGCGTACATCGACAATTTTGAAGAAGAGATATGAGGAATCTCATAAATTAAAAACTTAAACATTACATAGTACTTCATGTGTTTTTAATAAAGATAAGAATCACTAAAAATCAATAAGTAATGAAGATTGTATCGCAAATTAAAAGTAGCCGGCGGAAACAACTAAATTATGGAATTCAAAAGGGGATTGACTTTAGAATTCCATAATTTATCAAATGAGTTTAGGTCATAGGCGGTGTTTGGCTTCTCTCAATGCCTTTTTGAGAGAGAGAGAAATCAAAGGGCACAAATTTTTTTGGATGTAGGGGTGCGACTTTCATATGAACACGGTGGGGCCGGGATGTTTGATGCGAGTAAGGTAGTGTGGATCAAATATGAGGTTGTGAAGATTTCTCTATCAAAAGGACAATGACAATAATCGCTATTCTGCGAGCATGGCAATATTGTCGCACTATGACAATATCACTTTTAAACTGTAGGAATATATGCAACAATATGGTGTGGCTTTGTTTTAGTGAGATTATCAATGATCATAGCCGTGTCATATTTGAAGTTCACGAGCGTTGTTAAAGTAAGAAAGTAGTAACACCTATAAAAACTTTAAAACAAATTTTAGTAGTGAAAATAAAGTTCAAATGGTTAAAATGAAACTCACGTGTCAATTTCTTTTTAATTAATACATTAATTAATATCTAGAAAGAAGTTCACAACTTTGCTGCCGGCAAAAGCCTTGGTAGCTTTGGCTTGAGGGGGCTTCCAAAGAAAAGGTATTTTTCCTTTCAAAATCCCAGGAATATTACCATTTCCGCTAAATCCTCTCCCTGTGGCTGAAAAGCCGCCTCCTAATATCCCTCAGCTCTCCGTGTCCGTGTGGCTGCAAACCTTTTCAAAGATACTTCCACTCCGTCCCTCTTCCCCCCACCCACAAACTCCATATTCCCGAAGCACCTTCAATATCCATCTCGGTTAAACCCTTTACTCTCTCGCTCCACCCCGCGCTCGCGCTCGCGCGCACACACACGCACACGCACACGCAGTCTTGTTATTTTCGTCCCCTTTTTTGTTTAAAGAACCTCCATCTCCATGGATTGACCAATTTGACTTCTTCATTACCAATTGTCATAAAAAGAGAACTATGCAGCCCTCATCTGCGACTCAAGAAAGCGGTAATGCCTTAAATTACTTTCCCAAATCAAGCAACTTTGCATCTGATTCTAAGTTGAACTACTATAATTTGGATGGGTACTCTCCATTAGTGTCCAATTACTTGTACTTTGATGGGATTGGGGGTTGTGTTGGCAAGAACAAGCCAAAGGTCGTAGCTTCATTGAGTTTGAAAGGTAGAAATGTTTCAAGATTGGGCAAGATTTTCTATGAGTTTAATAGGGCTATCAGATTTCATTGTGATAGAACCCCAATTGGGTTTGCTTCCGTTGGAAGTACGGTTGCTGCAGAAAATAATGGATCGAGGGAAGATGGGTTTGGTGTATTGGAGGATGAGGGTTTACCCTTGAATGGCGTTGAGTTGAATAGTCCCAAAAAGGTGCTTATATTGATGAGTGACACTGGTGGAGGGCATAGGGCATCTGCCGAAGCCATTAAGTCAGCATTCAACGAAGAATTTGGTGACGAATATCAGGTTAGTTTCAAGTTCATGGGGGTTGATTTTAGAATTAATGGGGTTTGCTTTGTTTGTTGGTTGTGCGATGTTTTTGAAAGAATGTATGGTGCAGGTTTTTGTTACTGATTTATGGACGGATCATACTCCTTGGCCATTTAATCAATTGCCCAGAAGCTATAACTTCTTGGTGAAACATGGGTCTTTATGGCGAGTGACCTATTATGCTTCTGCTCCTCGTGTGGTGCATCAACCTAATTTTGCTGCAACGGCAGCATTTATAGCTCGGTATATGTCCCTTTGACAAGAATTATGCTTGATTGATTTTTTTCCCGTGTTATATATTGTGCACTGTTATCGGAATTCAAGATCGATAACCTTTTATTCACGCAACCCAATATTTAAACTTTGTCCTGGGAAAGGCATAGCTCTGAATTACAAAAGGATGTCAAGAAACTATAACTGAAGGTCACACAGGACTGAACGGGATACGCGCGAACTAGCCCTATAATGCCTGTACAACAAGCGTCTCACAAAACAGAATAGTTTCAGGAATGCGAATTGGGTCAGGAGTACAAAATGGGTCTAGAAAATTTTCCCTGACCTAGATGCAGTCACAACATGCATCACTGTCCAGGAACTTGAACGAGAGCTATTCTCCCAAATTTGCTCAAACTTGCATCTCTGTGGGGAACAATCACTTACTATCAGCTCTAGTTCTGTAGTTGGAGCAGATTTAAGGGAATAACTCTTATATGAGGTACCTTTGATATATTTAGCGTGAATAAAATTGTAATTGTGATGTTACAGTCTGGTTCTTTTAAATTGGCATCCGGACTTCTCTTATTTGCTTGTTTTTGGCATGGATGGTTGTTACCCTTGTCCCTGGCATCACATTTAGGTCTAAAAACTAAATTAGACTTTAGAGAAGCTAGTCATAGTATTCTCTTTAAGGCCTTTATATATCTATCATTGTAGAAAAACCTTCTGTAGAAAAGACAGAAACTCCTCCATACAAGTTAACTTCTGTTTGGAGATAATTGTAGGTACCCTATAAATCACTGGTCAAGTGATACTTGGTAATTTGAAAAGTAGTAAAAGTTACAAAAGTAGATGACATATTGCGTTACATAAGCAATTAATGCACATGAAAATGAACATGGTACGAAGAACTTGCAGTTATGGTTGTTGCTCCATTTGAAATTCTGACGTGAGTGGGCTGGAATTTTGGTTTGTTGTTACCGTGCAAAATGAAGGGGAGAAGTTTTTAGTGGTAGGGCTTTAAAACTAGATATGTTTGTGAAATGACTTAACGGGGGAGGATAATAGATTAATAGGATCATAGCAACTGAAAGTCATCTGATGAGCTTTTTGATACCTTTACATGAAGGAGATGTTCAACAATTTACAGATTGTCAAGGTACTTTACTGATCAGCTGTTCCATTTATGCTTTATTGGGCATAAAGATTATGGTAATATTTAAAACAAACTTATTTGAAAATCAGTTTGGAAGCTATCTACTTTCTATGCAACTTTATCTAAAATGATAGGGAGAGAGAAAACAAAATCCTTACATGGCTTTGTGAATTACAAGAAGGAGATACATGATAGAGTGAGAGGATATTTTAAGATGATAAATACTATCTTCTCTGGCAATAGTTGTAAAACAAAGAAGTGAATTTCTCATTTTCAGTAGGCTAAGTCCTTATGTTTTTTCCTAGTCATGGATTGACAGGAAACTTATAAGATCTGGTTCATTGGTGTATGATTTTACCAATGGGTTGCTGCTAATAGATGAATAACTCAAAAATCCGCCCAAGTTTAGAAGCTTGCTTACAATTTCTTGATCAAAATTATTTTAGATCAGCAAGGCTAGCTAGGTAGCACATACACGACACGGACACCGAGTTCGACACCGACACTAACTGGACACCACAATTTCCATAAAATCAGATTTTGGACACCACATGACACCGCTGAATTTTTTAATATTTTTTATTTTTTATATATAAGTAAAACATATATAATAAAAATAAACATCAATTGGAGCAACTGAAATTCTTTTCAAAATGGATGAGAAAGAAAGACAGTGACATGAAATAGTCTCAACAACAACAAGAAAGGAGGCTGGTGAAAAGAAATCTAAAGAATGTCTCATCAGTACCAAGATTAGAGGCTCTACAGTAACAAGAAAGAAGGAAAAAAGACCGGAACCAAAGGCATGAACGAGAGGCCTTATATAGTCAGATGGGTTTGTCAGTGAGATCGGAGATGTTGACCTATCTTCCTCTGGACCGGTAAACTTGGATACTTTCGGTAAAAAAAAAAAAGGAAGAACAAGGAAAACAAAAAGAGATGAGGGAGACAGAAGAAGTGTACCTTTTCCAGGGTAGATCTGATTAGGGTTTGGCTTAAAAGATCATTTGTAAAAAAGCCCCAGATTTGTCAATTATTACACACTGACCCTGAAATAAGTTTGAAATATTGTACTTTGGTCCCATACATGTGAACAGTTCTTCAAGAGGTGTCCGACACTTCTTTAAGAGGTGTCTGACATGGTGTCTGCTAATTAAAATAAATAAATAAAAAATTCCGACACTACTCAGAGGTGTCGACACGTGTCCGAAGGTGTCGGTAGGTGTTGGACTCCATACCTCAACTCATATGAGGTGTCGGTGCTTCCTAAAGGGCTAGAAACTTAGTATTGACCTCCTCACTACTGTGGTTCACAACTCATAGGTCAGCCAACCAACAGGTGCTGTGTGGGCCACCCCACCCCAGTGGGTCTCATTGTGAGCCACCCTGTCCAGCAGAAACAATGCTTCTACATTATTCTTTCCGTTAAGGAACTCAAAGCAGGGACCTTTTGCTCTGATACTACTTGGATCAAAGCAACCAACTTTCTCAAAAAGCTTAAGCTTTGACATCTCTCCCATATCGGATACATTTCTCCTTGAGATTTGCCTTAAAGGAAACTGCCAAGGATCCACAGATAACTACTTGGCTAGCCCTTTGGACGCTAAATGTGGTGGGATTGTGGACATGGTCATTGTAGATGGTATCGAAGCGGACTCTTGAAACGTCGGGATTGCGTATCCAGTCGGCTTGCCAGTGTTAAGGGCAAAAAAAGGCAAACCCGGGTATATCCCACAGCAAGAGGATGGTTGGGGCAAACAAAGGGTTAGTAGGATATATCCCACATCTAGAAGGGAGTTTGTGGGCTATAAGTGACAAGGTTAAGTTGGGCCTTAGCGTCCTTGCTAAGGCCGAAAGCGGATGATTGTAACGCTCCGTCCCTGATCAAATATGTTGATGTTTGAAATAGCCCTAATAAACCCGTCGAGCATCTCATAAGTACCTACTTGGCTAGCCTTTTTGAGGAGGGAGATTGTAAGCTCCGTCCCACATCGTATATGTTAGTGTTTGATATTAGCCCTAAAAGACCCTGCCAAGGCTCTAATATGTACCTACTTGGCCAGCCTTTTTGAGGGAGGCATTGCTGCGTGGTGGGGTTCCGGATCTGGGTCATTACATAAGCTGTATGGAAAGGCACAACTAACCCTCGTAAGGGTTTCCTAGTATCTTCCTGTATGATCTCCCCTCAGTCAGCCCCGTGCCAGCGTTGAAGGTAAAAATACAAGAAAGAAACATTCAATAATGGATGTAATAAATCCGTATGATTGCTGCACAAGTTGGAAATGATATAAGAGCTATGATTAAGGTGGTTTTAACTACACCAATGAGGAAAAGTGACCATTAAAATTGATGATAGGACAATGCACTATAGGTCAATAGTACTCATAGTTATGTATATAACGGGTATTTATATTTGCTTCTATTCAAGTCTTCAAATATGCCCGTTCTTCCAATCCATTGTGCCCCAGATTCTGTGTTGTCAACAATCTGTTTTCCGTCTCTCCACATGCGAGCCGGGGTTGAAGTCTAGGGATGGTATCAAAGCGTGATTTACATTGTTGGGCCAATTCATCAACAGCTAAGTTTAGGGCAGATGGAGGGGAACGATGGAAGCATTACATTTTAGCTATGCCCTGGTTTCATGTCCGCCATTATGTTAATTCCGATCAAGCCAATAGGAAAAAGAGCCAAGATGCCCCCATATTACCTTGCAAAGAGTCCCTTATACTTCGTGTTTCTGCATAATTGGCACATGTACTTGTATCGTGGAATTTTGACTGCAATTGAAAAAGACAGGACTTCCTGTATCTTTTTCCTCACCATCCTCTCTTGTCATCACAATCCACTAAACCTTGTCCTCCCTCTTTCAATCAGCCAAATATTAAATGATAAATTTGACATTATGTAGAGTATATCCATTGGATAAATAGAAAATCACACTTTTATCTTCAATCGCGGAAAGCTAGAGGACGTTAAAGCTTAAAGCTTGTCATCAACGGTGGATATATCTGTTCAAAAACCTCAGGTAACTATGCCAATGTATTGAAGCATCAAAGCTACACCTTGGTCTAAGATTTCAGTAAAATGACAATGCTATGCCATAGATGAATTGCAAGCTATAGGAGCTTCTAAACACAAGGATTATGAGCATAGAGAGAGGTGTTGCCTAGACGCCCCACCGGGAGGATACCAAGCTCCACCAAACTGCCTAGTTGGCTTGGCGACCACGACTTATGCAAGAACGGTAATATGTTCTGATGAAAGGGCGGATGAAAGTTTCTCTTCACCCTAAACAAGATACGGGGCACCCTAATCAAGATACTTGCCTGCTAATTTCCAACTATATGGGACAGTTTCTCTTCACCCTAAACAAGATATGTATTGTCGGACCAAAATAGAGAGACTGATCAGTTTACGTAGCTTGAAGGTTAAAAAGTTTCAGAACAAGTCCTACTCGTTTCAATATCAATTGATCTTATGCTCTACAGAACAATACAAGGTCACCCACATGTTTGCTCTCTGTTCTTTTATTTTCATGTTTGAGGTGAAAGTTTTTGATTGACGAGATACTCGTCTTTCTTTTACTTATACGCTTAAATCAAAACATGGGTCACGCTTGGAAAAATTAAGGCAAGATTTTTTACCAAAAGTTGGTATGTGAACCAGTAGGCCCAGTCTTTGCTGATAAGTACAAAGCTAGCTAAATGGTTCATCACAAGATAGTGCACAATATATTTCGCAACAAGCTTGAATATCTTAATGACCCTTGAGATAGAAGTAAATAATACACCATGTCATTTTTGCTGATCGACCTGAACATGGTTTGTTGGGTTTCTGGCTTCTTTGGCAACCATGTTTAAAAAGTTTGATTCTTGTACTTGAGGATTTTGTATGAGCCCATTAATAGATACAGTTTTTGGGGTTAGCTCTCTTCCCTTTCAAATAAGAGTACAATTGCTTGTCATGTCTTTTGTACTCGTTTTAGTTCCTCATCCGTCAACTTGTTTTCTTATTGATATCGTTGGGGTAGCATTTTTTAATATGACACCGTGTACTGGGAATGCTTACCTCAGCACTTACCTCCTTTATCGTTGATGGCTTTTACATTATCATTTGACATCAGGGAATCGTGCCTTGGTACATCTCCCATCCACAACATGTGAGTCCCACCTTATATTTTGTGACCTCACTTTTTGTAATTTAGCTTTTCGCTTATGTAAAGTTTGTTAGTTTTTGACCTAGACCTAAGGTATCAACTTGCGGTCTTGCTTTTCATCCTAGCTACCAGTCACCGGTTTGTATTGATAGAGATAACACCTTCTAAGGGACTTCGTCATAGCTTTTCTAGGTCAAATCACTCATAATAAATTTGAAAGAGTCAGGTTAGAGTTAATTTTCAATGTCAGCCAGTTGGGAGATGAAAGCATATTCCCCTGCTAAATCTCCTTTTAATGTACTTCATATATTTTAATCTCTTCATAACCATTTAACACACACTCTCTTGGTCAATCCCCATTATCTTGGAATTGTTTCCCTTCATTCTCAATTTGTCGATTAGTTGCTGCCCCTGTCCGTAGCTTGAAGAAATTTTTTTGAGGAAGTTTATGTTTTGTTGACGTCCACTTTCAATTGTTTGTCCTCTATATCTGTGAATTACAATTAGTTTACTTGTATTTTCCAACTACCACGAAAGAAATGCGATCTGTAGGATTCCTTTCCTGTCCTCTTCACTTTGGTGTTCGTTGTTTTGGCTAAATTTGGCTTATAAATTTAGCAGGAATTTGCGCAGTGCTGACTCTTGTATTCTCCTTTAATTTGACTGTACTGTTTTCACAGAGAGGTTGCCAATGGTTTAATGAAGTACCAGCCTGATATCATCATCAGTGTACATCCGTTGATGCAACATGTTCCTCTTCGAATCTTGAGGGCAAAGGGTCTTTTGAAAAAAATTGTGTTTACCACTGTAGTCACGGATTTAAGCACGTGTCATCCTACGTGGTATGTTCTGCAAACGTACTACTCGTTTGCTGCTCTATATGTTGATCTGATCTTGCATGTCATGATTGACATATAGGTTTCATAAGCTTGTAACAAGATGCTATTGCCCTACAGAAGAGGTAGCGAAAAGGGCCTTAAAAGCTGGCCTCCAGCCTTCTCAAATTAAAGTTTATGGCCTACCTGTTCGCCCTTCATTCGTTAAGCCTATTCGACCAAAGGTTGGTCACCTTTCTTGGTTAGCATCTAAGTTTAGTTTCCTAGCTGATGCATGTGTTCTTTATCGAATTTAATGGTTCATGTTGAGAACTATACGGACTCAAAATATAGCTTTCTGATACTCTAATCTGACTGAACATTAAATTGGGTCTATATGAGATCCGGTGCATCAGGAATTCAAGTGAGTAGTTTGAAGTAATAACACTTAGGTTGTATGGTTGAGTGAGGGTTGGTGGATACGGTTTCTCTACTGTGACCTGAAGATCATCACAGTCTCGGGTGGGAGTTCAATTGAAACTGCCTAGTGTCATCCTTTCAGGCTGTGTAATATAGCTTTAGCTGTGGCAGAGAAGGTTAAAATTCTCAGATATGACTAGACAAATAGGATAGCTCCGCTATATGAAATGCATCCTGTTATCGTTTGTTCTTGCTTCATCTTCTTGAATGCCCCTCGTTGCAAAGTCTCTTACGATGACCTTTTTATGCCTGGCTCCATGGGTCTTGCTTTTGTTGTACTGTTGACAAATTGACACCCTATGTCTGAACCCCTTCATATTAACCAGTCTGAGTATGTATAAATCTTTTTGGTGATTTGGCTATTTATGATTGCAAACCTAAGCCATGAAAGATATTTTTGACTTCTTTTATGTTTATACTTTTATTTTTGCCACTTGATTATGTCAACTTCTTTCTTTCAATTTCATTTAATACGCACCTTCATGACAAAACATGAAAAACCATGATGCCATTTGTTGCACTTCTTAGATTACTCTGCTTCCTTATATTGCATTGTTAATTCTTGTCGAAGAAAAGTTTCAGTGTTATTCAAGCAGAAGATTTTATAATTTCTGTCTGCTTCATCTTATTTGAATAGGATGAGTTAAGAAGGGAGCTAGGAATGGTTGAGGACCTTCCTGCTGTATTGTTGATGGGTGGTGGGGAAGGGATGGGTCCCATTGAGGCAACTGCTCGGGCACTTGGAGATGCATTATATGATGAGAATCTTGGGGAGGCAACAGGTCAGGTTCTTGTGATATGCGGTCGCAACAAAAAGCTTGCCAACGTATTGCTGTCAATTGATTGGAAGATTCCGATACAGGTACACAACTCTAGGAAATTTAAACGTCCTTATTCGTCATAATAGCCCTTTTAAGCGTGTCAATCTGCAGCTATCATTAATTTTTCTGTTTAATGCTATATTATTTATCGTAGTGGAGTTACCTAGACAACCAATGTTCTATTGAAATCCAGATGAAGTTAACCCTTTTTTTCTTCCAATTGAACGTACATCTATAATAAACCACCTTTGTTTAATATCATGATCCCCCCCCCCCCCCTTTCTTTCCTACCCATCCACCCACAGAGACTTGCAGTTCCTCACAAGCCAATGGTACAGAGTCTGGACACACAATACATGCACATGCACAGTGTCCAGCACACACAGTAAACAGGAGCCTTTTATCAGCGTGTAATATATGCTGGAATGATTTTAAGAAAATGGTGCTTTACGATTTTAGGTGAAGGGGTTTGTTACTAAAATGGAGGAGTGCATGGGTGCTTGTGAATGTATCATTACTAAGGTAAATGTCTCCTGTTGTAATATACACTTTTTCCCTTTCTACGCTACGAAACCACCTGATAATGATTTGGTTCCCCTGTAGGCTGGTCCAGGAACTATCGCAGAAGCAATGATCCGAGGGCTCCCCATAATTTTAAATGATTACATTGCAGGGCAGGTACACTTAAAAGTACTCAGGCTCCCCCCTCCCCTATCTTTCTGTTGATTGCAGCTTACTACTTGCATGGGGTGCACATACCTGCCATCCTCTATTCATGTCCTTATCATTGATCTTTTCACAAAAGATGTTTTTACTCCTGCCCTATCAAACCTGCTTGGAATTTGCTCACCTGAATGCATAGTCCAATTAAATTGCAGCTGAAGGAATTGTACTTTAATCTAAAAGTCTTTGTAAGTGTTATGTTGCCTCAGCAAAGTTCACATAGAGAAGCTAATACGATAATTATCAATCTGTGCTGTATAAAATAACTTTCTACTGGTCAAATGCTAGTGACATGTGTTTAAACATATCCCACATTACAATTCCGTATGGGGTACCTTTTTTGAAGTATAATGTTGATAGGCTGAGAGTGTCATGCATGAGTTGGAGCAGACACATTTTCTTTAGGTATAAAATAATACAAGACGAAATTACCGGTGAACAAATTACAAAATGTCCTAACACTTCCGTCAAGCTGGAGCATATATATCAATCATGCCCAGCTAGTTATGTAGAAAGTCCACCCCTTATTAGCCCCAAGAGTTACAGTAAATATATCGGCAAGCTAATATCCTGATCGAACATAACTAGTCTCAATAATCTTCTCCAGAAGTTTCTCACAGAGAAAGTGGCAATCAACTTCAATAAGCTTTGGTCGTTCATAAATACAGGGTTAGAGGCCATGTGCATTGCTGCTTTATCATCGCATACGAACCTCATAGGACATGACTTTTTTAAACTTAACGTCAAGCAAGAAATTCCGAACCCAAACTAACACACACGTAGTACGCGCCATGGCTACTCTGACTCAGCACTTGAGCGTGAAACTACATTTTTCTTCTTGCTTTTCCAAGAAAGCAATTTCCCACCAACAAAGACGCAATAGCCACTAGTAGATCTCCTATCCGAGAGTGATCCAGCCTAATCAGCATCACTAACACCATTGAAGGTAATTGTTTGTTAGCTGAAGCACGGATGTTGGGTTCCAAAGCTGCCAAGACGCCAATAAATCCCAATATCAAGCTCACTGTTGATAAAGGAGATTTGATACCTGATCCAGGTGCATATATATGGTTAGTTGGTAAGCTCTATTACTTAACCATTATCCGTCTTAATGTAGCATTCTTAGTGAGTACTGTATGCTTGGGAAAATCCTTAAGCCACTAAACATGCTTTCAACTGAGTAAAAGAATCATCAGGGTTGACTTCAATGGTATACACCCATTGATCGCCAACTATTGACCTACCAGATGGCAAGGGACAAGATCCGAAGTCTGATTATTGACTAAAGCAGCCATCCTCTTCGATAACAGCGTCTTACCCAGACTGAGTTAAGGCCTAAGACAAGGTTCTGGGAACATAATAAGAACTCACAACATAGACAAATGAACGAACTGAGGGAGACAAACGAGCATATGACACAGAATAGGAAAGGGGATGCATACTACAAGTAAACTTACCTTTGCAAACTACAAGAGAAAGATCCAAGTCAGTGACAGGAGAAGGAGTGTGTGGATCCACAGACGAAGTAATAGGAGCAATTTTGGGATATACAATTTTGACTAACTGATAACAAATTCAATGGGAATTTTGGGACAAATAACACAAGACATAAGTAAGTAGGTATGAGAAGAAACGTCCGATCTGTTTACCCCTAACCTGTGAAGTGGACCCACTGGCTAACTGTACGTGAGGTACATGGGAGGTAGGTGAAAACTGGGGAAAATGCCTGAATCACCAGTCATATGATTGGTAGCAGCCGCATTAATATTCCAACCGCAAGGTAGCATAGAAAGACATGTTTAGACTTAAGTGTGTGGGCTAAGGTGGCTGAAGAAGAAGGCAAATGAGCAAGCTGAAGCTGACATTATTCTGCCTAGGACATGGTAAGCATCCTCTTTGGAGGCACTGTAGATGATGGAAGCTGGCTCATATTAGGAGGAACAACTGGATAAATGGGTGGCTGACCACTTAGAGGTGCAACAGCTAAATAAGCAAATCGAGAAAGCTGGTTCTGGAATTTACCTCGAGGACGAAAAGTACTTAGGATTCCCTGGTTCTTCAAAATAGCGTCTTATGACCTCATACCAGAACGATCATCAGTCCTACCACTTGAACGACCACTAGAGGGAGCTCGATCTTCATGCTGTCTAGAACCGCGTGAATTACCACCATAGAACTGAGACGGGCCAAAAATGTTAGTACAACCTCTCTGTGACTGAATAGCAAGAGCAGAGCGTTCCCCCCATCCTCCAATGACTGGTCACCACTAAGAGAGCAATATTTTTTGCCCACCCAATAGCTGTGCTTGAACATAGTCAAGCTAACCATAACCAGCTAAGTAGCCCTATACAGCAAGCTGCGCCCGCCCTTCAAGTCTGTGGTGAGTGGAAGAGACGTGTTCCACTCCTCACATGCTTTCTTGAAATCATGAAATTCTCAGAATCCTGTGTAATTCCCTTTTTGCACCCGAAAGGCCACTTGACATAGATCATACAAACGATTGGGATCATTATTGCAGAGTACAACTCTTCTACAACTTCCGTCACCTCCTTGACAGTATTATGGTGCGCAACTAAATCAAACCTTAGTTTCACAAAGCGAGGGCGGGAGCGGGAACGGGGGCGGGGGAGCGTAAGCACAAGAAAAATCTGAGGTTGGGAGCGGCTTGAATAAATAAATGCGTAAAGAGTATTATCATTTGTTTAGTATAGTTTACATAGCCAGCAACAACAAACAAGGAGGCTTTAAGGACTTGAAGGAAGAGAGAAACAAGGAATTGAGTTGAAAAGGGCTTGATTTTCAGGTATTCTCTCACTTGTTCCATGCATCTCTATCCAGCTAATGGGATCGAGTTCCCATATTAGCTTGGGACGAGATCCCATGGAGCTCCTAACTTGGGATCGCAAAAGCGAGTTTCCGAGAGAGAAACGTCACCATATTAGGAGTTTCCTGCAACTAAGAATCAAACATCTTATTCTCCACTAAATTACTCATCTGAGTACATATTGCCGCATCCTCGTTCTTGAATTCTTGTGCAGTCATCTCATTAGGTTTCTCACCTCAAGGTGTTACTCCTTACCATTCCCGATCAATGTCTTAGTGACAACAATTTTTTCCATTGACGAAAATCGAACCAATTTTTCAATCAGTCAATCAAGAAGTACAATATCAAACATGATAGGTCTGGAACTCCTAGAGGATATCTTAGACGAATTAACCTCAGACGAAGCTGTAACTATTACCAATTAAGACCTGCAGTGGACAATAGCAAACAAAAGAGAGTTTCCAGACCAGAAACTGATACTATCTGAACTAGCAACTAGCCAAAGAAGTATAGGTGAGGCAAACCAATCAACCAGTCCCACTGTAAAGTTCAAATGGCCAAAAACAGAATTAACGAACCAAGCAACGCAATCCTTGGCAAAATATTGTGTTAAAGATAAATACCAACCAGAGGAAGAGTAAAAATGGCTGTACTTGGAAGGGACCAAGCGACTGCTGTTGTTCTGATGCTGATGGATGGTGTAGAAGTCGTCTGTGGTAGCGCAAAAGGCTGGGCAGCCGTGGTCCTGATAAGCCTAGGGCAGCAGATGCACGGGTCAGCAGTGGTTCTGGTAAATTAAATGGTGGAAAGATGAGGAGGGTTAAAAGGATATATGGGCAGTAGAGAGGGATATAGGGAGGGCAAGAGGGTTGCACAAGTGAGTAGGTTGGCGCTGGTAGTTGCAGAAGGGGAAGAGGATGGTGGTGCAATGTGGAGAGTGGTCTTGCAGGCGGAGAGGCCTGTAGGATCAAAACACTAGGGCTCTCATACCATGTTAATGGCTGAAAGGATCATGCATGAAACTGGAGCACAAACACACTATTATTAGATTTATGTAATACAAGACATTAATACCCCTGAAGTAAGTACGAATTTTCTAACATATTATATGAAAAGAAGTTTTGGATAATATTTTATGTAGGATTAATATGCTTCACAAAAAACCCATACAGTTCCCCTGTTTTTCAGTTCATACATTCATTTCATAGCTAAATGTTTTTGGATTCATGTTCATCGAATGTGATTGCGTCTTACGCTGGCTGTCAATCATAGCAACCATTTTTCTATCGGGGCTTGGGACCGGTTACGTCTAATAAATATGACAATAAAGCAAAGGAGGGAGAATGGACAAGGATTTTGCCCATGGTTGTTTGTGAGCTGCTGTGTGAATTGTAAGGAGAGAAACTTTTATTGGACGGCTCAGGTGAGGTCACCATTATCATATGGTTGTAAGATACACCATACAGATAGGATGAGTGAAGTTGAAGTGCAAAGGCTAAGGTGGATGTGTGCCCGCACAAGGAGGGATAGACTAAGAAGCGAGGAAATCTGCAACAATGTGGGTGGCGCCAATTAAGGAAAGATGAGGGAGCATCGTTCCGATGGTCTGGTCATATTTAACTTAGGCCTTCAGATGCCCCTGTACAAAGTGGTTTACGCAAAGTTGATGGGGTATGACGAGGTAGGGTTGGATCAAGCTCACATCACAATTCTCGTAAAACTTCTTTTTCAAGTTAATAGAGCAAAAAAAGTCACACAGAGTGCTGTAAATAAAAAAATCCTCTTCAAGTGGTAAAGCCACTTGGGTTTTGATTAAGAGACCTGGGATCGGTTCCTGTCCACACATAGGGACTGGGGGTCTAAGCGAGGGGAAGTGTAGCCCAGGCCCAAGTGTCCTCAGATGAACAAAAGGAGAAGCATGTTCTTGTTAAGAAGAATGGAAGTTTGTTATCAAGCCCATCTTTTGCAAACCGGTACTTTAATTATGCTTTACTCTGTGTGAGGCAAGCATGGAAACTCCTTCGCAGTTGGCTCACATCACAATTCTCGTAAAACTTCTTTTTCCGAAAATTTTAAATCACTTCTTGTTTTTCTTGTGTGCCTTATTTTTTGGAGATTAATAATTTTCTGTATACTTGAATTAAGTTTCAACATTTAGGACCTTGTAGCAATGAATCAAGCAGGAGTCTCCTATATTGGATTACCTATCAAAAGAAAAACAAAGAAAAACAAAGAAAGGAAGAATGAGTCTATTATATAGAGGTGTCAAATGGACTGGCCAGTCCAGGCTGGGCCATATCCCCCAGCCGGCATATGTAAAGCCTGCCCTTAAAATCTCTCTCTCTCTCTCTCTCACACACACACATACAGAGTCCTACTTTTTACTTTTTTTCAAGGATAAATTGTGCAGGTTCATGACGACTAAAGTGCAAAACCCATAGATTCAACTTTTAATGCATCGCAGAATTGGGAACACAAGTTATATATTCAAACCTATTTTTCAAAATATCTGTACAAGGTTTCTTTGTTAATCTGATTCCATTGCTACTATTAGGCCAAAAATTTGTTTTTTTATTATACTTGGCCTATCATGGCTTCAATCTAGTAGTTTACCTATTTGTTCGAGTCATGGGTTACGATGACATATATATATATATATATATATGTGTGTGTGTGTGTGTGAAAAAGAAGTCAGCTTTGCGGATTATAATGTGATTCTGAGTTTTGATAAACCTCTAGCATTTCTTGGATGAAATATGTATTTATTGTTTATTGACTAATTTAGAATGTAGTTACCAAGTCATTGTTGCTTTTAGTAAGTGAAATTGATTCACGAGGGATAGAAGAATCCGGAGAAGTGTTAAGACAGACATGCTGTGGAGAGCAAAAGTGGCGGTTGCTACGAGCAAAGTTCACTATGAATTTCAATCAACTTAACGTTTCCTTAACTGAATTACTTCTCTTCATATATTGCAGGAAGTTGGGAATGTACCATACGTGGTGGAAAATGGGTGCGGGAAATTTTCAAAGTCGCCAAAACATATAGCTAATATTGTTGCTCAATGGTTTGGTCCGAAAGCAGATGAGCTCATGGCCATGTCACGAAATGCATTGAGGCTGGCAAGGTCTGATGCAGTATTCAAGATTGTCCATGATCTTGATGAGCTGGTTAGACAGAAAAGTACTGTACCTCAATATTTTTCAACTTAAATCAGTTTTGAGCTAAAATTTTTGTTAGTGTACCATTGGCAAAATCAACATTCTTGATCTGCATTTCCTGTCCATTCGTTTGTGGTGATGGTTGAGTGAGGAATTTAATAGAATTAAAAATTACTTCGTGAAGAAGACTATCTGAATGTTTTATTTCACAAGAGGCGCGCGTGACCAATTTTTGTTTTAACGAAATTGAAGAGAATAAGAGCAAAAAATTTATGAAATCCTCTGACATCTTCAGAATTTTATCTCAGTTTCTCTTGAACTTCCTCGCCAAGTACGAAAAGGCTGAGGTATTAAAATGAAGAGCCTGTAGCGGATACTCAAATTGCTTTGACCTATATGGTGAATTAATTGCACATAAAACTCTTTACTTTTGGTTGTAAAGTCACAAGAAGATACTAGTAAAAAACACGGAATCTATTATTAGCTTTACACTGTACAAGAGCCGTTGGATAGAGCAATTGATTTAAAAAAATTTGGGTAGTGAATCACTCAAAGATCAGACGTAGGACATGCACAAGCTGGCATACAAATACTAAAAAATAACGCCCTCAAGCCAATGAATAGATATCAAGTGACAGTGCACGCGCAGACAACAGCAAATTTATAAAGATGATGGAAGCACTAAAAACACACAAGCATGCAAAAAGAGGCCGAAAATCGGCCGGTTGGTCAGAACTGCTGAAAGCTATGAAAATTTAAGTCGAAAATCGACCAATTGAATTGCAGGTTTTTGAATTTTCAAAAATTTGGTAGGAGAACCGGTTGGTTAGTCAGAGACTATGGGATTTTTGAAATTCGAAGAGTCGAGAACCGACCGGTTAGTCAGAAACTTTGACCGACTTAAATGACAAAATCGACCGATTGGGCCGCCCATTTTTGTGCATGACTTTAGGGTTTTCTCAAACACTTCTAATTCAATTCCACTCCAATCTCTCTCAGATTTTTTCTCGCTAGGAGTTCTAGATCGTCCCTTTTAGCCCTAACCATACTTCTAATCTATAAATACCCCAAATCTCTTCCCCATCTCTTCAATTTCTCATAATCATGGAGGAGTATGTGAGAACTCACAAGGGGCATGAGGGAGGTCCCGAAATCGGTAAAAATTCCAGATTTCAACCAAAGAATCGAGCCGATGATCGTTCATTGCTCACCCCGGAACAGGCACTCATCTTAGTACGCTCTATTTTGCGGTGGAGGTAAGTTTGCTTCAAATTTCCTTCCTAGGCACACCCTATTTCACCTTACTTCACACATACCCACACACCCCCACACACCCCCACACCCCATGCCCATGCACGTTAAGCCCCATGCTTTTATGGTTTTCATGCAATTCCTACATGAACCGGACATTTTTCTCTTTTTCTTTGCGGATTTGTAGCTTCTTCCCAGAAATATGCGATGTAGGGGCTCCCCTAGCCTTGTGAGAGAGTGGTGAGCAAAACTCCCCGACCTCGTTAAGAATAGAGTAGCCGCTACGGGCTTCTGTCCCTTTCTGGATGGGCTACATGCTTTTATCCGGAGTAAAAAGCATCTTCTATACCTTGCCGAGCGTTGGTGGAATTCCACCAACACTTTTTCACATGCCATTCAGGGAGGCGACAGTCACCCCTTTTGAATTCACGAACATCATTGGTGTTCATTGTCAACAGAGGCCCATGATTTCGATAAGGATTGAGACCTTGTGGTCCATCTACTCGACTACGAGCCATCCATCAAAAAGGGTGGTTCGATACTTTGGGTTCCATCCACAATCACTATGAGCACATGAACTTGGATGTGATGGAGCCTATTGCAGTTGATCAGTTCGTCCAAGGTTTTCTGCTCTACACTCTAAGGTAAACTCTATTTAGTAACGGGGACGACTCGATTCAGCTGTGGTGCCTTCAAGCCCTTGAGATGATTGGGGATATTGGGGAGTACGACTGGGGTAATCCCGCTTTGGCTTACTTGTATCGGTCGATGGGTGCAGTGTCTCAGAGGCAGACGCTTAACTTCATGAGATTTTGTGATGTCCAGGAGGTATACCTAAGCTTTGTGAATATTTTCTAATAATTCCAATGCTCATTCTTGACATATAGTCACACGTTTTTTGTTTCGATAGATTTGAGCTTTTGGGTTTTCCTGCTCCTTGCTTGGCGGAGGTGGCTCATGCTATGACTTCACCGGCGATGACCTGGTGGAACTTTAAGGATGATCGGTTTGGGATCTCGGAGTTTGTGCACTGAGACAGTTTCAACGGGCTGAGAGAGCGTCCGATAAGCAAGCTTCTAGGTCATGAAATTTTTTCTTTTACGTGTGCTTATTAACTTCTCACATCTCTCTTCTCCAATTTAGGAATCTTTGTCTCGTGGTGGCACAAGGTGGTAAAGTATCCTGACGAGTTGCGCCATACTCGGGCCAAATGCTACTGGTGGGGCCCTCGCAGGAGAAGTTCTACCTAGGTGTTCCTCAGCATCATCTAGAGGATTTGGGCTTCAAGATACATGCAGCTCCTCTCGAGGAGTTGTATCACCCGATAGAGTTAGATAGGGGTTTGAGGCAGGCTTTGACTAGGGGCATCTGGTGGCATCGCTATGGTGGCAGAACGATCCTCGGAAGTACAAGGTGTTCGTGCAAGAGGATTTTGCGCCCTCCTTGACTTTAAAGCTGCTGAAAAAAAATTCAACGGGAGAAGGCGGCCCGAGACAAGAAGGGAAAGAGGAAGAAGACAGAAGATGATGTGGCCGAAGGCCTTCCATTCCCTCAATAGACGGTGCCGCACCACCCCAAGGGTAAAACTCCTGAGTATGAGCCCCTCCGACGGTCGGAGAAAGATTCTGAAGTCTTTGGGCTCAAGGAACTGGCTTGAACCCACACGGTAAATCCTAACTTGCTCTCACTTTATTTCTTCGTATCACTCATGCAAGCGAGATTTTGACTTGATGATTTTTCTATGTAGGTCCCTACCTCCCTACTCCGTGATGCTTATAGGATGATACACTGCCTAAAGGGCATGGTATCGGGATATCATGACATGCTCTCGTTGAACGGGACTTCGAAGTAGACGCTTACTCTTACTTCCTCGGTGCCACCTTCAGGATGTGGATCGAGTTGCCGATTGAGCTCCACAGAGCACCCAACCCCCACTGCTGCATTTAAAGCTATCCCTAGGGCGATCCTAGTTATTCCCAAGGGCAAGCGCGTGAAGAGTGTAGTAGTGAACTGGCCTTGGACTAGAGAGTACATAAGGCATAGGCCGCCATCGTCAAAGGGAAAGGAAACTGCTACCGATAGCAAAAGGATAGCCATCTTCTTCTTTATCACAGCCAACACGAAAATCATCCCGAGCTGCCGAGGAAGAGGACTATGCAGGGGTGACGAGGAAGAAACAGAAGCAGAGGAAGCTGAGGCCGAAGCCGAAGCCGAGGAGGAGCCCAATGAGGAGGTCGAAGAGGAAGCTCAGGAGGCTTCAGAGTTGAGGCGAGAAAGGATGCCCAGCCCTAGAAGATCTCAGAGGAAGACACGATGATGATTGTTGTTGTTAGTTCCTAGGTCTGGAGTAGGCCTAGTTATTTGGTTAGAGTCTCTAAGGGACTTAGCTTTAAACATTGATGTTCGTACATTTATTTTTTGTGTTTTCAATTAATGGCCATTAGTTAGCTTCCTATGTTAATTTATATTACACGTCCATAATCACACATGCACAGAAAGAAGGAGGATGGGGCAGGAATGAACAAAAAATAGAGTTTGAGAATTTGAAAATTGAGAATTGAAACTCGATGGGTACAGGGTTTGCCCTAAAAGTAGGCAAACCCTTCAAAGTTTTCACAAAGAGTGACTAACCAGCTGGTTAGTCGGTGACCGAAAATATTCTCGAGGAAAACCGGTTGGTTAGTCAAAGCCTAACTCCAATTTTACGGCCAAACCGGACGGTTGGTCAGAAGAAAATTCAAATTTCAAGCCAAAATTGGCCGGTCGGTCGGAAGAAAATTAAATTTTCTTAAGAGTACCATATGGTTGATCAGAAATATAGACCATCAAATGTACAAATTAAATCGGAAAATCGGCCAGTTAATCGAAAACCAGATGGTTTGTCCGATAAAATTTCATGAATTTTTAATTTTTTGACTCCTAACTTTATACAAACTAGGGCTATATATATATATATATATATATATATATATATATATATATATATATATATATATATTCATGACTCGTCTTTTTAGAATAAAATTCATCAATTCTCAGAACTCTAAATGACTTTCGAAGATGATCCTACAATTTTTCGAGCTCCAATTTCGTTCGTTCCCAGAGTCCTTCAACAAGATTGAATTGAAACATACAGATGGGAGGTTCAAACTGAAATCCGTGATGGCTTGACGATTCATGAGGATATTCTTCGTGCTGATTGTAGATTCTGTGATGTCGAGGATCATGTTTTCCATTTCAGTCTGACAGAATTCTGCCCTACCTTTGAAGAGTTCTCTATCGTGATGATGTTCCAGCCAATCTCCCAATTGCCATTCCGACTATTCAAGATGATTATGTCAAGTCCCTTAAAACTTTATTGAAGGTCTCAAAGGAACATGTTCGGTCTTTCATTCGGGGTGAAGGTATTCAACTTTTTCCTCTGATAGAGTATTTTTCTGCCAAGTCGACTGGTTGTAACGAATAATGTGCCCATGGTAGAGTTTCTACCCTGGCGCTATGCTTGGTAGCCAAATATCTCACCTTTTCTAGCCTCGGGATTGTTGATGTGAGGCTAGCTAACGTCTTGGTTCAAATGTCTACCCGAGGAAAAACCCTCATCCTTTTAGTACTAGCCAAAACTTTACTTGGTATCACCGATGTTCATTAGGACTCTGGCGTTCCATTAGGAGGTAGTTCCTTGATTTTGTACATGTGGCTACTGGACCATATGTGCTTGATAGCCAAACCTGCTGTAGTAGGATACAACCCCGATGCTTTCCGTTCTCGGCCTTTACTCTTTGAAGGTCGTTCTGACATAGACGAGTGGACTCACTTCTTCTATGTGCAGCAGTCCAAGGATATTCGTTGGTACTATAAATGATGGAGGGCTCACCGGCCAGTTCTGAGAACAGTTGAATATCCCTGCCTTTATCTCCTAGGATTGCGTTACACATCCTTCTACTTTGCTTATCGGATCCTGAGGCAATTCGGTTATGAACAAGTGATTTTGAAAGTCTATGGAGAGTTTTTAGGGGAGCAAGCCCTTGGTCCTTCCATAATTGAAGCTGTGTTAAGTGGCTGGGAGTCATCCGCCTTATACTCACAGTTTTATTGAATATAAACCTTTCATCATCGATATTGAATATGTTCACCCTTATTGCCTAACACATACATCTGTTGGCTTTGGGCCTTTGTTTGGGAAAAAAATATTATCTTTGGAAGGCAAACTGAGAGTGGAATTGGATTGAGACTTCCCCATTGCTTGTGAGATACAATATCTGGAGCAAGCAAAAGGGGAAGCTAGTGCTGTTATCGGATTAAGCCCTGAGATGTCTGAGGCTGGCAGGTCTTTACAGAGCATGCTACAAGGTTTATGTCATCCTTAGACTGAAGATGAAGTTCGAGTTACTTGGATCGGACGCTCTTGGATTGGTTCCCAGATGTTTGAGGAGAAGTTTAATGCTAATGGGAATCCGATATGGTCTCTGCATATGGACGAGCCCCAACGACATCTCGCTTTGCTGTTAAAAGAGAAGCCACCAAAGAGGAACCCAACTGTCAAAGCTACTTGGAACTGAGAGGCAAGTGTAGATGCTTATCTCGAGGATCAGTTTGACAGGCAGGGTAATAAAGATAAGGACAAAGTGGATCAGAGGCTGACTTTTCAAGTAGAGGAAGTAGATGATGTGATTCCTATATCTCAGAGGTCAGCTTACCAGAAGGATTTGAAGACATGGAAGTTGATCATAAATGATGAGGATAGTCCAAGTATGAAGAAGATAAAACATATGCTAGCTGATATCCCATAGGTTGCTGATTGGACTTAGAATTTTTCTTGCCCTGACTTTTGCCTAGGCCGCCCTTTGTACGATTTTCATCCTACCAGGCTTTTTTATTTTTCTCAAGAATGTAGTCAGTGCTTTAGCAAGTGGAATGAAAGAATTTTACTAAAACCTGACCACACCCGAGGTAACTTTACTGGTTGCCTACGTACTTCTATCTATATGTTACATCAATTTGTGTGTGCTGGAAAAATGTTCTTAAGGAGGATTAGGTCATTCATACTTCAATTACAAAATTCGCTCAAGCATAATATTTCTTTAATCGATCTAGATTGACTAGCTGTGATAACTTGATTCCATCTAAATCAACCAACAATGCTGCCACCCACAGTCATGATATGCTTGACCATATAGGGACCTGACAAGTTGGGTTCAAAATTTTCACGTGGTTTTCAAATTTGTCCAACGTTCTCCTTTAACACCAATTCTCCTTCTTTCAATCTGCGTCCCTTCACTCGCTTGTTGAATGCTCAGTCATTCTGCCTCTGGTAGCCCCGGATGTGATAGAGCACGTTCAACCTTTTCTCGTCTGCTATCAAATATGTTTCTCACCCAGTCTTCCTTCGCTATCTGATTCTCCAATAGCACCCTGAGATAGTTGACTTCCAATTCTATCGGGAGCACGGCCTACATGCCGTATGCGACACCCTCAATCCTGGTGACATCACCGGGCTGAGTTATCGACCATAATCATATTCAAAACCTTGTGCTGAATACAAAGCAATTATATCCTCATACTCATACATCATTAATAGACGCTCCAAAATGCGTCCTTACAATTTTTTTTCTTACAAACATACATCTTACTGCAGCGGAAGACTTTCAAGTCTCTAAACAACATGAATGGTTACAACCTAATATACGACTGTAATCGTATGACTCTTATCAACCTATCTCGTAACTCAGTCTTTGTCTCACTATTTCTAGCTTGTCTTACCTCACACAACTGATCCCCTTGCTAAACTTTTCTAGCATGTTTCTTTTCCCTTTCTAGAGGGTTCTTCTTGATCAACCTTATAGCCTGCACCACACAACATAAGGAATGAGCGCAAATCGCCCAGTAAAGACAACACGAGGAGTATCGTGTACAAATGATTCAAGAGACTCGGAGGAATAATAATCATCTCAACGATAACAATGAATCAAGAGTTTACAATAAATTTCAGCATCAACATAACTTGTCAAACGATATTTTTTTTTTCCGTTAGACTTAGCGGCTTTAAGGCCCAACAGAATAGCATTACTGCCACCTCCTCATGGACTGGACTGACTGATCGACTATGCAAGTGGACCCGAAATCCAATGTCGTGAGGATAAACATCATTGAAATACAAATCATGAAAATCGTCAACATCAAAATAAAATCAAATGCAATGCAACGTGGACACGACGAATTGGACTCGACCAGACACGATAGACTCTGCTCAAGCGACATCCATCCTCTTTGGCCAGTGATCATAATTCATAGGCCATCCTCCTCATATTGATGTCCCATTTTGTAGTATGTTCATCTCAGTCTCAAGTATATAGAAGAGACACTGTCAACAAGCAGAGAACTCATCTAAAGTGCTTTTCCTAACCACCTTACAGCCAAGCAACATGACTTCATCAACAGGGCGGACTAAGGGAAAATTATTCCACCTTATGTCCTCATTAATACAACTCAACAAGGAATAACGGATCAGAAGATCAACCGGTGTTTCAACATAACAACATAGATTCAACGTAAACATCATCAACGGGGCGGACTCGGGAGAAATTAACCACAAGTCCTCAACAACGTTCTTACATAGGATAAATGTCGGTTATCAATAAGTGCCAACATTTCACAACAACAACGCAACGATCTCTACAACATCATCATCAAGGATAGAGCGGACTCGAGAGAAGTTTGCCACAAGTCCTCAATGATGTTCTAAAAAAAGAAGAGATATCGGCTATCAATAATTACCGACATCTCACAACAACCCCTACACAGTATCACCCACAACGTCAGGTATGCTAATCGAATCGAATCATAGCATACTAGGACATGCATTATCCTCACTAAACTTCGCCAACGGGACGGACTAAGGGAATTTATTCTACCTTAAGTCCTTAACAACATAATTCAATTAAATGAATATCGGTCACAATGACCACCGGTGTCCCATCATAACAACAAGAGTTTAACATAAATGTCATCAACATGCCATGCTAATTGAAATAATTAATTAGCATATCAAAACCGCATTGTCCTTACCTCATTGGCTTATAGCCAAAGCAACTCACAAGCTCTGATCGCAACGAGCTGCATCACCTAGTCAAATAATACTCTACTCGTTAGACATCATTCAACATATACGCACTCCTAATTCTACCCCTTCCCATTAACCGTTTGTCTTACAACAGCTCGTGAATCCGATTCGATAACCGGATCCTTAACCTAGGCTTACCAACGCATTAGCAATAGCAATTATCTCATTAGTTCAACGTATTAACACCATTCCTCACTTCCCACCACTCCGAACGCTGAATTACCCGCGTTCCAGAAAATTTAGCTCCAACATGACAAATTACCAAAATACCCCCTGACTTATGTAATTTTACCAAAACACCCCCTAGCGGCCATCGCCTCAACAAATATCTCAAAAATACTTTAAAACAACTTTTCAGGTGTCTTACACCCCTTCCCGAACTAAAAAGTCATTCAAAAATTTTTATAGAAAACATTACCAAAGTACCCCCTCTGGGCGGTAAATTACCAAAATACCCCCTGAGGTTTCACTACCACTACAACACCCCAAATCTATTTCAAAACAACCTTTCAGGTGTTTTACAATCCTTCCCGGACTCACAAGTCCTTTGAAAAATTTTATTGGAAAAATTATTAAAATACCCCTCTTTAGGTGACAAATTAACAAAATGCCCCCTGAGGGTTCCCGGCACCAGAAAAATCTCCAAAATACTTTAAAAAAATGTTATTTTAAGCATTCCGAAATCATTATTGAGCTAAAAAGCATTTTAAAAAAATTTCGCCCAAAAATCTCGAAGCGGTGTCTGGACTGAGCGCTTAAAAGTCCGTTCGGCCAAAAATAGCTAACGAATTCAGAAGGACCCGAAAATTTGGAAAATGGAACTTCTTATTATGCTAGGGTCCTCATAAAAGTTTTGCACGAAACCACATTCGTTTGATATTTTAAATTTCACTGTAAATTTCCAAACTTTCCGCGTTCGTTCACCCTCTTTCAGATCTCGGAAAAATCCGAAAGGTTTTCACAATATAGGTCTCTTAAAAATAACTAGGGTCTCTTTTTCATACTTTGGCTAAATCTTACCCTAACAATTTTTAAAAATTTGAGTTTTAACCTAATTAATTAATTTTTACCTTTAGTGACAAAAATAGTCACTATTCACATCAAACACACACACACACTAATTCCCCTTTTCTTCACACACTCATCTTCTTCCTCACATCTCTCATGGCTGAGACATCCATTTCACATGAATCCCACTCATTCATCCACACCCACTTCCAATTCCACCCAAATTCACCTAATTCCACTTTGTTTTACACATTTTAACATACCATTACATCTATTAATCCACCCAAATTCACTCCATCGTCTCACTCGAAACACACCATGAACACACACTAAACTCACACAAAACGCACGCACAACACTGGAATCTCTACCAATTTTCCTCATTTTCTCCTTTCTAAGCCTTCATACTCACCAATGATTCATAATTTCATCATAATCTCCATCAGCACACACACACACACACGCACACACACATATATATATAGACACACACACACACACACATAACACGAAATTACAACCAAATTAACCCAAAATTCTTCACAATTAATGGCTCGAGATGTAGAGATTACCCTGTTAGAGTTTAGGATTTTTCTTTCTCTTTCTTCCTCTTGTTCTTCCCCTCTTTTTCTTCTCTTTCTTCTCTGTTTGCTGTGTTCTTCACGGGATTACTGTTCATGCTACTATTCATGTTCATAACTTTCTTATATTTGCATTTTCATCCCCTAGATTTCTTTCCTTTTTCTTTTGTTTCTATTTCATCCACTCCCTTAATTTATCTTTAGATTTCATTAGTCATCCGAGACTCTAGCTGGAGGTGGCCACTTTCTCTCAAATTTTGACACCTAAGTGCAACTTTACAAAATTGCACTTTAGCCCCAAAGTTTCCAAAATTACACTTTGGCCCCACAACTTTGGAAAAATTACAATTTGACCCGAAAATCACCCTAACCCCTCCTTTAGCCTCCTAACACCTCATTATTATCGAAATGATGCAACTTGATAAAAATATGCATCCCGTTCACCATATTTTCCAAAATTACATTTTAGCCCCTTAACTTTTCAATATTACATTTTAACCTCCAAGGCCACACTAACCCCTTATTTAGCTCCCTAACACTTAATTATCACCAACATATTGCTACTTAATAAAAATAGCACCCCTTAATTAATCAAACTCACGGTAAGATTAATTTTCGGTATTTTCGAGGTATCACAACGTAGACTAACAAATATGGGATATCCAGATTGACGTCCTCATTAATGTTCTATAGCCCCAGAGTGCATAGTGAAGCTTGTTTGGCCATCTTCTATACAAATCCGTCATTTTACTCAACATGCTCTTGATGCTCTTACTGGCGGCCTCGACAGTCCCGTTCATTTGCTGTCGATACAGAGACAAACGATGTCGGACAATACCATATTGCTCGGCTAAGTCTGTGACTTCTCCTTCAAAATGTAGCCCGTTATCCAAGATTAACTCTTAGGGTACCCCATATCTGCAAATGATGTTCGTCCAGATAAACTGAGCCACATTCCTAGCGTTGAGCATGGCATACAAAGTGGCTTCCACCCACTTTGTGAAATAATCTATGGCTACTAGTATGAATTCATGCCCGTTAGAGGCTTTGGGACTGATTTTTCCTATCACATCTATTCCCCAAACTGAGAACGGCCACGGGGAAGTCATGTAGTACAAATCCAGGGAGGTAAAATGTTGCAAGTTAGCGTACACCTTACATTTGTGACATCTCTTCACATACTTGACACAGTCGTGGTCCATGGTACTCCAATAGTATCCCTGACGGAGGACTTTCTTGGCTAGCATCCGCTCGTTCATATATGGTCCACACTCTCATGCATGTATGTCTTCCATGATTTGTCTGGTCTCTCTCTCTCTCAGTTACGCACAAAATGTGTTCCCCATTATAATGTCTCTTATTTAGTCTCTGGTCACACATGATGAACTGTACTGTCCATCTTTTCAAACTACCCAATCCTTCATGAAACACCCATCAGTCCTGGATAAGATTTTGTATATCAGTATGCCAATGTTCGGTTATTTCATCTTTTTCTACGGGTGCTACCATGAAGTAATAGGCCGGTTGGTCTCTCTTTTGTATGACAAATGGCTCTATCTCCTGTCCTTCGGGTATGTCTACTATTGATGCAAGGGTGGCTAGGGCATTGGCAAAGTTGTTCTTAGCTTGAGGTATGTAATAAAATTCCACATCTTTGAACTGGTCTACGACCTTTTCCAAGTAGGGATGATATGCTTACAGGCACTCATCTCTAATTCTCCACATACCCTGAATTTGGTAAATGAGTAACACTCAATCTACATACACTGTGATCTCCCTGACTTCTAAGTTTAGGGTTATCTCTAAACCTATGATACAAGCTTCGTATTTGGCGGTATTGTTAGTACCGTCGAAAGTCAGCTGATGGCTATGGGTGAATGGGCTCCTTCTGTGACATTAACGATCTCTCTACTCCAAAACCGTTGTTGTTCGCTGCTCCATCAAAGTATAACTGCCACCTCATCTTCGTCTCAACAATGTACACTCCTTCTTCTGGGAACTTTGCCTCCTACTGACTGGTATCATCTGTTGGGCAATCGGCTAACATATCGGCCACGACTTTTCCTTTGAATGACTTTTGTGTAATATAGGTAATATCAAACTCCGACAACAACAAAATTCATTTGGCTATGCAGGTCGACAAGACATGCTTCTCAAACAAGTACTTCATGAGGTCCATTCTGGCCAGCAACCTGAAGGGTTACGCTAAGATGTAATGTCTTAACCTTTGGGTTACCCAAACCAAGGATACACATGTTTTCTTCGTGGGGCTACATACTAGCAAGCCGCTACCACCCTGTTCCATGATCATCATATCGTGGGACTTCATACACCAAATTTGTTACAACGAAACGTTAAATGGAAGAAAAGAAAAATAATACATATAAAGAGTTAAGAAAAAGCTATCACCTAGTGATCACCATACTTGAGATCCAAGAAAAACCGATAAAAAGATAGCCCTTGATTTTGTTCAGAACTTCCCTCTTTTTCCTTTCTCTCTTTTTTTTTCTCCTTTTTGTTGTTTCTACCGAAGCATTTCTTCTCTCCCTTTTTTTTTCCTTTGCTTTGCTTAGTCATTCTTTGGCTGCTTTCTCCCTTTTTGTTTCTTCTGCTGAGAGAGTCCTCTCTTTCCTTTTGTTTCTTCACCTTTCTTTTTCTTTGTTTCTGTCATCTCCTTCTCCTTCTTTCTCCCCTTCTTCTTTTTTCCTCTACCGAGAGCTCCCCCTTTTATTTCCAACAAAAGATAGTCTTCACCATTTGATAAGCCTTAGTTTATCTTTTCATTTCTTTGGCTCCACATGATAAGCTCGGGCTCAAAGACTTTCCATGCTCCTCCAATCACAAGCCCCTATTTCTTATATATTTTTATCTCCAAAATATTCAAGTACTTCATTTGTAATGTACTTCTTATTTGGATGGAATACATGTCTAAGTTTATATCAATCTCTTCCTTGAAGCATCTTCAAAAGCCTTTTATAATGGATCCATATACATTAATTTCTGGGTTTTCTTTAATCTTCTTTTGTTAAAAGGCCACCCATTAAAATTGGGCCGACTTTTATTTGGATTAAGGGAAGGCTCAAGTCCATCAAAATTTTGGTGCCAACAAATGCCCCTCGTGATTTGGACTTTTTGAATTTGCGAAAAGACTGGATCACGACTGATTTGGCAGCTCAACTTTTTCTGTTCTTTCCTTCAGTCCAGACTTTCTGAGAGGCAAACCATCTCGAAGTAGGTGACAAACTTTGCGCTTCCATGCAACAAACATTCCCCTTTCTTTATGGTGCTCATGGCCAACTTGTATATCCATTTGGTCTTTCTTTCGTAAGATACTAGAGTCATTGCAAAACTTTAGAGAAAGTCGCTAAGGTCCTTTGTTGTTGCCTTAGAAGTACATGTCTTGGATATTTGATACAAGACGTATATCTTGGATATTTGATAAAAAAATGTCTACGTTACTCGAAGGACGAAGTCATGTAGATCAATTTGAAAATTTCTTTTGTGAATATTTTTTTTCTTCTTCTTTTGAAACACTTCTTTTTCCCCGGAACTGCACTTGAAAGTATGTACCGAGCTGCCCGAAGGATCAAGCCATCACGCAGTTCAACAATTTTTGCTAGAAGAATTTTTTTTGAATGCTATGCCTGATCTTGAGGAATATGCCTCAAGCGCCCTATGTACCCGAAGGATCAAGTCATCACGTACTTCAAAATTTCTTTTTTTGTGGAATGGGAAATAAATTTCCTTTTGATTATTGTGACTGAACTTGAGGAATATGCCCCAAGCTGCCTACGTACCCGAAGGATCAAGTCATCACGCAGTTCAACTCTTTTTTTTGGGCGAGAAGAAATATTCTCTTCTCTCTTTCCTTTTTTGTTTCACAAAAAAAGATTTTTTTTTCATTGCTATGACTGAACCTGAGGAATATGCCCTAGGCTACCTACGTACCTGAAAGATCAAGTCATCACGTAGTTCAACAATATTTTTTTTTGTACCCTAACTTTTGCCTAGACGGCCCCTTTCAGGATTTTCAGCCTAGCGGGCTCTTTTTTTTTTCTTTGCGCTCTAATTTTTGCCTAGACTGCCCTTTTCAGTTTATCAGCCTAGCGGGCTATATATTTTTATTTTTTTGCGCCCTATCTTTTGCCTAGGCCGCCCCTTTCAGGGTTTTCAGCCTAGTGGACAAATACATTTTTTGCGCTCTAACTTTTGCCTAAACCGCCCCTTTCAGGATTTTCAGCCAAGTGTGCTATATTGTTTTTTTCTTTTTTTGTGCCCTAACTTTTGCCTAGACCGCCCCTTCCAGGGTTTTCAGCCTAGCGGGATTTTTTTTTGTGCTCCACAATTTCTTTCTCATTTCAAGAGACATAGCATCACCAAATGCCAGTATAAGGTGCATTCTTCGCATGCAAAATCGATCTCTTATGTGTTCGGGATATGCTTGATAATGTCCCAATGTGCATTTCCTTTCTCATAACAAAGTCTTCCTGGATGAAAGGGAAGGAAATATAATGTGCTGATGCGGTACCAACACATTTCTTTGACCTTTTTCCTCCAATGCATGAGTTTGCTTTTCATTTTAGGACATCGCAAGATAGTCATCATAGTGTCGAGCCCCCATTTATAATTTGATGGTTCATGCACACAAATGCAGGTGATGGCACATATATATATTTGGCACCCAAGTTGTTTTTCTGGACTGCTCTTTGTAATAGCTCCCATCCATGTTCATGGTAACCATCAATGAAATAGGCCATAAAACCTTCATGGAAGAGTGCATGCGCATATTCTTTGTTAATACAGACTTGTAGAAAGTTTCTTGCGCCAAGGCTACCAGTGTATCAATTGTGCATGGGGACCTCATCCAAAGGCAGAGAGCGGATGACGATTGGGTCTTTTGATAGTTCTTCCATTTCGCGAGAACACATCCTAGCAGCACGATAGTCTTGAATTGATTTTTCACCAACTTTTTGCAATATGTGTCGTATGATGTCTGCCGAGAGTGCATCTGTAAGGCTGACCTACTCTTTTATTTTCATAAGATGAGATGTTTGTTCTGAGTCCCGTTGACACTCAATGTTAAGCATTTCTTCCTCATCCTTATCATTGGTATAATTTTTCATAATTTTATTCATCACGTTGAAAGAGGTTTTGCAATTTTGTTCGGGGCACAACATCGAAGTGACCGTGTTTGTCGAATATTTTTCAACTTTCGGGACAATTATATCCCCATCATCAATTAGGCATTGGATTTTTTTCTTCAAGGTGAAGCACTTATCAATGGGGTGACTGATGACGTGATGGTAAGGGCAATAGTTAGGGTCACCATTCTTTCCTTTCTCCTTGGGCCTTTTAATCCTTGGCAGAGTTATAAGGTCTTCTGTCACCAAGCCATCGAAGAGCTCTTTGACAATTTCATCGAGAAAAGAAAATTCCTTCTCTATCATTTCTTTCAAGGAAGGCCTATTATATCTCTTTTCAACATCACTTTTATTGTTCTTGGCGAGTTGCTTTCTGTCGATCCCACAACTGCCGCTTCAACTTTTTCAGTCATTTCAGACATTGTCTTCTTTTGACCGAGGTGCATTTCAAGATCATGCGCTCTAGTGCACAAGTCATTGAACCCATCAAAGGTCTGGGATATAAGGTGTACAGAGAGCTCATGCCTAAAATTACAGAGGCACCTTTGTAGCAATTCACCCTGGTTGAAATTATGAGAGCAACTGAAGGTGAGAGTTTGCCACCTTACAAGGAAGTCGGATGCTGGCTCATTTTCACGTTGCCTTGTATTGATTAGCTCTGTTATACTCACTCGTCGTTCTGTATTACTAAACTGCATATAAAATTTCCTAATCAACGCGTCCCAGTCAGGAATCGACCCCTCTGGCAGATTGGAGTACCATATGAAAACAGGTCCTTATAAGGATTGCACAAACAATCCCAACCATAATAGCTTATTTTTGCCTAAATGGGCTAAACGAGCAATGAAATGAGCTACATATTCTTTTGGATTTCCTTTCCTGTTAATCCTTCGAAAATCTGGTTGAGTGAAAGTGGGTGGAAAAGGGACTTGGTCTACCCAGGACGGGTATGGTTTTTTTACCAAGCTAGCAGTAGGAGTGGTTCTATCTTCGAATTTCCTCGTTTCCCTTTTGACTATACTGTCGATATAAGATAAGAGTTTTGGGTCCAAACTTCCACTGGGTACGTGATGTTGTTTAGGGCCCCCTCCAATATTAGGGTTGCGGGTTTGACTTGTCTTGGCCTCTGCATATGGTGTGCTAAAAGGTTCGGCGCTATAGTTGACATAACCATTACCTCTCGTACAGTTTGGTCCCATGGCTATAAAGCCTTTTTGCTTGATCATGACGCCTTGATTTGTTATGGCGGGATGATGACTTTTTCTTGGCCGTAGCTTTTGACAATTGAGTTGTTAGGCCTTCTATCTGTGCCATCATTGCAGCCATCTGAGCTTCCAGACGAGTAAGCTTGTCATCAGAAGAGAAGTTATCTTCACTTTTATTATTTGGTATTGTATGCCGACCTTATTCAGTATTCTCGCTGGAAGAAGAGGAAGAACTCCGAGTAGTTGAGGCACTTTCAGGAGATTCTAACTTATCAGGCACTTCCTTGAACAATGGATTAATAGTCCCTTCGACAGGTGCCCCTTTGGCTGTCATAGAGCGGGTTACACGAACTGAGCAGTCCTCATGAGGTACTATTTTCTTATCTTTCCTCGGGTTCTTCTTTCTTAGGTCTGCGCTGGATGCCGTGGAACTTTGACTATCAACCACATGTACTTCTTCTCTTACGTTCTGTTTAAGTTTTGGCTGGCAGTTTTGTCCTTTCCTTGCATCATTCCTAAAGACCGACGACTCTATAGTCCTTATCTCACCTGTTTCAAGGCTCAATATCTTATTTAGACTAGCAGCTATAGCGGCTGCATCAACCTGGGATGACTGGTTTTGAGAGGTAGACCCGTCCTTATGCCCCATTGGTTTTGATTCTACTACCATCGTAGAAACAAACTCAACGTGTTCGCGTGGCCAGAAATGTAGGATATATCCCCTAGAGTTTCCTGACGGCACATGCCTGTTTGGTTCGACATTGGCTTCCAAAGTCTTGGCTTGTAGTGGACTTTAGTTTCACCAACGTTTCTTAGTTGATTTACTTGTATTTTTACTGGCTTCTGTCCATGTTGATTACTTCCAAATGGACTATTTTGGGACCCAATATGCTTTCCGAATAGGACACCCCTTGGTAGTCCAGTCATCGCTTGTCGACGTACCTGAGCGGATGAGAAACATCCTCGTGGGTTATCCTGGCAAGGTCCAGAGGTTCTGACTGGATGTGGCCTTATCTTATGCCCTAGTGGCTTTACTGCATCGGGCGCCTTTGCCTCATAGGCTATGGGATGCAGACCCTGAAGCCTATGCTTCACAAGATAACGCCCCTTGGGAAATTGAGGCCGTGGCCTATTTTCCACAAGCGGTGGGCCCCTGGAAACTCGAGGCCATAGCCTATGTTCTAAAAGGGGTGACCCCTGGGGAAACTGTTGCCATAGCCCATGTTCCGCAGGCGAGGAGTCCCTAGGAACTTGTGGCCTTGGCCTTTGTTCCTTTAGGACTGATCCAATGGGGATTTGTGGTCGTAGCCTGTGTCCCAAGGAGTATAAGTTTGTGGGTGGCCTATGTTTTGTAGGCCGGTGGCCTCTAAGAACATGTGGCCTCAACTTTTGTGCCGTATATGGCATGCCCCTAAGAACTTGTGGCCTTGACCCTTGTTCCGTAGATGGCATGCCCCTAGGAACCTGTGGCCTTAACCTTTGTCCCATAGGGGTTGACCCCTTGAGGACTTGTGGCCTTGACATTTGTTCCATGAATGGCAGGCCCCTAGGAACCTGTGGCCTTGACCTTTGTTCCATACATGGGATGCCCCCAGGAACTCGTGGCCTTGACCCTTGTTCCGTATATGGCAGGCCCCTAGGAACCTGTGGCCTTGACCTTTGTTCCATAGGGGCTGACCCTTTGGGGACTTGTGGCCCTGACCTTTGTCCTAAGGGGTATGGGCCTGTGGGCCTGGTGATCTTCGGGCTAGTGGTTATAGTGTTGCATGATAGCAATGCATCTTTATATGTCATCACCTCTTTCTTTCGAACCACAAGCGTGAATTTTGATCTTATGATATTGATCTCATTCCTGCCAAACATTCAAAAGTATAAGTTAGTGCTTGAAAGAAATGAATAATTATAGATATATATTGCAATTTTTTTTTGAAACAAACTTTTTTTTCTTTTTTTTTGCATATATATATATATTCAAAATGCCAGTCGTAATAATAAGAATATATGGCAAAAAGAACAAAGATTGAAAAATGAAAATATTTTTCAGCTATGTACGGGCCAACCAAGTAAACAATGTTTGACTAGTTGATATGGCCCACGGCATCACAACGAATTTTATACTTCTGTTTCTCTATGTAAAACAGAAGTTGCAACGGCCCAGCGGCAAGGTAGCTTGATGATCCACCATAAGGTCCAATGATCGAAACCCCCAGACGGCAGAAATGTGACCTTATCACGTGTTTTTTCTTACTGTAGCAGCAAAACATGAATTCTGTTGCAACAGAACCACGAGTTTGATTGACACTATCATCCACAATTTCTATTGCAAGCACCAACCAAAACAGGTTGGATTAGTAGAAAAAAGAACATCAACGAGAAAAGCAAAAAAAACGAAAAGTTGTGACTTTTTTTTTTCTCAAAAATATGGATATATAAAAAAAAAGAATTGCATTTCTAAAGATGGAAGGAGGAACATGTCCCGCCGGGCGTGCCAAAATTTGATGACACATTGTTTGCCGCTATTGATTAGCGTCGAATCTTGTACCATTAAATCCCGTCGTACGTATATAACGATATTTATTATTTTATATTGTGGATTCATATTCCCAGATGGCTAAAAAGTCAGCCGTTAATTACGTCCACAATAACCTCCGATTAAAGAAACACAAATAAAAATGTCAAATAAAAAAGATAACAACTTTTGCATATACATTTAACATCATTGTATGATGCGGTCCACATAATGGGACTTCATGCACCAAATTTGTTACAACGAAACGTTAAATGGAAGAAAAGAAAAATAATACATATAAAGAGTTAAGAAAAAGCTATCACCTAGTGATCACCATATTTGAGATCCGAGAAAAATCGATAAAAAGATAGCCCTTGATTTTGTTCAGAATTTCCCTCTTTTTCCTTTCTCTTTTTTTTTTCTCCTTTTTGTTGTTTCTCCCGAAGCCTTTCTTCTCGCCCTTTCTTTTTTCCTTTCCTTTGCTTTGGTTAGTCATTCTTTGGCTGCTTTCTCCCTTTTTGTTTCTTCTGCTGAGAGAGTCCTCTCTTTCCTTTTGTTTCTTTTTCTTTGTTTCTGTCCTCTCCTTCTCCTTCTTTCTCCCCTTCTTTTTTTTCCTGTGCCGAGAGCTCCCCCTTTTATTTCCAACAGAAGATAGTCTTCCCCATTTTGATAAGCCTTAGCTTATCTTTTCATTTCTTTTGCTCCACATGATAAGCTCGGGCTCAAAGACTTTCCATGATCCTCCAATCACAAGCCCCTATTTCTTATATATTTTTATCTCCAAAATATTCAAGTACTTCATTTGTAATGTACTACTTATTTGGATGGAATACATGTCTAAGTTTATATCAATCTCTTCCTTAAAGCACCTTCAAAAGCCTTTTATAATGGAGCCATATACATTAATTTCTGGGCTTTCTTTAATCTTCTTTTGTTAAAAGGCCACCAATTAAAATTGGGCCGACTTTTATTTGGATTAAGGGAAGGTTCAGGTCCGTCAAAATTTCGGTGCCAACACTCATATAATAGCTATCATTGAATTTCAACTTATGGATCCTAAAAATTTTCGCTAAACATTGCCGATAAAATATCGTTTATGCAAATTGACGCTAAATGTTGCGTGCTAAAATTGTCGCTAAAGAACTAAAATAACCGGCAAGAAATGCCAAGGTTTGGTGTATTACATTATCCCTTACTTATAAAAAATTTGCCCTCGAAATTTGATTTCCTTATAACCATTCCTGCTCTCAATAACCACCAACATACACCTCAAATCTTTCTACATCCATTTAAGCAACCCAAATATAGTTTCGAGCACTTTACAAAGTATACGTACGAAATTCCTCAAGGTATAACTTGCATTTATCACACTTGACCCACCGATCAATATTACCTCAAGAAATCACAGGTTCCACCTCCGTGTAAGTAATCTCTCTACTTTTTAATCTATCTCCATTTGTACCATTAAATCGTTATTATACTGTAAGGTCTAACAAACGTCCTGTGACAGTCAACTTCAAATATTTCATCATACTAAAATTTAGATCATATGTTAGGTTTTCAGAATCCAGATCATTACTTAAGCTCTAAGTACAACGAGACCCAAAACTTGTCACGCCCTTAAAATGGAAGTCGCCGCTGCTATCGAAGTTTTTAAAATTAAATATTAACCCACTATATCACTAGTAATACTAGGTATAGACATAGCATCTAAATCCATTAAAAGAAAGTCTCTATATAAGATCAAAAATTAAAGAGAGCTCATTCTCTTAATAATCTCCTTTCAGAAGAAAATTTCGAACGCATGGTTTAGAACAATTATGCAAACCCAATCTAATCAAATTACCTACATCCGGGTAAAGTTCTCAAATGTTTCACATACTAAAAGAAAATGCTCTTAACTTATGTCTGACTTAAACCATGGCCAAACTAAAATAACATACTCAGCCATTTTCGTTCATTAGAACCAAGATTATATGCCTATAATACTAAATCAGAAAACACCTTTGCAAGGATGGAAGGAATAGAAAGCGCATCCGTAACCACTGAATCGGATGCCTACGAGTCCTGCTGGGTTTTTGCAAGAACCTTTGTCGTTGCCCGGGGTCTTGTTGCATCCTCATTTGGTTGACTCTGTGGTCCAATTCTAGGGCAATCCCTAACGAAATGACCCTCTTGTCCACATGAGAAACATTCCCTCATTTTCCACCTACAGAGTCGACCAGGATGAAAGTGATTACACCTGCGGCATGGAATCGATCTAGCTTTTCTACTCTTCTAAGGTGCTGAGTTCCTTTGGAAGTTCTTCCATTGGCCTTTCCAAGTTTTGTGCAGTTCTTTTTGTGGAATGGCGTCGTTTTCCTGAATTCTATTTCTCACTGCTGCTCTAATTCTAGCACGCCTATTCCCTTCTTAGCCAGATGTAGGTGCCCATATGGCCCTAGAATGTGGATTCGTCAATGTCATTAGGTTAGACCTTTGAGGTTGCTCGGTCGACGATGTCTTCTGGGATAACGAGGAGTTCCCTTGTCCATAGAAGGTTCGATAGGGGCTTCTTGTCTAGACATCCTACAGTTAAAGCAAAAGAGAGGTTGTCAGATTAAAGGCGTAATATATCTCACTTATGTAAATCAACGAGTATAATGTGTTTGAAGTTCACTAACCAAAATCATGAGATCACCTAGTTGTGAATATTTCTCCCGCCTATTTTTTATTAGTCTGATACAAAAATCAATACCATCAGGCAACCTATGAAGCACACCACTTGGACTTAGTCAATATGTTTAAACAATGTCTATGTGCACTTACCCATCACACCCCCAGACTGAAAACTCTGACTGCAATGCTTTCGTTGCGCAGTCTAATTCCGCAAAACAATCAGTTCATATTGTTGCCAAAATCCAACACAGAGAAAATATTACCTTAAAAGTACCCAAAATATAGTTACACACATATATCACGCATCTACCAAAGTTTAAGTCTCTAATCTACCACATCACTTATATCTCTCAATCACATCACAACCTATAGCCACTAGCTGGTAGAGCTATTCACAAGAAGATCATAATCCTATCCCTCAATCATCTTCTTAGGGTATTGCTTAAAATCTTTAAATTCGAAAGGCAAGTAGTATCGGTCAACTATTGCGTAATTGGCCCAAATCTCAATCTTATGCTGAAACATCAGATAAAAAAAATGGTCAAAACCTAATCCACCTTTTCAAAGTCTAATATATCACATATTATCTTAGGCTTAGGAGTCTACAGTATCTCAAGCTTAAGCCCTAACTACCACCAGACGTACTGTTTTAGCTTAATAACCAATTACTTAACCTTTTCCCAAACTCTTAATAAGTACATGTATCAACAAATTCCTAAAATTACTTAGTCAAAGCCTTTTCCCTTCCCATCCCACTCCACTCTCATTAGCCTAGATACGAGTCTACAGAATCATAAACCCATGCTCTAATACCATTTGTGTCACGACCCGAACCCACGGGATGGCCCGTGACCTAGATCCGTGACCGGCCGCAGACCCACTAAGCCTCCACCAGGGCTCTGCCAGGCCTATTACAACATGTACTCAGAATTTCAATCCAACTGACTATATTCTAAACAATAAATTGGCTAGTTCGAGCCTCAATTAAAAATTCCTCAATATCCAAATTAAGCCTCTCACTTATATGTCATTGACAATCATGAACAAATTAAAGGCGACCTAAGCTCCCTACAATAGTTCATCCATCAATACAACTATTAACTAAAATTCTCGAATCGATAGACACTTCATTATTCTAATGCCTCTCTTCAAACTCCCCTTTCCTTGTGTTGCCCATAAGGATCTGCCTCCCCGGGTCATCACCTGAAAATATTTATAAAAGAATGAGTTAGGGGCCCAGTAAGTACACAAACCATATTCCTAAAATATGTTTTGGGGTTTATAAAGCATGCCATGGTTTCTTCGATTTAAAACTAGTAACAATTTTAGAAGAGATACTATACATATAAGTACTTTATGAAAGCAATTCATCCAAGATTTTCAGAACCAGAGTATGACAATCAAGAAGGCTCATTAACAACTATCACAGTTTATCATCACTTAAGTATGTTGCGGTCAACGTACAATCCCCCCTGACTAGGGCTCACAATCCCTACTCCACCTGGAATAAATATTATTCGGTCAGAGTACAAGCTCCCCTGACTCGGGCCCACAATCCCTCCTTCGTCCGGGATACACATTATTGTGGACACAAGGGCAAACCACGAGCAACAGCACTGTGCGTCAACGTATCATCCCGTCGACCAAGACCCACAATCCAACTTTCCCCCGTGGATATGGGGCACAACAACCAAGCCAGGAAAACAGTCCAATTCAACATAAGCCAACTTTAAAACACTACTTGTAGAAACATTCCATGGCATTTCTATTTTAAATTCTCATCAAACGATTTACCATGAAAACATAAGCAGTACAAACACTTCAAAAACTATCATTTGATAAAAAGACATATACAAAATACATATATTGGAAAATATGTTTTACGGAGGAACATGGTAGGAGTACTTACCTTTGATAGCTAGGTGGTTCTGGTTCCCAAGTCTGCCCTAGCTCTTGTCTATCAGAACCTAAACAATAAATCCTTCGGATGTTATTTGTTGCCATTCAATTATGCCTATGTGCTAAATTTTCCCAAGCGAGTGAAATTACCAAAATACCCATAGACTTGTGTAAAATTATCAATTTACCCCTGATGCCTAACATACCATTACACACCCAGAATTTACTCGACATCTTTTTAAATGACTAGGTGAGTTTTTCGGATAAAAATAGCCATTCTGGGGATTTTTCAGTTCGCAACCCTAAATCGCTCCTTAATCTGAACGTTAAGGTTCCTCTTTCAAAAGTATATCAAACGGTACTGGAATGCCACAAAATTTCAGACGCTCAAGCGTCTCTGTAAGTTCACATCACAATAAAATTTTCAGCTAAAAACAAGTTTGTTTACTATACCAAATAATTCAAAAACCTATTTTCAAAATAAAATCATTTTAGATCTTTTCCAGGTGTCATCATGCCTTCGTGACACCTTGTACTTATTGAGGAGTCAGTGTTGATTACTTCTTTATCTGGCACCTTGTGCTATCTATCATTGTCGTGCTTATAACGTGTCACTGTACCATTGCGACACATTGTGCTTCGAGCCTTGTCGTACTTTGCTTAGCCTTGTCGTGCTTGCTAAGTGGTACAACCTTGTCTTGCCACCTCGTGCTTCAAGCCTCGTCGTGCTTTGCTTAACCTGTGGTGCTTGTTGGATGGCACAACCTTGTTCCGCCACCTTGTGTTTCTTTACACCTTGTGCTTCCTAGAAAATTCTATAAATAGGCCTTTGATCTCTCTTCATATTATTTTAAGTTATCTTTGACTTTCATCAATAGATAAATAATGAATGAGAGAAGAAGTTTAGTCGTGACTATGGACGAATGATCATAAGGATTGATCTAGAGGTATTATATGAGCGGTTACTTTATGATTTAGGTAAGGAGAATTTCATATCGCTATTTTTTTATGCCACGTAGTTATTTCTTAACGCTCTCCATACTCCTAAACACTATTGGTTTGAAATCTGATAGTGTTCCAGTGATTTGTTTACGTGCATGACACATTATGATTATGATACATGTGAGCTTTGGCGGATCCCTTTGAGGATACCGGAAGCAAGATACTGAAGTGTTGTGGTTGATGTGCAAATTGGATATTGAATTGATTTACTGATTATTTGGGGTACTAAGCCACGGTTGCGTTGACTGTTTGACTATCGAATATTTCGATCTTGAATTGTTTAGCGTGTTTGAATATGATCTTATGGTACTATGATTATTCCGCTTACTGGGCTATCTGGCTCACCCACCACCATTTACCTTTTCAGTGCAGATGATTATTTTAGTGAGCATTTGCAAGTGGAGATGTGAGTGGAACTTGCAGTTTTGGAGTTTAGAAAATTTCATAATCTGATCACGATTGTGTTGTAATTATGTGAAAAATATTGAATTATGTCATCAGTGACTCGGGTCGTCACACCGTTTGTCAGGTTTAACGAGCATTATGAATTAGTCATGTTTTCATAACGAGGTTTGACCAAGTAAAATATAAAAGCATCCCTATTGATCACAACAAAGCTTAGTACATCGTATTCAAGCACTAAATTGTGGTATTTATATTGTATTTTTTTCTTACTTTATCCAAACACTATCCGTACATTAAATTTGCCAACAGATGCTCATTTTGAAAGTTAAGTACACTTTAGTTCAAAATTAAGGGTGTGTTTGAAACCAATTTTAGTTTTCAAAAAAATCAAAACCTCTTTAAGTTTTCATTTTTTACAAAACTGATGGGCTGTTTGATGTGTAATTTTGTATAATTGGTTTTTACTTTTTTTTTCCTTATATTTTTCTCTCTTCTAATTCCTATTTTTCGTCTCTTTTCTTTTCTTTCATTTCCAATACTTGAAAGCTTTTTCTGAACTCATAAGTTCAACAACCAGAAACGCCTCCACCATGACCGACACGTCTCCTTTGCCACCGTCCAACTACTGCTATGGCGGTAGCACACTAGCTTGTCAATTAGAGCTTCATTGGTTTGATTTAGTGAATGATTTGATTGGTTTGGAATTTACCTGCGCAAAATCAGAGATACTATGACTAATCGATGGATGAAATCTTTTGGTGGTATTTGTTGTAGGGACAATGGTGGTTGAGATGATGATGATTTGGATTTAGAGGGGTGATAGTGCCCTGGTGGTGACCGATGTTCGAGGCTTTAGGATTTGGCTGTGTTGTTCAGCAGTGGTGGTGGTTGTTGTGGTTATCAGTGGTTATGGTGGTTGGCGGTGTATGTGGGTGTTGATTACTGGTGGTGGTGGCAGATCTAAAGTCGGTGGCTGTGGTATTTGTGAGTGTTTTCAATTCGGTATTCGAGTGTGTTGGTTATTGGTGTTGGTGGTGCGGCGGTAAATGAGTATGGTGGTCGACAATGTTGATAGCTTAGTGTTCTTAGATGACAGGTACTAGTGATGAAGATTTAAGGGAATAAGAGACATGAAATGCTTCCAACAAAAATTAAAGAGCATATTTCAAAACAAAAAAAAAAATTCAAAACTAAAAAAAAAATCTAAAATGGAGTTTTCAAAAATAGCATCATTTTGAAAACTGATTTGTAAAACTGATTTTTTTTAAAAACAGTCTGTTAAACTGCCATATTTGAAAAAGAAAATTGTTTGAAAGGCTACCTATTATTGACTCGTGGCCGCATAGACACTCGGTTCGGCCGGCGTAAAGGGGGTCTGTAACGTCAATCTGCTTGCAGTTTTGGAGTCTCTGAGACTTGAATTTCGTCTACCAATCGAGCGATAAATGGAGAAAGGAAAAGGGGTGATGGTGGGGCGAAGATGGGCCGTAGATTTCAGCGATAATTCAGCCGCACCTTCGTCTCGCGACATCCCAGACCCCGCTGGCTTCACTCGTGCCCCTCAAGATCAGGTTCCAAGTTTCATATTACATCTGAACATACCATACAGATTCAATTGTAGTATGACAACTGATCAGTGCTTTATCTCACGTGTTGGGGGCTTATTTTGTAGGATGAATCTACCCTCAGTCGTCAAAAGAAGGACGCTGAAGCTAACTGGAAAGCTCAGGTCAAAATTTTCTACTTTTTACGATATCGGATTTAGGTTTTCATCTTATTATTTCGATATCCGTCTATTTTCATTGCTGCTACCCACTGTTTTTGAAACTCATCACGTTGGGTAATGGCTTTCGGATGAGACCTTTATGAATACTTTTATGATAATCAACAGATAAGATTTGGTCTGCTTTTGCTTTACTTCCAGAATAGGAGTCCTTATTTCCTTTTTCATAGGTCGTACATTCAAGTCGCATTACTCAGTATGGCTTTAGATTTTATGATGTGTTGAATTCAATCCCAATATGTCGTAATTATCATTCTTGGTGTAGATGTACATTGGCTAGGACAATTGCGAAAAGTTAATCATATCTTTAATGCTCCAAATTTACTTGAGCATCCGAATCTGGGTCGATCCCAGCAAAAAGGTCTCTAAATAAGCCCCATGAACCCAACCAACCCGCCTTTAAGTCTTCAAATCTTTGGGCCTGCGGCTGGCAAAAGGGGGTGGTTATTTGGAATCTAAGTAACGCCGTAGATGTTTAAGACCTTCCTTTTTTCAAACCTTACCAATTCTTGCTTGTTCTAATGTGCTCAATGTCCCCTTGCCTTATAAATGGCCCAATGCTTACAGCCGGTCCCGGCCCCGTAAGGTTCTATTGGGGGGCCTCATTGTTCCAGTCGACTTCTCAATGAACTATTTGACTTTAACCCGCTTTCTAGTGGCAATCAAACTGCCAACAATTCGACTCCTACTTTTCGTAACCACATGCCATAAATGATTTTGGACTTGCTTTACTCAAGGCGCAAGAGGATGAACTGAAAGAAAAAGTTCTTGCCTCCAACTCAGAATTTTCATAATTTTCCTTTTGCAATGCAAGGCCGAGGATGAATTGATCCGGTAGGTTCTTTGAGCTGTTAGTATAAGAAAACGCCATCGGTTTGAGTTGGGAGGTTTGGGGGCTTGACCCCAAGCAAGTAGAGTACAGAGGTACTGAGATTCACGAATAACGAATCCGGCTGGCCTAAAGGAAAAGAGTGAAGTCCTCAATAAGTAGAAAGAGGAGTCCCATTCACAACTAAAGCTAGTGGGCCTTATGAGAGAGGGGAAGCTATCAGACAGCCGCAACGGGTTCTACTACTTTTTTCTATGATGAGTGGGGGATTGATTTGGAGCATAGAGAATTTGAATTGGAACGCTTAAGTCTTTAATCCCCTCCTTCTCTTATTGACCATTCTGGTAAATAGCAAACAGTAGAGACAGCAGAAGGGGCAGAATGGAACACTGAAGTTAGGATGGAGAGACAGAAGGTTGAAATTGAGTATCACTGGACACAAAGGCACTTTCGAAGTATCACCATGAATTGGTTGCGCTAAGGGGATGGATTGCTACGTGCTATGGAAGCGAGGAGGAGAGATGCAACGCATGCATGGAGAGTCTGTGTGTTTTGGAGGTTTGAGAAGCTATAAAAGGACATCTAAGGCTAATAAAGTTATGAAGTAAAGAAAGTCCTTCACTGAGAGAAGTGGAGATCTTGTCTTACTTGCTGGGAGAGAGGAAGCTTCTGGACTACTCTATCCAACTAGATGACATTCGATTACAATGAACACTCACGACAAATAAGTACCTATCATTCACGAGAATTGACCCGTGTTTTCAACAAGAAAAGACAATGTCTTAAAACTGGTAGAAAGGAACCAAAAAGTCATTCTTCATATACTGCTTCGCAAATAGAAGTGGTTTGTTTTGTTTTTATACGCAATTGAAGATTTTGTTTGTATTCATATTAATGATTCTGATGTAAATTTGTTGGTCGTCCCCCTACGTTCCCCTGCCAACCCGAGTGACACACTAACTATGCCCCTTCTCTTTCTCCGATCATAAGGCCACCGGATATGTTTAATATTTTTTTCACCCCCAAGGTTCTGCTCTTTTGGTTTCAAAAGAGGGAGGTGAAGCACCCATTTGAAGTGGCGAAGGCAAGAAAAAAGTACGTTGGTTTTTACATAGTACCTATTCGAATTATAAAAGGTTATTCAATTATTTAGGGAAATTGGCATTTGGTTAAGGAAAGCTTGGGTTTATTACATATTTTTGCCTTTAATTAATTAAGTAGTGAGACGTCGTGAGGAATTGTCTCAGCTGTGGATATAGACTAGACTAAGGGGTGGACTTCATCTCTTCTATTCTCTTCACTTAGAACATAACATCCGCGGAGTCTAGCTTCCCACTTTGGACAGGTAGAAAACCACAGGAATTAGGCAGGCTTTCTCATGAACCTGAATTTAGCTACGCTAAATAAGAATCCGAACAGCCAAAATCGGTTGTTTTCAGCTTCCAATGTCATTGTCTTTCACTGTACTTCTGGGTTAACCAAACCAAAATGGGAAGAAGAGGGTTGCCAAACTGAGGTCTACTCTGTATGTTTGCTGAGCAGACCAATCAGGCTGAGAGTTCATTCTGTCTTTTTTTTCTGTGGTGGAGAATTGTGGTTTGTGAAACATTTCTGAACGCATTATAGAAGCAATAAGCTCATCAACCAAAATCCCATGTCGAATCAGCTATATCCGTGTTGTGCACTTGATGAAAAGGGGGGTCCTTTGGCAAATGTGATATAAATTCCTTTCTTGAGCATTAGAGAAATTTGCTCTTCACTTTTACAGTTTACGTCATTGAGCTGTAAACGGACTGCACAGCATATATTCAGTAATTAAATTGACAGCTCTTCTTACGGCTTATGATAAATGAGATTAGGATAAGAGTTCCTTGATTTTGTTTAAGGGATTCTTTAATCCTTGAGCATAACTTAGCTGTACGAATAAATTTTACATCCAAAAGATTGGTGGAGAAAGAGTTTCATCAGTCGTTTAACAAGGAGAAGCATAGAAGGAGCATTTGAGGCATGGTTTTTGTGCACGAAGAAGGAAAATTTATCCCTTCAAGGTAGAAATTTTATTAATCCCGTCGTGGAATTTGAATTGGAGGAAGCTGGCGGTACTTAAAACAGGTTTTTTGGGCCTTCAAAATGTTTCCCGGATCATGCCAGTGGTAACATCATGAGCATTACCTAGCAAATTAAAAACTGATAAGCACCTAACAACTGATTCGATGTTCTTTGAAGCCGAAAATTGATTGCTGGATGTGTGCTGTCTTCACACTATAGATCACACTCATTCTCATGACAAGTTTGTGTGTGTGTGTATGCGTGTGTGCGTGTCTGTTATGTGGCCAATGGAAGTCTGGCTGTTCACTTGCCAGTCATAGGATGGGTTCGATTCTAGCTACAATACAGAAGGTTGCATACTTGAGTTTCATTACTGTGATTTCATGAGACTTTGAGAACCTTGGAAGGGTTGACAGTATGAATCTTCTTACTAAACATGTTACTTGAGTGTAAGAATGCACCCATTCCCTTAAAACTGGTAATAACATCACAGTTGTACCGACCAAAGAGGTTATTTAGGTCACCAATAATACATGTTTGTGGCAATGAAATGAAAAGGGGGTTATTGAAAACTGCTTGGAGTAGTTTATTGTATTTGTGCTTGTTTGAAGAGTCAAAAGGGGGTGGGGGGTGGGTTGGCAAGTCAAAGTAAAAGGTTCTCATACCGAAGAGAGGAGGAGTCCGTTACTTAAGCGATGGAGGTTTCTGAGGAGGAATATAGAACATTCCACAATTTTAGATGACCCAGAAAGACAACCATTTGGAGTTGTTTCTTCTCATTTTTAATTCGTCTATTAATTGGTACTAGCATGCTAAAATGTGCCAAGTGAAGATTCATATATAACTCTTTTTATCAGATTACATTACGTCCTATTTTATGGTTTAGCTTTTTTAATTGCATTGACTGCTCTTTAGACAATGCTTAGAACAAAGTTTACAATGAATAAATTATTTGTGAGCAGAAAGCGTGGGAAGTGGCGCAAGCCCCGTTCAAGAATTTGCTAATGATGGGCTTCATGATGTGGATGGCTGGAAGCACAGTGCATTTATTTAGTATAGGTATCACATTTTCAGCTCTTTGGCAGCCCATTAGTGCTCTTCAAGGGCTTGGAAAAGGTTAGGCTTTTTTCATTGTATTTACCTTATTTATATTACTATGCATGCTCTAACTTGGCTTTGTCAGTAGAGGCAAAAAGAAAATAAAGAAAAACCCGAAGAAGAGATCAAGGGTTGGCAGAGGAAAACCTTATTTTACTAAATAACTTTCATTATCACAACCTCGACTGAGGGTGACTCTAAGCGCGGCGGTAGGACTGCTCTTTTGCAACCTCAATTTCACAGGGTTCAAAAGCCTAAAGTGGGTGAACGCTGTTTACATCAACCTGCAATAGCAGGAACCTTGATAAGCTTGGTTGTTAGTGGTGTCACATGTTTTAGGATCCCGGATTCTGGAGCTATTATGGTATATGCGCACTTGTTAGGTGGTAAGCAAAGTTATTCGAGGCATACCTGAAATGGAAAGGTGCCCGTAGCACTATGCTTAGGTGGTAAGCACAGTTTTTAAGGCATGAGCGCACCTAAAGCTCAAAGGGGCTTGGAATGTTGCACGTGTAAACCTAAACCTTGCTTATGCCAAGATTGTCTAACAGATTTTGCAGCTTATGTTAGCTTTTTCTTATTTTCTCAAAATTCACAATTAATAAAAGGAATGGTTAAGCACATTGACCTTTGTTGAGGTTTTAATTTGATAGCCATCCTCCAGTTCTGGCAATTACGTCATCCTCCCTGATGTCGGAGTTTGACATAATTACCCTTCTAAGGAAAAACAAAAAAGGGCGAATCAGAATGAAAAATAAGGCGAGTTAGGATTATACTTCCCTTCCCTTATTGAACATCTTTGACAAATAAAATACATCCTCCTCTAGGGGAAAGGATGGAATCGGCTGTGATGGTTGATGATGAGCAACTGTAGTACTAGTCAGCAGCTAATCTAGTCTAATGGGGGTGTCAAAACATATGCTAATTTATGTTGAATTTCGGGTATATCTACCATATAATGACCGATTTGTGAAAAGGGTTGTTCATGGTGGTGGTGGAGGTGTTGGCTCCAATGGTGAGTGGTGGTGGAGGGTGGGTAGCGGTGCTGGCTGTGGCTCGAAGGGGTCATTAGAACTGCGAAAAATTGAAAATCGAAGAGATGCAAATTTATGAAAAAGGAAAAGCCCACCAACAAAATTATGCGAGGTAAAATTGTCTTTAAATTGCATTTTGACAGGTCAAAGGGCGTAGATGTCAGCCAAATATAAAAACAGGGGAACAGGTAGTAATTTCTAGAACTAGAAGGGACTCGTGTTAAAGAAGACCTCGAAGGAGGTCAATATTTATCCTAAAAACAAAAATATAGAAAATAGTCAAAACTATATATAGCTCAATATCAATAGAAGCCCAGAGCCTAAATGACCATTGCGGTCATCATCCAAGAGAACTAGTGAAGTTCGAACTCCTTGTTAAATGGAGCAAGGCTCCTGCAGTTCTTACATCCCTCTTCACCTCATCTTCCTCCTCCCCATGGTGAACTTAAGCACTGGAGAGCAATTGGGGCGCGAGGACAAAGCTTACATCAAGTTTAGTTAGCAGAAAAGTGAAGATCTCACATTAAGTGTGGAATGAAATAGTATGGTCCCGTTTATTGCATATTTAACAACTCGCCTGGGGTTTCAGCCTTTGGCCTAGGTGCCAAAACTGGGGACTTAGTTGAAAAAGGGCCTGCCTGGCAAGTTCAATGGTCATTCTAAAGGTGGTAGACATTAATATAACGTTCTCTCATAGCTCAACATCTGTGTATACCTTGCAATTTCAAATGAAGGCCATTCTCATTATCTGTAAATTTTGGCTTGCAGTTTTTGCACCTTACAAGGACAATAAGGTCGACCTCCTTGGGCCCAAGTTGGTATTTACTGCTCTCAATTTAGTGGGTCTAGCACTCGGTGTCTGGAAGGTGGGAGGCTTGTTTCTTGTATACTAGTGGATATTGGATTTTAACTTCTGAAATTTTCTGTCCTTATAAAATCTTTTTTGGTGGCAGCTTAACACGTTGGGTCTTCTCCCAACCCATGCATCAGATTGGGTTTCATCCTTACCCCCTGCCCAGGTTTGATTTTATGCCGAACTGCCATACTTCTCTGTATTTCATTGGTTTAGAAGTTCCTTTGCGGTAGCCAGACCATGAAAACAGCCACACATATATTTTATTACAATTGATGGATTTAAGAGCAGTGATCTGAGAAACTTTAGGCACTTATGACCTGCTGCTGTAAGCCTCCGATTGGTGAGGGTGAAGCTTCCCTATTCCGGCTGCTCTGATTGTATTGTATAAACTTTTGCAGCGAGTAGTATGTTCTTCTCATTGCCGACCTAACTTTTTCTATATATATTTGCTGTTAGATAATTGCAGTTATATCAAAATAACCAACTTACCAGAAAGTCCTGATTGAATGCTGAACTCGTTTAAACCCAAATCTCCAACCAAAATTGGGGTAGACAATGTATATTAAGTCCCCAATTGGTACTTGACTTCAAACCTTATTCATGCAGCCTATTTCTACTCAAATATGCACCCACTTGAATCCGGTGATTTATTATTCCTTAGTCTTTCTTTCAGTGGCAAGCTGAACCTCCCTGCGACCTACATTATCCGGCAGCTCACCTATGTTCTCGACATTGCCTTCTGCCATTAACTCCCCACTTCTATTCAAATTAGCCAGTGTAAAGCCTGAATGCAAAGGAAATGGATTGCACCTGCAATGTCGCATTTAGGGAATATGCTACTCTGCAGCTTCCCCTTTCCCCTTGTTATCTCTCTCTGAAGCCACCCCTCAACAATAATGCCGAAAAGAAAGGAAATAAACAATGTTTCTTACAAGAATGTGAAGGGTCGGATAACATTGAAGTAAGCCACTGAAAACTGGACAATTAGAGTTATGTTGTAGGGGAGTTAGTAGATATCATTCCAAGGAGAACCTATGCACTGAATCTGAATTAGACATGAACTTGTTCATCTAGTAACCGACGAATACTCTGTTTGTTATGCTGTTTCTTCGTATATATGATTAGTTCTAGGATTTACTTCACGAGATACCCGAGTAACCAATAACTTTTCTTATTTTCAGGAGGTAGAGTATTCTGGTGGGGGCATTCCTCTGTATTAGGGGGCTTATCAGCTTTATGCCCAAGATGACATCATACTAATTGCTTGGGCAGACCTGGATTTGTGTAAAGCAGGACGCAACTCTTTTTACTGGAACTGATTACCATGTTTTCATGGTTCATTTTAAGGCTGCACTCGTAATAGTATATTGGACATGTCAAAACTCCATGCTGTGCGCGTGAACAACTCTTATATAGTCGCTTAACCTACTATGATCCTCATTTCTTAAAATACATTGTACTCTATGACAGATGTAGGCAAGAACTAATGGCGTGCTTACATTCAATTGAGAGATTGATGTCGGACATGGTTTGGTTTGTGGAATGGTCAACGGGTTCATGAGAACAAGCAGAGGTTCATGAGAACCAAGTTTGGTTATCTTGTGACTCGCAACATCTTTCTTTGCTTGTTGCTTGCCAAAACTTAGGGCCGTTTCGGATGCTCTTTTTTGTTCAATGATTCCCTGGAAATGGATTTGTCATTTAAATGTCTGCAATGACTTGGGTTTATTAACTGTTTGACACTTGAGAAAAGGCCTTTACCAGATTATATGATCAATTTGTACTACCCTTAGAGGTAGTTTTCCTTTCAGAGTCTTTTAAAGGTGCTTCGGACATTGGAGTTAGTTTTCCGGTATTGCGTTAGCGGGAGCGTTAATGATTAGTCATATTTCTTTTGTTGGATCAAAAATTTTGGCATCCCATTTCCATGTATGGTTGATGACATAAGTCCCAACAAATTAGTTTTGCACGGAAAACAACCATGCACATGTAGTCTCCTGTATATATCTCTTAAAATTGATGGGGGCTAAAACGTAATTTTTGCACATCTTACAACCATGGAAACTCCTTTACAAAACGTACTTTTCTATATATAATTTTTTTACTTTAGTCTAAATGGGTAACTTGCATCATCAAGTGAAGTAACATTGCTCTACCGACTCATGCTCGATATAGCAGCCTCACCCAACTTTTACAGTTCTAACACAAGAAAACATGATAGAGAATTCACATATGTATAAAGTAACGTGTATTTGCTGACATATGTATCAACCTATCCTCTCTCCTCTCTGAGACTCTGAGAGAGGCGAAAAAAGAGAATCCCTCCCCTCCGTCCAATCTTTTCTCTCCCCTCCTCATCCCATGTCCGTTTCCGTCACCACCTCCAGTGTTCCCGGCGTGTGGTGATGTGGTAATCTATTAGTTGTTTTGATTAGGGTTTGTGCGAGATTCGGGTGGTAAGGGTGTTGGGTGTTCCGTTGCGGCAGGTGCTCCAATTTGAAGATCCGTTGCAGATCTGGCGCCAGAAATAGGTTGGGGCTTCGATAAAGGGTAAGTTGTCTGATTCCTTGGGTGATTTTGCCGTTCGTATGTCACGTTGTCAAGGGTTGGAGAAGGCAGGGGAGTCTAGGTCTAGGTCCTTTCTTCTAGGGTTTATTTCCCCCCTTCCCCGCCTAGTTGATCCCCCGCCCCCTAGATCTAGAAAGATGTGTTGGTTATGTTGTTGTGGTGTGGTTCTGCAGTGTGTTTTCCGTTTGATTAAGCTTGATTTGGCCGTTATAGAGTCACGGTGGTGCAGCTTCGCGGCAAGTTTGTATACTGATTGCAGCAAGTTGTGGGAGATCGCGGTTTGCGTTAGTGAATGAGGTATTTCTGTTGTGTTAAGGTGGTCGCCGGTTGTTGTGAGGGGATACTGTCGGTCTTTAGCTCCGGTTTCTTGTTGATTTGGAAGGATTTCTGTTTGGTTTTGGTTGATGTTCCCTAGAATCGAACGGCGGCGTGTTGGTCGGAGACGATGGTTTCCCGGCGCCGGAATAGGTCACAGAGTTTGAAGACACGTGGCATCGACAGAGACACGTGTCTGGCATTGGGAATGTGGCTGGTAGTTTGTTGGAGTCTTTTAATTGGTTATTTATCTAGTTTTTTTTCGTTATTATCTCTTCTACGTTATGTAGTTAGTCTTTATCTGATTTTAGCTGTTTTTATTTAACTGCTTTTGTGCACATCCTATATATATATATATATATAGTTAGTTAGTTAGTTAGTTAGTTAGTTAGTGTTGTTGTATGGTTTATTTTATGGCAATGCCTATCGGATGAGGATGTCATTCGACTGTCTTTTACTTGCCTTTTGACATGTTTTGTAACCTTCCCTGTTAATCTTGGTATATATTTTTACTCTTCTCTAAAAATAAAAAAAAACATGTATTTGCTGGAAAACTAGCTAAATGGCTACCACAATCCCGAGCAGACCTAAACTTAAATGGTAAACTACATAAATGATCCTTTGTTAATTGGAGCAATGTTTAAAAGAATCCTCATGTATCAAATGTTTCAATATAATCGATGATTTTCTCTTCCGTGGTCATTGTAGTCCATTTTGTCAACTTTGACCCTTCAGGGTCAAACTTGAGTCCAATAATAGAAAACTACATACCTTGCCAACTAGACATAGATACGTGTGAGAAAAGATTCTTACATGGACGGGAGTCCAGTTCTCAAAGCGAGTTCGCCTATATTGCTTTATCAATGGGGTTAGTGTTTAAAAAAGTCTTTTACTTATTTAATGTATCAATGTAGTCAACAATTTTCACGTTCGTGAACAATCGAGTACAAATCTTCAATTTGAACAGTTATAGGGTCAACTTGAGGTACAAAAAGGTCAATTTCTATACCATAAGTTACATAAACGCTCTTTCAATTATTAGGTCTGCTGCTGTTAAAAACTAGATTGGGAACCATAGCCAGAGATTTGACCTGCAAAACTGAACACGGAGTGGCCGCCGGGAGGGGTTCCAGTGGAGGAACTCTTTGATGCTTCGCAGCTAACAGGGTACAACTCAGAGAAAGCAATACATCACAATGTATGTGCGTGTAGTTGTCTGCATACGTGGCAGTAGTCCCCTTTGTATAGCTGCAGGTAGAAGCTCCCAATAGGTATGTGAGTCATGACTTCTGGGCCTTGGGCCAGATCAATTAGGATCGCATTAGGATCCTTGATCGAGGATCACATTGCCATCATGTCCTGAATATATTAGGATCCCTTTAGGATCCTAGTTCTACCAATATGGTAATCCCTGAATCCGGGATTGGCTAGGCTGATTGTGAGTCAGCCCCGCCACGTGTCACTTTCTGACTAGCCGAGTATTTTTAGCTATATCATAATGCCCCCTGCTTTCGTCAACAATCACGAAACGGGCGAAAGCACAATTGCCCGTAGGAATAGTTGAATCGACCGACATGAATAGGCCAAAAAATTCCTCAGAGCACAACAGGAATATGGCAGAGTACTCGGCCAAGGTTATGCTCGGACATACCTTAGTTCCCTAGTGCTCTTTCCGGGCACAATGGGAATGAAGTGGAGCACTCTGCTCGGGCAGAGTGCTCTGCCAAGGTTCTGTTAGTGCAGACATTGGTTCCATTATGCACTGTCCGAGCACAATGGGGACGAAGTGGAGCACTCTGCTCGGGCAGAGTGCTCGGCCAAGGTTCTGGTCGGGCAGACCTTGGTTCCCTTGTGCCATGTCCAAGCACAATGGGGACAAAGTGGAGCACTCTACTCAAGGAAAGTGCTTGGCCAAAGTTCTGCTCAGGCAAACCTTGGTTCCCTTGTGCCTAGTCCCAGCACAATGGGGATGGAGTGGAGCACTCTGCTCGGGCAGAATGCTCAGCATAGTGCTCCAGCCAAGGTTCTGCTCAGGCAGACCTTGGTTCCCTTGTGCCCTATCCAAGCACAATGGGGACGAAGTGGAGCACTCTACTCAGACAGAGTGCTCGACCAAGGTTCTACTCGGGCAGACCTTGGTTTCCTTGTGCCGTGTCCGAGCACAACGGGGACGGACTGGAGCACTCTACTCTGGTAAAATGCTCGGCCAAGGTTTTTCTTGGGCCGACCTTGGTTCCCTTGTGCTTTGTCCGAGCACAATGAGGACAGAGTAGAGCACTCTGCTCTGGCAGAATGCTCGGCCAAGGTCTTGCACGAACAGACCTTGGTTTCCTTGTGCTCTGTCTGAGCACAATGGGGACGGAGTGGAGCTCGACCAAGGTTCTGCTCAGGCAAACCTTGGTTCCCTTGTGAGCACAATAGGGACAAAGTGGAGCACTCTGCTCTGGCAGAAACCTTGGTTCCCTTGAAGGCTTCCCTGGTTCACACGTGTCACTAGCAATAAATGTCCTTGGCAGGAAATTTGAAATTCCATACTCTAAGATTAGGACACGTAAGGGAAACTAACTGTTGTGCTTTTCAGGGAGCGGTTGCTAGAGAATCCTCTATAAAAGAGCAGGTCCCTTTCATTTTTCACTTTGTTCAAAAGTCCAAGTGTTTTGCTCTGCGTCAAGTAAGTTTCTCTTCCACCCTTCTTTTAGTTCAACATTTTCATTTCAGTAGCTTCTAGTCTTGTGAGTAGAAAGTATGTCCGGGCTGTCAGATAGTGTAAGCTCGTCCAAAGAAATCATTAAGAGTAGTTCTTCTTCGTCCACTGGGCGAGTCGTAATGTCTCAAAGTGAGGCTGGTCCTTTGAATCCACAATCTTCTCATCCTTTACCTCGTAGAAATGAGTTTCGCGAGTTGAAAGACAAAGTCGAGGATAAGGAGAACCCTGAACCTTGGTTTATAACTGATGATAAACGGAATAAGATGACCAAGAAGGAGCTGGAGGCGCTTCTCAAAGAGTATCCTTTACCAGATGGACGGATAGCTTGGGTCCCCGAGTTGCAAGAACCTACCAACTACTGGACTGATTGGGAGATGGGTATCTATGAGGAGCAATTGAAATCATGTTACAGACTTCCTTTGCATCCATTTGCCCTCAAAGTGTTCCACCATTACAAGATGGCTCCCGGCCAGCTTGTGCCTTATGGCTGGAGGAAGTTGGTAGGTCTCATCTACTTGGTTGAGACTTCTGGTTACAAAGTAGATCCCACGGACTTTTTGGAAGTCTTTTTCGAGCTCTACTTTGTTAAGGGTGTATCAAGCACCAATGGTTGATACTATATCCACAGCAGACAATGGCTTCTCAAAGGTAGCCCCGAGTCCAACAAAGGCTAGCATTCGAGATACTTCCTCGTTAGTCGCCAAGACAAACAACACCTAGGGTTTGACAAGAAGTGGAATGCCTACTGTAAGGACCTTGAGAATAAAGGCAAGCTTGTTCTCGACACCTTGACAAAGACCTCCTTACCCATATCAGGTTAAGAGGTGGTCTTTCCATTGACGAACCTTTGATGGAGCAACAGTTGAGTATATATATATATATACATATATATATATATATATGTATGTATACATAATAGGGAAGATTATTCCTCGTAAACCCATCATCCTGCTGCTACTAGCACGTCTTCCATTAGAACTTCGCCATTAGGTAGACATTATGTAGGCCTTTGTGTGTACCGTATGTGTTCTATCACTCCTTTCACTGTGATGTTAATATCTTTTGTTCTTCTCGTGCAGAAATGGCTAGTGGCAGCGGTAAGGCATTTTTTAAAGTCTGGTTTTCTAGGCGTCCTTCAAAAGGCGAAGGGGAAGAGAAAAGAGAAAGCTCCCTCCGTTGTGCAGGCCCCCGCTCTAAAGAAGACCAAAGTCCACCTCCTTGATTTCCATCCCCGAGTGATTGAGGGGGTTTCCACTGATGAGGATCCCATTTTTCAGCCTAAGTGGACCATAAAGCAAGATGACATGGGGATGCCGAACGGCCACATTTCCAAGCAACACCCTGTACATGGTGTTCTCCCCAAAGACATGGAGATCCTCGTGAACCAGACCCACGAGTCCTTAGCTTGCACTTTTGCCCAAGCTGTGTATTCGGTAAGGGCTTGCTCACATTCCTCTTTTTCCTTAATACTTGTTTGCTCATAGCTGATCATCATCTTTGTCTCTCAGATGTACGCTTGTAGTGCACATATGTTATCCCGCTTCGAGATGGCTAGGAAAGTTGCTGGTCAAGAGGGCCAAGAAAAGAGAGAGGCAATCACCCAAGCTGAAGAAGCCGCCAAGCATGCACAAGAGTTGACTAAGCGAGAGGCAGACCTTCTTGCCCAAGTTAGCAGCCTTAAGAAGAGGCTAGAGAGGTTGAAGAGGAAATGCTAGGGATGAATGGCTAAAGAATCGCACTGAAGATGGCCTAGAGATCTACGAGCTTGGCTTTCGAAAGGCTAAGGAGATGTTTCCTCAGCAATTCCTAGATATCCCTTTGAACAACTTTGTCATGCCTGCCTTTGGATCCCCATCTGGAGTGACGATCATGCCTTCTGAGGTTGAAGATGTCACTTCCCAGGCTGAGAAGGATGACCAGCCTGTTGCTGCCCCGAGCCTTAGAGTAGACCTTATTTTTCTGTATTCTAGGCTCATCTATCTATTTTGACTTAGTTTAGTACTTTTTATGCCCCCTAAGAGGGTTTGTAAGCAGTTTATCATATTTGTCACCACTCTTTGGGAGGTTGTTGGTTTATGCTATTTTATGTTTATCAGCTTGTGCCATCCGTATCTTATAACATTTTATTACTTTGATGCAAACTCTTATCGTCATTTAAGAGCTGGCAAAGTGGCCTCGCACTCCCTCTTGGCTAGGTTTTGAAGCAGTATGTGGCGGGGTGATGAATTCCCAGAAAGACTTTGTTGTTTCATGGGTTAGAACTATAGCTAAACCGTCTGGATAATACTTGTGTACTATCTTAATGCTTCCGAAGTAGAGCCCTCCTTGTGCTTCATCCGAGCACAAAGGGGATGAAGTTTGCTTTATGTTCGGGCAGAGAGCTTGGTCAACCTTCTGCTCGGGCAGAGGCTTTACACTCTTGAGAGCTTAAGACTATTCATAGGAAGATGTTAGTCGGGCAAATTCGCTGGAGCAAGAGTACACCACTAATGTAACAATCATGCTCAGAAAAGTAACTTTATTGCTGAGGCAAAAAGTAGAAAGTACTAGCAGATTGATGACAATCCATTTATTTGAATAACTATCTGAAAACTAGTTTTTTTTTTCAAAAAAATCCGAACTTTTATTAGGGTTGACAAGGTTTGAGCCCCCTGTCCCCATAAAAAGAAACGTCTTGCCTTGGGGCAAGATGCTACTGGTAGTAGCATCGAAGGTTCTCAGCATTCTAGGTCGAGGGATTAATGTCTTTAATTCATAAGCACCTAGCTTGAGTACCTTTAAAACACGATAAGGCCCTTCCCAATTTGGAGACAATTTTCATGTAGCTGACTTCAGGTGAGACGCTTCCAGTTTTTGAAAACCTAAGTCCCCAACTTGAAGAAGCTTTGAGCAAACCCTTTGATTGTAATAACGAGCAACTCACTGCTGTATAACGAGGGAACATTCGCGGGCTCAAGCCTGAACTTCATCCATAAGGTCAAGATTCCCGCAGAGACCAGATTCATTATCTTCTAGATTGAAGTGAAGGGCCCGGACTGTTGGGAGCCAACTTCAACTGGCAACATTACTTATGTCCCAAAACATATGAGGAAAAGTGTCTCCTCCGTGACAGAATGCGGAGTAGTGCGATAAGCCCACAACACTTTGGGGAGTTCATCTATCCATGCCCCATTGGAATCATCTAACTTCTTCTTTAGGCTTTACAAGATACTTCGATTCATGTTCTCAGTTTGGCCATTTTATTGGGGATGGGCCATAGAAGTGAAGCGGAGCTCAATCAAAAGATTACAACAGAATGCTCGGAAGTTGGTGTTGTCAAACTAATTTTCGTTATCAACAATAAAGGCCTTTGGTACTCCAAAGTGGCAGATGACATTCTTCCAAAAGAAATCTTTGCACTTAGCCGATGTGATCGTCGCTAGTGCTTCTTCCTCAGCCCACTTTGTGAAGTAGTCGATGGCAACTATCACAAATCGTCGTTGTCTGGATGCCATGGGAAATGGTCCCAATATGTCCATTCCCAAAACAATGAAGGGAATTGGAGAGACTACCGAGCTAAGAAGGGCGGCTGGTGTGTGTGTAACATGAGTAAATTTCTGGCATTTTTCGCACCTTTGGGTGTACTTGATCGCATCCTTCTGTATCCTCGGCCAATAATATCATTGCCTTAGTATTTTTTAGCCAAACTCCGTCCTCCAAGGTGTATCCACATATTCCCTCGTGTACTTCTTGTAAAGTGTACATGGACTCTGTTGGTCGCAGACATTTGAGACATGAGAGGCTGAAGGACTTCTTGTAGAGGAACCCTTATACTAAGGCATATCTAGCAGCCTTGGCCCAAAGGTTACATGCTTCATTTCTTTAACTGGGTAACTCTCTTGTTAAGAGATACTTGATGATGGGATCCATCCAGCACGACTCTTGATCTACTACTATGATATCAACCTTGGGGCTAATGCTTTGCTCTTTGAGGAGCTCAATGTATATACTATGCGTAGGAATTTTGAAACTTCTGTCGAAACAAGTCTTGATAATGCATCTGCCTGTGCGTTCTGATCCCGGGGTATTTGGCATATAGTGAAGTTTTTTAACTCTGATGCCAAAGTCTTGATTAGATGGAGGTACTGGGCCATGCTTTCTTCCCTGGCCTCGTACTCTCCCAAGACGTGGTTGACCACTAATTGAGAATCACTGTATACAGACAAGGAATCCACCTTCAAGGCGTGAGCTAACCTTATTCCCGCGAGAAGAGCTTCATATTCTGCTCGGTGTTTGACACCTGAAAATTAAAGTGGAGTGCATATTCAATTATAAAATTCTCTTTGCTGACTAAGATAAGTCCAGCGCCACTGCTGCAGAGTGATGAGCGCCACGGATCTTGGGCTACAGCGATGATCAACTGCGGCGAGTCTTCGGGCATTGTACACTCAAGAATGAAATCTGCCAAGGCTTGAGCCTTGATCACAGTGCGTGGTCTGCAGTGGATATCAAACTCCCCGAGCTCCACTGACCAGTTCACCAATCTTCCTAATGCCTCGGGGCTTTGTAAGACCTTTCTAAAAGGTTGGTCTGTTAATACCAAAATCCTATGAGACTGAAAGTATGGTCGAAGGTGTCTTGTTGTCGTGATGAGGGCTATGTCCACCTTATCAATCTTTGGGTATCCATTTTTACGTCTTGTAGGATCTTACTTACATAGTAGATTGGCTTCTAGATGTCGCTCTCCTCCCTTCCCAAGATGGCACTGACTGCAAATTTACTAACATAGAGGTAAAGGAACAGATCTTCTCCTGGAAATGGATTGGAAAGGAGAAGAGGGGTGACCAAGTATGCCTTGAGCTCATCAAAATATTTTTGGCAGTTTTCCGTCCAAGCAAAGTATTTTACTTTCATGATGGCCTTAAAGAAGGGTAGGCATCGCTCGGCTGATCTAGACATGAATATCCCCAAGGTTGCGACTCTGTCTGTCAACTCCTGCACTTGTTTAACAGTTTTTGGGGGAGTCATGGCTTGAATGGACTTTATCTTTTCTGGGTTCACCTCAACACCACGCTGAGAGACCATAAAGCCAAGTAATTTCCCTGATGCCACTCCAAACGTACACTTAAGTAGGTTCAACTCCATGTTGTACTTTCTAAGGATGTCGAAGACTTCCTTGAGGTCCTCGACATGGAGCTCGACTCTGACACTCTTCATAAGCATGTCGTCTACGTATACTTCCATGTTTTTACCATCATATCGTGGAAGATCATATTCACTAGACGTTGATATGTAGCTCCAGAATTCTTTAGCCCCAAGGGCATCACCTTGTAGCAATATAACCCACGATCCATAATAAACAAAGTTTTAGGAATTTTATCTTCGTGCATCATGATCTAGTTATATCCGGAGTAGGCATCCATGAAACTGAGCAGCTCGTGCCATGAAGTGGCATCGATAAGGATATCAATCCTCGGGAGTAGATAGCTATCCTCCGGGCAAGCTTTGTTGAGATCCGAGAAGTCAATACATATCCTCCATCTGCCGCCTGATTTTGGAACCATGACGACTTGGCGATCCAGTATGGATAGTGAATCTTTTTGATAAATCCTGCGGCCAGTAGTTTATCTACTTCCTCACAATTTTCACTTGTCTTTCGCGTGCAAATGTCCGCTTCTTTTGTTTGACAGGTTTCTTCGAAGGATCAACATTAAGCCGATGTGTGATTACTTTGGGATCGATCCCAGGCATGTCCTCTGCAGTCCATGCAAAAACGTATGTGTATGTCCATAGAAGGCCAATAAGCTTGAGCTTAATGTCCTCCCTAAGGATCGAACCTACCCTAAGGATCGAACCGATTTGGACAGTCTTCTCCTTGACTCCAGGATAGACCTCAATGTGTAAGAGTTCTTCGACCGGCTCTCCTCTAATCTCGTCCCAGAGATCTTTTATGATGAGAGCATCTTTGTTCTTTGCTCTACATGATGCTACATAGCATTGCCGAGCTATGGTCTGATCACCCTTGACTTCTTCAACCCAATGCTCTGTGGGGAATTTTATCTTAAGACACTTATGACCTTTAACTGGTTTAATGTTGTCCGTCCAAGTATGGCGTTATAGGCTAATGGGACACGCACCACCACACAATCTAACATCAGGTTGGCTTGAGACAGAGATGTACCTATCGCAACAGGAAGCACGATGACTCCTTAAATATGATCGGATGATTGGAAAATCCGTAAAGTGGTGTATCCATCTTACAAAGACGATCCGCTGGGATGTTCATCTTCTGGAAAACCTTGTAGAATAAGACTCTAGCTGAACTCCCATTGTCGACTAAGATACGCTTCACATTAAAACTCCTTAATCTGAGGGTGATGACTAGTGGATCACCATGGCGGGTCTTTACATCCCCTAGATCAGCATCCGAAAAGGAGATTGCGGGTGTGGGCATAATCTTTTTTTTTTCTCGGGGGCTGGCTAGTGATGCAGACTTCTCTCATGTACGCTTTGCGAGTCTGTTCGGATGAGCCTCCTGCTGCGATGCCCCTAGATATTGTATTGATCGTGCCTGTATTTTCTTCTCGTTCTTCTCTTTCTTCAGCGACTGGAGTCACTTCTCTTCAAACTTCCTTGCGCGCCACATACGTCTTCAAGTGTCCGCTCTTAATCAGGGCTTCGATTGCTTGCTTGAGTGACTCGCAATTATCTGTTGTATGGCCGTGGTCATTGTGAAAACGGTACCATAGGTTTTTGTCTTTCTTACTCGGTCAGGACCTCATCTTCTCTGGCCAATTGAGGGCCTCTTTGTTTTTGATCTCGTGCAAATTTTGTGATGGCTTCGCATTGAGCGGCGTCGGGTTCTTCATGTCGAATGGGTCCTTGGTGCATCACTCATCACGTTTTGAACGTTTGGACTTCTTTCCATTACCTGGACTTCTTCGCAGGACCATTTTCCTTTCTCTTCCCGACTTTCATTTCGTCGTCCGCTATGAGTCTCCAAGTACTCTTCTGCTTGGATGTATTTGTTAGCTTTTTCTAGAAGAGCACTCATATTCCCTGAGGGACTCTTGTTGACGGAGAATGCAAACTTGGACGTAGGTAGGAGGTCGTGAACGAAAGTGGTGTACTTGACTGACTCATCAAAATTTTCCACCTCTAAGGTCGCCGCGTTGAACTGCCCAAGATAATGAGCTAAGGACTCATTCTTCTCTTAGACTACATTGAGCAAGCTCGCTGAGTTCTTCCTTCTCGAGCGACTACTCACACAGTGTTTCTGGAAGAGATCTGAGAATTGGGCAAAAGAGTGGATGGATCTCGGCTGCAGGGACTTTGAACCATGCATGTACAGCCTTTCGCGTAGTAGTGGGAAAGGCTCTGCACATGACAACATCTGATATTTGGAGAAGTAACAAGTTCATCTCGAACTGATAGACATGTTCTCTAGGATCACTGCTTCTGTCATAAAGATCACATTGAGGCATTCAGAAGTTGGGGGGTAGCTTTGCTCTCTCAATCGCCTCAGATAATGGATATCCAGAATCTTCCCTTGGGGGAGACAGTCCATGAGGACGAGGCCTGTAGAAAACCTCGACGGAGGCTCGTCCTTGAGAACAGTCCTCTAGCATTGCATGATGGTGAGGGAGTCTTCAAGGACATTCAGATTTTGTAATCTTCTCAGGGGATGAGTCTATGCTATCTTCGACCGTCGGGTCTCAGCGGTAGCACGATCCACTCCTCGTGACATGCTCTCCACTTCTTTCTTTATGTTGATAGGTCATATCAGCTTCTGACCTATACCTGCGACTGTAACTCTACCGTGAGGTTAGTCGAAGAAGGAGGTCGTCGGGTTCAAGATGAGACCGGTTGGTAGAGGTAGAGGCCACCGCCACATCGAGAGTTTGTTGCAGAGTGTTTATGCTGCGTCTCTTCCGAGACCGGGACCCTTTATCATGACTTCTGCTCGTTGCATACCCTGATCCACTACTGTACGAATAGCATTTCCCGCTGCGGTTTGGGCAGCAAACGGCGTCCCTCTTCTTGCACCCTTGAATCCACAAGTACCAGCAGAGGCCCAAGAATCCCTTGTTCAGCTCTGGAGTGGCAGATGTTACGTTCACGTAACCATCTTCATCAGAACCGACCCGGCGATGAAGGAGAGTTGGTATTCGATTACGATATATTTTTGGTCGACGAGAGTTGTTTGACCGTGAGTGATGATCTCGGTGAGAGCGATCAACTGGAGAGTTTCTAGATGGTGATTAATTGGCCATGTTCCCTGTTGTGGTCCTACAGATGGCGCCAATCTATTGCTACTAAAAACTGGATCGGGAACCACAGCCAGAGATTTGACCTGCAAAATAGAACACGGGGTGACAGCTGGGAAGGGTTCCGGCAGAGGAACTCTCAGATGCTTAAGTTAGAGCGCAGCTAACAGGGTGGAACTCTGAGAAAGCAATACATCACATTATATGTGTGTGTAGTTGTCTGCATACTTGGGGGTAGTTCCCTTTATATAACTGCAGGTAGAAGACTTCCAATAGGTATGTGAATTATGACAAGTGGGCCTTGGGCCAGACCAATTAAGATAACGTTAGAATCCTTGAGGATCACGTCGTCATCATGTCCTGATTATATTAGGATTCCTTTAGGATCTTAGTTTTACCAATATGGTAACCCATAATCCGGGATTGGCTAGGCTGATTGTGAGTCAGCCCCGCCACGTGTCACTTTCTGATTGGGCGAGTATTTTCAGCTATATCAAGGTCAATATTCATAAGATCTTATACCGCCAAAATAGTTTAACGTACTCCATCATTTTCACTTATATTGACAACCAATTCCAAGTCATCCAATTAGGATGTTGAATGTTCAAGAGGAAGGTCAAGACCATACATTGGTGTTGTGTCTATTAAAATTATAAGATTAAGAACCAAAGAGATTAGTGAGTTTGTCTTTAACATCCATCTACTATCCCCAGTCACCCCTTCACACTCAAAAAAGTTCTTAGCTACTTTCGCCAGCCTTTGCTGGAAGAAAACCACCACTTTGGATTGCACATGTCACCTCCTCAAGGTCTCAAACTTCTCTGAGCAACATCTATCAAAGCATTAGAAAGGGGTCCAAATCAATTCGATGATCCTAAAACCTTCCATTGCGGCTGTAGTTTTAAAAACTCAGAAATGGTGGACTTCAATTAAACATTTCATCGAAAGAAGACCTCGCAAACACTACCCTCATTGATAATGGACCATTTGTCTAATTCATGGTGTATTTACCTTTTGGCTCCTCAATTTGACCATTTAACATTGCAAATTGTAATTTGGACTTTAATAATGACCTTAGTGAAGTTAGTGAACTATATTAAAACATTTCATAGATAGAAGATTTTACCTTCACTTTAAAGGTTAATTTATCCTCTTTTCTCCCATCCGCATAAACATTTTCTTTACAAGTATAAATGTTGTAGACACCCCATGTTTTAGTTATTATTATTTATATAATTATTAGACTTTATTATTGTCAGTTAAAGTTTATTATTATGAGTTAGGCCTAATAATATATTAAACTTGATTAACTTAATCCAAGCCAATAGTCCAGTCACTAATTGGGCTTAGTCCAGTCAATAATTGGGCTCAGGCTAGTTAGTTAGGTTTAACTCAGGTCCAGTCAAGATGTGATTTGCTTAGAGGATTTATTGAATTATTTGTGATTTATCCTTGATACAAGTGTAATGTTTAAAATTGGTACATCCTATCTAATAAAATCAGAGATAACCACTAAATTAGGAACATATAATGTATCAACATTCGGGAAAAAAATATTTTTTAATTATGGGATGAACCGGCCAGTTTTTAACGAACGGGCTGGTTGGTTAACTTTTCTCAGTTTGTAATTTTTTTTGAATATACTGTCTTATCATCAGGTCACAAATTGAAATGGTCTTCTTTATCATTTCTGGCATCTCAGACCTCTATAAATTGTTCAAGTCTAAGACCGAAGTGTAGGTCGCCTCCCATAGGGTCCGAGTCGAATTACGATGATTTTGATTCTGGTTAGTCCGGCCAGATACGTAGGTCATTCAACCCTTGAATGTCGAGGTCAAATCAATAACATAGGAAGAAAGTTAATGTTTATTTTGTTGCATGTGTATGTGTTAAAAGGCTAAAAAACTAAAAAAAATGAAGTAGAGACCGAAAGGGTATGGCCGGTGCCTGACACCTCCCCTTCGTATAACTTAGTTCCCGAACCCATTTCTCTGTTTTCAACAGTTTAATAGTCTTTTAGACATTTTTAGAGTCATTTTCAAGTTTTTTTTCCGTGTTTAAGCAACTAAGACGGCGACTCCTAAAATTCGTAGGGATTTTTCTGAGGCGGTTTGCTACACATGTCTACATGGCATAGAGTGTGCTTTATATTTTTCTCCTTATGTTTGACTATGAAACAGTCAAAATTGTCAATGGTTCTTTCTTATTCGTAATACAATGATTTTACAATTAGCCAAACAAATAATAATTTTAAGTTAGACCTTTGTAATCAAGGAGATATTAGTTGCACGCAAAAAGATAGCAAGGGCAAATCATGGGTTCGATACTTGTTACAATAGATGTTGCATACATGACTGATGGACGATACTTGTTATTAGGGCGAAACAGCCACATAACTCCAACTAAAGTACCTTCAATTTTAGAAATCTCCTACCTAATTTCATCAACACCTTCTTTACTTCAACTTACCTACTTCACTTTTTTCAACATTGATATGTCATCTTGTGCAATTATAAGGTGATTTTTTTAAGGATAATATCCCAAAAAATACTTAAAAATAGATATAGCAGTAGGTAGAATCATTCGCTAGATGGAAAAGACGACAAGAAACTAGAAAACATAAATGACAAGGAAGTAGAAAACATAGGCAAAAGGAAGGAGTTTCTTCAACTCAGTAGTAATAGACTAATAGTGCCAGAACTATTTACTTAACAGCACAAAGTAAATTCAGTGTTAGTTCAGACAACAAGTCCCTTGCCCTAATATGACAATAGCCTTATAATATTTTCCCAACTCAGTCATGTTTTGGACTATGTACTTGGAAGAGAGATCAGAAATGGGTTATATACTCAGTCTTTCACGCGTGAGGTGAGAGTCATACCACAAATTTGAAAGAAGCCCAAATGCCCAATATTATCAGCACTAGCAGATAGCAATTCAGCATCCAAGAGGCAAGTCGGCAAGACCAAGATAAGAAGATCTCAGTCTAACCTCAGGTCTGGTTCTTCAAGGGCGTCGGCGCGTCGCGAGACTCGCAGGACTGCGGGACAGCGGGAGTTCGTCGTCCGGTCACGGCGTCACTCCGTCGTGACTCCCTCGTCGTGGTCGAAGGCTCGAAGCTCCTGTCTGAAGGAGCTGTCGCCGGTGGGTGGGATCTGTTGCCGGTAGGTTCACTGTCCACCGGTGACCGGTCGCCGGTGAGACCGTGAGAGAGAGAGAGAGAGAGAGTTGATTGTGCCTCTCTTGGGGAACGGGTATCGGGGATTGGGGAATGGGTCTCGGGGAACGGGGTCAACGCAATTCCCAAAAAAAAAATATTTTTTCCCCAGAAGTCAGGGGGTGCTTCAGCCCCCCCTTGTCCTAACGTGCGTCCGCCCCTGGGCATATGGTCCATGTTGGCCTCTTAAATGTATCTTCATTGCCCATACCAACCGTGGCACCTACTTTTTCTTCTGCCATTGATAGCCACAGTCATAGTACAATAAATTGGGGGTCTAAATTTTGTGAAATGGGTTTTGGTGGTGTGTTTGTATTGTTGGTGACAATGTGCAGAACAGTGGTGGTGGTCATTTAGCGGCGGTGTTGATGGTGGCTGAAATGGAATGAAGTAGGTGGTTTGTGTGTGCAGCCGTGGATGTACGGTGTGTTTTTTACAGGTGTGAGAGTGTTTGTAATGTGCTTGGTGTAGGTGTGAGAAGGCTGTGAGATATGTCTGTGAAATTAATGTAGGTGTGGGAGTTGGAAGGTGTGTGTGCTCTTAGAGAAGGGGTGCATACATGTTTGTGTAAGCACAACAGTGTGCTGTGTGTTCACGAAAGTGTATTGTATATGTGTGAGGCAGTGAGGTGTTGGAAATATTAGAAGTGTTTATTGGCAGCTTCTATGATTGTAGCAGCTTGATTAAGTGTGTGTAAGGGTGTTTAAGGTGTGAATTGAGTCTGTGTGGGTGTGAACAGTTAGCATGTGTGTGTAAAATGCAGGATGCTTGTGTGTGTAATGGGGGTGATTATGTGTGTATATGTGAGGTGTGGTAGTGTGTGAAGAGTGTGTGCAAGTGTGTGTGGGTTTAGGTATGTGGGGTTGAGTTGTGGAGTGTAATTCTAGGAGTGCAGTGACCAGAGGCTGCTAGTGTGTGCATGTGGGGTGAAACAATGTGTGTTTGATCCATTAGCTTAGGAATAGTAAGTGTAAGTGTCACCAAAGGCCATTCACTTTCCCATAGTCCCAACATTGATTTTTAAAAGCAGTTTCTGAACTAATTTTGGCCAAGTTCAAAAGAGTAACCCCTATTATGTTTACATACCTACACCGTGGAATTTTCTGGGTATGCGAAGGGCATTAAATGATTTTATATGGAAAAAGAGTTTTTGATTTATTTGATATAGTAAACTAGCTTCTTTTTAGCCAAAAAATTTACAATAACCTTGCTTCGTTGAGACACTTTAGTGTGTAAGGTTTTATGGCGATTTGATGCCGATTACTATTTTTAACAGAATTGGCCTCTTAGCGCTTAATTTCGATACCGGATAGGGTTTTTGAGCGAAAAATTTTCCGAGGGACTTTTTAATACAAATATTAGTCCAGGTTGCTTAAAAAGGCGTTTAGAACTCATTTGGGATCTTTGTTGGGGTGATGGCCGCTGGGGACATTTTGGTAATTTTACATATTTTAGGGGGGTGTTTTGGTGATTTTTCATTCTCAATGGCGAATTTAGTGCATACGGGCTGTCGAGATAATGGGGAGTGTTGGTCTATGTCTTGGATAGTTCAAGAGAGATAGTCAAAGAGTTTGAAAAGCAGAATGCGGTTGGACGCACACAACGGGAATAGGACTTCAAGAGCTTGTGGGAGAAAAACAATGGGATTTACATTAATTGGGTTATTTGGGAAAAGAGGAGATGAGCGTGTAGAGAATTGGCTCCTTCAAGAGGAACACATAATAACTTTGACGGTTCTTTAGTTAGATGTAGCAGCGTGACCATCACGCCGGATTTTGGATCGAGAAAATGTGTCAGCGTCAAGTAAGTACTCATATTATGTTCCTCCATACAACCTATTTTTCTATATATCTGCATGTATACGTTGTTTTACCAAATGGAAGTTTTAAACTATTTGTTATACTTCTTCTCTTGTGCAAATGGTTGATGAGAAATTGAATTAAAATTGCCATGATATGTGTTGCGTTGTTTTGAGAACCCTGTGTGAATCGTGGTACGGTATTGAGAGGTTAATGTTGGTTGTTGTGCCCCATATCCAAGGAAAAAAATGGATTTCGGGTCCTGGTCAACGAGACTATACGTTGGCACACAGAACTGTTGCATCATGGTTTGCCCCTGCGTCCACAATATTATTTATCCCAAGTGCAGGAGCGATTATGTGTCATTCGAAGTTGGGGTTTCATTTGAAGTTTAAATACCGTTGTGATGCAATCATTTTGGAAAAAATTTCTGCAAGCATGATTTCTTTAATAAAGTATTAATTGTACAATAACTCCTATGAAATCGTTACCAGTTTTAAAACGAAGAAAACATGACATGTTTATTAAACTCCAAAACCCATTTTAGGAACATGGTTTGCTTACTTGTTGGGTTCTCGCTCATTCTTAATTTTTCAGATGATGGTCTAAGAGAGGCAGATCTCTATGAGTAACATGAGGGAGGGCGCACGAAGAGAACTGTTAGATTAATGAAATGTCTAGTGACTTTAAGAATTTATTCTTGTGGTAGTTTTCATGGATGGACTTATGTGAGCTGTTTTTTTTTTTTTTTTTACTTATAAAGCAATTTATATGCCATTTTTTAAGTTCATGGGTGCAGTATAAACCCGATTTATGCTTTGTGGCAGAATTTTCGAGTTGGTTTACCAGACTTCTTTCGTGGCAGCTTCCGTAGATCACAAAAAGATTGTTAAATGAAAAAGTTCCTTATATCAAGAAAGAATATAAGCTAACAAGTGCAACTATGTTTTTAGCACCAAAAGACGAGAGATGACCGCACTCCAAGGCCCCATTAGTGCCTCATTGGCTAAGCATTAGGTCTATGTCGCATTAGCACTCAGTAGGCTCGGAAGGTAACATGCTTAGACCAATTTAAGCTACTAGACAATGTTAGACCGAAAAATAAGTAGGTCTAGGTACTAAAAGTGCATGCAAAGCTCGCTAGCGCCTAAAATCTAGCCCATGTTTTAGTGGCATATATGCGATACAGAGAGTGGCTACACTTCGGTAGGCTTTAAAGAATATTGCATATGCAAATAAGACTTTATTGTGGGTCTTAAGCCATACTATGCATATTCATGGGGCTAAAAGCTTAATACTTTTTAAAGGAAATAATTCACTTAAAATATGGTTCTGCCCAGCTTCTCCTTCACGAATGTAAAAGGAGCCATAGCGCCACCACCATAAGAACCATCAACTGCCTATAATTCGATGCTAGAAATGGCAGATGGATTTAGATGCGACCACGTCTTCCTTTAGGATGTCAAGGCAAACGGAAGGCCATGTAGTGGTAACAAAAACGGGGGCTGGACAGAATGGCGACGGCGGGGACTTGGACAGAGTCTGTGTGGAGGAGGCAAAAACCCTTTACCAGCGGCGGTCGTGGCCAGTAAGGGACTCCAAGAGCCCTATATGTGGACGTCATTTCCATGAATGGCTGTGCACAGTGGAATGGCGATAATAGAGGCTACTTAGTGGCGGCAGTGGTGTGGTGGCATCTTTGTTTAGCTTTCCCACTGGCTAGAGCATCGGCAAACGGAAACGTTGGCATTTGGGGAAACAGCGTGTGGCCGGGTTGAAAATCCTCCTACCTCTTTTTTTTTTTTTTTTTGAAAGTTTCTTTTGATTTCTAATGCAAACAAACCACTTACACATGAAAAGTTGTTACAAATTATATACACCTACAGTCTAAACAGAATATAGAAAAAGTAGTACTAATACATTATAATTGGGCATATATTCCACACTTTAAACTCTTGTCTATTTGTTGAAGTATCCCCTTCAGTTTTTTTCCAGCTGAGAACTCGATTCTTCATCCATGATTCAATCTGAGTAAGAACCATCAATGAAGTACTTGTTTGTTGAGCAAAAAATTATTTGTTCCTACCTCCCAAATGCAATATACTGTAATTGCCAGAGCCAATTTACAAAGTCTATTCTTAAGACTTTCCCCCCTGTCATGTTGGCAAGCATGCTGGAGAAATGTTGTACAAATTGTCAGATTCATTTCAACGTCTAGCTTATCCATCACAGTGCTCCAAATCCCTTGAAAGAAGGGGCATTTCATAAGAATATGCTCCAAATTCTCTTGGTGATTAAGGTAAAGAATACAAATATCCTCAATAAGGATATTCCGGATCAATGACCCACGATGGTGAGTCGGGCCGGCGACTATTCATATGGCGGTAAAAATGGCAAGTTGAAGGGTTCGAAGGCACTGTTGTTAACACTCTCACTGGCGAATAGATGTGCACAATGGAGATTACTTCATGGCGGCAGTGGGAGCTTCATGTGGCCTTCCAACTGGCTGGAGCATCGTTAGGCAACAACGTTGTTGATGACCAATGACTGAGCATTGGTCCTACCGCTACATGCACTCATATGCACATATTTGACGCCTAGAAAAGTAACATCGGGGCCTTTGTTGATCTTTCTGGGAACTGATGCATGAGCGTCGACCGTCATGTGTACCACGGGGCTAATCGGGTTCATGGTCTTGGTGTCTCCGCTGGCGTAGACAAGCTAGTTGTTGTGAAGCTTGGCTTGAATCTTGTCCCCAACTGCTGCCTGAGCCTTCGACTATGGGATGTGTGTGTGTGTGTGTGTTTACTTCGAAATCTGTTGGCTAGTCAGTTCCCAATTGAATGGCACCAAACTCTTACAGGTAAAAGTTGGATGGGACCAGATGAGCACGCGAACACTTTGCAATGCACAAGACGTCGGAAAGACAACTTATGTGAGATAAGATTCTAAAAAGGAAAAGCAAGCATGTAGAAGTAAAAGTTAGGCGTACCTTAGACTTGAGAGAGTATTTATATGTAGCTAGATGAGCTTGTCTTCTCCTAATGGAGGCAATTACTTTAGAAGCACTTATCGTAAGGGATTATATTCCTTGTTGTCCAAGGATTGTAGTTCGGTTGAGCGAGGATATTCTAGAAAAATATGTCAAGAAGATGAACATGCCCTTAGTCAATTTTTTTACTACAAAAGGGACACTTGTCACTCGTTCAATGGTAGTGCATTTTGTTCTACATCATTATTAATTCATCAAAGCCGAATGCATGGGACTAGTTTGTACAGAAAGCACCAAAAAGAGAACTTCGGACATAGATATTAGTCTTTAGAACATTCTTAATCACAAAAGCACAACATCAATCAATGAATTTCTTCTTTTCCTCACTAATTTACGGTTTTTAATAATAAAAACACACTACTCAAAACTGCTCAATGGTAACAAAAAGGCCTACGGTAGAAAAGGAACCGTAGGTACAAGTCTTGTACACCTACGGTTAATATTGCACTGTGGCTATTGGTGCTACTTCAAATTGGAAGGGAAATCCCGACTGTGCTTACCGTGGGAATTGGGTGGACAATCAGGCGGGTGAATTTCACAGGTGCAACTTGGCGATTGGAAGGGCAAAACCCACGGCTGCTTACCGTCGGGATATGGGTTGAAGATCAGGCGGGAGAATTTTTTCGGCTTATATTGGCAATTGGAATTGCACAAAACCTATCTTAGATGATCAGCGCCTCAGCCACAATACATGAAGACTTCTAGGTATGACATTATCCTATCTTCTTTTATCGATCACTCACAATCATTTTGATGATCTTCTTCTCATAATCATTTTGTATCTTTTTCTACTCTCAATTTGGCACAACACAATGTATGCAAAAACAATTCCCACTTTTCTTTTTATTTCGGTTTCACACCATACAAGATTTTGCTGCTAGGTTGAATCCTAGATTCAATTGTTCGGTAGAGAAGCTAATTGATTGTATGGGATAGAGTATGATGAAATGAATCTAGGGCTATTTGGTAGAGAAGTTATATGTTTATGTGTGTGGTTCATAGGACTGCCCTTATTATATGTTCTTGTCCCTGTGATTGGCTGAGTCAATCACAAACTTTGAGTCAAATATAGGTTGTTGATGGGATATACTACTCTAGTAGTTCCACCTAAGTGATCAGCAGAGAGATATTGCTTCCGATCACATGAACCAATGATTTCTAATTTATAATTTGGGAAAAACCTCTTTTTTCTTGGCTTAGAATTTCTTAGGAATGTTAATGTTGGTAATTGTCAAAATTTAAGGAAGCTGACACTGTACGTAATCTGTCCAATAGGCAACTGAGGATAATTTGCTTGGAGAAATTTTCCTGGTATGCATTCTGGTCAAGTTCGTGATAGATGAATGAATTTAACATGTTTTACCAGTGTGAATCGTGTAGTATAAAGTCGTGAAATACTCCCCTATGCTGGCTAGTTATGGCAAGTCTGCCAACTTATTTCTTATTGGAACCATAAGAAATGAGTTGGGACTTTGGAAGTTCATGGCTGTGACTATTTGATGGTAAATGCTGCAAGAGTGAGCAATATAATGGAAGATGACGGTTTTGGTTGAGCAGTTAGTAGCCAAAAGGTTGAGAAGGTCATATGTGATGTGTAGTTTCAAAGCAAGAAGTGCATAGTGATCAAGGATGTTGCTCAATGACATGCTTAGGCAAGCTATGAAAATGTACTCTGTGAACAATACATCATGGATATTTTTCGTTGCTTTTTCATGTCAAAGTGATGGGTAACCATTTCCCAATAGCTAAGTCGTGGATGTGTAATCGCACAATCAATTCTGATGTTAGGTTTTTGTAGCAGCCCTTGATAGGGGACAGTACAATGGTGTGTTTGGGATCCGTTAAAAGTGGGGCTGCGAACCATTTATGCTTAATTGAAGGTACTTTTAATTCTCTTACTATTTTTTACATGTACATGAATATCGATTAGAAAACCGATCTTTTACATTTTATGCCAACTGACTTTCAGTTAGAAATCTAATTTTTGATATTTGATGCCAATTGGTTATGGTACTAGTTGCCTTAATATATTTTGTTAACAACTATAATATGTGCTTTTTTCTTTCTACTAATGTGCATATATTTCACCTTTCACTCCTTAGAAATGGCCACTTAATTCTATAGTATTAGCTGCATACTTCCATTTTTTTTGCTTAGAGAGTCAATCTAATTTTACACATGGATGTTTCTTATTGCATAAGCCAAAATTGTGTTTTGTTCTTCTTGTTTTGTTTTGTTGACATGTGGAGAAAGTGGAGCAACTTTTCTAGAATAAAATGAACTGGAATTCTTAGGTTAAATGGTCCAACACTTCATTCTCAGCATAGTGGATCTTCTTGCGAGAAGTATGCAGATGGTGGTCTTTAGCTTTGTGAAGGACTGGGACCGGATACCTTATTACCATACTTACACCATGAAAAGGCTGCTCCCCTCAATTGTCAATATCAGTTTAATTGCACTCACTAGACTAGGAGAATGACACCTTGTCAGTTCTGTTAGTGCTGAATTTGAAGGCACGGGTGATTATCTATAATGCAAGTCTTTCTATCACTAGACTTGGAGAATGACACCTTGTCAGTTCTGTTAGTGCTGAATTTGAAGGCACGGAGTGATAGAAGAACTTGCAGTATAGATAATCACGGCCACAACCAATACAAGAAGTAATGAAGGGCAAGAGTATTCTCATTACCCTAGCTCTCAAACTAAGTTGCCCTATGAATATCAATGCAGTAGTTTATATTGCCACTGGGGGATTGATATGGCTCAAATAGTATTGACTGATAAAAAAATAATGTTTATAAGCTCCACTTAATTCTACTAATGTGCATATATTTCACCTTTCACTTAACTTTATGCAGCCAACACAATTTTGTTTTAAAGTAATCGTGGTTAATGTCTATGGTAGGTGAGTTTGGTATATCTATTACCTTGTACAAGTAACTTAATTTTCCTTTATTCACATATTAAATGATTAAGCTTCAACTAGTTTATTGGTTACATAAAAGAACCTAATATGGACAAAGAACGGCTAAACCTCTCAAGGGCCTTACAAGCTTATCACCAACATGTTAATAGATTTCTTGATTTTGCATTTCGTAATGTGGCTACTTCTTGTGGAAAGATTTTGTGTCCTTGTATGAGGTGTGTCAATGGTTTGTTCCAGAAATGGGAGACAGTCGAGGGACATTTAGTCATGAGAGGATTTGTAAACTACTATAGAGTATGGACAGATTATGGTGAGTTTAATCATGGCGAGGTTCGTTGAAGCTAACATGCCTTTGAATAATGTTAACAACATGGATTCTGTAAATGAAGCCAAAGTCGATAAATGATTTCTAAGAGCGTCATTTACAGAATCCATGTTGTCAACATTATTCGAAGGCATGTTAGCTTCAAGATGATCCTTGCACCAAGGCTACTAAATTTGAGAAGCACATGAATGAAGCGAACCAAGAATTGTATCCAGGATGCAAGTCTGAAACTAAGTTGTCTTTCATTGTTTGGATTTTTAGTTTGAAGTGTACTAGTAAGTGGAATGACAAGTCATTCGACAAGTTCATAGACAAATTAAGAATGATACTTCCTGCCTGAGAGAAATTGCCCGCCAATTTTTATGAAACCAAAAAATTGATCAGAGACTTGGGGTTTAATTATGAAAGGATTGATGCGTGTCCAAATGATTTCATGCTATATTAGAAAGAGAACAACGAGAAGAGCTCTTGTTTTATTTATAAGGAATCAAGGTGGAAGACGGTGCAAAGCAAGACAAATGACCAAATGACACGACTGTAGTTAAAACCTCCAAGTCAAAACGACATAAAGTTATTGTTAAATAGTTGCAGCACTTGTTATTAACTCAAGCTTTACAAAGCACATGTCACCCGAAATAACGATTGATATGGTATGGCATGATTGAAAATGCCAGAAAGTTGGGGTAAATTGCCATTTGGGTGACTCTCTGGCTTGAAAACACTTTAATAAATGCATCCATCATTCGCTTTTGACCCTTGCAATATTAGACTTAGCGTGTCAACTGACAGTATGGATCTTTTCACCCACGGATCGAGTAATATTATATGGCCGGTGACTATGGTTGTTTGCAACTTACCCCCCTTCAATGCGTATGGAGCAGTGTAATTTGATTATGCCAATGATGATACATGGACCGACTTCTCTAGGGAATGACATTGATGTTTATTTAAGACCACTAATTGGGGAGCTTAAGGTCTTGTTTGTTGGGGTTTAAAGATATGATGCCGCTTCCAAGACTACATGCATAATGCATGCATGCAAAGTTTCAATGGAGAATGTGAGTTCAGGAAGCTCCTTGCGTACCTTCTATTTTTGACGTAGCTGAAATGGTAAATGACATTGATGTCACTTTTGGAAAGAAATCTAAACACACTATTTCCAAAGCCGCCACATATAATTGGAGAAAAAAAATATTTTCTTTGAACTGTCATATTGGAAGACCCTTCTCCATTGCCACAATTTAGATGTAATGCATATTGAGAAAAACATTTATGATAGCCTCATGGGAACATTGTTGGGTCTGAAGGGGAAGACAAAAGATAATCTTAAAGCTCAACTTGACTTGCAAGATATGAATATTAGGGCAGAATTACATCCTAGGCCAATCGGAACGTCATTGCATGTTGCATGCTTTACCATGTCAAAGGATGAGAAAACCAAAGTTCTTGAAGTGTTGAAGAATGTTAAGGTTCTGGATGGATATTCGACAAATATATCTAGATCATCAATGTCAAAGAGCGTAAGATCTCGGGGTTGAAAAGCCACGGCTTTCAAAGTTTTATGCAACAACTACTCCCACTAATAATTAGAGGCTCACTTACACCGCATGAATGCTCTGTTGTTATTGATATGTGTCATTTCTTTAGAGATCTGTGCTTGAAAACATATCGAGTAGGAGACATTGAGCGGTTGAACAAGAAGATTGCAAATATTATCTGTCTTCTTGAGATGAGATTCCCTCCATATTTTTTGATATAATGGTGCATTTGCCGATTCACTTAGCTGAAAAATCTAGGATTGCTGGTCCACTGAAATATTGTCAAATGTTCCCTTTTGAAAGGTTTCTATTTTAAGTTATATTCAATTACTTTACTAGTGTTTCTTTGATACGGTTACAGACATTTGTTGGGTAATATGTTTTCATGCGATATATATAAGTATGTGTAGAAGATTAAATGGTACATTAGATGTAGACATCATCCCAAAGGGTCAACGGGTAGAAAGCAATATTGCAGAACAGTGCCTTACATTTTGCTCAAGATATTTAAGAGATGTTGATGCTTCTTGAAATCAAGTCAGAAGAAACGACGATGGGTACATTGTACAAAGGGCAAGCTTATCCGTATTTGAACAAAAAGGTCATTTTCTTGGGACTCCTTCTCATATTCCTATTGATTGTAAGTAAAAACATGGCTCATCAGTATGTATTATCCAACTGTGATGAGGTTGAGAAGTACATCAAGTAAGAATGGGTCATGTGTTGTGTTTATAGATGTCTAAAGATATGCTCTATATCATTGCCTTTTGTTGATGGGTGCATGTTGCAGGATTTGGAGGGACACCAATGAAATAAGGATGAGAAAGCATAAAAGAATGGTGCAATGGGATGTTGATACAACACAAAAGAAAGAGTTTCCTTTGTGGTTTAGTGATTATGTGAGGATTTATTATATCTAGTTCATATATATATATATATGGAGCTTATCCGTTGATAGCGCCAGCAAAATAGGAGAAGTTGCAAACGCGATCTGGCCGTCCGATGGACGGTCCAGATCTTTTTTTTTTTCAAAAGCTGTCAGTCGTCCGCTACATAGTGTAGAGGACGATATTTTTTTATCAAATTGCCCCTCCACCCTCGTTCGCTACACTGTGTAGCGAACAACTTTTTTGTCCTGACGTGTGTCAGTCAAAAAGTCGTCCACTACACAGTGTACCGGACGACTTTGGATTGACACACGTCAAATTAAGTCCCATCAGTTTTGTACCCCCACGACTGTTACGACTGTGAATTTGTCCTCATCCATAATGTCCGCTACATAATGTAGCGGACGTTCTTGTAAAACACGTCCGCTACATAGTGTAGCGGACGTTTAAATAATGTCTGCTACATTATGTAGCGAACGCTTCTTATATATATGCTCCAACCTAACTTCGAAACTCTTCTCCATTTTTTCTACTCACAAATTTTCCCAGCGGCTTTGGCAAGAAGATATGCACAATTTCTTCTCAAAAAGTCCTTTCATCGTCTAATTAATTACGTGAGTTCACAAACCAATCATTTATTTGTTCATAATCTAGAGTTGTGATGAGTATTGCATTTTATGCATGGTTTTGATTATGTATCGAGCACGTGGTAGCGTTGGGGAAAATATATATATATATATATATATATATATATATACATGCTGTCAGCATGTGAACTTATGTGAGCATTTGCTAGTTTTGTATGTATTATGCATGTGTTGGTGTTATATGAATTATGCATGTGCTACCGTTGTATGTTTGCGAGCGTTTGATAAAAACTTCCAAATTTGCCGTTTTTCCATAATTTCAGTTGCAAAAAATGGACTTTAACCCTGGACCAGAAGATCCCTCCGTATTATAGGACCAAGCAAACCATATCAGTACGCTCATATGGGATGGTGGAGTAAGATACTTATTTTATCAACTTTTTTATTCTCACGAACATTGTATACCATTTTTCTTTGCTTAAATTGTATTTATTAATTCGTAGGAAAGAGCACTCCTCAACACAGTAGAAGTATCCGATAATTTTGCAGCCTAAAAATTGAACAAATGACAGAAAAAATTACTGCGTGGAATTGGGTTTGGGATTTTCACGCATGGCCAGATCTTTCAACACCTTGACCAGCACTTAATAGGTGCCCTTGTTGAAAGGTGGAGAAGTGAAATGAATACGTTTCACTTCCCTCTCGGAGAGATGACAATTACCCCAGAAGATGTAGGATTCATCTTAGGGTTACCGGTGACGGGGCGGCCAGTAATTGCTCATCCGTCGAAAGCAACGAATAAAAGAATCGCTAGGGACTTCTTTACTTTGATACCCGAGGATCACTTTAGCAGTGGTGGGATAAATTTGAAGTGGTTACTAGATACCTACAGGGTTCAGCCGGATAACAACACGGATCAGATGCTTGTGCTGTACTCACAAGCTTTCCTCTTGTGGGTGATGGGGGCAATTATATTCCCAACGACGTCGAAGAATATAGTCAGCGTCAAATATTTACCGTTGTTGGGTAACCTGCGAGAGGTTGGGGATTATGCTTGGGGTGCAGCAACTCTTGCGTACATGTACCGAGCATTGCACAAGGCAACGAGGCCCGACTCTAAGGCTATATGTGCATGTCTCTCGCTGTTGCATTTATATTATATAAATCTTGATTACGTTATCGATATTTTTTATTAGTCGGTTTAAAATAAATTTTGACGTTCCTGTAAATAATTTGTCTTTGTTCTCAGGTGTGGTCTTATGAACACATTGCTACCGGCGCACTCAACCATAGGGACGGAACCGATAATGTGTGGCCTCGGTTGTGCGCTTGGGAGTACAGCCGGAGGGAGAGCCACTACCCGAGGAGAGAGGATCCCCATCACAACATTACGTACTATAGGGGGGAGTTCGACTCTCTATCTCCGGGCCAAATGCGTTGGGCACCGTACAAACGTTTGGAGCGACGGGTGAAAGAGTCATTCGTCTTCACGCTTTTCGGGTTGTAACGCATACCCGTGATCCACTTCGAGATCGCAGAGTGGCAACTACCAGATCGCGCAGTGTGCCATTTTGACTGCCTGCAAGGGTTGCCAGCCGATGCCCCAGATATGAGGGTTAACAAGAACCCACCGGGTGTCAAACGGTTTGGCAAGGTGAATGCGCACGAATTGTGCCATGCCAAAATTGATGTCTGGAGTTCTTGGCAGGACACGCTCGCGGCCATTGTGTCGGAGCCTGGCCCCATTATCAGCATTGAGCAGTACAATGAGTGGTACTACCGTATCATGAGGACAAGAGTAGCCCCAGTAAACTTTAAACGAGGGCGGAAGTACCCCCTAGTGGTCAGATCGATGAGCGTATGGCATACGATCTTGTAAGTTGCCCAACGAGTGCTTTTAATTGGATTTGATGATTCTAAGTGTGTGTTTGAAGTTACTTATTATCTCTTTGGATGTAGGTTAATGCCTCGCTCGCCTTCTTCCAGAAGCTGAGTGAGCGAAAGGATCTAGTGGATGCCATGGGCGAGGATCTTCGCCAACAGGCTAATGCATTGGCGTTTGGCTGCGGGAATTTTTTACGCCGTTGTTCGGGACAGCCTTCGGGCGTCAGCTCGGGAATGGGTAATTTGGGGTGACAGCCTCCCCATGTGAGCGAGGGATATAGTGATCTCTCGGGGCAGACTTCGGGGGTGAGCGAGGGAGTTGGTGGTCCCTCTGTAGTGGGAATGGGTGATGCTTGGGGACCGCCAAGTACCATGGAACAGGCTCAAGCGCCATGGGGCGATTACAGTGTCCCCTCATTTTCTTTGCTTCGGAACTCGAAACCCCTACCCCTCTCTCAAAGTCAAGTCACGCAATACTGAGGTTTCAGAAACATCAATCTCTCCGAGCCACTGCTCATCGTCCTACGGGAGGGACATTCCGGTGCCCCCAGAGGGCAATATCCCCCGGTTGACCCCCCTAGAGGACAAAATCCCCCAGTCGACCCCCCCGCGTATCACAAATCCATTAAAGCCTCTAAAGCTGGCTAAATGCCAGCTCATCCGAACTCGTTAGTTGAGTGAGGGCCCCCGAGACAAAGCGTCATATAGTGTGGATTTTTTGAATAGCATGGACTACAGTTGCTCGTGGGGAAAAATGTCATCCCTAGCTCCAGGGGATTGGTCGAGCGACAGTGTGATCTCGTACTACGTGGAAATTCTGAAGCAAAGGACTCAGGATATGCCGAATCAATATCCATGCATTTTTTTGTTGGATGCTTTTTTTCATGGCATCCTTGTATCGGAATGGCGTGAGTGGGTCGACCGGAGGGGGAAGAGAACCTTGAGCTAGTGGAAACCGTCTGATAACTTACGAGCATATATTACTAGGGATAGTCCAATGAGCCCAAAAGTTACGGACGTGTTCCTAATACCATTTTGCGGTAGAAGCCACTGGTACTTGGTATGCTATGAACCAACAAAAAAGGTCGTATCAATCCTCGACAGCCTCCACAACGATACCGTCCAGATGCCCGTGAAGTAACTTTTCAAATTCCAGTTGGATGCTATGGTAATCTTACGATTGTTGTTTAATGCTTATTGTAACTTGCCTATTGTAAATGTTAACTCATAGCTTACGCCGTTTTCTATTTCTCCGCAGAATATGTTTTGTGCCATGGTCCACTCTATCCGTGATCTAAGAGTACTGGCGCGGCCGAAGCTCGAATTTTGATTGAAGAGGAAGAAGCCCAAGCAAGCTAATACTTCGGACTGATGCGTCTTCGTCTACATGTACATGGATTATATTTGTTGGCATGAGAGCCTCAAGGCGGCCGTCTGGAGCGCAGCATGTGTAAAAGCCTTTAGATATATGAGAACTTGGAAACTTATTAGTGGCCGGCCTAGAGCGGTTAAAGGTATTGAAAATCCGTCTAACGACGAGAATCCAGCCCAAGCTTGACATTGTAGCATTTGAAACGCCAATTTTTAATGACAAAGCATTTTTATTTTGAGACATTTGATTTGATCTCCTTCTTTGAGACGTACTTTTTTGTGTTGTGGTTTTTCTTTTGTGTGTTGTGGTTTTTTTGCCCTCGTTAAGACAGGGTTGAATGGTGGGAAACAAAATGGGTGTTGTTTTTTTGCCCTCATTGAGACAGGTTGAATGGTGGGAAACAAAATGGGTTTGGTTTTTTTTGCCTCATTGAGACAGGTTGAATGATAGGAATGGGGGTAAATTTTGAAGATTTTTCTACTGCTCCCTCCACTACATAGTGTAGCGGACTAAATGATCACCAAAAAAATATAAGTGTTGCAGGTCAATTCTACTGCGCCCTCTGCTACACTATGCAGCGGACGAAGAGAACAACAAAAAATTGTAAGTGTGGTACTGCTGAACCGTTCGCTGCACTATCTAGCGGATGGATAAACCATCAAAAAAATTCTAAGTGTTGAAGTTCAATGTTTCTACTCCACCATCCGCTACACTATGTAGCGGACGGATACAACACCAAAAAATTCCAAGTGTTGAAGTTCAATGTTTCTGCGGCACCGTCTGCTACACTATGTGGCGGACGGATAGAACACCAAAAAATTCTAAGTGTTGAAGTTCAATGTTTCTGCTGCACCGTCCGCTATACTATGTAGCAAATGAAGTTCAATGTTTCTGCTGCGCCGTCTACTACACTATGTAGCGGATGGATAGAACCCCAAAAAGTTCTAAGTGTTGAAGTTCAATGTTTCTGCTGCGCCGTCCGGTACACTATGTAGCGGACGGATAGAACCCCAAAAACTTCTAATTTTTGAAGTTCAATGTTTCTGCTGCGCCGTCCACTACACTATGTAGCGGACGGATAGAACCCCAAAAAATTCTAAGTGTTGAAGTTCAATGTTTCTGCTGTGCCGTCCGCTACACTATGTAGCGGACGGATAGAACCCAAAAAAAAATCTAAGTGTTGAAGTTCAATGTTTCTACTGCGCCGTCCGATACACTATTTAGCGGACGGATAGAACCCCAAAAAAATTCTAAGTGCTGAAGTTCAATGTTTCTGCTGCGCCGTCTGCTATCGTAGCAGACAAATAGAACCCCCAAAAAAAAATTAAGTGTTGAAGTTCAATGTTTCTACTACGTCGTCCGCTACGCTATGTAGCGGACAGATAGAAGCCCAAAAAGATTCTAACTTTTGAAGTTCAATGTTTCTATTGCACCGACCGCTACGCTATCTAGCGGACGGATAGAACCCCAAAAAATTCTAAGTGTTGAAGTTCAATGTTTCTGCTGCACCGTCTGCTACGCTATCTAGCGGATGGATAGAACCCCAAAAAAATTCTAAGTGTTGAAGTTCAACGTTTCTGTTGCACCGTCCGCTACACTATGTAGAGGACGGATAGAACCCCAAAAAAATTCTAAGTGTTGAATGTATCTGCTGCGCTGTCCACTACATTATGTAGCGGAAGGATAAAACCCCAAAAAAATTATGAGTGTTCAAGTTCAATGTTTCTGTTGCGTCGTTCGCTACACTGTGTAGCGGACGGATAGAACCCCAAAAAAATTTTAAGTGTTGAAGTTCAATATTTCTGTTGCGCCGTCCGCTATGCTATGTAGCGGACGGATAGAACCCCAAAAAAAATTCTAAGTGTTGAAGTTCAAATTTTCCTGCAGGCCGTCAAATACACTATGTAGCGAACGGCGCAGAATAAACCAAAAAAAAAAAAAGAAACTTAGATTTGATGGCTCACAAAAGATTATTACAAAAAAAATACAAAAATTATCACAAAAGTATAACAGACTTGATGGTTTATAAAAGATTATTACAATAAAAATTCATTAGACTAAAGGTCCACTGCATCTTCTGCTTCTTCATCTTCAGTGTCATCTTCTTCTTCTTCTTGCAAACCCCCTAGACTTATCCCCAGTGCCTTGTAATGGTTCTTTTTGTCATGGTTGGTCATTTTGTTGCACAATGCACACCTTCTCAGCTTTTTAGGTTGAGTTGCTTGTTCAATAAAGCTCTTCATCCGCGTAGATCTCTTGCGACCTTTCGTCTGCTATATAATTGGATCCAAAGGCAAGGATATGATTGTTGTCTTCCTCAACAGGCTTATCATCTTCTAATCCCGTCGTAGGCTCAGTGTCAACCGCATTGCTGACTGAAACTAATTCGAACTGGTCGACGATGGGATCTTGCTGCTGAGCTACCTTGAGGAGATGTTTATATACGGCCATTGTAGCAGCACCCTTTAGGGACAAACGGGTAAACGTTGTCACCAGATGATTATACCGCAATGTCTCTAATCCTTCAAAGTCAGTATACGGATGCTCCGGAAAGGCAATGGTACCGTGCAACCTGTTTGCTCCTTTCGTCCACCGTGGCAGGACGTATTTATCAGGGATTGTCCTGATATTCTTCTGGGTGAAAAACCGCAAAATGTGTCTACACAGGATGCCATGGAACTCAAACTTCTTGCAAATAGATGTCACTGAATCCGTCCATATGTCATGGTGCACCATATACATTCTGCGCAACTTCTCAGGGACGAGGTCATTCATGAGCGAATAAACCTTGAACTCATGCGTAGACTTTTCTGCTACCTTGTTTATACTGTATCGTCCCAAATTTCGCAGCTCCACTTGGTATAGCATGAAGATCTCCTTCGTATAGACTTTTGCACCGTTCAGCTCCAGTAGGGTCTCAAGCAACCTTCTCCTTTGTTTGCACGTGCTTGCAAAGTAAAAAGCCCTTTCTTTCACGAATAACGAGGCAACTACTTTTTAGGTGGATGTAACGAAACTCTTCAAATTGGTAGTTGTACCCACATAACTATCAAACGTGGCATTCATAGATTCACTCTTGCCCATCGTTTTAATGCCCGCAGAAAAATATCTTCTCATGTAAATGCCAATCCATTGCTCTTTGAGCTCATACAAGTGTTGGAGCCACTCGTGGTCTTGCAATGAGTAATCCTCAACAAGCTTTTCCCACCTCTCCTCAAATACCTCAATCGTTAACGACTTGTTAACGCACTTATCAAAATCCTGTTTAAAGTCTGGATACTTTGCATACACGTGATGCAGACGTTCAGGGTATTTGTTGCGTATGTGCCAAATCAAAATTACCTTGATGAATAGACCAATTTAGCATGAAAAATATACCAAACATAATCTCAGAAGTGTCTCCAATTTAACAATTATTAATTTCTTGAACATAGCAAATTAAAATTACTAAGATAAATAGACAAATTTTGTAACATCCCGGAATTTTTCCGAAATGTTAACACTCAATCGATCAAATACACTAAGAGAATATGTCCTCATTATCCAAAGTGGACAACCATCATCAGAGCAACTAACCTTCAATGAAATCATACTCTTAATTGATTTCATAAAATAAAATACCAAACTGATATCCTACAAAATTTAAACAATACTCTTCACCCGCGCAGGGGTTCTAATAGAAAAACATGGTAACTTAAATTTACTTGCTCGCTTGCCTCTAGTCCAAACTCAAGAAATCTAACGCTGGTTACTACCTGCAGAAAGGAAGTCAAAGGAGAGTGAGCTTTTGAGAGCCCAGTAAGGTCGCACAAAGATTTAAAAATAAGAAAACGATACGGACGATTTTTCATATAAAACTTTTGAAGAGTATTTTCAATGAAATACAACACTTAGACAAAGATGAACAAAACGAACGATTTTACATTCAAGTTCAATAACAACTTTTTGAGGAATTTTGCTTTCGATGAAATCACTACAATACGATATAAACATAAGGATGAGTATTCAACTCATTCCCTTAAATAATAGTCATTTGAAACGCTTCGGATATAATAAAGCGTGAATGGATAATATTCAAAACAGTTCAAGTGTAATAAAACATAGACAGGAAACATTGAACATGAGCAGTACAGAAACAAAGCCACCCCAGCAGTGCTCGATACACTTACATATGCATATGTACACTGACTAGTCCATCTAGGTACTAGTTAAACCCATCCAACAGACCATCCTTATAACGCCAATAATACAGACCATCCTTATGGCTCCCAAGTTACTAACTCATGTCAACATTGAGAAGTAATAAATAGAATTAAAAATGTTTTACGATGAACAATCAATAAACATATCAAATGAACAATAGATTCCAAGATGAGATGAAACAGAATTCCAAACGATCGCTATAAGGCTCAATTTAGGGTTTCATGGGCAATTTCAAAACATTTTTTACAACAAACATAAATTCGAATCAATGTAGTTCATAAAGCTTTCATAATAAAACATTTAAAAACAGAATAACGAATTGAGGTTCGGATAGAAATCCCTTACCTCGATCCAAGCTATGCGATGCTAGCAACCTCGATCTATATTTTCTGAATAAACCTAGATTAGCAATTTATTTGTTAGAACATAATTTATGTCAAAATACGCTATAAACCCTAGTATCAACTACCCACTACGTACCCACTCTCTCCGAAATTGCGCACTCAAAACGGTTCTCGCACACGGCCAACTTGACCGAAAATCCTATACACTCCTTAACGGGTACCGACACTCTAGAATTTATAATAATTTACACTAAAACACTTTTATAGCTTAAAACATTATTAAAAGTCAAAATATGCATTTTCTGAATTTTTTGAATATTTTCGAATTAAAAATTATTTCTTTAAATACAATAAAAACCCAAACATTGCCATAATTACTTCCAGTTGCAAAATAAGTCTGATAATTTTTGTAACAACCTTAAACTATGTATATAAATTGATATCAGAATTTAAAAGACATAAAAACTATTTTTAAAATTTTTGTTTTCCTAAAACCAGTGCGGTATGGAAATCATAGCAAATAAACTCTAAAAATTATCAAATTCAAACTGAGTCTTAGTTATACTATAAAGACTATACTATAATTTTTCCCAAAACATTTTCAGGTTTTAAAGGCTCCAAAAGAATTTTACAATTCTGAAATTACAGAAATATTAAAAATACATACGATTTCAGAAAATTATAAACTTTTGCCAGGAATTCTAATATAGTCTAGCGTGTCATACTGTAATGTTTCACGTGTTAACAATAACTGTGCGCTACCTTACGCATGTGTCGCACTTAACGCTAACAAAATTTACACGCTCGGTACTTTTCTTCTTCTTCTTCTTCTCTTTACTTTCTCTCCAAACCAAAATACACTCACCAGCTCATGGTTACTGTCACGACCCGAACCCACGGGTAAGCCCGTGTGCTAGGCACGTGACCGGCCGCAGACCCATCCAGACAACTAATTAGGGTTCTGCCAGGCCTTATTTAAACATGTACACAATTCTAAGATCATACATTAATTAAACCATAACATGACTTCTAAAGATGTCCTTACAACTCTTTCATCAACATTATCTCCACTGAATTCCTCCATAAAAACTGATAGTATTTATTTTAAAGAAAAATTCCGGGAATTAAGCTACGAACAATTCAAATAAGTAACCGGTGGTTCTACAATTTCTGGAGGGCTTAAACAAACGTCCTAATGAGCATCCCCTGCGACTTCATTTTCATTACCCTCATAGTACTGAGGTTCATCTAGGTGTTCACCTGAAAACATTTATAAAAAAAGGTGAGCTGGGGCCCAGTAAATACACATGTCATATCCCTAAAATAAAATTGAGGGTTTCAAATATTCCATGGCTTTCCTTTTTCAAAATAAGGAATTCAATATCACCAAGATAAAATTTAACTCAACATATCTACGTGTATATATATGTACTTGCAGTAAAAAGATTCTCGAATTGGAACATAATCAACCAAAAGCTTCATTAAGAACTGTCATAGTTAAACATAACATGGTATACTGCGGTCAGCGTATGGTCCCACTGACTAGGACCCAAAATCCCTCCTCCATCCGGGATAACAAAAATGTGGACGCAAGGGCGAACCACAGTGCAACAGTACTGTGCGTCAACGTATGGTCCCGTTGACCAGGACCCAGAATCCACTTTCCCCCGTGGATATGGGGCGCAGTAACATAGTATACTTCGGTCAGCGTATGGTCCCACCGACTAGGACCCAAAATCCCTCCTCCACCCGGGATAACAAAAATGTGGATGCAAGGGCGAACCACGGTGCAACAGTACTGTGCGTCAACGTATGGTCCCGTTGACCAGGACCCGGAATCCACTTTCCCCCGTGGATATGGGGCGCAGTAACACAGTCAAACTTATATCTCATTCCACATATACCGATCATAATTCACTTACTCACACAACAATTCTATGGCATTTCATTCCATTTTTCATTAACAATTTACCATGAACATAGAGCAATAAAAGTATTTCAAAGCTTTCATTATTACTGAGGACATGTATACAATATATAAGTTTTCAAGTAAGGTATAGGGAGGAATATGGCAGGGTACTTACTTGACGCTACGCATTCCCCACATAAAAATCTCTGGAGCGACGATCATGCCGCTACATCCGGTTCAAAGAACCTTCAATGCCATTCATTTTCTCTTTATATCCCTGACTTCACTATAACCCGAAGGGCATCATTAATGACAATGCAGGATTTCTGTCGGTTATTTTCTCAAGCAAATCAGACGCCGCATCCAATCGCCTGTTACACACCCGTCTAAAATCATGTCCAGTTCACCACGTCATTCTCGGGCGTTTCATTACCGTTGCCAAACTTCCTTCAATTCATCTGATTTTAATATCCAACCCCGCAACCTTGCGCTAAATAGTACCAAGTTAATCACTAGAGCTTGCGCTAACAATTCCCTTTTGTATAACCTCACACCTATGCACTTCTTTGTCCAAAACACATACATGCATAAGGTACACCTTCGCCAGCATACGGTACACCTCCATCATGTACACATGGTACCCAACGCACACATACTTACCATACCACATAGCCGTACAACTCAACTTTATTAATTGATTATCACTCAAGTAACCCGTCACTTCCCAAAATCCTCCAAGCACCTAATACTAACCCTTTACACTGCAAAACGCACAACCCAGATAAGCACGTAATTGTTCACTACCACACAACCACACTCTCACCACAGAGTACACGTACAACCATCGCACTGCTTCTTACACATAAAAGGCGTTACACACTGTCGTGTTGCCACAATGCAACACGCTCGTGCACCTCACGCAACTGTAGAAATAACACCACACCTACACAATATACACCTGCATAAAAGAACGTATGACGTACACACACCGATGTACAGACACAAACCACCATTTACCACAATCACGTAATCCTACCCATTCCAACATATTCCATCCCAATACAAATGTCACGTCACACCCATCAACCCTTGCAACCAACCGGTTCTCTAATCAATAATAATTTCACTTTCATAATTTCTATCAACCGTCATCGGAGGAGAAGACTACCCAATCAATTTACCCACTAACCGATCGAACCATAGGTCACCGTGACATTGCAGTGCGGCGCCGTGGTGGTCACGGCTGGTGCGACCGGAATTGTGGCTGGCCAGTGATAAGTCCCGCGCAGAAATGGCAGTGGCGCGGCGATTGCGGAGGCTCGGTGAAGGGGCAGCCGTGAGCTGGAAGAGGAGTTGGTCGTCGATGGGGCTGCCGGCGACAGCGGCTTGACGGTGGTGGTCTTTTGTCGTGAGCCAATGGTGGTAACGGCGCTTGATTCCGGCGAAGATCTATGGTGACGATTGGCGGAGGCACCGGCGTTGGTGTGAGGTAGAGGCGCTGGCCGGAGATGATTACTGGGGACTAAGCATGGCCGGCGATGGATGTTGGCGACGGGCGGTGCGTTTGGCGGAGGTGCCCACCGGAGTTGCTTGGCGGTGGCGGTTGGGTTGGAGAGCATCGCGGTATGAGGGAAGGCTGGCGGAGCTTTGGTGGCAGGGAAAACTGTGCCGCCGGCGGTCGTGGGTGTAGCCGAAAATGGGGAGGGGGTTGACCGGAGATCACGCCGGCGTTGGATTAGGGCCGGCGCCTCTCTCACCTTTGTCTCTTCCCCCTTTGTTTCCCGTCTCTACTGTTTTATTTTATTTATCTCTTTTTTTCTTTTTTTTTTGCCATATCATCCTATTTCATTTTTTTTTATATCTTTCTATTTCATTTCAAATCGCGCAATTCTTTGTCTTAGGCTTCCTTATGCAATATTAATTTAACTAAAATAAGGGATTATATATTTACATAATAAGCCCTAATTTAATTGTAACTTCTCGAGAGGCACCGGGTAAGTTTCGTTTGTTTCTTTATTAGACCAACTTTTTATCTATAGATACTAGTATTATCAATTGTCGCTGAGAACTCAAAAGAACAACACTCATAGAAATTGTCGCTAAAAAAAATATTAATCGGGTAAACCAAGGTTCGGGGTATCACAGTTACTGTTCACGCAGCTTCTCTTGCTCCCCATGTTCATCTCATGACCACGGCTATCTCTCTCATTTTCCTTTACACACACAGACACATATATATACACACTATACCCAATGCCACACACTTTGAAGGCAGTAGCTGGTTCCCTTCCTCCATACCCAAACACACATGCACCCCATTTTTCCTTGCTCTCACACCCACTGCCGCCTCAAACTCACACACATTTACACAGACCCACATACCTTCCCTCACTCTCACATTACACACACTCAAACATTCACTCACACACAAATAACACTCACATATACACGACCCAGCTGCACCCAAACACACGTATACTTTCAATGCAACCTACACACACACAGCTTACACCACCCACACCCAACCTACGGCTGCACTCTTCATCTCCTCCATCCTTCTCTCATACAAACCCACGAGTCTACACAGTGTTCCCAACCTATTCTGGTCGTACCCAAGGGCCCAATAGGGGTCCCATTTCACGCGAACACGTCAACATTGTCAACAGGCAATTTTTCAACGCATCAAACCGGTCAGCGCCTGTGCGCCCGAGACACGTATTTTTCTCGTTCTGCGCGCTTCGTGCGCAACTTAGACATATTATTTTCGCATCGACGTCACTAAAACGCTAGCACGTTCGTAACGCCAAGACCATTCGAAGACCCTTTCATCAAAAACATTGGCCGACGGCACATTTGGAGAAACGGGGTCAAGGGGCAAATGGCCTTGGCCAACCCCAGGGGGTCGGCCTCGGCCTTCCCCAGGCCATAGGGGTCGGCCTCGACCTCCTGGGGGGCTTGGCCTTGGCCACTTTCCCCCGGTGGTTCACCCCTTCCCCGCATACCCTTTTTTTGCACTTCTTTCCCCTTGCATGCTCCGTACGTAACCTTGGCACCTTAATCGCTATATGGGTACGATTCTTGGCAACGCGCTCGTCATAATGCAACTTTCGGATTTGTATTTGCCCATCAAAACACCTACCAACGGCGCGCACGAAGTTCGCAAAAAAAGAAGTGACTTTGGGCTCCGAAAATGAAAGATGGGCAAATGGCCTTGGCCAACCCCAGGGGGTCGGCCTCGGCCTTCCCCAGGCCATAGGGGTCGGCCTCGGCCTCCTGGGGGGCTTGGCCTTGGCCACTTTCCCCCGGTGGTTCACCCCTCCGCACAACCCCTTTTTCGCACCTTTTTCGCTTCGTACGCTTTGTGCGTGACTTTGACATCTCGCTCGTCGTGTAGGTATGATTCGCATCGACACACTCATCGTGATGCAACTTTCGGATTTGTATTTGCCCATCAAAACACCTACCGTCGGCGTGCCTGAAGTTCACCAAGAGGGGGGAGTGGCCCTGGGCTCCTTCAGGAGAGTTGGCCATTTGGCCTTGGCCAACTCCAGGGGGTCGGCCTCGGCCTTCCCCAGGCCATAGGGGTCGGCCTCGGCCTCCTGGGGGGCTTGGCCTTGGCCACTTTCCCCCGATGGTTCACCCCTTTTTCCATACTTACTTTCTCGAGTCTTTGCACCTCCGCGATGTTTACGGACGTTTATACATCAACTCCGTGATGCCTCTCGTCCAACGCCCATGATCACGCACCGCTCCCGCGATGCCCGTCACCCAAAGTCGCACGCCACCAACGAACAACCCGTCATTGGCAACCGCATGCCATCACTCCCCAACTTTGTCACTACTACATATTGCATTCATTATCTTGTTATGACAGGGTCACTTAGCTCACATCCTGTCTTCGGGACACACGACCCGCGCCCTTGCGCCATTCTCAGGACAGGTGCCCCGGCACCAAATATTGCTCCTCGACGTTCTTCGCCGCGCCCTTGCGCCGTTCTCATGATACGTGCCCCGGCACCAAATATTGCTCCGCGACGTTCGTCGCCGCGCCCTTGCGCAATTCTCATGATACGTGCCCCGGCACCAAGTATTGCTTCGCGACGATCGTCGCCGCACCACCTTCACAACACGTGCCCCAGGCACCAAGTATTGTCTCGTGCTATAAGCACCACGCTCATGCGTCACAATCATGTTGCATGCTACCGGGATGGGCTCACAACCTTATAGCCATCGCCGTCTCAATCACAAGGGGGGCTTCGGCCTCGTACCGGGATGGGCTCACAACCTTATAGCCATCGCCGTCTCAATCAAAATGGGGGCTTCGGCCTCGTACCGGGATGGGCTCACAACCTTATAGCCATCGCCGTCTCAATCAAAAGGGGGGCTTCGGCCTCGTACCGGGATGGGCTCACAACCTTATAGCCATCGCCGTCTCAATCACAAGGGGGCTTGGCCTCGTACCGGGATGGGCTCACAACCTTATAGCCATCGCCGTCTCAATCACAAGGGGGCTTCCACCCTCGTACCGGGATGGGCTCACAACCTCATAGCCATCGCCGTCACAGTTACAGGGGGCTACGACACAAGGACCCCTCGCCACAGACTCGGAGCACTGAGCTGCGACCATGTCTGCTCATGTTACTATCGATCTTCGACACCACCAGGGCAATGACCCCCGGGTCACTCCGGGACGGGATCAGGTCCTTGGAAGGCATTGCGCCTAGTCCGCCTGGCAGTTGGCTACAGGGGTAACCCTCACCACTGTCAGGTTATCTGCGTGTCTCTTGACGCACCTCATGGGATTCAGTAAGGGCTTGGATTTGTGGCTGGGGCAACGGGTTTACTCTGACCATGCCGTCATGGTATGGTCAGTCTTCTCAGACAGGCAGAGCGATGCTGTGCGAGGCAGGCAACGCGAATTTGGGAACCGGCAGTCCAACGGAGAACCGGTATTTTAGGACCCCCTGGTGACGTGTCACTCCCGGGGGATGACATGTGGCACTTTATGACATAAGCACATTGTTTTCTATAAATAGTGAACTTTACAACTCAAAAAAGCACTTCTTCTTCATTCTCACAAAAATCACTTTCTCACTCTAGAATTGGAGAGCTCTTGGATTCTAGAGAGAGAAACACAAAATTGGACATAACTTAAGATCGTAACATCGGACCCTGACTTGGACCAATCGACTGCCGGCCCTGTTCGTCTTAGCTTTGCCTTCGCAGCACTGCCATTCCTCACGGCCTGTCTGGGAAGCCTTGCTCTCAGCCCTTACTCCGTCCTTCCTGTCTCTCACTTTGCATACTTGGAAGCTGAAACGGACTGCAGCCTTTGTGGCACCTCCACGTAAGTACGAACCCACTTTCCTTGGCATCACACAGTTAGTCACTTTTGCACATCCCAAACCCATTATATATACATAAACACTCATTACATTACACTCATGCACTAAACACACTATACTCCAACTTCCACCGCAAACACACACAAACTGGAGCGCATAACACACACATACACCCCACAAAAGCACTCAGCTGTCTTCTTGGCAGCTTCACCCCACGCCAAGCAAGCATACACAGCACTCACAGGGACTCCTTCATCTCCCTTGCAAAACCCACTTCACACATAGATGAACAGTCGCGGGCACACACCTTTCTCGCACACAACACACAGATCTGCAGCTCCATTTTCTCATCCGTACCCTTTCTTTCTCATGACACATGACTGTCGCCTCTCTTGTTCCCGGCAGGAGCCCCATCACAGCACACTACACCCTTTTTCCCCTCACGTACACTCACACTCTTGATCGGCAGATCCCAAAACACACGCACAAATACACCCAGCTCAGTCACGTATTTATCTAATATATATATATATATATATATATATATAACCTCTGTATGCATATCTATCTGAAACGTATATAACTGTAAAGCAAACCTTACTAGCAGCAGCTCTGCCTTTCATATACATAAACCCAACAGCCAACCCCAAATACACACACACATGATCAACTGCCTCACGGCATAATCCCCTTTACCACTTATACACCCACACGCATATAATTACACACACGCACACAATCACATGAACCTCCTCACAGTTTCCTCGCGGTTGCGTCCCTTGATCCCATAATCATTGAAAAAAACTAGGGAGAAAAGGTTAGAAACCTTACCGAAAATTCGCCGGAACAAATCTGCCGCGTCAAGTCCCCTCTTTCTCTCTCTATTTCTCTGACTCTCTCTCTCTCTCTCTCTAGATGTGTGGTTGACGGCTGAAATGGGAGCCTGTAGTCGGCTGCCTAGAGAAAAGGGTATTTAAATATGTGTAACAATGCAACCCTAGTTAGACAATTTACCAAAACCCCCTTGAGCTTCATTAGTCGTTCAAAAATTTACCCAAACCTTAATAATTGTGAAACGGTCCAAAATGAAATTATTTAGGATAAATACGTGTTAGGAAAATTTTTAACGGCTGTTACACTATCTTGCTTTACTATTTGTCGCTAAAAGTCAATAAATAAAATATCAATGCTAACTGAAAGAAAATTCGTCGCTAAAGTTTCTAATTAAATCCGAAAAGGTACTGGGGTGTTACAAATTTATCATGCCAAAATACAACAAACATAATCTCCAAAAAATTGAATTTAACTATAATAAGTTTTTTGAAGTTAACGAATCTCAAAAAATTCGAATTTAGCTATAATAAATTTTTTTGAAGTTAACAATATAATGTCTTGAACATCACAAATTAAAATTACATTGATGAATAGACTGATAAATCCTAACAAACATATACCCAAAAAAATCTATATATCCATCCAAAAAAAAAAATCAAACTTTATCATTCAACCCATAATGAAAATTTCACAATTCACAAACTTACCTTGCTTGAGTGAAGCTTGAAGCAAGTGTTACTCGAAGCTTGAAGGGAGCTGAAAATAGAAGCAAGTGAAGACTAAGGAGGTGAAAATGCAAAAAGAGCTGAGCATTAGAGAACTTTTGGATATAGCTGCCAAGTCGTCCGTGATACTGTACGGCGGACAGTTTGGGGGACAGGATGTGACATGTGTACAGAATTAATTTGACGTGTGTCAGTCAAAAAGTCATCCGCTACACAGTGTAGCGGACAACTTTTTAACTGACACATGTCAGGACAAAAAAGTCGTCCGCTACACAGTCTTTCGGCAAAATTTTCTTCTCCTTCGGATTCACTTGCTTCCATTTTCGGCTGCCCTCAAGCTTCGAGTAACACTTGCTTCAATCTTCAGTCAAGCAAGGTTAGTTTTTTATCTCAAATATTTTCTGGGCAGATTGACTGATGAAGTATATATTTTTTTTTTGGACAAAAAAGTATAGATTTTTTATGATGTTCTAGAAATATGTCACTCTATTCATCAACTTGTGATGTTCTAGAAATTAATTTGTTAACTTTAAAGAAGTTTATTGTAGTTAATTTTGATTTTTTTTAAAGGCGCTAACTTCGGCACATCTATCTTATTTAAATTCGAATTTTTTGAGATACGTTTGTTGTATTTTGGAATGATGAATTTGTCTATTTATCTTAGTAATTTTAATTTGTTATGTTCAATAAATCTATAATTAGCAAAATGGGAGACTTTTGAGATTATGTATATGGTATATTTGTCATCTTAAATTGATCTATTCGTCAAGATAATTTTTAGGTAATATTTTCAGTTGAAAATGTCATTTGATTGTTAAGCGTAGTCTATATTTCTACATAGGTCTTGTTTCACAATGTCTGATTTTGTGTCGAGCTCCAACACCCCCGTAGATGCTAGTGATCCGTATCTAGGACGAACCTTTCAAACATTGGAGGAAGCTAGAGAATGTTTCCGAGCGTATTCATTGAGGGTTGGATTTGGCATTAGAATAAAGACTTCAAGAACGAGCAACGTAACAAAAAAGATATGCTCTCGCTTATAAGAGTGCCATAGGGGCAGAAACCCAGTGCAAAATGATACACGCGTAGGCAACGATGACAGTGATGACGAAATAGAGTATTCGCGCAGAAGACGGGACTTTTTTGCGCGAACGAATTGCCAGGTCAAGATGTTCGTAAGCTATAAAGCCAAGCAAGATCATTGGCTTATTAACAGCCTGGAACTGGCACACAATCACCCGTTCGTAACCCCTTCTAAGGTGAGTCAGATGCATCAACACAAGAAGATGGGTAAGGTCGCGAGGAGCCTAATTCACACAATGAGCGATGCGCGGCTAGGACCTACCGACATGATTAATGTTCTTGCTGAACAGGCCGGGGGAATTCAAAATTTAAACTTTTACACGACAGACGTTCGTAACGCGGTCCGAACCCATAGACGAGCCGCGTATGACCTCAATGATGCTCAAGTCATAATGAGCCTATTGAAGCGGATACAGATGGAGGACCCGCAGTTTACCTTCGATTATAAACTTGACGACGAGCATCAAGTTAGCATAATTTTTTGGGTCGACGGTCGTTCGAGGCTTACTTATAAGCATTTTGGGGATGTCGTGACTTTCGACACCACATACCGTACCAACAAGTACTCGATGCCGCTTGCCCCTTTCACGGTGGTCAATCATCATTATCAATCCATCCTGTTCGGGTTCGCCTTGTTAAGGGACGAGAGCGAGAGTTCTTTTGAATGGTTGTTTAGGGCGTGGCTGGAAGCCATGAACTTCAAAGCACCCAACGTAATCATCACCGATCAAGATTTGGCAATGAAGAAGGTTATTGCCACCGTCTTCCTAGATACTCAACACAACTTGTGCACTTGGCACATAAGCAACAAATACCCCGAACGTTTGCATCACGTGTACGCAAAGTTTCCAGACTTTAAACAGGATTTTGACACGTGCGTTAGCAAGTTGTTAACGATTGAGAAATTTGAGGAGAGGTGGGAAAAGCTTGTTGAGGATTACTCATTGCAAGACAACGGGTGGCTCCAGCACTTGTACGAGCTCAAAGAACAATGGATTGGCATTTACACGAGGAGGCATTTTTCTGCGGGCATGAAAACGACGGGCAGGAGTGAATCTATGAATGCCACGTTCGATAGTTACGTGGGTACCGCTACCAATTTGAAGAGTTTCGTCACATCCGCACAGAAAGCGGTTGCGTTGTTGTTCGTGAAAGAAAGGGCTGCAGAGTTTGCAACCACGTACAAACAGAGAAGAAGGTTGCTTGAGACCCCGCTGGAGCTGAACGGTTCCAAAGTCTATACGAAGGAGATCTTCTTGCTATACCAAGTAGAGCTGTAGAAATCGGGACGATACTGTATAAACAAGGTGGCAGAAAAGTCTACGCGTGAGTACAAGGTTTATTCGCTCGTGAATGACCTCGTTCCTGAGAAGCTGTGCATAATGTATACGGTGAGCCACGACACATTGACGGACTCGGTGACATGTGTTTGCAAGAAGTTTGAGTTCCATGGCATCCTGTGTAGACACATTCTGTGATTTTTCACCCAGAATAATATCAGGACATCCCCGATCAATACGTCTTGCCACGGTGGACGAAAGGTGCAAACAGGTTGCACGGTACCATTGCCTTTCGGGAGCACCCGTATACTGACTTTGAAGAATCAGAGACGTTGCGGTATAATCATCTGGTGACGATGTTCACCCGTTTGTCCGTAAAGGCTGCTGCTACAATGGTCGGTTATAAACATCTCCTCGAGGTAGCTCAGCAGCAAGAGCCCATCGTCGACCAGTTGGAAGCAGCTTCCGTCACCAATCTAGTTGACACTGAGCCTACGACGGGGTCAGAAGATGACGAGCCGGGGGAGGAAGACGACAATGATATCCGGCCGTTGGATCCAATTATATCGCAAAAGAAAGGCTGCAAGAGATCTACGCGGATGAAAAGCTCTATTGAAACGGCAACTCAACCTAAAAAGCTACGAAGGTGTGCATTGTGCAACAAATGACCGACCACGACAAGCGGAACCATTACAAGGCACTGGGGATAAGTTCAGGGGGTTTGCAAGACGGGGAAGAAGATGACGCCGAAGATGAGGACGAACAAGCTGCAGTGGACCTTTAATTTTTTGTATAAGTTTGACATTTGTAATAATTTTTCGACCGAATACTGGAATTTTTTATCTGATGGACCTATGAGAGGCCATCAAATCAAATCTAAAGTCTTAAGTTCTTTTGTTTTGGCCCTTTGTCAGCCCCGTCCGTTATACAATGAAACGGACGGATATGCAGAGCCCTAATTTTTTGGGGTTATTTTAAGTCCCCTATACAATGAAGCGGACGTTATGGCAAAAAAATTTTGCTTCATTTATGTCCGCTATACAATGTAGAGGAGAGCATCGCAGAAAAACTTCCGGTCTTCCTTTATGTCCGCTATACAATGTAGCGGACAGCATCGCAGAAAAATTTTGGTTTTCTTCTATGTCCGCTATACAATGTAGCGGACGGCATCGCAGAAATTTTTTTGGTTTTCTTCTATGTCCGCTATACAATGTAGCGGACGTCATCGCAGAAAAACTTTTGGTCTTCTTTTATGTCCGCTATACAATGTAGCGGATAACTCTATCCTATTATATATATTAATCAAATCGGGCAATCAGCTGTTATCAGTCTGCTGAGGGCACTTTCTCTGTCTCGAACATCTAACCCAAGCCGCCACCCCATCTACGGCGACCCACATCTCCGGTGACCCACAACTCCGGCGACACCACCATCTTCCCCTCAACGCCGACCTCGATGGCTTCTGGATCGGAAACCACCTACGATTTTATTGGCAACTTGCACCTGGAAGGCAAACACTTTTTCAAAGTCATGATGCCGGGATTTGAGAATGAACTTGTAGGCCATCCCTCTTTCTCTTTATTTTCGTGTGTTAAAAGTTTGATCTTTTGGTTAAAAACTAACCTATTTTTTGTATTGTCTTTGTTAGGACATACCAGAAGCCTTGACCATTCAATTTACAACAATTCATGACAGTGCAAGATTATATAGCCGCAAGGGGGCATGGCAGGTTGAAATCAAGCTGAAGCCCGGCCGACCCAAAAAAAAGCAATTCGCAGAGGGTTGGAACGTCTTCGTGCGCCAGCATGGCCTCGAACTCGGGGACTTTGTAGTGTTTGAACACCTTGGGTGGTGGAATTTTCAAGTTGTAATCTTTGATCGGAGCGCTTGTGAAAAACTTTCTTTCCCCCAATGTGAACCCTAATTTATTATTAATAAAAAAATTTATGTTCTTGTTCATTATGTTTCCAATTTTTTTCTCGCTTAATTGTGCCGTTTGAGATTCCCTCGATATATTGAGATCGTTGATTGTGAATCGTATGTTATTTATTGATATTGAGATCGTTGATTGTGAATCGTACGTTATTTATTGTTTATCGATATTGAGATTGTTGATTCTGTCGCCAAAACAAGTCTTCGAGCGCCAATTTATTAAAACAGCATTATGCTACAATGTCGCTAAAACAAGTCTTCAGGCGCCAATTTATTAAAACTGCATTACTCTACAACGTCTAGCTCTACTATATAGCGGACATAAGGCCTCCGCTTAGGCCGGGGTTCAGGAAGGTCGGAACTAAGTGTCTGGTTCGTGCCAACCATTTTCTGGTCCAAGTTGCAAACAATGATCTGCACCACTATGACGTAAGATCCTCAGCTGTGCACCTTTCTGCTTGGTCATGTATTCTGCGGGGATGTCCGATATACTATCTAGCGGACGGCACAGCAGAAAGTTTTTTCTGTTTCTATCCAGATCCGCCATACTATAAAGCGGACGGCACCGCAGAAAGAAAGTCTCTAACACAGTACATGATTAGCGAGGAAGTATTATCGTAATACTTCCACAGAAACCCACACACAAACAAAAAGTGCACAGCTGAGGATCTCACGTCATAGTGGTGCAGATCATTGTCTGCAACTTGGACCAGAAAATGGTTGGCACGAACCAGACACTTAGTTCCGACCTTCCCGAACCCCGGCCTAAGCAGAGGCCTTATAGCCTTAGAAGAACTCGATCTTCATCTGAAACTGGAGCATCGGAAACAGATCCTAGTTCGAAGCTCATGTTCCAGTATACTTGTGCTTCATTGTTGTTGCCATCTTCATATGCATCACGTGCCATACGACATAAGTTATGCCTACTTTGACGAACTCTCATTCTATTATTTTCTTCACGTATTCGATGCAGTGCCCTTTCAAGCTCCATGTGCGTAATTCGAGGCATGTTGATTGCATTTTGTCGAGGTATGGGTATATTCATGCGCCGTGAATCAGCTACTAAGACCTCATATTCATTCATCCGATAAGACCATTTTGCACGTAATGTATTAACATATCTTGATGAGTAACGCAAACTTGGACGCAAAGAATAGTGAAATTCATCTTCGCCCGCCCAGTAACGACCCATTGCTTCAAAAATATCTCGTGGAGCATATGACATTTCCAGAGTTGTTATGAAATTGGGAGTATATCACTCTATGCCCTTTGCCCTTCGTGCAATGCATGTACTTATATATACTTTGAAACGGGACCACTTTATGAGATGCTACAGGTTCAACTTTATGAGATGTGACAAGCCTCTGCAATAGACTAGAGACTTGTCTTGTCACCAAAGAGACTTGTCTTGTCACCAAAGAGACTTGTCTTGTCACCAAAGACTTGTCAACTTTATGACACGGGCATGCTATTGTCTCCAACTATTGTCATCTTCAATGTCCAGAGACTTGTCTTGTCATTAGAGATGGACAGGCTATTGTGTAGCTATCACACCAATATATTGTGTATGTGTGTGTGGGCTTATTTATATATGTTAGCCATGCTCATCGCATTAGATGTACCTAAGTTAAATGGCAGGAGTTCCTGGGAGTTCTAGTCTGCGGGGACGTGAGACTATGTGGTTGTTGTGTGAAAGGAATGACGACTACAAAGCTGTGAAGTACACGGATCCGAGAGAGTATTATTGTGGTTTACAGAAAGAATGGGCATATCGAGTTAAGGAATCAGAAGCACTACACCAAGATCTCACCACGCTGAGGGCACCTGTGCCGCAACGTCGTTCACTTAGTATGTCGAGGCGTAATGTTAAGCAGTGTAAGAAAGCTGTGCACCGAATTCGTATGGAGAATAACAGGATGTTGCTGCGTAGAAAACGATTTTACATGCTTCAACTTGCGGAAGAAATGGCCGAGGCTAGTGGGAGGCACCTCAAATCAAACGAGACAAACAATATTTTAACCAATGATCAGTACTTATCTGATGTGTCAAATGAAGAGTGATATATATATATATATATATATATCTTCCTACTACATGTTAGGATTTCATTCCAACTGGCACTTATCCACATGTCATTCTAATTAGCGAATCCTATCTTTTGAACCATGTAAAATGTTGGGAATTTATGTTTCTAACTACATCCGCCATACTATAAAGTGGACCTTCCAAACGTTGGTTTTTCTTTTGTCCTATGCATGTCCGCTATATAGTAAAGCGGACAGCACAACAGAAAGAAGAAAGAGTCCCCAAACACTTAGTTTATGGCCCTATCTATGCCCGCTATAGTATATAGCGGACATTCAAACAGAAGGAAGAGTCTCCCTAAGTTTTTTTTTTGTCCTATCTATGTCCGCTATACTATATAGCGGACAGTCAAGCAGAAGGAATAGTCTCCAACACTTAGGTTTTTTTTTTCCTATCTATGTCCGCTATACTATAAAGCGGACAGTCAAGCAGAAGGAAGAGTCTCCAACACTTAGTTTTTTTTTTGTCCTATCTATGTCCGCTATACTATAAAGCGGACATTCAAGCAGAAGGAAGAGTCTCCATTACTTAGTTTTTTTTTTGTCCTATCTATGTCCGCGATACGATATAGCGGACATTCAAGCAGAAGGAAGGGTCCCCAACACTTAGTTTTTTTTTTTGCCCTATCTATGTCCGCTATACTATATAGCGACACTTAGTTTTTTTTTGGCCCTATCTATGTCCGCTATACTATATAGCGGACAGTCAAGCAGAAGGTCACCAACACTTAGTTTTTTTCGGCCCTATCTATATCCGTTATACTATATAGTGGACATTCAAGCAGAAGGAAGAGTCTCCAACACTTAGTTTTTTTTTTAGTCCAATCTATGTCCGCGATACGATAGAGCGGAGATTCAAGCAGAATGAAGGGTCCCCAATACTTAGTGTTTTTTTTTTCATATCTATGTCCGCTATACTATATAGGGACACTTGGTTTTTTTTTTTTGCCCTATCTATGTCCGCTATAATATATAGCGGACAGTCAAGCAGAAGGTCTTGTCCCCAACACTTAGTGAAACCAATAAAATAACCCTAAGGGGGGGTGAATAGGGTTTTAAGACTACTTTAAAAATTAACAACCAACAAACCTCAATCTCAATAACTCAAATAAATAAACAACCAATTTCAACACAAATGTAAAATGATAAAGTAAAGAGAGAAGAGTTTAGAGATACTTGACAAGGAGAATTGAATGGTTCGGCTTGATATACCCACAAGCCTACGTCCACCCCTTCAAGGAAGTCCCTAGAAAGGCCCTAGAATCCACTAGTATGATCTTCCTTACGGGTCAAGATCGAACCTCTTACAATCCCTTGATGCTATGCCCACATCAAGAACAAGCTTTGACAAACCCAAAGCTCCAAAGCTTGACAACCCCAAGCTTTGATACAAGAACCTTTCAATGAAGAAATGTGTACAAGATTTCACTCTCAATAAGTAGATGAGTACAAATTGAAGTACTAGAACAAGAGAGATGAGTGTATGATGACTTATGAAAGTGTATCTCTCTCTAATGTAAGCTCACAATAAATGCTCTCTTGAAAAGGATGAGAAATCAATGAAAACAAGAGAGATTTGAACAATTGCTTTGATCTTTGAGAATATGAAAGATATGAGAGCTTTGAATGCAATTGATGAATGAAAACTATGCCCAAGATGAGTATTTATATATGTGGGAATAAATATGACCGTTTGGAGTTAGGTAGGGCATTAAATGCGTCAAACGGTAAATGCAGTCGACTGCAATGCACCATTGCAGTCGACTGTAACCCAAAAGTAGCCGTTGGAAATTCAAATTTCCAACTTGCAGTCGACTGCAATGCAATGCAATGCAGTCGACTGTAATAGGCTACTGGAAGTATTGCAGTCGACTGCATTCCAATGCAGTCGACTGTAATACCTCACTGCCCAACTTGCAGTCGACTGCATTCCTAAAAATGCAGTTTCCTGTTTTTAAAGCATGAAAAACTTTTATGCATGCAAGGGAAACCTATGGGCAAGTTCTAGGTATACAGTCATCGTAACGATCATCTCTCTATGTCTAGTTTACAAAGACGGAAATAAAAGTATGAAAACTTCAATCGACGATTTCCCTCTTTGATGCGTTCTGTTGGGAGTCTTTGACCGTGTTGCTCGTCTAATAATCCGTTTGCATGAGTATGAGATTGTTCATATTGCTTCATCAACTCAATGCATGTTAGACAGCATAATCATCAATGTTAGTTATCATCAAAATCAAATATAATCCTAGGTTAAATAACCGTAGGGTTAACAATCTCTCCCTTTTTGATGATGGCAAACGTTGATTCAAATAATATGAGATATATAAGATAATAAAGCCAAAGAAGCATAACAATCTCAATTATAAACCATAAGGGGTCATGAGAAGAAATCATGACAAAAAAAGCTCCCCCTATCTTAAGCAATATAGGGCTCCCCCTAACTTAAGTAATATATGCTCATATCAAGTCCACACAAATATTAATCAACAATATTTTCTCCCCCTTTTGACATCATTGAAAAAGTTCAAGGGTGTGTGTGAAAGTGATCAACTTATGTATCCATCCATGGATAATCAATATTGCCAACAAGGGCATTCAAACAATAAAAACATAAGTACTTGAATACCCATCAAAAGGTGTACCAAGTACTTTTTACAAAGATAGCACAAATAGGAAGTGTAAAGGATTTAGAAATATGAGTGTGTGAAAATCAAATGAGATTGAATGAATATGAACAAAATCAATAATTTTGAAAAGAGAAACATCAACCAAAAGCATGCTTTAAGCATATTAAATAATGTTCAAGCATGAGAAGTGCAACTTGCATGATTAGCACAAGAGATATAACATTTAGTCACATAGGTGAAGACATGCCAAGTTCTCTTCTAAAAGCGGTAAACCTCTTCAAATCTAAAGGTTTAGTGAAGATATCCGTTAATTGGTGATTTGTGTTCACGAAATCTAGAACAATATCACCTTTTTGCACATGATCACGGATAAAATGGTGTTTGATTTCTATGTGCTTTGTGCGAGAATGTTGGATGGGATTTTTGGTCAAGTCAATGGCACTAGTGTTATCACATAAGATAGGTATGTGATCATACTTGAGTCCAAAATCCAAAAGGGTTTGTTTCATCCAAAGAATTTGTGCACAACAAGCACCAACCGCCATATATTCGGCTTCGGTGGTAGAGAGTGCAACCGAATTTTACTTTTTGGAACTCCAAGAAACAAGAGAGTGACCTAGGAATTGGCAACCTCCACTAGTATTTTTCCGCTCGGTTTTACAACCGGCATAGTCGGCGTCGGAGTAACCAATTAGGTCAAAAAATGAAGTGTTTCTAGGAAACCATAACCCTAAATCGTGAGTGCCCTTAAGATATCTAAGGATTCTCTTGACGGCAATCAAATGAGATTCCTTAGGACAAACTTGAAATCTAGCATATAAACAAACACTAAACATTATATCGGGTCTACTTGCGGTAAGGTAAAGGAGTGATCCGATCATACCTCGATAGCGCTTAATATCAACATCCTTACCCTTTTCATCTTTATCAAGCTTTAATGAAAAGCTCATTGGAGTGTCAAAAGCATTTGATGCTTCCATGTCAAATCTCTTGAGTCGCTCTTTGGTGTATTTGGCTTGGTTGATAAAGATTCTATCCTTGCTTTGTTTGATTTGCAATCCAAGGAAGAAGGTGAGTTCTCCGATCATGCTCATTTCAAACTCCTTACTCATACAAGAAGCAAACTCTTCGCACAAGGATCCATTAGAAGCACCAAATATAATATCATCAACATAAATTTGCACCAACAATAAGTCATTGCCCTTAGATTTTATAAAAAGAGTGGTGTCAAGTTTTCCTCTTGAAAACCCATTTTCTACAAGAAAATTACTTAGCCTTTCATACCAAGCTCTAGGAGCTTGTTTTAAACCATAAAGAGCTTTGCTAAGACGGAAAACATGGTTTGGAAATTTTTCATGCTCAAAGCCGGGAGGTTAAGCCACATAGACCTCCTCCGAAATAAAACCATTTAGAAAGGCACTCTTGACATCCATTTGAAAGAGTTTAAAATCTCTATAGCAAGCAAAAGCTAATAGCATTCTAATAGATTCAAGTCTAGCTACCGGTGCATAAGTTTCATCAAAATCAATTCCTTCCTCTTGGTTATAACCTTGGGCCACTAATCTAGCCTTGTTTCTAACCACGATTCCGGATTCATCAAGTTTGTTTCTAAAAATCCATTTTGTGCCTATAATCCTAAAGTTTTGAGGTTTAGGCACAAGGGTCCAAATTTGATTTCTTTCAAATTGAACTAGCTCTTCTTGCATAGCAAGCATCCAAGATTCATGATGTAGAGCTTCGGAGAATTTCTTCGGTTCAATTTGGGAAAGAAACGTTATATTAACATGTTGTTGAAGAAAGCGTCGAGTTCTTACCCCACTCGAAGGATTACCTAAGATTTGATCGCTTGGATGATCCTTTTTGTAAGTCCAATCTTTTGGTAATTCTTGAGAGTTGTCCAAGTTTGAAGCATCATTGATTGCTTCCTCGTTTCCCTCTTGAGAACTTGATTGTTGCTCCCCTATATCAATTTCTTTGGGGTTGCCTTGTAGTGTTTCACTTATGTCCAAAGTTCTCAAGTCATTATCCATGTCATCTACATGAACAATGTTAGTCCTCCGAAGAAAAGGATTAGTCTCATCAAAAGTAACATTAATGGATTCTTCAACGACCAAAGTACTTTTATTATAAACTCTATATGCCATACTATTATTAGAGTAACCAAGAAAAATACCCTCAAAGGTTTTGGAATCAAATTTGCTAAGGTGATCCTTGGTATTTAAAATAAAGCATTTGCAACCAAAGACTCTAAAAAAGCTCACCTTAGGTTTCTTATCATTAAAAAGCTCATAAGGGGTTTTTAACAAAAATTTTCACAAGATAACTCTATTAAGAAGAAAACAAGCACAATTGACCGCCTCCGCCCAAAAGTATTTAGGTAAACCATATTCGTTAAGCATTGTTCTTGCCGCTTCTTGCAAAGACCTATTCTTTCTTTCGGCAACACCATTTTGTTGAGGAGTTCTAGGAGTCGAAAAATTATGTGATATCCCAAAGTCATCACACAAGGCTCCTATTTTTGAATTTTCAAATTCTCTACCATGATCACTTCGAATGTTTGTAATCAAATAACCTTTTTGATTTTGAACACGTTTTGCAAATGAAGTGAACACATTTAGAGATTCATCTTTGGTAGCCAAAAAGAAAGTCCAAGTATAGCGAGAATAGTCATCAACAATAACAAAACAATATGATTTACCACCAAGACTAGTAGTAGGGATTGATCCAAACAAATCCATATGAAATAATTGCAAGGGTCTAGAAGTAGATACCATTTTCTTCGGTTTGTGAGAGACCTTCTTTTGCTTACCCATTTGACAAGCATCACATACTTTATCTTTCTCAAACTTGATCTTCGGGAGAACCCTCACAAGTTCTTTGCTTGAAATATCCTTCAAGTGCTCCATGTGCATGTGACCAAGTCTTCGATGCCAAAGCCAAGATGTTTCACTAATAGCACTAAGACACTTGACATCTTGGTTAGCTAAATCATTTAATTGAATGGAGTAAACATTGTGATCTCTACTACCGACCAAAATAGTTTCATTGTTCTTCAAGGATAGTATAGTGCATTGAGAAGCCTCAAAGATAACTTTAAAACCTTAATCACTAAATTGACTAATACTAAGCAAGTTATGCTTCAATCCTTCAACATATAACACATTCTCAATTGAATGTGGTTCCTTACCAATAGTTCCTTTACCTTTGATTTTTCCTTGAGAATTGTCACCAAATGTCACATTTCCTCCTTCCTTAAGATCAATCGATGTGAAAAGAGATATGTTGCCGGTCATATGTCTTGAGCATCCACTATCAAGAATCCACTTCTTGCTACTAGATTTTAGTTTGAGACATACCTATAAACACAAATCAAGTAGTGACTTTTGGTACCCAAATTTTCTTGGGTCCTTGGATGTTAGTCTTGCATTTGTATTCTTGACCTTTCACAATCCATATTTTCTTTCTACCTCTAACAAACACAATTCTACAAGGACAATGATTAGTCGTATGCCCTTTCTTGTTGCACCAACCGCAATGTGTAAAAGGTGTGCAATAGTTCTTTGGTCGTTTTGTATAAATATTCAACCTAGCTTGTTGTTGCAAAACTTTAGGAGGCATGGCCATGGGATCTAATCCAAGACCACCTTTGTAACACCCAGATATTTTTAGAGTTATTAAAAAAATTTAAGCAGCAAATATATTTTTCTTAACGCTGATATTTTTCTAACAACTTTTAGGGGAGAATTAAATGTTTAGTGATTAGCGTGACCGGAATTTTTGGGTAAACTTTTAGCGATGATATTCTTACTTAGCGACGATTAGTGTGACGGGGTTAGATAACAACCCGTTAAATTTTTCTGGTACACTAGTTTATCATAAATAGTTAATAGTTAATAGTTAATAGTTAATTAAGGCTTTTCGTAATAACAAAAAGTTTTGGGTGAAACTTGAAAATTTTCTAAAGTCCAAGGGGATTTTTGGTAAATTGCCACTTTAGGGTTTTATGTATATGTATGGCTGGTATAGATCAGCCGCCAACCCTACCTCTGAAAACCGATTGAGAGAAGAGAGAGCGAAGGAAGGAGATGGAAGAAATTTTTTCGGCGAAGATTCCCGGTAAGCTTCTAGACTTTTCCTCCTTATTTATTTATTTATTTATTTTATTATTTACGGTTTACTGTTTTAAGGGGGACATGGGGGAGCTGCCGTGAGTGTAACAGGGAGTTAGGCAGGTCACAGCCATGGTGCCTGTGACTGTGAAACTTTGTGGGTGAATTAAGGAACGAAGGGGGATGTGGGTGTTGTATATGTATTTGCAACGGTGCTTTGAGGTGTTGAATGTGTAGTGTAGAAATGGAGGGTTGGGCAGCCGTGTATGGCTGCCGTAAACCTGTAATTGCGGCGTCGCTATGGTTCCGAGAAAGGGATTTCGCGGCTAGCCAAAGGCAGGTTGAGGTGTGTAGATTAGAGTGTGTATTTGTGGGAGTGCCGTGTATGTGTTTGTGTGAGGGTGAGGGTGAAATGGGTCTTGTGCATGTGTGTATTCATACATAAGCATGTGTGTTTGTGAGTTGTGGTTGTGAGCATGTGTGCAACTGGGTGGATGAGAAGTATGTGCGATGTGGTGTGCGATTGGTGAGTGGTGGGACAATGTGTGTCTATATACATGGTGTGTATGTATATAAGTGTGTACGTGTGGGTTTTAGAGTGAGATAGAGGCCATGAGCTGTTGGTTTAGATCTCTAGAGAGAGATCATGGGTATTGTTCTCATTTTTGGGTTCTGGAAAGTGAGCAGGTTTTCTGTAATCTTAAGAGGTTGACTGTGATGGGTTAATAGATGACAGGAGGACTGCCCATTCTTGGTGATTGCTGTGAGTAAGAGTTGTGTATGAAGTGGGTAAACGGTGCATGAGTGTGTGGGCTATAGTGCTGTGTGTGTATGTGGGTTTAGAGGAAGAGAAGTTAGAGAGAGAGGGAGTGAACTGAAATGGGTATGGCTGTGTATATATACATGAAATCAGTGGGTGTGCAAATATGGTGTGTACATGTGATAAGTTGTGTACGTGGGAGGAATGAAATTGAAGGGGAGAGTAGCAGCACTACTACTTTGCTGTGTTGGACATATGTGTGTGTAATAAGGGTGAAATTGAGTAACTGTGTAGGTGTGTGTTGTGTGTTTTGGAGCTTATGGGTTTGCAAGGAAAAGAGAGAGAGGGATTAAGGGGCTGTTGGCTGTTGGGTTTTGGACTGTAAGCAGAAGATAAGAAGAAGAGAAGTACGGAACGGATAAATTTGGGTTAGCGTTAAACGCGACACGTGCGTTAACTAGCGCACGGTTATTGTTAGCACGCGAAACTTTACAGTATAGTACGATAGTCCATATTAGAATTCTTGGCAAAAGTTTATAATTTTCTGAGATCGTATGAATTTTTAGTATTTTCTGTAATTTCAGATTTGGAAAATTCTTTTGAAGCCTTTAAACCTTGCAAATGTTCATGGAAAAATTATAGTAATGTTTTTATAGTATAATAAAGACTCAGTATAAATTTGATGATTTTTGGAATCAATTTGTTATCATTTTCAGTATCGCATTGAATTAAGCAAAACGAAAAATAAAGAAATAGTTTTTATGTCTTTTAAATTCTGATTTCAATTTATATAATTTTTATATATTTTTTAAAGTTCTTATAAAAATTGGGACTTGTTTTGCAGCTGGAAGTAATTATGGCTATTATTGGATTTTATTGTATTTAAAGAAATTATTTTAAATCAAAAATATTCAAAAATTCAGAAAATTCATATTCTGACTTTTATTAATATTTTAAGCTATAAAACTATTTTAGTGAAATTTATTATGAATTTTAGAGTGTCATTTCACGTTAAGGAGTGTATAGGATTTTCGGTTAGGTTGGCCGTGTGCAGGAGCCGTTTTGAGTGCGCGATTTCGGAGAGAGTGGGGTACACAGTGGGTAGTTGATATTAGGGTTTATAGTGTATTTTACTTAAATAATGTTCTAACAAGTAAATTGCCAATCTAGGTTTATTCAGAAAATATTGATCGAGGATTGATAGCATCGCTTAGCTTGAACCGAGGTAAGGAATTCTATCCGAACCCCATTTCGTTATTCTGTTTTCAAATGTTTAAAATAACAATTTTACAGAATACATTGTTTGTTGATTTCTATGATTGATATAAAATGTTTTTTTTTTAAATTGCCCATGAAACCCTAAATTGAGCCTTATAGCGATCGTTTGGAATTCTGTTTCATCTCATCTTGGAATCCATTGTTCATTTGATATGTTTCTTGATTGCTCATCATAAAGCATTTTTTAATTCTATTTATTACTTCTCAATGTTGACATGAGTTAGTAACTTGGGAGCCATAAGGATGGTCTGTATTGTTGGCGTTATAAGGACGGTCTGTTGGATGGGTTTAACTAGTACCTAGATGGACTAGTCAGTGTACATATGCATATGTAAGTGTATCGAGCACTGCCGGGGTGGCTTTGCTTCTGTACTGCTCATGTTCAACGTTTCCTATTTATGTTTATTGCATTATAAGTGTTTTGAAAATGGTTATCGATTTAAGGGAACTGAGTTTATACTCATCCCTTTGTTTATATTGAAATGATGTGGTTTTCTTTGAAAAACCTTTTCAAATTTTATCGTTTGATTGTATATAAAAAGATTGTTTGAAACGCTCTGTTTCTCCGCCTTCAAAATTTTGTATTGGTTTAAATGTCAAATCGTCCGTATCGTCTTCTTATTTTTTTAAATCTTTGTGCGACCTTACTGGGCTCTCAAAAGCTCATTCCCCTTTGACTTCTTTTCCGCAGGTGATAGCCAGCAGTAGGTTACCTGAATTTGGATTAGAGCCGAGCGAGCGAAAGCAAATGAATTAGATTTTGGGATTGATCATTAGAACCCCTGCGTGGGTAAATATTATTGTTTTGAATTTTCTTAGACTTAGACTCGGTATTTCAATTATGACAATTGATTGAGAGTATAGTTTGATTGATGGATAGTTGCTTTGACAGATTTCTATTATTTGGTTGAATTGAGGAATTATTATCTTAGTGAACTGATCGATTGAGCGTTAACGTTCCGGAAAATTCCGGGATGTTACAGTTGTTTAGGCCAATTCTTTGGCGTCCAAGCATGACATCCAAATTGTTTTGACCATCAACAAATTTTTCAAGACATTTTCTTAAATCACAAATCTCAACTTTTAAATCTTCATTTTGTTTTTCTAAAGCCAAAGTTTTGGAAGAGATTTGTTTTGAGCTAGGAGTGTTAACAAGTAATTCAACCAAATCATTATTCACATGCTCTACATATAAATGGCTAGACATGCATTCATTCTTGGCATGCAACTTATCATTTTCCATTATCAACTTCTCAATTTGCTTATTAGCTTCAAGAAATTTCTTAGACAAAATAATATTTTTCTTGAAAATTTTCTTGGATTCCTCATATAAGCTATCATAAGCATCTTCAAAACTTTCATTCTCACTATCACTACCGGAAGAAGAGCTTACCTCATCATTTGCCATGAAGCACACATTTGCTTGATCATTCTCTTCATCACTTGAATCAAAATCACTCCATGTTGAAGTGTGTTCGGCATTCATTGCTCTTTCCTTCTCCTTCTTCTCTTTCTTAGAAAATTGTCTTCTTTTAGCTCTTTCCCATACATCTCTTCTTTCCTTCTTCTCCTTTTTGTAGATAGGACAATCCATCTTCATGTGTCCCGGTTTGTGGCATTTGTAGCAAAGCCTCTCTTCGTTGCTAGCATTTTGTTGCCTTCTCCCATTATTTCTTCTAAATCTTAAGAACTTCTTGAAGTTCTTTGCAACCAATGTCATATCCTCTTCATCAAATTCTTCATCATCATCACTTGACTCAAGGTTTGAAGATGAAGCTTTAAGAGCAATTGATGTAGGCTTCTTCTTGACGTCCTCTTGATCAAAGGTCTTGAGTTGCATTTCGTACGTCATGAGTGAGCATGTCAATTCATCAAGAGGAAAGATGTTGAGATTCTTTGATTCTTGGATGGCGGTGATCTTTGCATCCTAAGCTCTTCGTAAGGACCTAATCACTTTTCTCACTAGATCACCATTAGTGAATTCCTTGCCCAATTGCTTCAAAGGATTCACAATATTAGTAAAATGAGTATTCATATCCGTAACGGATTCATTTGGAAGCATATGGAATAACTCATAATCTCTAAACAATAAATTCATCTTGGAATCTCTAAGAAGAGAAGTCCCTTCATGAGTGACTTGAAGAGTATCCCAAATACTCTTTGCGGAATTACACATAATGACTCTATTGAGTTCATTAGTGTCTAAAGTACACACAAGACAATTTTTCGCTCTAGCATTCATACAAATCATCTTCTTGTCATGATCACTATACTCCGATTTTGATTTAGGCTCTTCAACCTTGTCAACCACCTTTATCGGAACGAATGGGCCATTCTCAACAATATCTCACATCTCATAGTCTTGAGATTCTAAATAGATTTTCATCTTAACTTTCCACACACTATAGTTGGTCCCATTAAACAATGGAGGCCTAGTGGTAGAACTACCCTCCATACCCCCAACGTAGAGCATGATCGATTAACTCTCTTGGCGTTACCCAATATAACAAGAGACGAGGCTCTGATACCACTTGAAACCAATCAAATAACCCTAGAGGGGGGGTAAATAGGGTTTTAAGACTACTTTAAAAATTAACAACCAACAAACCTCAATCTCAATAACTCAAATAAATAAACAACCAATCTCAACACAAATGTAAAACGATAAAGTAAAGAGAGAAGAGTTTAGAGATACTTGACAAGGAGAATTGAATGGTTCGGCTTGATATACCCAAAAGCTACGTCCACCCCTTCAAGGAAGTCCCTTGAAAGGCCCTAGAATCCACTAGTATGACCTTCCTTACGGGTCAAGATAGAACCTCTTACAATCCCTTAATGCTATGCCCACATCAAGAACAAGCTTTGACAAACCCAAAGCACCAAAGCTTGACAACCCCAAGCTTTGATACAAGAACCTTTCAATGAAGAAATGTGTACAAGATTTCACTCTCAATAAGTAGATGAGTACAAATTGAAGTACAAGAACAAGAGAGATGAGTGTATGATGACTTATGAAAGTGTATCTCTCTATAATGTAAGCTCACAATAAATGCTCTCTTGAAAAGGATGAGAAATCAATCAAAACAAGAGAGATTTGAACAATTGCTTTGATCTTTGAGAATATGAAAGATAGGAGAGCTTTGAATGCAATTGATGAATGAAAACTATGCCCAAGATGAGTATTTATAGAGGTGGGAATAAATATGACCGTTTGGAGTTAGGTAGGGCATTAAATGCGCCAAACGGTAAATGCAGTCGACTGCAATGCACCATTGCAGTCGACTGTAACCCAAAAGTAGCCGTTGGAAATTCAAATTTCCAACTTGCAGTCGACTGCAATGCAATGCAGTCGACTGTAATAGGCTACTGGAAGTATTGCAGTCGACTGCATTCCAATACAGTCGACTGTAATACCTCACTGCCCAACTTGCAGTCGACTGCATTCCTAAAAATGCAGTTTCCTGTTTTTAAAGCATGAAAAACTTTTATGCATGCAAGGGAAACCTATGGGCAAGTTCTAGGTATACAGTCATCGTAACGATCTCTCTATATCTAGTTTACAAAGACGGAAATAAAAGCATGAAAACTTCAATCGACGATTTCCCTCTTTGATGCGTTTCGTTGAGAGTCTTTGACCGTGTTGCTCGTCTAATAATCCGTTTGCATGAGTATGAGATTGTTCCTATTGCTTCATCAACTCAATGCATGTTAGACAGCATAATCATCAATGTTAGTTATCATCAAAATCAAATATAATCCTAGGTTAAATAACCGTAGGGTTAACACTTAGTTTTTTTCGGCCCTATCTATATCCGCTATACTATATAGCGGACATTCAAGCAGAAGGAAGAGTCTCCAACACTTAGTTTTTTTTTGGTCCAATCTATGTCCGCGATACGATATAGCGGACATTCAAGCAGAAGGAAGTGTCCCTAACACTTATTGTTTTTTTTTTTTGCCCTATCTATGTCCGTTATACTATATAGCGACACTTGGTTTTTTTTTTTGGCCCTATCTATGTCCGCTATACTATATAGCGGACAGTCAAGCAGAAGGTCTTGTCCCCAACACTTAGTTTTTTTCGGCCCTATCTATATCCGCTATACTATATAGCGGACATTCAAGGAGAAGGAAGAGCATCCAACACTTAGTTTTTTTTTTGGTCCAATTTATGTCCGCGATACGATATAGCGGACATTCAAGCAGAAGGAAGGGTCCCCAACACTTAGTGTTTTTTTGGCCCTATCTATATCCGCTATACTATATAGCGGACATTCAAGCAGAAGGAAGAGTCTCCAACACTGTTTTTTTTTTGTCCAATCTATGTCCGCGATATGATATAGTGGACATTCAAGCAGAAGGAAGGGTCCCCAACACTTAGTGTTTTTTTTGGCCCTATCTATGTCCGCTATACTATATAGCGGACAGTCAAGCAGAAGGTCTTGTCCCCAACACTTAGTTTTTTTCGGCCCTATCTATGTCCGCTATACTATATAGCGGACAGTCAAGCAGAAGGAAGAGTCCCCAACACTTGGTTTTTTTTCGGCCCTATCTATGTCCGCTATACTATATAGCGGACAATCAAGCAGAAACACAGTCTCACTTGGTTTTTACACTTTGTTTCCCCCTGGTCAAAGCAAATCACACAGAACAAATCAAACACAAATAGAAACAACACAACGATATCAGTGAATCAAATCAATCGCATTCAACACCGATCACATCTCAGTCAACACAAATGAAATCATCAATCGCATTCAACGAAAAGATTCAACGATAAGGACAATTAAAAAAGTGAATATAATGTTATTATAAGCAAACATTGTCAATTGGGGCCCTCAGCCCCTTCGGGATCCCCCTCGTTACATGGATTTACAATAAATCTAATAGCTCTACGCTGGCCATTGATAATTTGCCAAGCCATCCTATACCTAAAGCATTCTATGCATTCTTGGCTCCAGACGGTCTTCTTGAGGCTCTCAGACCGACAGATGTAATCCATGTACATGCAGACAAAGACGCCGCAGTCCGAGGAATTAAGTTGTTTGGGCCTACTCATCTTCAATCGGAGAACAAGCGTCGTATCGACCGGTGGGCTCTCTCGACGCTTCCTATTGACCATGGCAGCAAATAGATTCTGCAAGAAACATAATAAGCATTAAACATTAAACATAGCAAACATAATAAGATTAATCAATTCTACAATATGCAAGTTACAATAAGAAGTAAACAGGATCTTACCATGGCATCCAACTGGCCTAAGCCTCGGTACATTTCAATCACACCCATCACGGGGGTATCATCGTAGAGACTGTCGAGGACTGATACGGTCTTCGCTACCGGTTCATAGCAAACCAAGTACCAGTGGGCATTCACTATAAATGGGATTAGAAACACGTCCGCCACACTTGCGCTCACTGGACTATCCCTAGCAAGATATGCTTGTAGGTTAGCGGACGGTCTTCACTGGAGCTGGGCTTTCCCCTTTCTGGCCTGCTTCCTCGCCTTGTCCCAGTCGGCCCACTCTTGTACTAGGATGCCATGAAAGTAAGCATTGAGGATAAAAATGCGCGGACCGTAGTTAGGCTGCTCCCGGCCCCTTTACCTCAGAATTTGCACGTAGTGCGAGATGACAAAGTTGTCTAACCAAATTCCCGGTGCCAGCGAGGACAGTTCTCTCCACGAGGCATTGTAATCCAAGCCCTGCGGGTGATCCACGTCATACGACGCTCTGTCTGGGGGGGCCCGCTAAAATAACGGGCTCGGATTAGGTCATGTTTATGAGGCTTCAGGGGCCTGGCTGGATGCCCTTTCGGATATTGCCCTCGGGGGTCGACCGGTTGCTCTTGCCCTCCGCCGGGGGGCAAGAGCAACGGAAGAAATTGGCCTCCAACCAACGGATCGGCCAGCTGATAATCCCCTTCGGGGGCCCCGGCCGGCTGATAATCGCCTTCGGGGGCCCCGGCCGGCTGATATTGCTCGCTGGCCATTTCTTCCGCCAGCTGATATTACCCTTCGGGGCCGCCAAGTGGTCCCGCCCACGGGACAATGGGCAGTGCCTCGTTGAAACCGTAAGGCCAGTCTTGCGTGACTTGACTCTGAGAGAGGGGTTGGGGTTCCGGGAACAAATTAAAGGTCGAGCCGCTGTAATTGGCCCACGACGCTTGAGCATGTCCCATCCCCGGTACAGAGGGACCATCAACTCCCTGGCTCACCCCTGAAGCTTGCCCGGAGGGATCAACGTTATACGGGCTGACGCCCGTATAACCCATTCCCAGGCTGTCGACCGAAGACTGTCCCGATGCTTGTCGCACAAAATTCCCACAGCCTAAAGCCAGTGCAGCAGCCTGTTGGCGAAGATCCTCACCCATTGCGCTCATCAGATCCTTCCGTTCACTCAACTTCTGGAAGAATGCAAGTGAGGCATTAACCTACATCCAAAGAGATAACAAATAAGTAACTTTAATCAGACATTTATATTCAACATATTCAAGACAAGTCAGACTAGTTAGGCAACTTACGAGATTGTATGCCATACGCTCGTCGATCTGACCCCTAGGCGCATACCTCTCCCCGCGTTCAAAGTTCACTGGGGCTACTCTCCTCCGCGTGATGCGGTAGTACCACTCATCGTACTGTTCAATGCTGATAACGGGGTCCGGCTCCGAGACGATGGCCGCCAGTGTGTCCTACCAAGAAGTCCAGGGCTCTAGTTCGGCCGCGCACAATTCTTGCGCATTGGCCTTGCCAAACCGCCCGACATCCGGTGGGTCCCTGTTAACCCTCATATCTGGGGCACCGGCTGGCAAACCCTGCTCCAACTCAAAATGGCGCATTGCTCGGTCTGGCAGCTGCCACTCTGTGACCTCGAAGTGGATGAGGGGTATGCGCTGTAACCCGGAGAGCGTGAAGACGAACGACTCTTCTACCCGTCCCGCCAAACTTATGTACGGTGCCAAACGCAATTGGCCCGGAGATAGGCGGTCGAACTCCCCTCGATAGTACGTGATGTTGTGATGGGGATCGACTCTCCTGCGGTAGTGGCTATTCTTCTGGCTGTACTCCCAAGCACGCAACCGAGGCCACACTCTATCGGTTCCATCCCTACGCGTTGGTGCACCGCGAGCAAGGTGTTCATAAGACCACACCTGAGAACATGGGCAAAATATATTTATATCGTCGATTCAACAAAAGCAAAAACAAAAAAAACAATAATGAAGACAGGATTTATATGATATACCTGCAATAGCGAGAGACATGCACATATGGCTTTGGAGTCGGGCCTCATTGCCTTGTGAAATGCTCGATACAGATACGAAAGAACCCCTGCACCCCATGCATAATCTCCAACCTCCGTCAGGTTATCCAACAACGGTAAATATCTCATGCTGACCGTGTTCTTCGACGTCGTTGGGAATAATATTGCCCCCACCACCCACCAGAGGAAGGCTTGTGTGTACAGCACAAGGTCACGGCCCGTATAGTTTTCCGGCAAAACCCTGTAGGTATCTACCAACCACTTCAACTTGATACCACCACTGCTAAATTGATCCTGGGGTATCGAAGTTAAGAAGTCCCCAGCGGTTCTCTTATTCGTTGATTCTGACGGAGGAGCAATTACCGGCCGCCCCGTCACCGGCAACCCTAAGATGAACCCTACATCTTCTAGGGTAATTGTCATCTCTCCGAGCGGGAAGTGAAACGTATTCGTTTCACTTCTCCACCTCTCAACAAGGGCACCTATCAAGGCCCGGTCAAGCTGTTGAAATATCTGCCCATGCGTGAAAATCCCAAAACCAATTCCACGCAGTATCCTCTTCTGGGCGGTGTTCAGTTTCCACGATGTGAACTCGCGAGATACTTCTACGGTGTTAAGAAGTTCTCTTTCCTACGAATTAATAAATACAATTTAAGCAAAACAAACGGTATATACATCGTTCGTAAGAATAAGAAAGTCGATAAATAATGTATCTTACTCCACCATCCCATATGAGCGTACTGATATGGTTGGCTTGGTCGTATAACACGGATGGGTCTTCTGGTCCAGGGTTAAATTCCATTTTTTGCAACTGAAATTATGGAAAAACCTTCTCAGTTTGGATTTTACGTTTTGGATTTTGATAATCGCTCGCAAAAATACAACGCTAGCACATGCATAATACATATAACGCAAGCACATGCATGATGCATACAATGTTAGCATATGTACTCATATGTATAATAGATATATATACATATACGGAATCGGATTTTACAAACGCTAACACATGAACAAAAACATAGATATATAAAACGCAATATTCATCACAACTATCGATTACAAACAATGCATATTACATATAACGCAAGCACATGCAAAAAATGCATACAATGTTAGCATATATACTCATATGTATAATAGATATATATACATATACGGAATCGGATTTTACAAACGCTTGCACATGAACAAAAACATACATATATAAAACGCAATATTCATCACAACTATCGATTACAAACAAAAAAAAGTATAGATTTTGTGAACTTACGTGATCGATTTAGGGTATTAAAGGTGTTCTTAAGACGGAATTGCGCCGATCTGCTTGCCAACGCCGCTGGGAAATTTTGTGAGTAGAAAGAGTGGAGAAGAGTGTCGTAGTTACTGTCGTTTGAAAGTTTATTGAACGTCTGCAATACAGTATCGCGGATGGCTATTACGTCCGCGATACAGTATCGCGGAAGGCTATAACGTCCGCTAAACTGTGTAGCGAACACTGTTGACGTGACAGATAAGGAAAAGATAACTGTCATTGCCGAAAAGGACCGACGCGTCAGGCCCTGACAGTTGTCAGCCTAAGGGACGTCTGCTACACAGTATCGCGGACGTCTTTTTACTGTCTCCCATCAGGACTTTAATGTCCTCCGCCATACACTGTAGCGGACAGGCGCGGAGGGGCAAAAAGGTTAAAAAAAACGTCCGCGTTACTGTATGGCGGACGACTGACAGTTTTCGAAAAAGGCACGATCTGGACCGTCCATCTTTCAGGATGGACAGTCAGATCGCGCTTGCAACTTCTCCTATTTTGCTAACGCTCTCCTATATATATATATATATATATATATATATATATATATATATATCTTTTTTTCCCTGTTTTTTCTCTCTTCCTCTCATTTTTCAGATATGCACACACCAACAATCGCCCCATCGCCGACCACCACCATTGTCAGCTAGCCTCTACACCGACCAATTTTATCCACCGCCTCCGTCACCGGCCGTCCTCTGTCATGGCTGTCAACATGCAAGCCCTAAACAAGGGAGTCCTTTCGTCGCCCCAAATCGCCGACACTAATCCGTCGCCGCCCCATTGCTGGCGATGCTCAATCTCCACCGCCCACACCATAAACAACCAGTAAGTCACCATCTCACACAACCGTCGAGACGCACCGCTGCCTGCCCTCTCTCATCTCGCCACCACTGCTTCGTCGCCGACGACAATGACCTTCGAACCCAACCCCATGTACAACCTCAAACCCGCACCCACATTAGCCACTACCACTACCAACCTCCGTCAGCCATTGCACTGCTCCATCACCACCGTACAAAAACCAATATAGACCACTGTCGCACATACATATGTTGTCCCCCAAACCAAACCCATGACCACCCCCATCAACACACACGGTTGCACACACATCACAACGCGTCCTCACCCATCACCGCACACCAGAAATATCCACCCTCACAACACTTTTGTTTAACCATTGCACATACATACTAGATTTTTTGTGTGGGTATATATATATTTGTTTGAAATTTAATGGATTAATGTCTTATTTTGAGTTTTTGATTGATGGAGCAATCAAGTGCTCCCAATACGGAGCAACCTCCGTCAGCCACTGCACTGCTCCATCACCACTGCACAGAAACCAACATAGTCCACCATCGCATATACATATGTTATCCCCCAAACCAAACCCATGACCACCCCCTATCAACACACACATCACAACGCGTCCCTACCCGTCACCGCACACTAGAAATACCCACCCCCACAACACCTTTGTTTAACCATTGCACATACACACTAGATTTTATGTGTGGGTATATATGTTTGTTTGAAATTTAATGGATTAAAGTCTTATTTTGAGTTTCTGATTGATGGAGCAATCAAGTGATCCCAATACGTTGTGCCTGAATTTTGAATAATTTAGTTGTATAAGAAACGAATTGAGTTTTACAGTTGGGGATTGGCTGATCTTCCAATGGTGGGTCGCCAGTATGGAGGCTGTTTGAGGCAGCGATTGCTGATCTCTCCAGAGGTTATGTGGCTTGACAGTTGTGGATAACTAATCTATAATGGTGGGGTTGGTGAGTCATCGATGTAGAGGCTGGCCTATGATGAGGATTGGTTGATTTGTGGCAGTGGTGGTTTGGCTGATATGATGTGAGAGAGAATGATGGGAAAGAGGGGGAAAAAAGAACATGTAAGTTAGACCAAAACAACGTAGTTTTAGTCACTAGCCTTACGCAACTTGCCTAAGGCTGGCAACATATTCGCTTTCTCCTATATATATGTATGCGTGTGTGTGTGTGTTTTAGAGCAGCCGTCTCATACCCTTTTTGTTTTTTTTTGTTTTTTGGATCACGGCTGAGAGAGAGATACTGAGAGAGAGAAAGAAGAAAGGAAGCAAATTTTCTGGTGATCGGATTATCTTTTTTGGTAAGATTTGCATTGATATATGGGTGTATATATATATATATATGTGTGTGTGTGTGTGTGTGTGTGTGTGTACGCGCACGCGCGATCGATATGGGTTTAGGGTGTTAGGCAAGGGCTATTGTAGAACCTGAGAATAGCAAAGTGTGTGCGACTGTGAACCCGTGGGGTGATGGCTACCGTGAGCTTTGTGTGTGTGTGTGTGTGTGTGTGTGTGTGTGTTGTTGATGCGTGGGTTTTCAGGAGTTCCATAATGATGTGTGAGGGATCTGTGAGATTTGATTATGGCTGTGAGAAGAGGGTATGCAGTAAGGCAGTATATCCATGTGTGTTTGTTGAGAGCTTCTGGGTGTATAAGAAGTAACTTGTGAACCTCTGTGTGTGTAATGGGTGTGCATGAGTGTGTGGAACAAAAAAAATAAAGAGAAGACCCACTGACGTGAGGTAGTGAGGCAGTGGGTGTGAGATTTCTTTTGTATTGTGTGTATATGTGTGTCTATGTGGGGGTGTGTATATCTGTGTGTCTGTGTAAGGGTGTGTATATCTGTGTGTGCGCGCGCGCGCGTGTGTGCATGCGTGTGTTTATATATGTGTGGTTGTGTGTATATCAGTGTGTGTGCGGGTGTGTTTTGTGTGTGTAGTCTGTGTAGTGTGTGTAAATATGAGCTTTTGGTGTGTGTCGTAAGTGTGTGAGAGTGTGATTTTAAGATGTGTAAAACTCCTGTGGGTGAGCTATGAGAAGGATGTATGTATGTGTTTGTGCAGTGGGGTGTTATGTGTGTTTATGTGTGTGTGAAATGGTTGTGAAGGGGGTGGAAGAGTATGTGTTTTTGTGGGTTTGTATGTGTGTGTTTGAGTGTGTGCAATGAGAAGGGGAAGGGCTGTTAATAAGTGTGTGCACTGTGTGTAGGAGTATATATAGTGTGGGATATACAGGTGTATAAAAATATGTATTACTGTGTGTGTGTGTGTGAGAGAGAGAGAGAGAGAGAGAGAGTAACAACTATGTGTACGTGAGTGCAATCAAGTTTGTGAGCACAGAAAACAAGGGGAAGAAGAAGAGGGTGAACGGGGTACTGGGTCACAAACTCACAACAGCTGGTGATAGCATGTGCTTGCACAGGAATACCATGGGTTCGCATTAAATTTGGCGCGTGCATTGGTTAGCGCATAGTGATTGTTAGCATGTGAAATTTTAAAGTATAAACCTTAGGCTATATTAGAATTTTTGACAAATTTTATAATTTTTTGAAATCATATGTACTTTTAATATTGTCTATAAACTCAGAATTGTAAAACTCGTTTGGAGTCTTTAAAGTTTGTGATAAATTCTAGAAAATTTAAAGTAAAGTTTTTATGGTATAGATAAGACCTAGATTAAGTTTGATGATTTTTAGAGTTGATTCGGTATCACTACCATATCGCAGATTTACCGGAACGAATAAATTAAAAATAGTTTCAATGCTTTTAAAATTCTGATTTTAGTTTCTATAATTATTACATATTTTTTAAAGTTGTTACAAAAATATGGGACTTTATATTCAGCTAGAAGCAACTATGACTATTTATGGGCTTTATTTGCATTTAAAGAAATTATTTTTAATTCAAAAAATATTCAAAAAAAAAAATTTTATTTCATTTGCTTTTTAAGCCATAAGAATATTTAATGAGAATTAAAATCAGTTTTGAGTTATTGTTGAGCCTCGAGGAGTCTGTAGGGTCTTCCGGCTAGGTTGGCTGTGTACGGGATCCACTTTGGATTGCATCATTTCGGGTTGAGGAGTGAGTACGTTGTGGCTAGTTGATATTAGGTTTATGGTACAGTAGCAAAGATTGTGTTCTAATAAATAAATTGTCCAATTTAGGTTAATTCAAAGGAATGTTGATCGAGGTTGTTTAGCTTCGTTTGCTTGGATTGAGATAAGGAATCCCATTTGACCCTACTTCGTCGCTTTGATTTCAAATAATTTAATATAACAGCTTTACGAATTTCATTGAACTTTGATTTTATAATTTTCATTAAAGTGTAAGGAATTTTATCCGAAACCAAACTCTTCATAGTTGACTTTCGTAGTTTATTCTGATTTGTTATCGCTATTCCTTTTGACTCTGTTATGTTGATACAAGAATGCATTGTTGCCTTTAAAACCCTGCTTTGAGCTTAAGCATTTTTTAAAAATCCTTACCGATTCTCAGTATTTATTACTCATCTGGCATCTATTTATTCGTTGTATTAGCGATTATTACATTTTGTATATTGACATGAGTTTCTGCATTGGTGTGTTTTGGCGGGAGTTGGTGTGTATTGGAGGGATTGGTGTATATTGGTGTGCGCTAGTACCTTGATGGACTAGCCAGTGCATATGTAGTCATTAGTGTTAGTGAGCATCGCCTTTGTGGCTTTGCTAAGTGATTACCCTGCACTATACGTGTGGCTTTGCAATCACTCATGTTCCATAGTATTTGTGATTCTTGGCATCGTGTCTAAAAGTAGTATTGATATCTGATCAAAATAGTTATGATCATTTTGAAACTCTTGGAAACCAGCATTGAATTGTATCTATGAATTATTTCAAAATTCTTATTTTTGAGCGACCTTACTGAGCTCTCAAAAGCTCACTCTCGTTTGACTTCCTTTCCGTAGGTAATAACCAACAATAGATCGCATTGGGTATGGATTAGAGCCGAGCGAGGGAAAGAGAATTTAAGTTTTAGTCTTGGTCATTAGAACCCCTGCGTGGGTTAATATTGTAATTTAGAATTTTTGACTTAGACTTGATGTTTCAACTATGACTGTACACCAAGAGTAGTAACTTATTCAATTGTTTAGTTGCTCTGACTGGCTGGTGGTACTAAATTGGTTGAGTTTGAAGGTATTATTGTCTTAGTGTAAATGATCGAGTGAGTGTTAACATTTCAAAAATTTCGGGATGTTACAACAGCTAATTTGAACTTGACTTTCTACATGAGATATATCATAACGTGAAACATTAGCCATTGAAAGAAATCCTGCTTTATGTTTAAGTAAATTACGATTTTCAGCGCGAAAGAAGGCTAGAGGACCAAATATGATGGCAAGAGAAACTCAAAATATGTGAGGTATAACAATGTAGGCCAGATGTATTTTGGTGCTGTGAAAGAGATGACTGCGTAGCTTGGGACCTTGGCATGCAAGCATAATATCTTTCTGATCGACAAACTTTCTTCTCAAATGTTACCGAAGATGATCTGGAGGTTGGTTAGGCTGAAATAACAGTATCTTTAAAACACATAACTCTTCCTTTTATGCTGCTTTTCTAATTAATTGCCCGTCCATTTTCTGCTTTTTAAAATGGAAATCACATGCACTAACTAATGCTTCAACTATGAAAAATAATCCTGGTAAAAATTCCAGATTGGTTTTACTCTATTTATGAGTCTTAGATTATGCTTGCAGAAACGATACACAAAGACAACTTGTTGGCAAAAAAGCATATATTTGAGAGGCTTGACAACATGCGGAGAGGTTGGAAGCATGATTAAAGCAGATGTATTTTATAGAGAATGATCGAGCCAAATCCCTGAGCAATATGAAAGACTCAAGGGTGGAAAAAACCCAGTGGGAGACATTAGTTAACTATTGGTTAACTAGTGAATCAAAGGTAAATGATTAGTTACGATATACACTTCGGTGATTTTGATGCTTCATCTACTAACGAAAATACAAAAAAGGGAAAGAGTCGGTCCAAAACTCAAAAAACCGGAACAAAAAAGGGAAAGAGTCGGTCCAAACATGAGTTCGATATAAGAGTGGGTTAGGGTTTTTGTCGATGTCTCTTTCATTGGTAATTGGATTGATATTTTTTTATGCTTTCTAAAAACCTTGTTGTGTCTACTCCAACTTTAGTTTTAAGTTTTCTCGTAATCTCATGTTTGCATATCAAAAAATGACCGTAAAGGCAATGCACCAAAAAAGTCCAGAATTTTTTGGTTTCGGCAGCTATTTCGATTTGCCATCGAAAATTAATAGCCCGTTGGTTTTTTGTGATTTTTAAATTTCTAAAAACCTCAAAATTTCAACTTTGACTTTTTAGTTTTGAGTTTTCTGAGATTCGTATTATTTCTGCTCTAAAATAACCATTGAACAAAATTGGTCTGCAAGAGATGTGTTGTTTCTATCAGCCACTTCAATTTGCTATAGAAATTTAATTAATTATTCATTTTTTATGATCTTTATAATTCTGAAAACCTTAGCAATTCTACTTTAGCTTTTTAGTTTTGAGTTTTCTAAGAATCTTTATGTTTCTGCTTCTAAATGGTCAATGTACAAAACTAGTTTTTGCTGAAAAAATGTTGTTTCTAGATTTACAGATCAGTCCAGTGCCCAATTTTTTAGCATATTTGGGCCAAGTCAAAACTAAAACCCTTTTATTTCTATGAAACCTACATCGTGGAATTTTCTGGGATTTTTCTAGGCATTCTAAGGGTATGAAACGGTTTTATTTTGGAAATAGGTTTTTGAATCATTTGACATAGCAAACGAACTTATTTTTAGGTGGAAATACTACAGTAACCTTATTTTACTTAGACGCCAAGTGTCTGAAATTTCATGGAATTTTGATGTCGATTGCTATATTTTTGAAATATGAGAAGCAGTTTAAGATTTTTAGCAAAAAAATCCCCACAAATACCCTTTTTGGGTGTGTAATGGTACGATAGGCGTCGGGGGTAATTTGGTAATTTTAAATAAGTCCAGGGGTATTTTGATAATTTCACTCACTTGGGGAAAATTTAGCAATCCAGCATGATTGAGTGTCAAGAATTAACATCCGTATGGTTTATCGTTTAGGTTTCGATAGACAGGAGATAAGATCGGCTTTTGAGCAAGTACCAGAACCGGCTGTTAAGTCAGATAAGTATTTCTGTCATGTTGCTCTGTATACCATACTTTTCGATATATGTAACGTGTACATGATTCCATAAAATGAAAGTTTTTAAATTCTTTGCATTGCTTATATTTTCATAATAAACTATTTGACGAGAATATGAGTTAAAATTGCCATGCAATGTTTCTATGAGTGGCTGTTTTAGGATTTGGTTTACGTTGAATGAGATGGTGTTTTCTAGCTTGGTTGTTGTACCCCATATCAATAGGGAAAAGTTGGATTGTGGGTTCTGGTCGACGGGACCATACGTTGACGCACAGTACTATTGCTCGTGGTTCGCATTTGCGTCCACAATAATATGTAATCCTGGTAGAGGAAGGATTGTGGGCCCTAGTCGGGGGGGAGGGGGGACTTGTACTCTGACCGAATATATTATTATCTCAGGTGGAGTAGGGATTGTGGGCCCTAGTCAGGGGGATTGTACTCTGACCGCAGCAAACTTAAGTTGTGATGAACAGTGTTAGCTATTTGATGAGCTTCTTGATGTCATACCCCAGTATTGAGAATCTTTTTGTGCAAGTACTTATGTATATATTGACGCAATTTTTGTTATGATGATCCTGATTGCCTGATCTTGGAAAGGAAACGTATGGCATGTTTTGAAATCCTCAACTTATTTTAGGGACATGGTATGTGCGCTTAAACCCAAGCCCGCTCTCTTATAAATGTTTTCAGGTGATTACTTAGATGAACCCGACATCCATGAGGGTAATGAGGAAGGGCTCGCTGGAGATGGTCATTAGAACTTAAGCCCTCTTAGAGTACTTGTGAATCTTTAGATGACATTGTAGCACAAATTTTATGTTTTTGAGAATTGGTTGGAGCATTGATCTCCATGGAGTATAATTATGTAATTGAAGTTATTTATGACAGTTGAGAAAATTTCTAAGTGCGGCTCGCGGTAGCCAATTTATTGGTTTTAGAATTTAGTAAGTTGGATTAAATTCCGAGTACAAGTTATAGTAGGCCTGGCAAAGCCCGGGGGCCGGGGGGTGGGGTGTTAGTGGGACTGCAGCCAGTAACGGGCCTAGCTCTTGGGCTCACCCGTGCGTTCGGGTTGTGACACATTTGCTTCTCAAGTCTGCTTACAATCTGAATTCTTCATCTATATGGCTTTCAACCAAAAACTTTTCTACAATACTCTGCGAAATCTTCTTGTTTAACTTTGTTTATATGTTCTAAAGTGATACCAACTAGAATATGCTACATATTAAGTGATACATATTAACTGGGAAAAATCTAATGGGATGTTGAACATTAAGCAAAGATGACTGTATAACCAAAATCAGCTGGTAGGGCTAGCCTAAACAAGCTTGTGGTTGCGAGACTAGGTAACTTTGTGTGTTCTATGGGAGTAGCTAAGATGACTGTATAGTCAAAATTCAAGAGAATTTGTGTGTTTTGTGGGAGTAGCCAAGGCAAGAAAAGTAGCTACCAAGATGCTGCAATTGAGCTTGGCAAAGAATTGGTATTTATATCGACTTCCTCTGTAAAAAATTGCTTTCTTTGTGCTGGTTTTTTTTTTTTTTTTTTTTGCTTTCTCATGGCTTTTTGAGTTTAATGGGGAGGTAATTTGGGGCTTTTTCTTACATGGGTGTTTGTATCTTGGGGCAAAAGTGTGATTCTTGAGAAATAGTTTAAAACATTTGCAATGCTCTTAATGTGATTTCAGATGGGATTTTCTTGCAATCAATCAAAAGTTGCTTAGAATGTTTACAACCTGTTTGCAAGTTGGTTCATAGGCTCCTGCATTCAGTATACTGGAGTGGTTCTTTCATTGTCATGCAAAATGTGTTGATGTCGTGAAGTGGCTTGAGCAAAAGCATTGTGCCACACAGACACACACATGCACACAAAAGATGGAATTGATAGTATTATTAGACTAGTTATTATCATACTAAAAAAAAGGAGAGAATATCTATTTTCATGCTATCATATGCTTATTTACACTAAAAAGGTCAGTATTTTGCATTATACACTGTTTTGTGATAAATGAAATCGTTGTGAAGCAAATAAGCCCCATAACATTTTTTTTTTCTAAAAAACAATTTCTTGTGTAGGCCATTTCTAACAGCAGACGACCTCATCTTTTGGTTTTAGTTATTTATAAAATGTGAAGACATGAACTGCACACTTTGATGCAAAATTGTTGGTCCATACTTGGAACTAAGAACAACCATGTTTGTGGGTTTCTGACATGCTTTCTTATGTATTTTTAATTGCCCCCATCCCAGAATAACATCATCTTTATTATTTAAAGAGAAGGTATACCCCCTATTATATTCTAGATCATGAAAACGGCCAGATGAAATTTGGGAAGAGTGAAAGTTGCGGAATGAATTTGAAGAAGAAAGGGCTGATTTTGGTGAGACCGGTGAAAGCACAAACAAAAAAACAAAGTCATTTAGTTAACAGAATAAACGTAACAATACCAGTTTTAGCAAAAAGACTTCGTGAATTATCAACAACTTACAAACCCCACTTATGTTCGGCATTAGTTAACAAGCTTTGTGATTTTTTATTTATTTATTTTTTTTTTGGTAAGCATAGATAAAGTACGCTAAGATCGGGTAGATTAGTCAAAAAAATGCCAAAATGGATTGGCCTTTCCTATACGTCCCAATTTTTTGCAAAATATTTGAAACATAGTAAAATGAATAAACTCCACAAAATAGTTGCATATAATTGAACGTGACTTTTTACCTGCCACAAAAAACTATTATTGGAGTAGTGTATTTCTTTACCATCCGCTACCTTTCAAAATGAAGATTATTTTTCGTTTGATATTTCGATTGATATTTCGAACTACATTTTTCATTCCTTTATCTTTCCATTTCTTTTGCAAGGCACAGAACACACACACACACACACACACACACACACATATATATATATATATATATATATATATATATATATATATATATATATTGCGGCCCAGATCTTTTTTTTCGTTTTTTTTAAGTCCGTCCGCTACATTATGTAGCGGACAATTTTTTGACAAAAATACCCTTTGTGCCCATCCGCTACATTATGTAGCGGACAAAGCCCGTACTTTTTTTTCTGACCCTTTCTCTGATTAATTTTCTGACCATTTCTCTCTCTTTTGTCTGATTAATTGTCCGTTACATAATGTAGCGGACAATTTTCTGACCCTTTCTCTCTCCTCTCTCCTGACATGTTTAATTGTTCTCTCTCTCTCTCATTAATGTCTGACTCTTTCTCTCTCATCTCCCCTCCCTTCTTCTTCTTCTTCTTCTTCTTCTTCTCCTCTCTCTCTCCCCTGTCCATCCTCCTTGCAGTAATGACAACAGCCCACATCACGGCCGAGCTCTACTCTGGCGTCGCCGCAGCAGAGGCGTTTGCCTCTTCCCCAAGCTCCGACCACCATAACCAACGCACCCACGAAGACGCGCCCCCGCCACGCGCCCGCTTCATGTACAGCTCCGCCCTCACGACGAGGATGCCGCCATTGCCGTCAGAGAAGAGCTCGTCGGCCGCGACGAGGATGCCGCCATTGCCGTTAGAGAAGAGCTCGTGGCAGAAGGCTGATCCTCCAGATCTGTCGGCTTAACTTCTCTCTCTCTCTCTCTCTCTCCATAATGCTCCGGTACTCCCACTGCGGTGAAGGGGTTAAGTTCGGCGTCGTCATCGTTTTTGTTGTTGGCTTTTGTGATTGGGTTAAGTTCGGCTGCTGACTTTGTTGCCACGGATAAGATTTTCTTGAACTGTGGGGGTTCTGGGGATTCTACCGATACTGATGGTCGGAAATGGACCACGGATATTGGGTCAAAGTTTGCTTTGGTCTGGACGCAAGTTTGTCCGTCTGTACTTTTACCCAGCATCTTATGCTGGACTGAATGCGTCTGATGCTGTGTTTTTTGTGGCTGCTGGAACTTATACCCTTCTGAAGAACTTCAGTGCGGCACAAACTGCTGAAGCTCTGAATTATGATTATATGCTGATCTGGAAATATTGCCCACGTTTGTCAAAATTAAGATGAGGAAAGAGTAGAAATCGGTTGCCGCTCGATCAAAACAATGATCTACAAACAAGAGAAAGAGAGAGAGAGAGAGAGAAAGTCAGAAAGTTAATTAGAGAAAGAAGAGAGAGAAAGAGAAAAAATGATGAGAGAGAGGAGAGAGAAAGGAAACCGTCAGAACATTAAATGAGGAAAAGAAAGAGAAAGAGAAAAAATACGTCCGCTACATAATGTAGCGGATGGAAATTGAGGGTATTATTGTCAAAAAATTATCCGCTACATAATGTAGCGGACGGATTTAAAAAAAAAAGTCAGAACAGTAGTCTCGATAGTCCGCTACATAATGTAGCGGATGGGCACAAAGGGTATTTTTGTCAAAAAAAGTCAAAAAATTGTCTGCTACATAATGTAGCGGACGTACTTAAAAAAATGCAAAAAAAAAAAGATCTGGGCCGCCCATCTTTTGGGATGGATGGCCAGATCGCGCTAGCAAAATACCTCATTTTGCTAGCGCTATCAACGGATCAGCTCCCTATATATATATTTTTGTTTTAAAAATGATTATGCTTACTCCAGATTTTCTCTGCTCTAAATCGATTATGCTTAACGGATTTCCAGAGTCTTCTTTATGGGTTTAAAACAATAGTGGGAGCGAGTCGTTCAGGGTTATTGCCGAGTGATGGCGTTGAAAGCCCGCAGACTAACGCATGCCCTGAGTTTTTAGCCTAGAAAGAAAACTTTGGTAGTTCAACCTAGCATCCTGAGATTTAATCTAGACAAGACCTACCCAGCATCCTGAAATTTTAAAAATAAATCTTCGATAAAGACTCTCTCTCTCTCTAAGTTTTTGCCATATCTTTTCTAAATCATCTCTTTATTCCGCTTCTTTTTAATCAACATTATACTTTTTAATCCACAATGGATTACGGTCGGTCCAACCGGGGACTCTTCTTCCTCAGATCTTGATTAGTTGACGGCTACCAGACGTCGTTATGCCTCTGGCAGATCCGCAAGGATTGACGATTGGTTTAACGAAGTCAGCAAAATCTAATCTGAGCGATCTGTTTGTTTTCCGGCCAAACCCCCCATTTATGGTATCAGAGCCATACTTTCCTTGGCTTTGAAGAGATAATCACCTAGTAAAGGAGAATGCGAAGTAACCATGAGCAAGTAGCCCCTTCTTATCAATTATCATGAGTGATTTACCTAGACCTGCTAATCCTACTTTTTATTCTACTTTTACTGAAGACTATGAAGAATATGCTGCACACCCTAGACAATTTGATACTTTTTATTTTGCTCTAGATCATATAAACACTGTGAATGATAGAATTAGAGTAAATTTAGATTCTGGTAGACATAGAATTATTAGAAATCCTTTAACGATATATTTCAGGCATTCTGCAGAATTAGATCTTTATACAAATAGAATGAATGACTATTTAGAAAAACTTCTAAGACATCATATAGATTCACTAGATCAAGAAAACAATAGTAGATATATTATTAGGTATGTAGAACAGATCTTAGGAAGACCAATAGGCACAATACCTCCAAATAATAATAATGACCAACAATAATTCATCAAATAGATCAAGTTCCTCTAGACATATGGCACCTACTTATATTAGTAGTACAGAAGAACGTTTTGAAGCTAATTATGTTGAATTTAGTAGATTTTTAGTAGCATTAGAAATCATCACATATACAAATGAACAAATTAGATCTAATATTTCACAACATACTTTACCTTTAAAATACAATCCTTTAAGAAGTTATATTAGTACTTTCACAAATGTTTCAGCCATAACAATAGGTATAAACCAATATTTAAAACATTTAGTTGATTTTTATATATATTACCAAGACTTCGAAAACAACAATTATTATCGCAGTGAATATATAACACACAGAATTACTAGGCCTAATTTTGATAGATTTAGAGCAATAATCGATAGACATGAAGCAACAGCTTTAAGAAACATAACAGATCACATAAGTTTTCTACAAATAACTAATAACATAGACGATACAGATTCTGATAGTTCTAGTAGTAATGAAGAACCCAATAGCTTACATCTTCCAGATTAATGACAGATAGAAATTTAAACACTGAGCCTTATCAGGAACCTTTTAGTTTTGATGAAATGATAAACAATTTCAACGTAGATCAACAAACTACTATAGATATTTTAGACACTTTTAATAAATTTTTTACAGCTTTAGAAACAATAGATAATACCAATGAAAGAATCAAACATTTCATAGACACGGACTCTATTACCTTAGTATACAACCCTTTATCCTTTTATATAAGATATTTTCTAAATCTAGACTTATTATTAGAAGATTTTGACATTTTCTTTCAACATCTTATAGGTTTTTATATACAATTAAAAGACCACCAGAATAACTCTTTATATTATACTGAGTTTCACAGAAGGTTAGATCAAATATATCAAACTACAGCCTTAAGTGACCTAGGTGTACCTACAGATATTTCTACACAAATAATAAATAATATGAATAACCTGCAATTAGAATCAGATTTAGATTATGATGATTATTTAAATTACAATGAAGACGATAATGATTATCCTTGGGATGATGAAGCCCTGGCTAATCTAGACAATTCGCTTAATGGAATATAAATGGCAACAAACAAATTAGAAATTATAAATCTTCAGACAGATACTAAAAGTTTAAAAACAATTAGAGAAAACTTAGATTATATGAAAGAAGTTTTCAAACAATCTTCAGATAAGTCAAAACACAGTGAAGCTAAAATAGAAATTCTATTAGATAAACTAAATAAACAAACTATAGAATTAGAAAAATCTATAGCAATAATAGAAAGACTAGAAAAACAAACTAGTAAGTTAGAAGAAAACTTAAGACACTATTTTAATATACAAGGTTTAGAATATAAATGAATAACGATTACGAAAATTATTCAGAATATAAAAAGGTTTTTATAGATCAGACGAATTACTTATGTCCAGCAGAAGGCCTAACCAAAAACATTATAGGAACGCCTAATGAAATTACTAATAAAAAACAAAACAATGTTATTATAATGTTATTAATAAAGTGTTTAGAAAAAATAGATACTTTGACGCTTAAAGTGGATTTACAACTAGATCGTCCAAAAACAGAAACTCAAGTAGATATAGAAAGTTTGTGCAACAAATTAGATAAAATAACTGTAGATAAACCTAAAAAGAAGTTTAAAATACAAAACAATCTAAAATTTTTAGTCTATGACAAGTCACACTAGTCACATTTTAGGAAAAGGAAATATAGAAGATAGGACTAGAACAGAAGTTTTAGCCACTGAGACCAGGAGACGTAATGAAAATACGTTACAAAATAGAGTTCTTAGACTTTTTAGAACACCTTGAATACCTATAGTTTCCTTAGAACAAATAATAGACATTGATAGACAAATTGAACAGTTTAGACAAAATAGACTATATTTAATATCTCCACAAATCTTATATCAACACCATTCTCAACTTAGTCAAACCAGACTTTTTATGCATTATAGAGAAACACAAAATAGATGTGTAGGAGAAGATGTAGCTAGTGTTAATCTAATACACCCTGACTCTGAAAATGAGTTAATTAGAGGAAATTTTAATCTAACACATATAGGCTTAATTGTTATAGGAGTAAAAGGTTTAACTAGAAGAGATACAGGAGCTAAAGTATTTTTAGCAATAATAGACGATAGATTTTCTAGTGAACAAGCCATAATAGGAGCCATAGAAGTAGATATGAACAACAATGGTGGCATATTTTATTGCGCACCAGATTTCTGTATAAATACCAGAGATTTTGCTAAAAATATTAAAATAAAGATAATGACTAAAGGTTATGAAGACTTTCAACAAGGCAAAAATCTTCTAATTTGCACCACATTTATAGGAAAATTAACACAAAATAGTCAAGTCGGATATAAATTAACCATAGATGACACTGCAAAATTTATTATAAATAGAGGAATTAGACTTTTACCACCATATAGAGTAGATCCTTTAGAAAATTCTGGACAAGAATGGCAAGTAGATAAACTACTAGAAACTAGCTCAAATAATAGTATAGTACCCACAGACAACATGTGGTATAGAAATGCATCAGGAAGAATGTCTGTTAGGTTTACTAATTATATAGAAGCCAATACCCACCTAGAAGACCAAGATATCCCTGAAGAAGTAGAAAATGTATAGTTACAAAGACTTTGATATCTTAAATAATTTAGATATAAAAGTTCTAAATCAATCTATAGGAACTATATTTGTAGGACAAGGTTTAAGTTTAGAACAATTACAAAACTTTATAAGAATTACAGAAGAAGAAGACAGATTAGATATTTTCAATCAACCTGAGTATACACCACAACCTAATCTAGATACTATTCCTGATAGTTTAAAGGAATTAGATGTCAACTTTAATCATTCCCCTAAAATTCCCAGCATAGATAGAATAGACCCTGAAATAAATTATAAAAAGGTATTAGATCAAAAAATTAACACAGCCATACAAGAAATAGATCAAATTAGAAAAGAACATAAAACTCTAGATGAACAAAATGAATTATTAATAGAAGAAATGGAAAATATAATAGATTCTATAGAACCAGATAACCTTGAATTAAAAGGAAATATAGATTTAGAACGGTTAGAAACAAGTTCTATAGATACCCAAATCACAACAAACAATATAAAATTTAATTTAATGAATGAAGTACCTTACGTACTTATGGAAGAAGGTGAAAATTCAGGCACTACTAATAATAATCACGGAGGCAGATTTTATACTACTCAACCACATACAAGACCACGGTATTCTTATGGTAATATACCTAGGAATAGCGCAAACGTTGAGAATAGTAGAGCTGAAAGACCTAATTATAGACCTAAAGGTAAAAGACATCCTTTAGAACAAAACTTTAAAATACAAAAGGCATCTGAACCGTTTATACTAAATATAACAGCTGTAGATCCTCAACAAAGGAATAATTATATACAAGTTTGGAAAGATGCTGTAGTAGCAAATTTTATAACTAAACAATCTGATAATTTAGAAACAGGAGAAGAAATGATAAGATACATGATACAATTTTTAGGACCTATTGCTAAGGCTAATTTCGAAGAATGGCAAAAAAAATTTCCTGATGATTTAAAACAAATGGCAGACTTAGGACCCAATCCTTATAATTTCGTTAACACTATACAATTAATCTTAACAGGAAGGAATCCTAATACAGGAGATACCTTAATACAAACTGAAGCAGCCAGAAAATTAGAACAAGTACATTTATATAGTTGGCATAATATAAAACCTTTTATGCAAGAATACTATTATTTTGCCTCACAAAGTGGCAATATTTACAAACCAACAGTAGTAGATAAATTTCTAAATAAATTACCAGGAGCTTTAGGAAGAGAAATATACGAAACAATTAAAAAGATTTACCCAGACCCAACTTGGACACCTTCTTTAGGTAATATCTTTGAACAAGTAATAGAAATATTAGTTTCTAAGTGCACTAATATACAGATAGCTAGACAATTGAAAAATGAAACTAGTTTCTGTAAAGAAATATACACACCACAACACTATGGTCAAGAAGAGTCTAGACCAAAGTACAATAAGAAAACTTATAAAAGATACAAACAACCTAGAAAAACATATTATTTAAGAAAAAGCAAAGCTAGAAGACCTTTCCTAAACCCTAAACATGTTAGGAAATATGATACTAGAAGAATTTATAAAAACAAAATCACGTGCTATTCATGTGGAGAACCAGACCATTTAAGTTCTAATTGTCCTAGGAGACATAACAATAATAACTTTAAAGCTATGATAGTTAATAACACTAATGAAGATCTCTTAGAAATAGACGAAACTCATAGTGATACTGAGAGTATATATAGTATTAAATCCATAGATGAATACATATAAGACAATCTCTCTATAAGTAGTGATGACGAAGAAGAAGAAAATCTTCCAGTAGAAACTACAGATAAACTAGATACCTTTATAAATTCATTAAAAAATACAGAAATATACAATTTCATGTTTAAACCCTTAACAAACCAATTAAATTTAGAAGAATATTGTATACATCAATGGCAAATAGAAAAGGGTATGGATACAACACCATGCTATATATGCAATTGGTATCCAGCAATTAGAGTAAGATGTAAGTGTGAATTATGTTATATAGAAGCATGCGTAAAATGCATAAAGCAAAAATATAACATAGATATTATCAAACCTTTAGAGCTAAAAACAAATAAAGACACTTATTATGATAAAAATGTTAATAGGAGATTAGAATTCTTAGAACAAAAGGTTATTCAAATAGAAGAAACCTTAAAACAAAGGCATGAAGATGAACTAATCATAGGAAATAATAAACAATTAATTCAACAAATTCAACAAGACTTTAAGATAGAAAAATTCTGCACTAAGGCAAGATTTAAAAACCTTATAACTACTAGAGTACAGATAAGGCATTATAACAAGTTAATAGAAACAAATGCTATAATAGATACAGGTTGTACTATTACTGTTATAGATCCAAGCCTAGCTGATCTATCACACATAAAATCTTTCGAAACACCTATGATTGGAGTAGGATTTTCAAACAACCCGATACATTATTCTAAATATATTACAAATGCCTCTATTACTTTTCTTACACCATGCAATACACAAAGTAAACCTTATTTTTTAAAACAAGCCTTTTGTACACCCATTGCACACTCAGAAGGAAAAATAGTTCTAGGAATAAATTTTTTAATAAATGACAATAATACTTTAACTATTACTAAGGACTTTGTTCAAATAGCGCAAAATGTCACACATACACCTATTAACATTGACACTCCATCAGAGTACGCTCAGAAGCGTGGTGGGGAATATGTTAATATAAAAGGCAAAAATAAAATATGCGAAGACTGTAGTAATGGAAAAACAAATTGTTGTTTAACTAATATAAATATAGGGAATGAATGTTTAAAAATAGAAGAATTAGTAGAAGATGAAAGTAAGATAGAAGATAATATAGATCTAGACATTTACAGTCTAGACAGAATTAGCTATAATTTAATAAACTATTTTACAAATAAATATGATATTCTTAAAGCAATAGACAGACTCCCTTTTATAGGAGAAGATCCTATCAAACGGTGGGATTTAAACCAAATATATTGTAAGCTTGACATTATAAATCCAGATTATATTGTTAAGACTGCCAATATAGAAGCAAGTAGCTTAGACACTGATGATTTTAAAATGCACATTAAAGATCTAACAGAATTAAAAGTAATTAGACCAAGCAATAGCCCTCATAGATCTGCAGCTTTCATAGTTAGAAATCACGCAGAAATATTAAGAGGAAAAAGTAGGATGGTAATAAACTACAAAAGACTTAACGACAATATAAAAGACGATAGTTATAATATTCCAAACAAGACTTTCCTTTTAAGTAAAATTCAAGGCAAAAAGATTTTTAGCAAATTCGATTGTAAATCAGGCTTTTATCAAATTAAAATGTGGCCAGAAGACACTAAAGTGGACAGCATTTACTACACCTGAAGGTCTATATGAGTGGTTAGTTATGCCATTTGGCCTTAAGATTACACCAAGTATCTTCCAACGTAAAATGGATGATATTTTTAGACCTTATAATAATTTCATTCTAGTATATATAGATGATATTCTAGTTTGTAGTAAAAACGAAACTGAACATTTATCACATTTAGATTTAGTTTTTAAACTTTTTAATAAACATGGTTTAATTCTTAGTAAAAAGAAAGTAGAACTATTTAAAACAAGTGTAAAATTTTTAGGAATGGAAATAGGAAATGGCAAGATTAAATTGCAAGAACATATAGCTAAAAAGATTTTAGACTTTCCTGACAAATTAGAAGGTTTAAAACAAATCCAGGCATTCTTAGGATTAGTTAATCAAGCTAGGATGTACTTCAAAGATCTTAGTAAATTAATAGGTCCTCTATACAATAAAACCCGTAAAAATGGACAAAGACATTTTAATATAGAAGATATCAGACTCGTTAGAACTATAAAGGAACACGTTAAAAAATTACCAGATCTATATCTACCATTAGATACAGATTATCTTATAGTCCAGACAGACGGATGCAAAGATGGATGGGGAGCAGTTTTATACTGCAAACCTAATAAATATAGTAATAAAAAGGAAGAAAGGATATGTAGATATTCTAGTGGCAAGTATAAAGAGAGTAATCAGTATTTAACTAGTTTAGATTACGAATTACTTGCAATAGTTTACGCCTTAGAACACTTTAAAGCACTTTTAATATCCAAATATGAGTTTTGCATTAGGACAGATTGTGAAGCCATAGTAAGATATAATAACAATAAAGATTCTAGATATACCAATAGATGGTTAAAGTTTATGACATCCTTAAGTAATTATAGAATAGATAAAATAGAGTGGCAGCATATTAAAGGAGTTGATAACTCCATTGCAGACCTATTATCTAGAAAAAATTTATCCTAACATTATACAATTTAAAGTAGATTCAGACAATCTTCTTATTCTTTTCACAGATGGCATCTTCTTCAACTTCTTCCATTCAGACCAGGCAAGCACAGGTAAATCAGCCTAACCATATCTTTCCTACACAATTTGTTAGCTACATAGATAATTTAGGAAGAAATAGAATAAATTATAACGGTAACAATCTAGAAGTCATGCACGCTGGATCCAGATTCCAGGTCAAGGATCACAAAATCGGACCCTTTCCAGTAGATCAGCGTACACTATTAGATAATTTATGGCAATCTTTTGTTAAAAAAGACAATGGATGGTTTGTTAATACCGTCAATGCTTTAGCTAATTATTTTCATAAAATTAGAGACACTAAAAATTTTAATTTTTATTGTGTTTTTAAAGGCAGCATGCCAGGGATTTTCAAAACTTATCCCGAAGCTATGGTAGGAGGTGTTGGAAATGAAAAGCTACCCTGGTACAAAGGTACCATAACTTTTCAAGAAGCCACCACATTAATGCAAACTCATTATTGCCCAACCTATTATATTAGTCCAGACTGCCAAGATAGATCGGATACTGACACTATAGAAGATTGCGAAAGATGTAATACTTTAATTAGACATCATAATATATTAAAAACAAGACAAGACTATTTACTTTTAGAAAAATCACATTTTGATTTTCAAATAGCTCAACTTAAGGCCCAAATACAAGTTGTAGAATTAGAAGCCAATGACTGGAAACAGAGATACACCACTCTTCTTTCTTCCAAAACCCAGTCATCTAAACCCACTACTTCCGGGGTTAAAGGAGTAGCTAATCCAGATTCACAGGCTTCTGGTAAAGATAAATCAAGTCCTGTTAAAGTTGGAGGTTTACTCAAAATCTCTGAAAATCCTTCGAGTTCAGGAAAAAGAACTCCTAGTCCAGTTCAACAGGTAGCTGGTAAAGACTCATCAAACCCTGTGAAAGTTGGAGGTTTACTCAAAATCTCTGAAAATCCATTGAGTTCGGGAGAAAGAACTCCTAGCCCAGAGAAACAGGTATCTGGAAAAAGGCAAATTAATCCCTGAAACCCCTGTCCGTTTGGGTAAAACGGAACTTATAAAAAGAAACAAAAAGAAAGCCAAGAGACAAGCTTATGCGGTCTAGAAGCAGGTAGCAGAAGCGTTTGCTGATATTATCAGCAAAACTTTTAGCAACATTCACACCTTTGGGCCAGACAAGGCAGTGGAAGATTTTAAGAAATCAGTCACATCAGATGGCAGATTCTATGAAGACCCTTTATTTCAAGACTCGCAAAGACCAAGTCCAAGCCCTGTTATTTCTAGTGAATCTTCAGAAGAGGCACCAACTACTGAAGAAACGGAACCAAAGGCTGAAGACTAGTCCCCAGACTAGACAATTAGAGCATCTCTCTTTTCAGACTTATCACGCTGGCAATAAAAGATAGATATAAAGAAGACAAGACGACTAAAGCATCTTTGCTTTTTATCAAGTCGGTAGAAAAAGAAAAAGAAGACGAGACAACCTAGAAGACCATTCTCTACATCAGCATCTACATCAGCAACTTTCTGTCAAAAGAAAGAAGACTTGACACGGAATCTCTCTGTCAAAGAAATAAAGACAAAAACAACTGACTAATCAGTACAGACAAAGCATCTAGGCTCACTATTTGCTTTTTTAGACTTTAAGACTTTCGTTTAAAGTATTTTGTAATGTAGTCTCGCAGAGCATCCAGGCTCACTGTTAGCTTTTTAGGCTTTAAGACTTTCGTTTAAAGTATTTTGTAATGTAGTCTAGAAAGTTTTTTCGTCTGATAGCACACCTGTAAAGCTTAGGAAATCATGTAAAGTCCTGTAGTTAGCTTTCCTCTGCCTATATAATGAGGCAGACTCATTTGTACAAAAGACACGAAGTTTCAATTACAATCAAGCACTCATTCTCTCAACTTTCTCTCTGCCTTTCATATGCTATCTCACCTTTCCATATAAACATCACGAGTTCAAGTCCAAGTACTTAGCAATTTTTCAAGTAAGTCTCATACTCTTTTAACTTGTTTATTATTATGGGGTGAAAACGCTCTAAGGTGAAAAGCATTCTATGAACTGAAACGGGTTATCTCAGAGTCTAATATGACTAAAAACAACTTAATATAGTCTTGATTAGAAATCATATGGCATTTACTTAAGAAAGAGAGACTCTTTTTATAAAATTTGTTTTAAAAATGATTATGCTTACTCCAGGTTTTTCCTGATCTAAATCGATTATGCTTCTAAACGGATTTCCAGAGTCTTCTTTATGGGTTTAAAACAATAGTGGGAGCGAGTCGTTCAGGGTTATTGCCGAGTGATGGCGTTGAAAGCCCGCAGACTAACGCATGCCCTGAGTTTTTAGCCTAGAAAGAAAACTTTGGTAGTTCAACCTAGCATCCTGAGATTTAATCTAGACAAGACCTACCCAGCATCCTGAAATTTTAAAAATAAATCTTCGATAAAGACTCTCTCTCTCTCTCTAAGTTTTTGCCATATCTTTTCTAAATCATCTCTTTATTCCGCTTCGTTTTAATCAACATTATACTTTTTAATCCACAATGGATTACGGTCGGTCCAACCAGGGACTCTTCTTCCTCAGATCTTGATTAGTTGACGGATACCAGACGTCGTTATGCCTCTGGCAGATCCGCAAGGATTGACGATTGGTTTAACGAAGTCAACAAAATCTAATCTGAGCGATCTGTTTTCCGGCCAACACACCCCCCCCCCATATTATATATATATATATATATATATATATATATATAAGGAGCTGATCCGTTGAGAGCGCTAGCAACTTGGGTTAAGTTGCTAACGCGATCTGTGGACGGTCCAAATCTTTTTTTTTTACGTTTTTTTAAGTCTGTCCGCCACATTATGTAGCAGACAATATTTTGACAAAATTGCCCCAGATCCCGCAAGCAAAGAAGCCAAAAAATAGTGTGAAATACAGTCGTCCGCTACATAATGTAGTTGACGACTGTACTCAATTCTATTCTCCTGCTCATTAACTCCTTTGGGAAGATAAGATAGGAAAGATGACCAAGTACAAATTCAACCATTTTATCTCCACTGGATCTCTGTTGGCTTCCATTGTTGTAACCCGCAGATGACCTGTCTCACACGGCCTTCTGACTTCGGTTGTCCAGCTATATAAGATCAGACTATGTTGAATTCGACTTTGGAAGAGGATGCGTTCTCTATTTCGCGGTGATGGCTGTCTCAGGCCGGCCTTCCCATACTGAAGGGAGTTATGTGATCTTCCGCTGTAATCCGTTCTCTATTTCATGGCCGTCGTCGCTCCCTGTTTCTCTTTACTCTTTTGAGAGGGAAAAGTTGCAGTAAAGGATATGGGTATGTTTCTCTTTACTCTTGTCCACTACATAATGTAGCGGACAGCTGTATTGAACACTATTTTTTGCTTCTTTACGTGCGGGATCAGGGGCAATTTTGTCAAAATATTGTCCGCTACATAATGTGGCGGACAGACTTAAAAAAACGTAAAAAAAAAAAGATCTAGACTGTCCACAGATCGCGCGGGGATGGCCAGATCGCGCTAGCAACTTAACTCAAGTTGCTAGTGCTCTCAACGGATCAGCTCCCTATATATATATATATATATATATATATATATATACACACACACACACACACACACACACACACACACACACACACACACACAGTCGAGAGTAAGAGAAAGTTGTCTTGTAGACATAACTAGTTTTTTAAATTAGTTATAAATTTATATTTACACAATTTAATTTTCAAATCACGTTTACTTTGTCTTTTTAGTTTAAAATGTTTTAATCAGTCGATAATTCTACCCTCTCAATCTCCTCCGTGAAACCTCATCTTATGAAAATTTGCAATTGATAAGAGTCATGGAGTTAAATGTCAGTTCACATTATTCTTCATTTGATTACATCATATTGGGATTAATCTTCATATAAAGTTTCAATTAATGAAGATTGATCAAAAATTTTAATTGCACTTCATATTATTCTCGCATTTAGAGTTTAATAATTCCTTAAATTTAGGATTAAATGATAGGGCTAATTCCAATATTGTACCCTAAAGGATACACCAAATTCAGCTCGAGTACCCAACATTTAACTTGTATGAAATCAATATCTAATTTTATTTTCATATACCAATTGAGTATGTTGTCTACTGACGGCAAACATCTGAAAAGCAAGGGTAAACCGGGAATATTGCAAAAAGTCTCCTAAACTCAAATCAAAAAGCCAAAATGAGTACCTAAGGTCTGTTTCATTACCAAATGAGTACATAAGAACACTATCTTTCTTTTCTCTTTCATTTAACTCTCATGTCATTTAAGATAGAGCCACCTCCTCCCCCTGCTCCTTCGCATACAAACAAACACACAACCAGAATACCCGCAAACCTAATATTCTAAATTTGCAAAAAAAAAGGAATCCCCACCCTGCTGCGGTCTGCCAAACCTCTCTGCCCTCACCCCATTGCCCATGTTTGACATTCCAAAAATAGCCCTTGTCTCTAAATACTTTAACCATTTAACCACCAACACTCACACAAACCCGTCCTTTACCACCCGTACCTGTCCCCACTCTAGCACCCACATCCATCAAAACTGCTAATGTCTGCGTCACCCTTCCACCACCACTATTCCCACAACTTGACAAAGTTGAGGTTGCTTCATCGTGGGCGACGAACGTGATCTGTCGCAATTGTAATACTAGTGGGTGACGGCCATGAAATAATGCTCTGGGCGAAGCCGTGTTTTGTAATTATTTGTGATTGTAACAGTAGTACCAGGTTTTGGTCGTGGTAGCTGTGGAGGTGGTGGCAAGTGACGCGGCCGTATTGACTTATTTTCCATTAACAACAACATCTAATAACTCCAAAATTCCATGATATTTAGTTGATGCAATCTCAAAGTTTTTAGCAAAATTTGTTTTATAAGCCTTGAGTAATAATGTGAAAAGTAAACAGCCATAGTGTTAGCCTTAAACTCTCCATTAGATGGCTCTGATACAGCATGTTAGCATATCTAGGCAAACTAATGTACTTAATCTAACATGAATAAAATGCATGGTTGTATTAACTAGACCTGGCAAACGGGTAAACCCGGCGGATATGGGTCAAATCTGTCCGGGTACGTGTAAAAAATACCCGAAAATTAACGGGTAGCAAAATCATGCACCGGCATCCGGCCCGCCAACTCCGGGTAAACCCGCGGGTAATCCGGCACAACTTGTATTTTTTATTCTTAATTTTTTTAAGCTTGCTTCCATCAGTTTCTCACCAAATAATTCAACTCTTCAATTTCTACTTCAATTCTTACAGTTTTGACACCAGATCCATACAAATAACCTTGAAAAAAATAAGATCTATATATTATTAAAATAATGAGATTACACAAAGACAATAAAGAACTCAAGAAAAATTAGATGAATAGAGATCTCAGTGGAGATCGGAGATCGACACGTCGGCGGCTTGCGTTGGTGAAATTCGTGGCCCACGGTGGTGGGTTTTCAGAACGGAGCGGCGGCTTGCGGTGATGAAATCCATGGCCCACGGTGGTGAGTTTTCAGAACGGTGTTGGGTCTCCCATGGTGGCGGTGGTCGCCGGTCGGTCTCTACGAGTTGAGGGCTTGGTTAGGGTGGAGGTGAAAGGCTAAACAGGCCGGTGATTGAGATAAAAAGAGAGGATTTTGGTCGGCGTGGGAAGCTAAGGGACAGATCTGGTGGCGGGTGAGAGGCTCCGAGTGAAAAATAGAGAGAGAGGTCTTGTGGTGGGCAGCTAATGAGAAATGGTGGAAGAGTTGTACTCTTGTAGAATGAAACCCTAATATTTTCTAGTATATATAGCAGGTTAACGGGTAACCGCGGGTAACCCGCACCCAACCCGGACGGGTTCACTCAAAACGGTCCGGTCCGGGTACGGGTTAATTTCTGGCGGGTAGTCATTTTTGCTACACGTACCCGCGTTTTAGGCAGCGGTCCAGGTCTACCTGCGAGTACGGGTTGAATTTTGCAAGGTCTAGTATTAACCTTCATTTATAACTTTTGGGCATGGTGATTTTGTGCTAGGTCTTCTACTTTTCTCCACATATCGGAATGCTCTCGTTGATTGAATGGGAGAAAGTAGAGACATAACCCTACTTTTATGGACTCCTAGTAGAGTTCGAGACCATCATGAACTCCTTGGAGGTATGCTTTATCACCTTCCTCCATCCTTATCTTACACCACGTTAATGTGGAACTAAGGTGCACCATTATTCCATGTGTATTAATGACTAGTTGTTAGATGAGATTACAAGTTTGCCTTGTTAGTTCGAGCAACAACCAATCCATTTTATTTTATTTTATTTTTTTTTGACAAACAATCATGTTGGGTCACATAGAATAATTGTTACAAGGCCTAAGTTGTAGTAAACACCCAATTTTGTAAGCTTAATTTTATAGTGTAGTCCAGTGCATAATTTAGTTTATTTTTATAGAATTTATTTCCTTTTGTTCTAGTCTTGTCCTCTCTAGTCCAGTTCAGTCTAATTCGGTCCAGTCAAATCCAGTCTATTTATTTGCATTTTTTATGGCATGTGGGATTTTTCATCTAGAAAAGAGTAAAGATGTAAGGAAATGTGTGCCAGCCAGTGCACTTTTGGCCGCTAAAGTGTACCGGGCGATAAGGATAATTTTGGTGGCGGCTAGGGAAGCATCTTCTTTTCTTTGTGCAGCTCTTTTGTATCCTAGACCCTCAAACCTCTATACAAATAGCCTCTGGGCACCCCCTAAGCATATCAAAAGATCCTCAGAGATTTTTGTTATTCTCTGAGGTTTTCCTATCAAGAGAGATTATATTGTAATTACATCCCTTATACGCATATATTCATACACAATAATCATATACTTGTTCTTGCAATTCCTTTGTGTCGTGGATTAGTAGATGCATTCAACACAGCAGACATGCAATCCAGATCAAAGGTCTTTTTTACTTTTATAGTTAAAGTCGAGTAAAGCCCTTTCCTGCTATCAAAATCTGGTCCTTGGAATATAAGATCAATTTTCTAGTACTCAGTTACATAGAATATAGTTGCATAATTATTTTTAAAAAATCACATATTAGAGTTTAAGTTGCCTCCCCTATGGTCGAAACTATGAGATTTTTATCATGTTAGTCTGATCAACTAAGCAGGCCACTAAACCATAGTTGTTAAGTTTAAATCAATAATTAGGTTAAATTATGGGATATTTAGAATTTTAATAAAATAAACAAAAACCAATAAAAACAACTAGAGACCTATTCACGACTTTATTGGTGATCAAGAGTCAATTTTGGGGTTTTCTTGTTTTCTCAGTAGTTATTATATTATCTTTGTTGTCTCTGACATTGGTTTGTGTTTTAGAGGTCACACACATGCGCACCAAATCTCCCAGCCCGTCATTTTAAGGGTGGTGGTTGAAACCTCACTCTTCCAAAGTCGCTGGGCAAATTCAAATATGTCCTCTCCTCCAAGGCCATAGTCACAAAGAGCTTCTTCGTGTCTTGATATATCGAACAATTTGCACAGGTATTAATGGCCATCCAAGATTAACTTCTAGAGTTAAGGATGAGAGGTACATCGTGCAGTTGCACTGAGAGATAAACCTTAAACTGACAATCCAAGCAAACCACACACATAGGACTCTTGTTGGGGATATTCCCTTGAACAAAAGCACCTACCGATTTTATATTGTATAGGCCGGACGCACACCTGTCGATACATACTAAAATCGGCAAGTACTCTTGCTAAATGAGGCATCGTCAAAATGCTCATTGACCAACCAGCTGGTATATTGTTCCAAGAGTATAGAACGGATAATTAAAATGTTTTGGAACTCTCCATATTGGTCGGTACACTTCTCTAAATTTCAAAACCCCCATAGATATGCCAGTGTGGTACAACTATATACTTGATGGTATTCGGGCTGGTAGGTATAATGGTTTACCTGTCGGAGGATTTCTACCCAAAAAACTTTCTTCTGTACCACAGACTAGCTTACATTTAGTTCCATGTACAAAGTCCTCCCCGAGGGTGTGTGCTTGTTCTGGGGATCAATTGCCTTTTTACATTTTTAGGAGGTCAAAAAATAGAAGAAAAAATAAAACAAGTGAAAAAAGGGGTGATTGTGCATGCATTACTTTTTGAGCTTATTATATTATGATTATGATATGATTTGTTCACCTCCTTGTGGCTCGAATAAAGACAAGAACTACTTTTTCATGCTTTATTTGGCTAAAGTTGGTGCAGTTCGTCAAGTTTCAATTCACTTGTCACTATTTGATATTTGATATTTTCTTGGGAAAAGTGCATAAACCACCCTCGTGGTTTGGGTCAGTTGCAAAAAGACCCATTCAGTTTCAAAAGTTACAAAAGAACACCCAATGTGCTAATTATGTTGCAACCGTTAAAAAAACCGTCCACATTAGAGGCATGTGATGCTCACGCTCCTCATAAGTGCGTTTCACAAAAAATCAATGTAAGAAAATGACTAAAATGCCCTAAGTTTCTTTCTCTCTCCCAAATTTCTTTCCCAATCTAACCAAGCCAAACCCTAGTCGCCGCACTCACCGATCCGGCCGCATCCGCCGTTCGAATGGTCGCCGGATCAAATCTGCCGTCGATTCTCGCTCTCCGAGATCAAATCAGCCACCAAAAACTTCGACAACGCGTTGCTCGTAGGCCGAGGCGCATCCGCCACGGTGTACAGAGGAACCCTCTGAGACGGGACAACCGTCGCCGTAAAGCGGTGGAACTCCGTGTCCGGCCGGGGACTCGAGGCATTTAGGTCGGAGATTGGGGTCCTGTCGCGGATCCACTGATCGGCTACAGCGACGACCGCGACCGACGATTCTCGTTCACCGCATGCTGCACCTAATTCCGCTGTCGCTTACTACGGCCGCCATAACCACACAGTCGGGGCTTGGACGTGTGGCGGCGACGGGCATGACTGGGCAGTTGTGATGAGAGAGAAGGCCCCAAGCAAGGTAGCCCGATGATTCGCCATAAGGTCCACAGATCAAAACCCCAGGACGGCAGTATTGGGTATTTTAGACATTTTTTTTAAATCGTTACAGAAACCGTCGAATGTAACACTTTTCCGATCACGGGTGTCTTCTTGCAACTTTTGAAACTAAATGGGTCTTTTTGCAACTGACCCAAACCACGAGGGTGGTTTATGCACTTTTTCCTATTTTCTTTAGTGAGAATATGATAAACCTTATAACCTGACCTTGTGCTTTATGACTTTTCTATCACTTGAACGTCAATTTTCCTGCTCAGCCCAGTCACTTGCGCATGACCTTCTTTTGGCTAAATGTCTATTTGTGTTTTGCCAGTTCATTCAACCTGTTGCAGCATTGTTAGTATACTCTCTCTACATGTAGATTTTGTATCTAAGAATTCTGATCTGTGATTCCCTCTCTCATGATAATCACTATTTCATCTATATCGGTTTGTAATGCATACAACCTATTGTCATTATTTGCCTTGTGCTTCTCTGATTTCTGTGTGCTTACATGCTTTGATTTTGTGTACTTTGGTAATTTTATAGTTTCATATTCTCTGTGTCCTTTGATGGTTGGTTTGTGTATGTCTTTACACATGATATTTCTCAAAAATCATGTTAGGGCTTCCTACAGCCCATCTTACGTCACCCTGTGGTCGTCAGATTTTCTTATCTCCACTGCCAATCTTTCTTGATAATCATCCTTATCAAGTTTGCTTTTTTTTTCTTTCTTATGTGGACGTCTTCTAGCCGAAGTCACATCCGGTTCATTTGGGTTTATGTAAATCCATTGCCTGGCTTATAGATGCATACGGTGTAAGACCAGTACCACATTCAGTTTTTGGTTTCCAGGAGCAACAGTGTTTTCCTTATCAGCTTCAGTCGAAGAGTTTACATTATATGCTCATATATGTGATTTTTTAGTCCCATTCCTAACTTTATAAACTTTAGAAGAAAGTTGACATATCCTATTCCCATTGCTTGACGCTTCTACTCGTTGTTGTCTCTGACTTTGTGTGATGTCTCCAATTCCAGTTCCAGTTTGTACTCCTTAGACAACCAACCACTTCCACACATTTTTCCCGGCTTCTAGAGAGTGGGCCCTTTATCTGATGACCAACTGCTACTGCGTGGTGTTGGCTCCCGCTTCAAGTAAAGTTCAATCATCGACATACTTATGCTTTTGATGTTACTCGACAACCGCTTCCTTCAATGTTTGCTCCAACTTCTAGTGATTTCTCCAGTTCCAGATTGAGTTCCAGTTTGTACACCTAGAACGACCAACTCATTCCATGCATTGTTGGTTTCGGCTTTCAAGAAGTGGAACCTTTATCTGACAACCATCCACTTCCATGCATTATTGACTCTGGCTTTAGAAAAAGTTCAACGCCAAATTTATTTATTCTTTCGATTATGCTCAACGACCAACCGCTTCCACGCGTTATTGGCTTTGGGTTTCTAAGAGTGGGCCCTTTCTTTGAAAACTAACCACTTTCATGTGTTGTTTGCTTTAGCGCTATATAAGGGTACCGGAAGTTAGGGGTATTTTTGTCTATTCACTATTTTCTCTGTTCGCGGCTAGGATTACGTCTTATTCACTTTTTGTAGCTTTTCTACAGCTGTAGACCCTAGAACTCTATAAACAGCTCCCAGGCACTCCCTAAATACATTGAAAATCTTGTAGAGGCTCTTATTATCATGTGAGGTCTTCCCACAAAGAGAGATAATACATTATGATCCCTTACGCCATACACATATATTCGGACACATGGTCATGTACTTTTCATGCAATTTTCTTGCATTATGGAATTGTCGATACATTCAAACCATCAGCCAGGCAATACAGATCAAAGGTAGTCTTTTCTACTTTTCTAGCTAAGGGAGAGTAAATCTCGTCCCTATGATCAAATTCGGGTTCATGGAATATAAAACTAATTTTTCACTCATTCGATAAAATATAGATGCATAACTAGTTCTTAAAGCCACAGACAAGAGTTTAGGTCGCTTCCCTTAACGTCGGAACTATAAGGTTTTGATTCCCATCAGTACGATCAGAATGCCACCACCATTAGCACATCCACCACCACTAATCGCTACAACCCAAGCCCCACCCCCCCCCCCCACCCCCCACCCCCAAATTGTAGATCCACCACTACCATGTAAGGCACACGTAGCCGCAGATAATCAGCAATTAGGCCACACACCATCAAGGGTCTAACCCAGAATTTGTCACATTTTTTAGGTCTTGAAGCATGGCAATCGTCTACTTCAAATTGCGAACATGTTTATGTGTTTGGCGACGGTAGTGGTGGTGGTTTATTGACAATTAGCGGTAGAGGTTGTGGTTGCTTTAGGGGAGACAGGGAAAATGGAATTTTTGCTTTTTTGGATATTTAAGGGAAATAGAAAATTTGAAAAAAGAAAGGATGATAAGCAGAGGAGATGGAATTTTTGCTTCTCTTTGAATGAGTTGGACTAATAACACATAAGAGACTCTAAAAGGGACTCGGAATTCTTATCCCGCTATCAACGACCATAACTGATGAAAACTTGCCACTGAAAATGCTTTATTGGCCAAACATACTGGACAAACAAACCCACTTTTGGTACAGGGACGAACCTTCATATCCTGAAAAAACTACTTACATCTTATTATAAGATGCAAATGAAGATTTTAGGCTTGCAGATTATTGCGGATAACAAAAAAATTGGAGAAACTGTAGGTACAGTGTAACCAGCGCTATCAAATGCGTGTCTAGGTACAAGGCTCACGAACGCGCCATGCCTAGGACTAGGCGTAGCCCCCTTCAGAAAGGCACGCGCCTGGGCGTTCAAGCGTAAGACAGGGGTGGAGGCACAAAAAAATAAATAAATAAACTCAAAAATTGAAATCTTTGATTTTTGCAACGTGGTATCATCTCAATCATTCATTGTCTTTATTTATTTTATTTAATAGCGCCATAAATCATAAACTAAACCAAAAAAATAAAAAACTAAAACCCCAAATTTCCAATCAATTGATTATTCTTGTTGTTCAATGTGTCAGTGCCCCGTCGCCTACTGCTACTCATTTTCAAGTAGATCTACTCCTTCAGTTAACTTTGGAGACAAAGAAAATGAAATTGAAGAGGAATATATACATAAGAGCCTGTTATTCTCTTTGAAAAAACCATTGTCGCCTTGGCCTTTACTGATGATGAAGATGATATTATCATGTCCACTTAGGATTAACTACTTCTCATTGAATTTAAAAAAAATTCTAGTGTTAGAAGTTTGTTAAATTACAATGTTTAAAAAAAAATATACATGATTTTATTGGTTATATGCACTAATATCTAGTTATTATTATTATGCGTATCACTTCAAAAAGGTGCGTACCTTGTGTCTTGGCTCCAGGTTCCATTTATGTTTTTTAAGTGCCCCGCGCCTTTAATAACTGTGAGTTTAACCCAGTATTTTGCTAACTTTTTGTCCTCTCCAGGCAACTGATGGAGGTGAATAGGGAACTTAACACTGAAACATACTATGTAACCGCACTCCCCATCTAAAAATTACTCGTATCTTACAGACTACTTCAAGTTCGAGGAGAACCATTTTCTTGTTGTAGACAAAACAAAAAAGGCTGATTCCAAGTCTTATTTCTAATTTATTTGGTGAAAAAGCATGACTAAGTGATTACACGAGTAAACGTATAGTAGGAAAACAGGGAGTTTATTATTATCCTTTGAAGAATCAAACATGATTATAGTTGACAGGACAATAGTATCCCTCCTAGTCACTCATGTACAAAACTGAAGCTCATTATGATGATCAGCATTACTTGAATCCCTCACTTAGCCCTTGTGGCATCCCTAGGCTCTGGGCAAGGTTATTCATTCTCTCCTTCATGGCCTGAGCAAACAGCAAACAGCAAACAGTTTCAGTGGAGAGAGACCAATAAACAGAAAAGTGAAAAAGAAACATTTGGCTTTCATCCCGATACAGGATGGTCTTTACCAGAACACTCTTCTGATGTGCATCTTTGTAAGCCTCCGTGACCAAAAGAGAGAGTTTCTGCATGAACAAAGTAATGTTAAATACCTCTTGAGTATTAAACCTATCTAATGCATAGTTCTTTACGTTTATGTCCTTTTACGTCATTTTATGTCGTACATAACTAAAACAAATAATTGAGGCTTTAGGCTAGCTGTGTAACAACAAGCGCAGCAGTCGAATATTCTCCTCTTTCCCCCAGCTGTAAAACCTAACCCTAGGATATCCACTTTTAACTTGGTATCAGAGCCGACATCCATTAGAACATCTCCGCTACCTTACAAGTGCGAAAGACCAGGAAGAAATCACTGCGATCTGCTGACAACATCATTTCCCAGCGAAATTAAGGTTCTAATCTTGCATGTTTTTGCTCAGATTTTCAGTAGACGCTATTTGTGACTTTTCCAAAAAATTTGGGAGTTACTTGATTATTCTTTTGTGCCCAAGAAGTACTGACTGCAAATCTCCCGGAGCTCTTTTCTGCTCTTTCCGGCTTACAGAATAGCTGATGCTGCTGGAGTGGGACTCATATTTTCTCCCTCTTCAATGTCCGGTGGTTATTGGTTCTGACCTCCGTGCCTGTTTCTATCAGTTTCCCTCCATTTTGTCACGTCAGTCAGTGCATTGTATTCTTACTTTTGAAAACTCTGAGGTAGTATTCACCTTAAGGTAGCAGCTTATTCACCTGGGTTGCTGTATTTTGACCAGTAGTTGTTGCTTCTGTAAAGCTGTTGACTTTATTCATGATCGAACCCTTGTGGTACCATTGGCTGCTCTATTATTGGTGTTCGGTTGGTCTCTCATTCTGTGGACTTACATTGACTTCAGCCAGTGAGATAACTTCAAATGAAAGTAGTGTGACTCGTTCTAACTCTCATAGCTTGAACTCCTCATTGACACTTAGTCTAGTTAAACTAGATGGAGTGTCCTTGTTGCCCAGACTCCTTTTCACCTTGAGGGAGGCTCATGCTCATGTTCAGCACGAGAAGTCGTGATTACGCTGCTCTTCGTGATCCCAGACAGGGACAACTATCTACTTATCAGGACATCACTGCCTCATCTAAGCAAGATCAACTTCGGTGCGACTATTGCGGCTGGACCGAGCATACGAGGGAGACATGTTATATACTTCACCCTCATCTCAACCTCATCTTGACGGGAATCATGGAGGGAAAGGTGGCTCCTAAATGGGTCGTGGTGTTCCTCTGGAGGGTGTAATACCCAGGTTTATTTGTCTACTGGGATGGTCCTCTCAGAACCGGTGTCTTCATCAACTAGGACATAAGGTGCTAATTCTGCATTATTCCTGAAGCGATCATTATGCTTACAAAACTAATGGCTCGCTTGGATACGACCGCACCTACAGCCACCCTTTTTCATTTTGCCCATTCTGGTACATCTCTAATAGCATTCAGTGTCCATATCTTCTACAAGGTGAATCTATCATTGTGGTGCTTCTGAACACATGACAGGTTTCTCGGGTTTGCTTCGTACTCGCACTCCTTTATTTGGTAGGATAAGTTTTGGGTAGCAGATGGTACTTCTCCTCTATTGCTGGGAAGGGTTCAATGATTTGATTCTCCCTAAATATCCTTTCTTTAAGTCCTCCATGTTCCTTCATTTCCGCTAAAATGGTATTTGTTACACATCTCACTGAGTCACTTAGTTGTGGTAACATTCTTTCCCAGTCGCCTCTACGGACTTGGTGAGAGGCAGATGATTGGCAGTGGGCCCATGAGGGACTTTATTTGCTGAAGGATACTTGACTCCTCCTCAGGCACTTTAAACAGTTGCTACCCCTACTTCCAAAGCTCTGCTGCATCCACATTTGGCCAACCTTCTCTTTTGGCATCTAGACCTTTCATTTCCTAATTTAGCTAATTATTCCCGTCGTAATCGTTTTCTTTGTGAATCTTGCAAGCTTGCGAAACTATCCTTCTAGTGATGCTAATAGAAGCGGTGCTCCTTCTATGCTTATTCTGTCAGATGTGACCCCACTGGACTCTGTGCCATTCGTGCTACATATAGGTCGAGGTATGGTGTCTGACACCTACCAACACCTCATCGACACCTTCGGACACGTGTCCAACACCACTCAGCGGTGTCCGAATTTATTTATTAATTTTTTCATTACCGGATACCATGTCAGACACCTCTCGAAGAAATATCCATAGGTATGGGGCCAAAATACATCATTTCAAACTTATTTCAGAGCAGTGTGTAATAATTGACAAATCTGGGGCTTTTTTGGAAATAAAATTTTAGGCCAAACCCTAATCAAATCAACCCAGCAAAAGGTATCCTTCTTCTTTCTTTCTCATTTCCTTCTCTTTGTTACCAAAAGCATCCAATCTTACCAGTATAGAGGAAGATAGGTCAACATCTCCAACCTCATTTACGGACCCATCTGACTATATAAGACCTCTCCTTTATTCATTTGCTCGCATGTCTTTTTCCCTTTTCCCTTGTTACTGTTGAGACTTTAATCTTGATACTATAGAGATATTCAGTTGCTTTCTTGTTACTGACCTTCTTACTTGTTTCCGTTGAGACTATTTCATGTTATGTCCTTCTCTCTCATCTGTTTTGAACGAAATTCAGCTACTCAGATTGATGTTTATATTTATTATACATATACAAATTTATATACACGCGCGCGTGTAAAATAAAAATATATTAAAAAATTCATTGGTGTCCTGCGATGTCCAAAATCTGATTTTTTGAAAATAATGGTGTCCGGTGTCCCAGCCGGTGTCAGTGTCGGTGTCGAACGCGGTGTCCGCGTCCGTGCTACATAGTACATAAGTTTATTTACTTTAAAAAATGGTGCAAACACAATATGATGCTTAAACATGAGTTCTCTGTAATGATAATCGTCATTGATGGTGCATTTTACTCTTTATCTTCCCGACTCCGGCATCATCCTATCTTCTAAGAGTACTTCTGAACCAAACAGAGTGGCCGAACGTAAGGATCGTCATCTGCTTCTGTCTGCATGCCTTATTAACTTATTAATCATCTTTCACCAAGTGTCCTTCAATTCCAAACATATTTTACAGACTTTCTCTTCTTCTTCTCAACTGGGTCCTTGGACAGTTGCACGTGTTTTTGTTGTGCATAACAACCCTTCACGGGGGAAGCTTCATCCTCGGGGCTACTCATTGTTTTTATTGGCTATTCGTTAACTCAGAAATGATATAACTGCTATGATCCTCATTCCCGTCCAGTCTTTGATAGTCATTATGATGTATCTTCTGGGACTCTAAGGCACCATTTGTGGCAGCTTTATTAATAAGTTAATTTAACAGATTATTTCATAAGTTGGTATATTATGTTTGCTACAATCTATGTAAGTAGATTCCTTAAAATCGAAGTGACAAAGATGCCCATCAAACTTTTATTAAGTGTGTGTAATTACATTGTCCACAGATTTTGCTGACCCAAAAAATACCTAATCATATTCAAGTATGGCTAAGGGACTGTCCTTCACACTTTTCATTTTTCATATTTGCAATGATAAGAAAAAAAAATTCAACTTTTATTAGTTGTTCGTTTAAAATATTCTGTTCTTCATTAAAATTTGATCCAAACAGTAGAAAATTGTGAAAACACCTTATAGGTGTATAAGGTGTTTTCACAATTTTTCGACTGCTTACAACCCGTGTAGGAATTAAGGAGGAAAAAGTAAACCGTGTAGCAGACTTGTCTGGCACCACAAATGTCTTTCTCTCTCTATCCTCGTCGTTTTCAACACGAACACACGATATGAAAAGGAGTGAACAGAAATTGAGAAGCCCAAAAGCGCACGCCCTAAGTAGTCAAGTATAGACATTAAGCATTCAAGTGGGAACATTGGGTTAATTACCAATGTAATTGAGGTTCATGTATAATTGCAGGTAGGGCATTAAGTATGGAAAAGAACACCTATATCCATTGACTTCAACATATCAACATATATGACCTAATGAGCACAATGACTCAAAGGCCCTTATCCATCTATAAAAATTGACCTTCTGCTCTCAGTTTTCCTTTCATCGCTCCCATTTCTCTGCACCACTACTTTAATCCTCTCTCTCTTCCCCCCCACCATCCACAATTAGACCCGGCAAAATTTTGCCCGTACCCGCGGGTCAACCCATCCAGCTGAAAAAACCCGGGTATGGGTACCAAAATATGAGACTGCTGAAATTGGATACCTACCTGAACCGACCCGCAAGTTTCGGTTCAGTCCGGGCTGGCTACAGGTCACTGCATACACGAATATCTTAGCATATAAAGGATTCATATCTTTCTCTCTCACACTCTTATCTGCCACTGCCTAGCGCCGCCATCTGCCCTCCCTAGCTCCTCTTTCTCTCTCATCTGCCCCGCGTCTCCCCTTTCTCTCTATCTCACTCACGGAACCTTTCATACACACACAACACCGTCCCTCCACACCTCGGATATGCCGTCAGTCGACCCTACCTCTGCCACGACCACTCACCTATCATTAACCGTTCACACCTCAGAACTGCCCTGTCCACACCTCAAATCTGCTGCCATTGGCATCTTGCCTTGTCTCACCGTTGCCGTCCACACCTCAGATCTACCGCCGTCATCGTCGTTCAAGTAATTTCACTCATCTGTCTCTCTCACTTACAACAGACAGGGATGTGATGAAGTTACTTTACTTGCAATCGATGGTCATCTCTCTCTCACTTGCAACTAATTCCAATTCTTCTGCAGATAGTAGAGTGGATAGACTCTTCGAAGTTACTTTACATCCCCTGGTTGGAAATGAATCAGATAGTAGTAAAAAGAACAACCATCTGAAATTTTGGCCAGATTATCCGCTGGTCCCGGGTAGGTACGGGTATTTAAAAATGTTACCCAAAAAAGAACCGGGTATTTTTTGCCTGGACTCATTTTACCCGTACCAGGCTGGTTTATCCGTTTGCTAGGTCTATCCACAATCACGAAGGCAGATCTGAAATAATTTGAGAGATGCAGAAATTTCTTAAAATCCTGAACTTTCTTTAACTACTTTTGTCCTCTCTTCCTTCTCCAACTTCGATCATCACCTTTCACCTCACCTAACACCACAATAACATGAAAACTCATCCAAATCAAAACCCAAGCCTTTAATTTTCTGTTAACAGAAAATTAAAAAGTAGATCTACAACGAAAGTTGATAAGGAAAGCTGGAGGTCAAATGGGTGGGGAGTAACAGAAATTGCTATAGAGATGAAGATGAAGATGAAGGTGAACTGATAATAGAAATGGGTGAGAAGTTAAAGAAAGCAGGATCTGGAATAAAAAATCATTAGCAAATCTACTTCTTCCTTGAGATAGTTGAATATCAGCAGATTGTGGTGGGTGGTCGCTTCAATGTGGTGCTGGTGACTAATTGGTTTTGCCGTAAGAGTGCTATCTCAACTTTGGTGGTAATGGTGGGTTCAGGAGATGGGCGGCTGATTGTGGTGAAATATGAGATGGAGGTGAACTGAACAGTGATCTTGGTACAAATAGGTCTGAAATGAAACTGGATGGGCTGCGGCATCGATGAAGCAGAGGGCTTTTACTAGAAATAACCATATAAGTATAGTATTAAGGGCCGTACTGGCATTTTAAAGCTACGAATCGATGACAACAGTAAATAAGTGTACTCCATGGATGGTTTGTTGACGAGTGGATACATTTATCGACATTTCAAACTTAGTCTTTTACTGTAACAGAGCCAATCCTCAGGGACATTGACGTAATTAACCCTTTGGAAATAGTCAAATGAAGTGCAGAAGAAAGACGTAAAACACCAACATGCAACAAGAGGGAGAGAGTAATGAACTAGGTGTATTCTAAAAAAAAATTAAATGCATAAGCTGAAAAAGGACCTCTGTATTAATCGATGGTAGCTTAGTTAGACTTTAGGAGGGTTGTACCCAAATTATAGCTGAAGGCTCAAAAAGCCGCAACAAACACGTAACTAGCTTTCGTTTTAAGATATAAGCTATAAGCTTCCTAAATAAGCTGCGACAAACATAGCTAAGTCCTTCTAAACTTCCTATCCATCTCAGTAAGGGGAGGGTAGTACCATTGGAGAATGGATAGAGTTGTTTGTTCTCAAATCTGCCCCTTCGCACCCTATTCATGAGGATTCTCCTCAGGGGAAAGCTTACATCTACGACTAATTAGAGACAAGAAGAGGAGGAATTAGAAGCCTGTTCAAGGGGGCATATTAATAGGCCAGAGCTGCAGACACACATTGGGGGCCACAAACTAGATTTGGGACAGCGGGCACGCCACTCCAATCATCTTCCAGTCTAATGTCTCCTAATGCTTCTTCATTTGCTGTTAGAAAACGGAGTTTGGGCTTGTATTGGACATCCTATTTCTAAGTGTGTGTCTTTCATATAACTCATTATTTATCGTGCTTTCTTGATTTTGTTATCTTGTATATCTGTTCCTCAGCACTGGGAGGAAACCATTGATGATTCTAGTCGGAAAGCACATGGTAGAGGAGATGAATGATGGAAAACAACCTGTTGGTTGGAAATGGGTGTCAGGTGAAGCAGAGATCATATGGTAACATTGAGAGGCTTAATGTGGCCGAAGGATACACTCCGACTTATTGGATTAATTATCAAGAGACCGTTGCGCCAGTGTGGCAAAGATGTACTGTATTCGAACTCTTTTCTGACCACACAACAATGTAACTAAAGCTAAGCCAGCAAGTATCAGTTGAGCCAAAACAACAACTCGTGGATCTTTGAAAGTTACAGTAAGGCATTTTCTTCTTGATACCAGGTCAGAAGACCGTGTATTTGCACATAAATAGAGCCCAACTTTGCTAGAAAATCTCTAATTCCCATGGAGTAAAGTAAAGAATTCTCCCTCACGACTACGTCAATGTAGTGACATCTACAGGGCACTAGCTAGATCTGCGTATATTTAAACATAATCTTCATCAAAAAATTTGTTTTCCATGACGGCTATCTAAGTATCTGGGAATCACATATACTTTGTATGCATATGTATATCATCTACACGGGAACAAACATACATATACAAAAATGTGAGTGCACCAAGAGAGAGAGGAGTTCAGGGAGGGGCTGCCCGCATAGATTAGTGGCTTATGCCATGCGGCAGTGGCTGTGACAGTGACCTTTTAACCACTGCTGAGTTCAGTTTCTCCGATCTCTTGACTCGGTTCACCTTAATTGCATTTGCCTCGGCCAAGCTATTACAGTATTAGAGACCTTATCATTCTGGTCTGCTTTCAATCTATAATGATGGAATGCTCTGTTTGTGAGTTTCTCCAAAGGGGGTTGGGTGCTTAAGTAATGAACTCGGCTTTTTACGTTTAATTCCTAGAATCCCAAACCCTGCTGCAATGCAGTATATAAAACATACCTGAAGTCATTGTGGAGGCTTAAAACTCTCAAGCCTCGGCCTGAGTATGGTAGAAAAGCTGCCATGGTAGTTAATGTCGATATTGTGTCATAGTGTGCTCAGAGGTTTGACACGGCTAAAGTTTATCTCAATGAATTTGTCGTTCAGATGTTCCTATAACTACCAATAAAGACCATCTAATGGTAACCAAGTCCTGATGAAATAAATATAATCAGGAATCACGTAAAAGCTAACGACTTTAACAAACTAATTTTGGTGTTGTTAGCTGACTCACTAGACCTTTCAAGTCCAAGAATTCTCATGTTTATGGTATTTCAATGTATATGGATCACTAGTCCAGTATCATATATCGAAGAAAAAGTCTACTTACTGAGGAACCTTTAATTGCCCGGTGTTTCATGCACCTAGAGGCTGTACCGGCATTCTATATTACATGGACTGTACAAATGTCGAGATCGGAGACGTGTCCAAGTGCCGAATTCCTCAAAAGAGTCCATGTAACGGCGCCCGCATTAGTTCCAACTATATATGAAAGTGTGCTCCTGTGTACCAGTTGATGAAAGATGTGTTTGGAACTTTACTCATCGAATCCTTGATCAACTTCTATAGATCTTGACGAGCTAAAACCTACTCATAGCTGCTCTGATTCAGGCTGTAACTCGCAGCATATTATGGTTCCTTGACCATAATAAATGATCCGTGTCTATAGTGCAAGTTCAGGCTTGAGCTTGTTAGAAAGATTTAGCACTTCATCTCTACCTTTTAGGCTGAAGTTACGGTTTCTTTTGATTTAAGGACCCTTACTTCATATGGTCCTTGGTTTTGCATATATAGAGGCCCTAATACATTAAATTTGTTAGTTGACGAGTAGTTGATATTCTGATTCTCCTGCCTCACTCTCTTTCCTCAATTCCCTCTTTTGAGTCCACATCCTCACGTCATTCGCACAAAATGCTATAGCAAGGCAAAACACTATAAAAGACTCGTGATAAACATATGAAATAAAAGATGGCAACACGGAAAAGGGGCTACAAAAAAGTCATATTCACTTACTTCAGCCCCTAAGTCCATTGCAGCCTCAGTTATCTCGGTGCGAATGGGCTGCTGGTTACCAGAAAGTGTTACCTAAAACAACAAAAAACTAACATAGTAAAGAATACTTGATGAGTACCAAAACTGAAAGTCTACACTGCTGTCGAAAGAAAGGAGGGGAGGGGGGGAGAGAGAGGGGGGGGGGGGGAGGGGGAGAGGGAGGGAGAGAGAGAGAGGGCAATTAGTAACCAAAGTAACAAAAGACTAAGATCGTAAAGAATGCTTGAAGAGTGAAAGAAAGGAGGGAGGGGGGGGGGGGGGGGGCATTTAGTAACCAAGGTAACAAATTTTCCTCCCTATCTTGCAGTCGAAGGGCAGCATGGATATCCCACGGCAATAATAGACCTCTTTAGTACCTTTATTAAGTAAGATCGCTGAGAACAATTTCATTCATGTACTTTTACTGAGTTGGTTTACGCTATGTTACATGGACTCAGTTTTCCTGATCAGAGATGTGTTCGAGTGTCGGACTAGCCTGTTTCTTAAATTCTAGGACCTAGGGAAACGGGACACTGACACAGAGACACGCTGTATGTTTAATTGCATTTAGTACTTCGTACGAGATAAGTGCAAAAATACAGGGATACTCATATTGCGAAGATCTATACGGACACTACTTAACACTACAAAGTATGGTTAATTACACCCATGTCCCTGAGGTTAGGGTAAAATTACATGCGTGTCCGTTGACCAGACAGAATATAAAAAAGTACATAAGGTTTGGATGAAATGATCATCTTGCCCATGACTTGAATGGTACATTCTTGAAATGCCATCCCTTTTATCTCCCCCCACCCAGTTGCCGCCATCGTCGCCGCCGCCCCCTCCCTCCCCCTACTTGTTGCCCCCCCCCCCCCCCCCCGCCCTAAAGGTGCCCCCTCCCTCACCCCACTCCATCAACAGCCTCTTCACCTTGCTCCACCCCCTCTTCATCTAACTCCTTACCTCTTTCTGGACCACCTAATTCACCAACACCTCAACTTCCTCTTCGACAACACCACAGATTGTTCGCCCGAAGGCCCACCACCACCGTTGTTGCCATCAAAAGCTCCCACATTTCTCCCTAAACCCTCTTTCCCCAACACGTCCCCGCCAACGCCACCGACAAACACATCGGACCCCATACAAACATGCACATATATTGTAATCGGCGTTGATGTCGTCACCTAGATGAATTGTTGCTGCTTAGTTTCTAGGGTTTCTCCTAAACAAATCCAACCAATAAAGAGGTTTTCCATTTTGATGAAGCTGTGAACAAATTTGGGGGTTTAAGGCAAGGATTTCAATGGGGAGAGGGATGTGGCGGCGGTGGGTGAGTTAAGGGAGGGAGCACTCTACGGGGTGGGTGAGGGAGGGGCGACAGTAGGGTGGGTGTGGCGGTTGTTAGAGTTAGAATGAGGGGCGGCAGCTATTAGAGTTAGAAGATGTGGAGAGAGAGAATTCGGGTTTGAAACCCTGATTTGGAAATTAGGGTTTCAAGTCCTAACTTGGAAAATTAGGGTCTTAAATCTTTATACAGTGTATATATAATGTAAGGGTAGTATTGGCATTTAAAATACGTATTGATGACATCAGCAAAAAAATACACTTTAACGGATTCATGACGAATGGACACGGTTGTTACCTTTTCAAAGTTGTTGGTCACGATCTGTGACACTTTGAAAAACTTAGTGTTCTTGACTGTAATTTCACCAGAACCTCAGGAACATGAATATAATTGACCTTAAGTATATTACTCCCTCCGTCCCAGTATAATTACTCAGTTTTCCTTTTTGGGCTATCGCAAATATATTGCTCATTTTCCAAATTAGGAAAGATTTGTTCATGTTTTTCCATTTATGCCCTTCTTTAAATTTCTTTACTCACTCTTTCCCTCCCTCTCCTCATTTACTCGGTCCAAACCCATCCTCTACCCTCTCAGGCTCTCACCATCCACCTGATCCCTCCACTGTATGACCACCACCGTCGCCGACCCCTTCTTACCACCACCACTGTAGCACGCCTTCCTACCACCACCGTCACTGACCCCTTCCGACTACCACCACCACCATTACCTATGTTACATCGACTCTTTAAGATGCATGAAGTATCCGTTTTGGACACTGGACACTTGGACATAAGTTGCGTATGGGAGATGTGTCCGAAACATCTCATACGATATGCTACTAGGAACACTATCTTATATTTTTCTCTTAATTTTATGTTGCTACGAGATGAGATAAGTATTCAATTAACACAATGTGCGTCACTTAAATTACCGTTTTACCTTAAGAAAACCTAAAAAGAAACAATAGATTTGAATATTTTGTCGTGTCCCTATGTCTTGGATTTTGAAAGTTAGACGAATCCAGCGCTTGGACACATATCTAACCCGGACACTTGTACCGAGTCCATGTAACATAGATCGTCGCCGACCCTTCGTGCTACCACCACATCTTCCTTAACCGTTACACGTTCCGACAAGGATTGAGCAAGGAAAACCCATCCTGGTTAACCCCATGGCCAACCTACCTCGTCATCGAATCTGGTTAAACCATAGTCACAGCAGCAATCCTCTGACAATCGAAATGATTTGAAAAGAAACCTTCTACTACTAAGGCTTTCGATTAAGCATGCTCGGGCTTTCGATTAGGCGTATTAGGGCGTTCAACTAGGCAAGCACGTCGCTACTAGGTGTCAACGGCATTCAACTAGACGTGGTTGGGGCATTCGACTAGGCGAACTAGTGACTTATGATTAGCCTGATGCGGAGCCTTCGACACCTTGGTTTTCTTATTTGATGATCGGTAGAGTGATTAGTTGCCGCTGGAATGCTGAATCTCCATTCGATTTTTGCCGTTAAAATTGGAGGCGACATAGCAAAGCTTGGATAATGGTGCAGATCAGATTGTAGATTTCAGAGAGAGAAGATAGACACTTATGCTATTGATATGTACTTAGACATGAATATATGTGTGTATATATTCAGATATTTAGAGAGAATATGGGGCTAAGATTTGAGACTTTGGTGCGTGTCAAACAGAAGAGATACTGAGAAGGAGAAAGAAAAGTGCAAAAGAGATAAAGGGTAAAGATGGAAAGTAGAGAAAATGTGAACATTTCTTAAACAAGTGAGCAAGTAAAATGCAATCGAATACTTTTGGACGGAGGAGTATAACTTATTTTTAGGTGATAAACTTATGATGATGTGTGGTGGAAAAGAAAGAAAAACAAACACATAAGAGGACATTACAACCCACGTGCCTACCCATACAAGGCTCCCCACCCCCCGCACCCCCCAAACAGATATGAACTCTTATCTTCTTCTTCCTTCTGCCTTAAACTTCCATCATCTGTGGCAACAGATTTGAAGGGTGCTTCTCCAATCGACGCCATGATGAGGTGTATGAAAGGGTAAAACAAAAAGCGCCACCCCCCCCCCCCCCCCCCAAGGGGAAAAAAAGAGATCTGAACTCTGCGTCTTCTTCCTTCTTGTACATTAAAACTTTCATCATCCGTGGAAGCAGATTTGCAGGGATTTCTTTCCAATTGGCAACGTGGCATGTCCGTCCGGCAAATGGGTGTCGTGTCAACACCTTACTTTGTGCCAAAGTCTGGAGTCCATGTAACGTAGGGCTTATGAACAATCTCCTGGTGACGTGGAGTGTCCGTCCAGCAAATGGCAAGTCCAGTAAGGATCCCGTACTTGAATCCTTGTTGTGTCATGTCAACACCAGTACTTTGCCCCCAAAGTGCCGCACCCATGTAACATAGGGCTTATGAACATTCAAGACAAACAATTAATGATAAGGCATTTTCTTTTTTGTATGAAGGGGTAAAAAGGGGGCAAAGAACGGGCAGTAACTGATGCTTTTTCCTTTTGTAACCAAACGGCTCTAGCGAAGGATCGACTATACAACTTTTAAAGCTTGTTTTCCGTTGATCACCTCAACAATAAAGAAAATATTTGGAAAACACGCTGAAAATTATATTCAAGCTTTTTCCTGTCAAGACGATCTTCAGAATGATATTGTAAATTAAAGTTGAGAACGAAGTTGGACTTAATATCATTTATAACATCCAGTCGAGTATACTAGTGGTCATGAAAACATGCAAACAAAAGAAGTTAACACACGAGCCGTAATAAGTAGCTAATGCCTATTATAAGATTAAAACCACCATAAAAGTAAGAAAGGGAAATCTCATAAAATAGTTTTGCATAAACTAGAACTTGTATATCCATCGTGAGACACGTGTATCCATGATGCTTTATGCCTGTCATGCCTCTTATGGCTGGAAGGAATAAAATTCTTATACGACCTCTAAATAACTGAACAGGTAGAATATTACAAAATAAAGGCAAAGTGAGCATTTAATACCTTTATCAGCTCACCTTCACAATAACCATCAAACTCTGCTCTGCAGTTCAAAAGAACCAAATAAAACAGAATACATAGCCTACAATTTCACATTTAAAAGGGCATCCTGAAACTTAATAAGAATCAAGGATAAGTCGAAGCAGTAATACATACGCTGCAAGTTCTTTTTGAACGCGCACTGCCTCAACCTGGACTACCATCTGAGCCTTCTTCACTGTCTCAAACAGATTTTGCATGTTACCCATAATTCCCGCCTATATTCAGGTAGATTTATAATAGTAAGATCAGTAATTTGACTGCTTGGATGTTTATATAAGCAATCAACCTACAACTAGACATTAACAAGAAGCAAACAACTCAATTGAAACTTCACATATATCAATGGCTAGGAAAGGCTACGAGCAAACTGACATTGCAATACATATGCACAGAAGATGAAAATGCTGAGATACACATACCATAATATTGCGCCTCAGAAAAACTAAAAAAAAAAAACCATATCTTTGACTCATTTCTTATTGAAAAAAATTAAATACCAGAAAACTTCTTGGCCTTGCCCGTTGTTCAAAAATTGCGGCAAATAAATCTTACACTTTCGAATGCCTAATTCATCCAGTTACAGGTCAAGTGGCCAGTTAAAAAGTTTAGTGTCCAAATTAAGTATATGAACTATAAGATTAGCACAAGCAAACCCCGGGGTTTAATTGGCATTGAATCAAAAAAGTTTAAGGCATATCATTGACAAACAATATCCTGATTACCATGTTATTACAAGTATAAAGGTATAAAAAGGAATAGTACTTCATGTAGAGTATTAAGAAGATTTCAACAGATACATCAGAACAAGTAAAACTGGAGGTTCCATAAGAGTCCTACAAAATTCTTCACTAGTTTCCAGCAGCCCCGTTGAACAGGATAATAAGTCGTACTAGAAAAAACTATTCCTCAATCAGTAACACCTTTTGCAGTTGTCAGCTCGTCTACCTTTAGGTTTTAGTACGACTGACATCACGAGAGTCAAGGATGAATCATCTTATATAATGACTTATTAAGATATAAAAAGGAAAATGAAAGTAGAAAAACACATGTTGGAGGCTTTGGCATATAGCTCAACTTAATCAGCTAACATGCACAGGAGAATCCCAAATTGCACAAAATAATATTCAACATGATGCCCGGGTATGATCAACTGTAATAAAAAGGACAGAGACCCATAATCATGCTCATATAACTGAATTAGGCTTCAACAGAAAACATGAGAAGGATCCTATAACTGGAAACTCATAATCCAACAAGGTACTCGTGTGCTAGATGACGCTAAACTAGGTTCCCCAGGCAGCAACTGCATTAGGTTATTAGTAATAAGGAAAAGAGACGAGCAGTGCAACATTAGGCCAGGATATGGTTTAGATGCAAGAAAGTCACCTGCATTCCAAGAAAATACTGTTACAGTTCATTTCACTTTCTTATATCAGAAGTAACGGGAAAACCGGGGTGAGGTAAACTCATACCTCCCCCGCTCACTGCCAGAGGATGCTATCCATGCAAACAGGGAGTATACAGAAAATCAACCAGAAAAAGCCACCCCAGCCCATAAGAAGACAAATCGGCCTGTAAAAATTTACTAACAAAGTATCTAAAGAGACAGAACCAGAACCAGAGATCAAAGAGCATAAGCATCTCCAAAATAATTGTTTCATTACTGAAGTGCCACTTGATCCTCTCCACCCAATTGTGCCTCACAAGATGACGAGGAGTTGTTATCTATATCCTACAGTTAGTTGTTATCTATATCCTACAGTTAGACTTGTTAAAACATCCGTGAGACCAGCTGCAAAGTACATCTACGAACCTTTTTCGTATGACCCAGGAAACATCGAAAATAGAAAACATAATGACCATGGAAGGAGAGCGTAGACTGCTATGACTTTCAAGGTTAGACCATGATGTCGCCTATTAACTTTGAGCTTGGAGTCTCTAGACAAAACTATGTATGCAAGAGTTGACTGCAACAGAGGTAGGTTTATTTTAGAAGGGACTGAGAACTCTAGTCAAAGAGCTGCCAAACTTACTTTTTAGACATGCAACGTATTTTCCATGTATAAAGAACTTCCTAAACACGGGTCTAAGCTCCTACCATGGAGGCAAAAAGGGTTTTTGTTGACGTTGAGTAATCTCAATCTAACATGGTTTTCTTTAATGCCAAGCAGAGTATCATCTTGAGTATTGTTTCATATTCTAAACATAAGAGTTTATTAGGATGAACCAAAGGACTTTCTCATCACATATGTGGAACTCCGAATAGATTATGTTGGTTAAAATATTTACCCTTTTAATCTGACAAGCCGACGAAACATCACAACTCTACCTATAGGTCTATGTTCATAGGTCATAAGCTGCTGACTTGTTACTCTGTACTATTTTTAGAAAAGAGTCTTGGATTCATCTCACAAATACGAAGGGCGCGAACGAATTGTATGGTCATAAACCTTTTCCGCACCTGATCATTATGATTAATGATATGACTGCCAACAGTTATCCACCTACATTATACTAAAGTAATGGTTGTTCGGGAAGAATATTGAATGAGCCTAAATGAGACCTATAGTGAGAAGTAACAAAGAAAGCCACAAAATAGACAATTTAAACTGGAGCCTAAGTAACCTACATATACATTGAACCACTAATTTGGCAAAGAGTATTAGTGACCAGAAGCGTGAGCACCCATAAAAGCTCAAATATGAATAATGCTCTAATTGCTTCAGTGTCGATGTGGTGGGCAGAATAAGTAACTAATTTGTTGCAAACTCTAAGAGAGAATAACTGACCTTATTATCGCCGTTATCACCACCTTCCTTTTTCCCACCAAATAAACCATGTATACGAAGAGATTTTTGAGTCTTTCGACCTTTACAACCTGACCATGATAAAACTGGTGGACCAAAACGGCTCGCGTACAAGTTTAAAGTACCTAAAACAAGAAATGGATGAGGCAAGTCATATGTCTCATAAGAAATCACACCAACAACACCTGCAAGCAAAGAGAACCTGAAGCAGTTATCTTATACGGTTCTAGTAAACTACAATCGACTCCCCTAGAACTAATAATCTGGAGCTGGAAAATTTGTTAGTATTAGAAGCATTAATTGTTAAGTTACTCATAAACTTCTGATTCAACGGAAAAATGCCTTTGAGGCATACATAAACTGACACAAAAGTGCAACCTAGACAGTGTGACTTTAATTGCCACACTTAGTCAAGAAGTACACAACAAATCTAACCTAAGATACAAAAACAGTTCTTAATATCCTTCCGAACTAATGTAGGTTGGAATGGTGGACGGTAAGTATATCGGAAAAAGGTGTGAGCCGGCAAAGCAAGTCCTTATACCTTAAGTAATGTCTTTCAAATCATTTACTTCTATTGCTTATTTGGTTAATTAACTTGCATAAGATGTGGTAAGATGCTACTGCTACAATATCTAAGATACTCAAATGACCGGGCATAGTTATGTATGGAATGTTTTCTCTGTTGTATAATGGTACATAAGATTTTTCTGACTGATTATTTATCAAGTAGATTAGTTTATCAGGCATACTCTACAGAATAAAGTTGGTTTCCCAAAAAAGCTTGTTGATTATTGGAGATTATTAAAATTTTGAATTTAATTATCATAGCATTAACTGTGTGCAAGCAGTTTTGGTAAAAGTCTCAATCTGCAGCCTTTGTACATACTTATACCTAACTTCAGCATGTTATAGACCTTAAGAAACAGTTCCTCAACACTATAAAGTTCAAAATCACAATCTTTCATAAGAAACAAAAAATTTCAAGCTTTATGTCTTTTCCCCATGAACATTACCCCTTTATGCCTATTCTGCACCGCTTGATTTATATACAATGACAACTGTAATTATTTGTAAAGGTTGTATTAGTCCTTCTGCACTTTAATATTTTTATGTTATCGAACTCATTAAGATATATGCCAATTGCCGAGCGATTTTCTGATGACAATAAGTGATTTTCGTCGCAATATAACATGAAATTTAGATGGACCTCCTAAGCCGATATCTTTTGGATTTAATGGAAAGGTGAGGCTCTTTTCGCACTCTTTTTGCTTGATACTACAATCTGGGTCGCTAAGATCCTAAAATTTATCGCTAATGCACCTCTTCACAACAAGGAAAACTGTGAATATTCCATCAGGATGACCACAATTTACAGTACTATCAGCAAATACCAATTATGCTACGCCTTTGGTTATACGGATCGATTCTATCTACACAAATACATTGTAAATTCTGACAACAATGTTGACCTAATTTGCATAAGAAATACACCACAGAACATAAAATTAACAGTAGTGTATGTTTCGCAAGTGTTTTGTATGCTTGTGCATTTCCCTTTTTTTCTTTGGGCTTTTTGCATAACGGGCACACATTTCACAGCAGCAAGTAAGAAATGAATAGATGAATTGATGAGGGTGTGTGTGTGTGAGAGAGAGAGAGATAGAGAGAGAGCGAGAGAGAGAAGGGGGGAGAGGGGTAGCTTACAGGGTGAGGAGAAAGAAGAAGAGGGAGGGTTCCTTTGGTCAATTAGTGGGTGGCAATTGGAAGATGGTGCAGTCAAGGGACTCGTACACGCCGCCATTCAAGTACTACTCAAAGTAAGTTGCAAAGCAGTAGAGAGAAGGGAGAGAGTGCGTGCGGAAATTGCAGTTCGGGGGATTTTGGAGGATAAAACTTTGCCGTCTCCTCTCCTCTCTGTCAATCCTTTGTCTGGGTTGGGTCTTGGGTGGGTGCTGGTTTTCCACAAGTTCTTCCTTTTCTCAATAATAAAAGGGTAAAACTTGAATCTCTTCTCGAAAGGTTTAATTCCGCACTAAAACAACAAAATTGTGTATTTCACAGCTAAAAACACGGTGTATTAAGGAAAAATTTTGACTGTTATCCCGATCAGAAGAATCTTCCTCGTACCCCTTATATAGCGATAATCAATTGTCTCTAAATATTTTTAGTGACTTTTATTTAGTGACGCTAAAAAAATGATGCTAATAATTGTCGCTGAAAGTGTTAGAAGAAAAGTCACTAGAATTATTTTGCGACTATCAATTGTCATTGTATATGAGATTGAATGAAGATTCCTACAACTCGAGTAGGAGCCAAAATTTGTTCGTGAATTAACAATAAAATATAAACCTTTAGCAACTAAAAAATAGAGCATGGTGCAGAGATGGACATTCCCTTTCATCTTTTGATTCCAACTAAGATGTTTAGTACTCCATCCCTCCCTTTTTAGTTGATCATATATGACTTGCACACTTATTAAGTATGTGAGTTATATTTTATTACTCTCTCATTTACCCGTAGAGAGAGAAAGTGGGAGGGAGAGAAGAAAGGGGGCCAGGAGAGGGAAAAAAATGGGTCGGTGAACGATTAAATGTGAAGAAATAAATAGAATAAAAAAATGAAAGAATGGTAAACATGAAAAAATATCTATGAAATTTTTCTTAATTTAGAAAGTGATCAATTTTTTTTGTAACAGTCAAAAATAAGAAATCTAATTATATATATATATATATGAAAGTCGAAGCTGAGAGAATGTTGCTACGTCACTGCTTACGTGGACGCCCTCTTCTTTTGCCACGTGGATAAAATACTTAATTAAGTTTATTTTATTTTGTCTTTTTTGTCACATGTTTGTCTCACCTATTCAACTAAGTTAAATTTGAATTCCTTCTTTATTGCATAATTATCTATTTTTGTTACATAATTATCACTTTATATACTATCGAAATTTTTGACTATCAAAATTTAACTAATTTGAATTTGAACAAGATTCTTCTTTGACCATTAATTGCTATCAAAATAGTCATCTTAAATTTTATCCAAATTATTCACAAACAGGAAATTGACATGTAAAAGGCACCCTTATCATTAATTGCATACGGATGGAAAAATAAACATAAAAGGCATCAATTTTACCCAAATTTCTTCACAAACAGGGGTGTTTTTCATTTTATTTATGATTTCCTGTTTATTTTCAAAATAGTCATCTTAAATTTGATCCAGATACTTCACAACTCCTTCTCTGTCTCTTCCCCTCTCAAGTACACTCTTCCAGGATTTCATTATGTTTACGATTTCTCAAAATCACATACTATTCATTGCCTCTCTCTCAAATTGATAGTTTTGACCCCTAACCATCAATTTCGGGATTTCAACACCCAAAAATTTCCTCTTTCTAAGCCCCAATCTCTTAAATCTTGCCTTATTCCCTTAATTTTCTCACATAATTGTCTAACTTCTCTATCTATCCCCATAAATCTTGCCTAATTCCCTTTAATTTCTCTCATAAACATGTTAAACATGATAATTGTGGAATCCTCCGCAATTATCTTGATACAAATTCCTAATTTCCGCCACATTGTAATCTCATTCAGTAGAAAAGGGACTCTCCCATTACAGATTCATAAATTTTCTTGGCAAGTCTCTGATGCTTTAGTTCCAACTTAATACTGCATTTTGGGTAGTGGCTTTGTTATGTGTGTTGATTTTTGAGGTTTATCGAAAATAAGTTTCGACTTGCACATGTTCATTACATAAACCGCGTGCAGGGTGATTGGTTAGGGGATCTTGATTCATCTCATAAGTGAAGATATTAATCCTGGTTAGCTCCTTTTTTCCCTTTTAAAATGAATTTGTTCTCTTTCTTTTTAGGTATCTCTGTGTTGCTTTCTGCTGCCTATGATTTAGTATCTGTTGAATGTCAAAATTTTTTGGGTAGTGACTTTGTCATGCACATTGATTTTTGAGATTTATTGAAACAAGTTTCGAATTGCACAGGTTCATTACAGAAACCGCGTGCAGGGTGATTGGTCTGGGAATCTTGATTCATCTCATCACTGAAAATATTGATCTTGGTTAGCTTCTTTTTTTCCTTTTAAAATGAATTTGATCTCGCTCTCTCTCTCTCTCTTTTTATAAGTATCTCTGTGTCGTTTTCTGCTGCCTGTGATTGAGCATCTGTTGAATGCCAAAGTTGATTTGGATCGTATTAGTTTACTTGATTTTCTTGAGTTGGGTATGCTGGTTATGTCCAGTTTCTTTTGTATTTTATCGACTTGCTAAAAACTGCTTCATGACATGTAAGAAGTTTTCTAAGTATGTGCCAGTTTCATGAAGAAGTTGACCCAGTTTTAAAGTTTTTCAATCTAATAGTTCTAATTGCAATGAAATATGGGGAATGCCCCAATCCCTTAATTGGACCAAATCAATTGATTTTCATTAGAGGTGCTATAGGTTGGAATCAAATTGGTTATAGGTTGGAATCATATTTTCTGCACTATAGCCAATTGAATTAGTGGGCAAGGATCTAACAGAACACCCAAAACTGATGACTGAGCCAATCAAATTTATGATGCTGGTATAATTTGCTACTGTTGCTTGCATTCTCGAGAGGCTGCTCACCATCCCTTGCTGGTACTCCCCCAGTTTACTAAAAAATTTAAAAAGGCACAGACTGATTAGTATATGCAAAGTGAACGGGAGAGAGAGATGTTAAAAGCTCTAACAAGTGACCAAAGTCCAAATATCAAGGTAAGATAGCACCAACTAGGACAATGCTACAGCCAAGCTCACAGATTCAAACATGTCATAAGCTTATGTGAACAGAGATGTATTAGTCCTTGAATGCTTTTCTTTCATTGCCAAAGAAATAGTTGACATTGGTCCTGATGCTGTGGGGTTTAGAGAGGGTCAAATGCAGTTTTGATCCGACTACAACTGAGAGGTTGTTTTCCTTATGGAATTTGAAAATTTAACAAGCATGTTATGCTTGAAAAGTAGTTGTATTGCTGCATTCAAACCCCATGTTTGAGACAAAAAAAACAAGTCAGTATCTTAAGAGTTGACCAAGATATCCTCACACTTAGGAAAACCCAGGCACCTATAATTAATATATATATATATATATATACACACACGAACGCCCCCGATCAATGCAATGGGATGTGTCTATTTATCTATCTCTTGACTCGAAATGGGAGCATGTTTGAAAAAGGATCTTTTATATATATATATATATATAGGAGCTGATCCGTTGCTAGCGCTAGCAGAGTTGCTAGCGCTGTTTTGCCGTCCGCTACATAATGTAGCGGACGTCAACTATCGTCCGCTACATTATGTAGCGGACGGCAAAACAGCGCTAGCAACCCTGCTAGCGCTAGCAATGGATCACAACCCATATATATATATATATATATATATATATATATATATATATATATATATATATATATATATATATATTGGTGCTATCCACTTACATGGCCTATTGAAAGCATTCATCAAAAGTTAAAAAATAAGTTCCTCGACATGAGAGATTTGGTAGTTATGTTGGAAAAAATTGAAAGGATGATCATTGCTGAAGGTGTGGATAGACATTGAACACATGCTCATGGGTACAAATGGATAATTTTTTGGGCCAGGTATGTCATACTATTTTGTTTGGTGCAGTATTGTTTGGAATAAGCACTCTAACGTGACTGTGTGATATATGTGCAGCGTTGGAGGCATCAATGTGAACGTTGTTGATGGAAACTTTGTCAACTATTTTGCATTCTAAATTTTCTTTTTAAAATTGTGTTCACTCGATGATTATTAGATCGGTTGAAACACAATTGCTGCAACTCTAACTTCATGTTTTGGTTAGATTGTAATTTTTCCAACCTGCACTTGCCATCACTTTTACTATTTTTATATATTATTATATTAATAGTCATATATGACCTTCCTTAATTAACACTTGACCAATTATTATTAAAAATATTCCCCTGTGCAACGCACGGGTTCAAAACTAGTATGATGAATTAATTAGGAAGGGAGGGAGTATCATTCTATGATACTAACGAATGATGACTTTCTGTTATTAAAACTTTATCTTTGACTTACGTCTACAAAGAACAAAGCCGCTAGGGAGTGTCTTTTCATAGGTGAGAGCACCCTACTGCCCACCCTTTCATTTCTTTCATCTTTTTCCTTTTCTTCCTTTGTGATATCTTATGTTGTATGTGAGATACTTTATGATTAACCATACGAGAACTTATCGTTATAGCTACTTGGCTACCCCAATTATAGGAACCATTTTCCTGTGGTGGAACCATGGACCGTGCCATTGAAGTTATTGTATCAGGGCCAACTCGAAAGCTCAAGTTGGGCTATCTCCTTATGTTGCGGGAGCTAAGGATATAAAGTAGACTTAAATAAGCCTGATATGTTTAGGTTGTCGATATTGTCCAACAATGGCTAAAGAAGAAGATTCTGGCTATGTGTGACTTAGGCTAAGATTGGGCTTAGTGATGTTGCTAAGGTATGACAAGGGGAGAATGTGATTTCCCTTGTTGAATGTCGTCGAAAACTTTATGATTGACCTTATAAGAACCTATCAAGGATCTCATTGATACATGTTTGGCTAGCCTTTTGAGTGAGGCATTACATCTTTCATCTCTCGTTTCTTTTATTATGTCGTTACGACATATCAATTGTAACCAAAAATTTGTTGAGGCTACCTAGCCCTGGTTTTCCAACTCAATAGGGATTAATTCTTTTGGCTATATTTTTTTTTTTTTTGTACAAATTATTTCGGCTATATTGAATAGCAAATAGGAGCCCTTCAATCCAGAGCTTTGCACTTGTTTCGTGTTACACCGATAAACAGATCTAGGCGACAACTAATCGTTCCTTATCTTTGTCATGACTAGCGTGTGCATCTTTTGCTGCACATGTGGTCCCAACCAAGACTATATCAAGTCATTCTGGACATCCAATGAAAGGTTCATTGTGAAGATTTGTCCATTGGCGATCTTTAGTAACTTTTTTTATTCTTCTTTTGGGTTGATGGATCATGGACCTTATAGCAAGACTAATTTACTTTTTGGGCTTTTTACATTCCATTGCATTGATCTTGGGCCTAAGATTCCAAGGCTAGATTTTGAGTTAGTTATTTATTGGTTGGAATGAAATACATTCGCTTTCCTTTTTTTGTGCTCACAGTGGGATTGTCTCGCACCTTTTTTCTTTCTTATAGCGGTTATTATTATTATTTTTTTTGTCGCTTGTTAAAATCGTAATTGGGTGGAGTCTTTTTAGTCCTAGTTTAGCTTCATCCCGTTCGATTGATTCCAAAAATAGTCAGAGTTCTATTGTTAGAGGGTTGGGGGTGAGTTGAGAGCATTGAGGATAAGGAGGGGGTTTGGTCGTATGAGAGAAATTATCAGCGCCAATAATTTGGTCTGTTTGGGTTTTACAATTGGCCATAAGTTGGACGTCAAGTGGGGTAGTCATTTCCATAGCTCCTTCCATGGGGTTCAGTTTGTGGTCATAACTACATATGATCGATCTCTGAAGCTTGTATCTGAATCAGGTGTTTCAAGTTTGAGGTTACTGTAACTGCAGCTTACTCTTCTTGCAAGGATAAAAGAAAAAATCAGTCTTAGTTTAGACCATTGGTGTTAGATATCTTTTGTGTAAAAATTATAATTTTGTTTTCATATTAGATAAATTAGACTAACTAGTTGGGATGTTTTTAAAATCTTGAAGTCAATTTACGACAGACGTTCACGATAGTAGCTTAATTCGAATGGTGCAACATATTCTGCCCAACAAAATCTCACACTCTTTGTAGTTGGTTGTCATACTCTTTGTAGCCGGCTCTTTCTGATTGATCTAATGTTTCCACTCTTAACCAAATAAAATGAAAGACCCAGATAACTTACTTAGTTTATCTTCCAACACGTTCATCTTGCTTTCTTGGTTTGTTTTATTGGTTGTTTAAGGTTCTTTCCAAAGATTATGAGAACGAAATTGGTTCAACACTGTGATCTCATGTTAGATCTCAATGCCAATAACACTAAAAGTATATTGTTGCAAGACATATCTCTACGCCCTTAGGGTTCTTGTAGTTAATAATGCTACCTTAATTTTCAAGGTCTCTATGATAAACAGATCCCATGTTATCTTTTACTACACTGTCTTCTTTTATCCCTATTTGGAACATGAAAAGTACTTTTTCATGATTTTTTTATCTTGATTAAAAAGTTATATATCTTTCTTGGAGAATAGCAATGAAAACTACTTTAATAGCCCTTTTATACGCAAAGTTGGTGTTTATAATCCATTGTATTTTCTTCCATTAACAACTAAGTCCAAATTGTAGTTATGAATCAGAGGTTGCAAAATGGGTGGGTAGATATATTCTTAGCGTGAGTTAGATGGGTTGGATACAAATGGATGGCTGACTCATACCCGTTTAGCCATGGGTCAACCAGGTCACCCCTAAATTGGGTTACTTCTATCCATTGACCCAAGAGTGACCCATATCCAATCTAATCCAAGTAAATTCTTTTGGCTCTCTCTGATTTATCTTCATGAATGACAGTTGCAACCACAGCACTGCTACTCCATCATCCACTGCCACGAAAAATGGTTGCCATGCCGACATGAACCACCACCATAATGTAGTTGTAACCATAACCTCCATCTATCCACCGGCTAGGCACGGGCAAGGGCGATGTACCGGAAGAGCGCATGGGCGTGTGTTAGGCACGTGACCATTCAGAACATGTATTTTATCCCTCTAGTCGTCGATTGCTTATAATAAACGACTTTAAGGACGTGATGCCTGATGAGTTGCGCATGTGTGCGGGGCTAGGCAAGCTTGTGAAGGAAAAGCTATGCGCTAAGGAAAAAGGAGCAGTTTAACAAGAAGATGACTTATTTATGACCAAAGAAAGATGTGTATACATCCCCAAAGTTGATTTCTGGTGCTAGTACCAATTGAGAAGTGAAAAAACCTCCCTTCATTGAGGTGGATAATTCCTAGCAATACTCCCTAACCGACCTAGTTAGACACATCCAGAAGTGCGATTATTGGATATTTTAAACACAACATGTTTTATACTGGCGAAGGCCGACTAAAGGGGATAGGTGTAGAGACTCAATGCAAGGTGTTCGCAACAACCGCCAATTCACCGTAATCATAATCACCTCTACCACCGCCGCTGCCATTACCCCACCCCCACTGTTACCGCCACCACACTCATAATAACCACCACCACCACCACCACCCCAGAATGTCGATGCGACAATTTGCTAAGGTAACCATCAAAATTGTGAAGATTAATAATCCTTCCCCACAAAATCGTAGATCTATTCCAGAAATGAGCTAGTTTAGGGATTTTGCTCCATTTATTCGCTAGAATAGTTAAGATGAACTCGTGAAAGCTTCTGAAGTGATAGTGGTGCTTGGTCGTTGGGATGGGTAATGGTTCCTAGGGTGGCGCCCGTGACGATAGGACGGTGACGATGACAGGTGGTGACGAGTAGCAATACAGGTTCTCGTTGCAATATAGCTGAGAAGGATTTTAGGTTTTTAGAGTCTTTTGACTCAAAAAGTCGAAGTAAATTACTTACTCCGTCATAATTTAATTGCTCTATTTTGACTTGGCACACATATCACGCAAATATGTCACATATCTTGTGTTTTCCATTCTATCCACAGAGAGAGACAGGTGGGGGAGGAGTGAGCCAGGAGGGAGAAAATGGGTTGGTGAATGGTTAAATGTGGAGAGATAAATAAAATAAAATAAAAGTGTAAAAATGGTAAACATAGAAAAACACATTTAGAACTTTTCACAATCTGGAAAATGAGCAATTCTTTTTGGGACAGCCCAAAAAGGAACACTGACAATTTAAGTGGGGCAGAGGGAGTATATGGTTCAATAGGCACTCACTTATGACCCACTTAAACTTGTGGGTGAGTGGGTTCTAAAATAACTTACCCAATGAAACCCAATGGATTAATGGTAGGATTTGGGTGTCTTTTATGTGGATAAATTTGGCCGCATAAATGAGTTTGGGTTGTGAATGTCACCCCATATTTGAATTATTTATAGATCTTAACTTACACAAGCGGTTATTTATCTATGGATTAGTATCTAAAAAGTCCTCTACCTATGGAATGTTTCATTGTAGTCCAATGTTTGTAGAATTATTTTTCAAAACTATGCAAATCTTGAAAGGCATGAAGATATGGCAGCAAATCACCCACTATGGGAAGGTTTCAGAACCATCAAATTGAACTTGGAGCGCGACGAGCATCGGCGCAATCAAATTAGTAGCTCGTGCGAAATGAGGTTTTATGGGTGGGAGTTGGCTAGTGTAGAGGTGACTGAGTGCATATCGTTAAAGCGATAGTTTTTTCGAAGCAACAAAAACATGGAGGTATCGAACGACATTTTGAACGGTAAAGGGTGGGTGGGGGGGGGGACCGATGTTGAATGGAAAAATTGTTGTTGAATTTTTCTTATTTTTAATTTTAATAAAGACAATGCATCACTATTTTACACTATTATCCTTCATGTTGACCATTGGACATTCCAAATGGATGACTTGGACTTGATCGCTAACATAAGTGAAGAGGGTTGACTAGTTTGCATTTCTTATATAAACGACTTTTTGTAAACTACCTCAATATATTTAAAGGATTATTTTTGTAATTCATGGTGTGGAAACAACTTGACCATCTAACTATTCAAAGTAATGATTTGGACTCGCTTGTTCACTGCATTCCCATATAGAAAACTTCTAAAACACTATCCCCCTAAATAGAAGACCAATAGAGTAGCTTGACCAAATAACAACAGACTAATTACTTTGCCAATTAATCTAGTTTCTGAATGTAGCAACGAACTGTCAATGGGTAAAGGATGCCCTGACCATCCTTTGGTACGTGGCTACTGATATGGGAAAGTACACACTTCCCCTAGCGTGACACGTCTCGTGTAGGGACCATATAGGGGCTCTTGCTACTCCTATTTGGATCGGACTTCTAACCCAATCTTCCTAATTTCCCATTAATAGATAAGTATCCTCCCTTTACCATGCCTCCTTCCTCGGGATAATCATCAACTAGCAGTCTCCTGATAGGAGAAGCTAGCTGACTCCTAGTGGAAGAACATGTCTCCTCTATATATAGACACGTCTAAATTAGGCTAAGATATGTTCACAAGTTTCCCACTCACATATTAAACCTCCCTCTCTCAGATTTTGACTTAGGAAATGGAGATTCCATGCCAGAATCCCCTTTGGCGCGTCAACATTGTCTTGTTTATGTTGTGCAGATCTGCTCGCAAGCACAATTTGGTCCGTCCAGATTTCGACCACAACATTTTGGCGGCATCCGTGGGGCCATGCTCAACAGATCTCATAGTGCAAGTCCCTGATCAACCCGATCCTCGTGAGCAGAACCAAGCAGTGAACCGTAATGGACAAATTATGTTAGAGTCATCCTCTACTTCAACTCCTCGAGCCATGGCTCGCACGGTTACAACTCTCTTTCCAGTAACCGATCGCAGCAAAGTTGTTGCCACCACCCCGACGAAGATATTAGCTCCAGTGAAGAATCCCATTCCTCGTACACAACATCTCCGACTCATCGATTTATCCAGACGTCACACTACAACTGTAACCACTGCTGCAGGTACTACAGTCCCATCATAGATCACAGCTAACCAGATCTACACCCCATAATTCAGGCTATACAGAAGTCTATTGAGTGACTGCAAACCTCCATTGAGCACTGATCCTAGCCTGAGAACCCTCCCCCAAGAGTTTCCAAGGCACAATGCAATATTATCGCACAGAGGAAATAAGTCCTCTGACGTCTCACATAAACTCCTGGGCACGAAGGCTCTACGATGCATAACCACAAATAGCATAATCGACATTCCAACAAGGCCAACAGCGAATACTCGGATGATGAAAACCACAATCCCAAGCATAAATGGTCAGACGAGAGCTATTACAAAACCCTATCGGTCTTATAGCACCACTTCAGGCGGTCCTGAGATCGTCTCTCAGAACAAAACATCAATGCTCCAGTCATTGTCAGAGGACCAGTCACTGAAGAAATCAAGCTCTTTCCAACCTTGACAAACTTTAAGATGCCTTCTTGCGAGTTGTATGATGGTACCGGTGACCCCATTGAGCTTGGCTCGCTTCTCCTCTTGCATTAACCTACATATCGTACCCGACCAGATCACGTGTCGGGCCTTCCCCGTTAACCTAAAAGGAGCAGCCCGCATATGATTTCAGCATATACCACCATGTTCTATATCATGCTGGGCTCGACTAGCAGAATCATTTCTGGGGTAATTTTCTGACGAGTCGAGTACAATGCAAAAATTCGGCCGCCTTTTTCCGCATAGTAAAAGGACCCAAAGAGTCCTTGAAGTCTTATTATGCCCACTTCAATACGGAGAAGCTCTTGATCGACCAATTTGATTATGGAGTCACTTTCGCAACTATGGCAAGAGGTGTTTGGTCGGGCACATCGTTCCGACTCTCACTCAACAAGCGACCTCCAAAAGACATGGCTGACCTGCTCAACAGAATAGAAAAGTACCTACGAGCATAATAAGATTCAGTACTCCCCCGAGAAGAAACCTACACAGTCAAAAAAGGAGAGATCGATCAGAATTTCGTATACCAAATAATGAGCCGAAACACTCGCAGGCGACACAATTGGGGCCTTTAACACCCCTCAACGTTTCCCACAAGCATATTCTTCACTAAATCGAAAGCCAAAACATCGTCAAGTGGCCCAAACCATTGAGGATGCCACCTGAAAAAAAAGATCCCGAACTGTATTGCCACTTCCATAAAGATCAAGGTCACATTACAGAAAACTGTAAACTTTTCATGTGTGAGATAGAGAATCTCATCTCTAGGGGTTACTTGAAACAATTCGTCAAGACCAACGATCGGCAACAAAATAGGAAGGCGAAAATCAGAGAGGCAAGGAAAGGCTCCCCCGAGGGATCTCCCTGTGGTCAACACCATCACCGGTGGACCGAGTTTTGGCATATTATCCCACAACTCATGCAAGCCTTACGCTTTTTGTAATACCCCAAAAATTATTTATTCTCGGAGCGTTAATGATCGAATAAACGGAAATCAGAGAAAACCTTAAAATTATCAGAAGTCTCCCAAACGAAATCAGAAAACCTTAAAATATCATAAATATCCCAAACGGTCATTCAAAGCATACACTAATAACTCCCAAGAGTATATCAATAACTGTCAAGATGGGCTAAAGCTTTTATACAATCCAAAGTTTCTCCAACACGGAGTTTCAAAATAAAACCATAAGTATTGCCAACTTGTTTTAATAATTACATTTAATGTCAATACTAACTCTGAAATAAGGCAGCTAACTCTTGGTCACATAGCTAGCCCTTCAAATACAAAATCCCACCTATTGATCACCTGAAAGGAAAAACAATAAGGGAATGAGCCAAATGCCTAGTAAGGTCGCTCAAAGGACCAATCAAACGGAAGCAAAAATATCTGAGAAACAAAATTTCAAAAACACAAAAGTTTCAACGGAACGGATATTAAACCAAATTTCGAATGTCAAAATATATCTGAAAGACAAGATTTCAAAGGCACACTAATTTCGACTGAACAGAGGTCAGGCCAAATATCAAATGCCAAAATATGTGAGTACGGAGACAGACACTAAAGAGCCATTCAGAAAGTGGTCAAATATCAAAATATATCTGAGTACGGAGACAAACACTAGAGAGCCATTCATAGAGTGGTCAAATGCCAAAATATATCTGATTACGAAGATAGACACTAGAGAGCCATTCAGAAAGTGGTCACATACATCATTACTAACAGATGAGGCCGGTTCAAAAAGTAAGATCGCGATCTCTAGCTCAATTCCCGCTCAGCTAGCCCACGTTCCAATCCACGTGGGTAAGTCAGAAATAAGTCACATACACTGTGACATGGCTCATAGAGTTACCAAAATAGAAATCTCAAGATCACCGTTATCAAATATCGGGCATGTCAAACAATATACAAAGTTTACAAAAATGATAATCATTAATCACTGACACGAACAATATCAATATGGCAAATTCTGAGGTTAAACAAATTCAACAGAAATTTGATTCCCCCAAGTCAAAACATTGAGAACAAGTTATTCATAACAAAGTTCAAAGCAAAGGGAGGAGAAGAATCACTTAACTCAATTCGAAGAAGTTTATATTTCAAAAAGAACTAACGACTTACATGAACGAATTGCCCATTGCTGATTCAAATTTCAAAAGTAAACCCTTACCTTAATCAAGCCTTTAAGAAAACAAATCCTCAAGCACCACTTTAGAACTCAAGAGCTTCCCAAGCCTTCTCATCTCTCTCTTTCCATCGCAAGGCAAAAGGGAACAAACTTCCCAAGCCTTCTCATCTCTCTCTTTCCACCGCCAGGGGAAAGGAACAGAGAACCCCCCCAAAAAGGTTAGAAATGAAATAAGACAACTATTTATATGGGACAAAATTAAGTTTTCATTTGACCGCAAATAATAGTTTTCATTCTATTGAAACCAACAAAGGTGAAAATGGTTCAAAAAAATATATATTCAATTCGAAAGAAATTTTTTAAATTTGAATGAAAACTTTAGAATTTTTTTTTTCAATTCGACCGAAAACAGGTTTTCATCCGAATTAAAACTTTTAATTCGAATGAAAACTTCAGTAACTCACTCTACACGATTTAAATACATTTCGTTCGAAGCAAAAAAAAATTCATTCGGAACAAACCCATTTTCATTCGAAGCAAAACTAATTTCCACACAAGGAAAAGAACATTTTTGGGGTATAACACTTCTCAAGTTAATCTTATGCAAGGCCCTGCCAAACGGCTCAAAACCTCACTCGGCTTTGATGACTCAGATCTTGATGGTGTGCTTTTTCCGCATGACGACGTTATGGTTATCACCCCACATATCGATGCATTTAAGCGTATTTTGGTCGACACCGGCAACTCAGGTGACATTATCTTTAACAAAGCCTTCTCCAAGATGGAGATCTCCAAGGACAGAGTAAAACATGTCTCCTCTCCCCTATATGGATTTATGGGAGCATTAGTGTTAGTGGAAGGTATCATACCGCTCACAGTTTTTGCAGGCGCGGTTGCTCTCGAAACCACCAAAACTGTCGTTTCCTCATATTCAAGGAGAAGTCCTCTTACAATAAGATTCTTGGAAGAAAAGGGATCAATAAATTGCAAGTGATGGCTTCAACCCTTTATTTGGCAATGAAATTCCCCATGCCAAATGGCATCGGCATAGTTAGAGGAGATTGGGCTTTAGCACACAAATGCTACCTAGCATCTTGTGAGAGCGAAAGAACATTGGCCATCAAAGATCAAAGGGTCAAAAAAATGATGCAGCGTGCCAAACCAGCAGAATACCTCGTCGCCATATCGTTGGAAGAAGAGAATGATGGGCGATAATTGTGCATTGGCTCCTCTATGGAACCAACCCTCAACAATGAGCTGATCTCATTCATTTGTTCCAACACGGATGTCTTTGCAATGGTGCACCACATAAATGCTAAGAATAAACCCTTCCCTGATCGTCCATTGGCGCTAATTCTGAAGATTAAGATGAGTACTTTTGGGAATCTTCAGAATTAGCACCCATGCAAGATGGGGCTTCCAAGACTTGCTTCTAGACTCCTCAAGGATTTATGCCAGATTGCAGAAAAAGATGCAGAAGAAAGGTCAAGATCTTTCATCTGGCAGGAAAGAAGAATGAAGGCCAGGCATAGAGATGCTGAGAGAGTGAAAAGGGTAAAAGAAAGTGAGAAGAGTAAAAGAAAGTGTGAAGAAGGAAGACAGGTGCAATGGAAGTTGAATAGGTAAGGCCTGCACTGCGCACATTAAGTTCAGGGAATAATATGATGTCAAATCCAAATTTAAGTGAGAGAAGTCCATATTAATTGTAATACTAAAAAATAAGTTAGATTAGAAGTTCACATTCAAGATAAACTTAATAGAGAAGTTTAGAAGTCCACATTTAAGGTAAAATTAATAGTCTTATTAAAGACATCATAAATCTAGATTCAAAGTAACCTTAGAGCAAACCAGAGAGTAGAGAATCAGTGAAGAATTTAGCTTTTATATAGTTATATTGATTGATATTGATTGATATTGATAATGATATTGATGATTGGGAAGGTGGTTAACGAAGACCACCTGAGAAATGAGTTGGTTTTGTCTTCACACACACACACCATTTTTATGTATGATGCCAAAATAGGGAAATGGTAAGGTTCTTTATACTATATACGTGTGTTTATATTCAAGGCTTAGAAGCGCGTAAACACTTCTTGAAGATAGTTGAAGCCTCTCCCACGTGCAAACGTAAGACTCACTTGGTAGCTCTATCTTCGGGATTCAACCAAGCCCAGATTCATTGTTCATCCAAGAGAGTTGCACTTCTCTACAATGGATCGTGTATCCACCTCCGATCGATCAAGCATAAGTTTGAAACAAGTTTTTAGTTCAAGTATTTTCTTTTCCCTCAAGTGAAGATGGTATCTCTTCTCTTGTATTCAACTTCCAACCCTTTACCCCTTTATATAATGGTAGAAAAATGGATGTTATTTGAACCTTATCAAGTTCTTTGAAATATACTAATTCAAGATTCATCAATGAATCTTATAAAATACAATGAACTAAAAGATAGGTTAAACTTATCTAAAGAGTATACATGAACCTAAGTTCATGAATCTTCAAATTCATTTACAAAATAATGTTAAAAGAATAAAACCATTTGAAAACTTAATAATTCTAAAGTTCATGTATATATCTTGAAAAACTAAAGTTCAATGAACTTTATATTATTTTTCATATATAAATAGCCAAATTTGAAACATATTTCCAACAAACCCCCATTTGTTTCAAATTTTTAAAAGATATGCTTGATTGGCACAGTCGTGTACATCAGCAAATGGTACCTTTTGGGTTTGAACCATTGCCTAATAAAGTATTCCTTGATTCATCTAGGAACTTAATGGACAAAGCCTCGAATTAAGAAACATGTTAACAAATCAGAAATACATCACATACACTTGTATTTCGGAGCTGAAGTACTAAAGCCCGACACATTATGGCCCTGTGTCTTGATCCCAACACTCTGAGTGCTCTAAGGATTATAAAGCCTTGATAATCCAATAGGAAGCGGCCATACCTCCACACCCAGATCGGTGAATCCATCAAGGGTGACCTTGCAAACCCCGACACAAAGTTTATGGACTCATTAAGAGAACTAAGTCTCAACCTCTATTTAACCAAGGTCATTTGGTGAATCTATCAAGAGCTATCTTGCTAGCCCCAACCAAAACCCACCGGTCTATAGATTCATTAAGAGATATAATCCCAACCTCTATCTCATGCAGGAACATGCACATACATCATAGGGAGGGCAGAATGAAAATTCATTTCATTATATGCATCACTAGTTGTCACATTACTCGTTTTTCCCATTCAAAACCCAGGATAAAATCAACTGGGTTGGGTATCCATAATGTACAACTTAAAAAGCAATAGGCTTTAAACCCATCCCCCTCGATGTCTCAGACACTAAGTCTCTTCCCAAGCCTTTTGACAAAGGAAACGCCAAATTCAAACTTGATTTCACATATTGAATGGATATGATTCCATCAGCCAGGATCCTCCGCACATGATTGTGCTTTAGACGAACTTGTCTAGATTTGCCATTATAGCATTCACTACTTGCCCAAAGCAAAGCAGCCTTATTATCACAATATATTGTCAAAGGCGGGATTGGTTTACTCCATATAGGAATATCAACCAAAATGCTTCTCAGCCAATCACCTTCCTCTCCAGCAGAGAATAAAGCAATAAATTCTAATTCCATGGTGGAGTGAGTAATACAGGTCTGCCTCTTCGATTTCCAAGAAATCACAGCTCCACCCAACAAAAATATCCATGCAGTCACATATATAGAATCATCTTTATTAGAATTCCAAGTGGCATCACTATATCCCTCAATAACAGCTGGGAAGCTACCATAATGCAGACCATAGCTCATAGTTTCAGGTACCTCAAAACTCGTAATAGAGCATTCCAGTGTTATTTTCCTGGATTACTTGTGTACTTACTTAGAGTGCCAATAGCATAAGCTATATCTGGCCTTGTACAACACATGGCATACAGCAGACTACCAACAACCTAGGAATATTCAAGCTGATTAATAGCTTGCCCATTATTACGTACCAACTTGACACTCGGGTCAATAGGAGTAAAAGCATGATCATCATCATAATGATTGAACCTTCTAAGGATCTTCTCAATATAACTTGATTGTGTAAGAACAATTCCATGCGGAGATCTTATGATCTTGATTCCAAGAATCACATCAGCCTTTCCAAGATCCTTCATACTAAAATTTGAAGCAAGAAAGTTCTTGACTTCATTAATCCTGTCGATGTCGGTACCAAATATGAGCATGTCATCAACATATAGGGATATTAAAACACCAAATACAGCTCTGAATTTGCTGAATATGCAAATATCTCCTCCATTGGCAACATAACCATTAGCAAGCATTACGCTTCTAAATTTCTCATGCCGTTACTTAGGAGCTTGTTTCAAGTCATAAAGAGATTTCAATAGCTTGCAAACTTTATGCTCTTGTCCAGGACTGATAAATCCTTCTGGCTACTCCAGATATACTTCTTTCTCTAGATCACCATTGAGGAAGGTTATCTTAACATCCATCTGGTGAATGACCAGATTATGAATAGCAGCCAATGCAATAAGAAGTCTGATGGAGGTGATACGTGCAACCAGAGCAAAGATATCGAAATAGTGAAATTCTTTCCTTTGCTTTAACCCTTTAGCAACCAATTTAGCCTTATACTTGTCCAACGTGCCATCGAGTTTGATCTTTCTCTTCAAGATCCATTTACAACCAATAGGTTTACAACCTGCTGGAGGATCAACCAAGATCCAAGTGTTGTTGGACAGAATCGAGTGCATTTCCTCGTCAATAGCTTCACGCTAGAAAGGTGCATCATTGGAAGACATAGCCTCCGTATATGTATCAGGGTCCTTATCCACCATTAGAGTAACAAAATCAGGTCTAAAGGATTTTGGTGTAGCAACCCTTGAACTTCTTCTAGGTTCGACTCTTTCTGGTTGATCTGAGGCCATCCGCTTCAAACTAGTTGAGGAGTCATTTTCAAATCTTTTATCTTTCTTTGAAATATATTCTCAAAGAAATTTGCGTGGACCGATTCGATCATAGTATGAAGAGAAGGTGTCTCCAAATTCAAGAACTTATAAGCTTTAATGGTAGTTGAATAACCAATAAAAATGCAGTCCACTCCTCTGTATCCAACCTTCAGAGTATCTTTATCAGGAAGTCGAACATGTGCCAAACAGCATCATACTCTGAAATATGATATGTTTGGTTTTCAGCCATTCCAAACTTCATAGGGTGTCAATTTGTTCTTCTTCTGAGAAATCATATTCAAAGTGTGACAAGCAGACAACAAAGTTTCCACCCATAAATTTTCTGTTAGTCCGGAACTGGTTAGCCTACAATTGATCATCTCAATCAAAGTTTTATTCTTTCTTTCTGCAACACCATTTTGTTTTGGTGTATATGAAGCAGTTAACTGTCTAACAATGCCATTACTTTCATAGAAATCATGAAACTCATATTCCATGTATTCACATCCTCTGTCTGAGCGCACGATCGTGATCGTCGAGTTTAGCTTATTTTCAACTTCTGCTTTATATGCCTTAAATTTTTCAAAAGCTTCATCCTTAGATCTCAAAGGATACACGTAGGCATATCTAGAATGGTCATCAATAGAGGTAGTAAAGTAACGTTTATCACATCGCAAAATGAGGTCCATTTCACAAATATCCGTGTGAACTAATCCAAGAAGGCTAGAGATCCTTTCAACTGATTTGAAGGGTTTCTTAGTGATTTTGCACTTGCTACAAATCACACATTGATCATCATGTGTTTTATCACATTTTCTTATAAGCCCTTCATTTACCATGCGACCAATAGGATTATAGTTCACGTGACCCAACCTTTGATGCCATAATTCAAAAGACTCAGCAATATAGGTAGAAATAACTTTATTTTCAACACTGAGCTTAAACATGCCATTTATAGCATATCATTTGCCGACAAACATACCATTCTTTGACAAGATGAATTTTTCAGCTTCAAAGACCATCTTGAAACCATGTTTGGATAGAAGAGCTCCAGAGACAAGATTTTATGGAATATCAGGAACATGAAGCACATATTTAATGGTAATAACTTTTTCAGAAGTAAGCTGAAGTTCAACCATATTTTTTCCAATCACCTTGGCAGATGAGGAGTTACCCATATACATTACCATGCCATCCCTTACTAGTTCATAGTGTTTGAAGAGATTCTTGTCTCCGGCAATATGAACTTTGACTATTGTTTCCTTCGCAGACTCCTTCTCACGATTTCTAGTTTCTTCCTCAATATGCAAGTGTTGCATAAGTTGATCCAAGGCAAGATCTTCTTTCTTGTGCTGTAGTTTGTTGCGGTACTCCTTCCAGGTTGGTGGAAGTTTAGCAACAATAGCACCTACATGGAAATTCTCATCAAGAACCATACATGCGGCACATATGTCGTTAGCAATTAATTGAAACTCACGAACTTGAACAGAAACAGTTCTATCATCAGTCATCTTGAAGTCCATGTAATTCGAAACTAGAAGTTTCTTTGAACTTGCTTCCTCCTCTTGGTTGACTGACTTTAGAGTATCCCACAACTCTTTTGCAGTCTTACTCTTTTTTTAGTATTGATCATAAAAGGAATCGGTCATTCCTCTAAGGATGTGATTTTTGCAAAAGTAGTCATCATCATTCCACTTATCAATCTGATCATTGATTGCTTTCACTTGATTGGACGAGGAATCTTCAATTGGAATTGTTGGACATGGTTGAGTTACCACATAAGCTAACTTAAGTTGACGAAGGAAAAACTCCATCTTAGTTTTCCATCTCTGAAAGTTCTTTCCATCAAAAAGCTCAAAATTCGGGTGATAAGTCTTAGTGACTCCATTCGATGAAGTAACCATGAGAGAAAACTATCTTCAATTTGTAGTCTTATGTTATGGACTACAAATTAAAGATAGTTTTCTCTCATGGTAATGTATATGGGTGACTCCTCATCTGCCAAGGTAATTGGAAAAGGTATGGTTGAACTTCAGCTTATTTCTGAAAAAGTTATTACCTTGAAAGATGTGCTTCATGTTCACGATATTCATAAAAATCTTGTCTCTGGAGCTCTTCTGTCCAAGCATGGTTTCAAGATGGTCTTTGAAACTGACAAATTCAACTTGTCAAAGAATGGTATATTTCTCGGCAAAGGATATGCTATAAATGGCATGTTTAAGCTCAGTGTTGAAAATAAAGTTATTTATGCCTCTATTGCTGAGTCTTTTGAATTATGGCATCAAAGGTTGGGTCACATGAACTATAATTCTATTGGTCGCATGGTAAATGAAGGGTTTATAAGAAAATGTGATAAAACACATGATGATCAATGTGTGATTTGTAGCAAGTGCAAGATCACTAAAAAACCTTTCAAATCAGTTGAAAGGACCTCTAGCCTTCTTGGATTAGTTCACATGGATATTTGTGAAATGGACTTCATTTCTCGATGTGGTAAACGTTACTTTATTACCTTTATTGATGACCATTCTAGATATGCCTATGTGTATCCTTTGAGATCAAAGGATGAAGCTTTTGAAAAATTTAAGGCATATAAAGCAGAATTTGAAAATAAGCTAAACTCGACGATCAAGATCGTGCTCTCAGACACATGAGGCGAATACATGAAATCTGAGTTTCATGATTTCTGTGAAAGAAATGGCATTGTTAGACAGTTAACTGCTTCATATACACTGGATGGTGTTATAGAAAGAAAGAATAGAACTTTGATTGAGATTATCAATTGTATGCTAATCAGTTCCGGACTAACTAAAAATTTGAGGGTGAAAACTTTGTGGTCTACTTGTCACAATTTGAATAAGATTTCTCAGAAGAAGAACAATCTGACACTCTATGAAGTTTGGAATGGCAAAAAACAAAACATATCCTATTTCAGAGTACGGGGCTGTTTGGCACATGTTCGACTTCCTGATAAAGATACTCCGAAGGTTAGATACACAGGAGTGGACTGCATTTTTATTGGTTATTCAACTACCATTAAAGCTTATAAGTTCTTAAATTTGGAGACACCTTCTCTTCATACTATGATCGAATCGGTCCACGCAAATTTCTTCAAGAATATATTTCAAAGAAAGATAAAAGAAAATGAAAGAATTTGACTATTTTGATACCTTCGCTCCGGTTCCACGTATCACCTCCATCAGACTTCTTATCGCCTTGGCTGCTATTCATAATCTGGTCATTCACCAGATGGATGTTAAAACAGCGTTCCTCAATGGTGATCTAGAGGAAGAAGTATATATGGAACATCCAGAAGGATTTATAACTCCTGGTCAAAACCATGAAGTTTGCAAGCTATTGAAATCTCTATATGGCTTGAAATAAGCTCTTAAGCAATGGCATGACAAATTTAGAAGCGTAATGCTTGCTGTTACTACTTAAATCTTGATCGGGACCACAGCTAGGAAATGAGCCTGCAAAATAGAACACAGAGTGACCACCGGGGATGTTCCGGTGGAGGCGGCTCCGATGCCAAAGTCAGAACGTCACTACTAGGGTAGAACTTTGAATAGCAGAAAATGCACTGAGTGCCTGTGTGTGAACTTGTGCGTGTACTTGAGGATTTTCCCATTATATAGGCCATTTCCAGACCCCTTTCTTCTTTCGAACTCTTTTCTGACTGATCCTTCACGTATTAGAGCCATGTTAGGACTCTCCTTCTAGCAATTGAGTCCTAAACGGCTTCTATCACTTCTTTTAGAATCCGTCCCAATACAGATTCCTTAGTCCACTCAAGGTCAACCATGCCACGTGTCATCAGTTGGTTGGGCGGATATATTTAGCTATATCATAATGCCCCCTACCTTTGACGGTTCCCTCGAGTGAACAGTTAAAGGCATATGGTGAAAAGACAGACCGAAGGCAGTTCAGCTATGAATTTTCCCTGTCTGTTATTCAGCGGATACTTTTTAGTATTCCACACTAAAAAATATGTGCTAGGGAGATTTGGTCGGGAGACCTGGTCGGACATTCTGCTCAGGAAACCTGGTCGGGAGCTCTGGTCGGAACTCCTGGTCGGGAGCTCTGGTCGGATCTCCTGGTCGGGATCTCTAGTCGGATTTCCTGGTCGGGATCGCTGTTGGACATCCTGGTCGGGATCTCTTGGTCAGGCCTTCTGCTCGGGAGCTTGGTCGAGAGTTCTGGTCGGACCTCCTGCTCGGGAGCTCTGGTCGGGCCCCCTGCTCGGGAGCTCTGGTCGGGCCCCCTGCTCGGGAGCTCCGGCCGGGCCTCCTCCTCGGGAGCTCCGGTCAGAACCCTGCTCGGGCAGTCTGTTCGTGAACCCTGCTCGGGAACCCTGCTCGTGCTGTCTATTCGGGAACCCTGCTCGTGCAGTCTGTTCGGATCCCTGCTCGGGCAAACTGCTCGGGCAATCTACTCGGGCAGCCTGTTCGGGAACTCTGCTCGGGCAGTCTGTTCGGGAACTCTGCTCGGGCAGTCTGTTCGGGAGTAGACCAATTATTGTGTTGCCACGTGTCAGGTGTAACGGTCCTTTAGCTACCAAAACTAAAGCGGTTAAATTTTGAATTTCAAATTTTAATGCTCCGGGAATCGCGCAAGACACGTGTCTTAAATACTGCCGCCTTTGTAGGGGAAGTTATTTCACCTCCCTTCTATATATTTGGGCTCCTCTCTTCATTTGCCCCCTGCTACTCACTCTCACTCTATTCGGGTTAACTTTAACAAGTAAGTTTCTCTTCTTTTCTTCTTGTTCGTCACATATCTATTTTCTTTTAGTAGCTCTCAATATCGTAGCTTCTATTAGAACATGTCTTCAACAACTTCGAGTAGTTCTTCGTCACCTTTGAGTAGTTCCACAGAAAACGATTCAGAAAGTGATTCAGAAAGTAGATCCTCACAAGTAGGTACTTCAACTCATAACAGTCAAGTAGGAACTTCTACTCCCCAAACCAGCACTTCGTTTCCCCGTAGAGATGCTCTTGGGGAAATTAAAGATGAAGCTGAAGATAAGTTTGATGAAGACACTTGGTTCACCGCAGATAAGAAGAGGAACAAGATGACAAAAGAAAGCATAGTCGAGCGTTTAGAAGAATGTCCTTTGCCTCCTCCCTTCTCTGCTCGGGTTCCTGCACTCCAAGAGCCTGCCAACTATGGTACGGACTTAGAAACAAGTGTCTACAAAGGCCAGATTAGGTCTGGCTATAGAATCCCAATGCACCCCTTTGCCGTCGCCTTTTTCAACCACTATAAAATGGCGCCATGTCAATTTGTGCCCAACGGGTGGAGGAAGCTAGTTGGCTTGATTTACCTTGTGCAAACCTCAGGGTATCCAGTGACGGTCCATGACTTCATGAGGTTATACCTTGAGGTATGCTTTGTAAAGAATGTGGCCAAAAGTGTTGGCTGGTATTATATTCACAACCGAATCAGAGTGATAAAGGGGGGTCCCAAATCCAACAAAGGTTGGCACCCCGATACTTCTTCATTCAGCGGCCAAGCGGCAAATGGGAGTTCCCAAGAAAGTGGAACGGTTTCTGTAAAGATTATGAAAAGAAAGGCTTCTTGGCTCCCAATGCTATGACAAAGAAACTGCTTGATCACATAAAGAGGAGGGGTGTTCTCAATATTGATGAACCCCTTACAGATCAAGAGATGCAGCATGCGGGGCTCATTCCTCCTGCCCCCGCTATGCCTGTTACTCCAACTCCTGTTTTAGAACCTCGAATTGTTCGAAGCCTAAGACTCAAGAACTGGCGATAGGAACATCGTCTTCTAGGACTCCAAGTCTAGGTAGAGTCTAAAGCCATGTTTATATATTTCTGTCCTTTCTTGTTGTGAACAAGTTATCTAACTCGGTTTTTGTTTTCTTACAGAAATGGCTGGCAAAGGAGAAGGTGCAAAAGGTGACTTTATAGGATTGCTGCAAAAGGCTTCGAAGGGGAAAAGGAAGGAGAGCACAGGGGAAGGTTCTTCCCCTCTTGTAAAAAGGCTTCACGCTCCTACTCCTCCAGTGCCTCCGCTTGTGGTTGAGGATATTTCCATTGACAAGGATCCAATTTTTTGTCCCAGATGGACCATTAAGAAAGGCGACTCGGGAATGCCCCACTCGCACGTCTCCGCTCAACACTTAACTCATGGGGTGTTGCCAAGTGATAAACTCATCTTGGAAAACCAGCCTCATGAGGCCTTTGCTATGGCGCACGTCCAAGCTGCTTACAACGTAATTTGAATTACTTCATTCTTTTTGGGCTGTCAATTAAACTCTCCCCGTTCTTCTACTATATAATCGTCTTCATCTCTCTTTTCTTTTCAGGCATACTGCTATAGCAGCCAAATGCAGGACAGGTTCGCTATGGCGATGGATGTGGCCCGCAACGCCGAGACTGACAAGAGAGCAACCGAAGGCAAGGTTGACAAACTTGACAAGGAGGTCAAGAACCTCAAGACGGAGAATGCTGATCTGCTTACTAACCTCAGTCGTCTTGAAAAAAGATGTGAGAAACTAAGGCATGAAAAGGCCGAGATCGGGAACAAGGCAATCCAGGCATTCCTTGATGGTACTGCTGGTGATGAATGGCTTCGGAAGCGGACAGAAGATGGGCTTTCCATCTTTCAGGAGGGCTTCCAAAAAGCCAAGGAGTTAACGGTGGCCAAGTATCCGAGCCTTTTCTTGGACGACATTGTGGTGCCCAGCTTTGAGTCGCCATCGGGGGAAACTGCCGCACCTACTAAAGCTGGAGATGCTATTTTTCCCGGGGAGAAAAGTGTCCGATTCGGGAATGCTCCTGCATCTTAGGACAATTTATCTTTATTCCCCTGTTTTGCAATTCCCATTTGATGTGCCCCCAGTACTTTTATTGCCTCAGAGGCTTGCAAATGGATATCTTTTTGTTTACCCCTTGATGGGTTTTATTTTTGCAATGGTGTTTTGAATCTTTCACATTTTGCTTACGTTTTACTTTGACGCGAACCCTTATCGTCAGCTCAGGGCTGGCAAAGAAGCCTCGCACTTACGCTTGGCTGAATTTTGAATTAACAAAACTGGGTGGGACGACGATCCCCCACATGGTTTTGCCGTTTCTCGGGCTAGAACTAAAGCTAGACCGTGTTAGGTAAGACTTGTGTCTTACCCAATCACATTGGGTGATACTTTGCTTGAGCAACATTCGTGGTTTTACTTGATCGAGCAGTCTATTCGGGCAGTCTGCTCGTGTATTGAATGTACGTTGTTCTTGGGAACATGGATATCGTTTTCTGAGCTAACCAATCATCGTTATGCTAATGTAAGCAATAACTCTTTCAAATAATGATAAAGATGTTAATATTGGGTAGACGGAACGATCTTCTTCAAATTGAAGAAGATTTTTATTACAACGGAAATAATTCATCTCTACTCTCCAACTATGTTCTATGCCAATTTCCCCCCAAAAAAGGAAAACGTCTTGTGACAGATACAAGATTCTGCTGGTAGTATTGCCTCAAGTTGTCAGCATTCCACATTCGCGGGATCGCTTCTCCTGAAAGTGTTTCCAGTGAATAAGTGCCTGGTTTAAGCACCTTCGATATCTTGTAAGGTCCTTCCCAGTTTGGCGACAACTTCCCCACAGCTGCCTTCGGGTTTGAAACTTCCAATTTTCTGAGGACTAGATCGCCAACTCTAAATATCCTCATTCGAACCCTTCGATTGTAGAATCGTGCAACTCGTTGTTTTGTTGAAATCATCCGATCTAAGGCTTGGGCTCGCACATCATCTAATAGATCCATATTTCCTCTAAGATTCTCCTCGTTTTCTGCCTCCAAAAATTGCAACACTCGAACCGTGGGGAGGCCCACTTCTACGGGTAGCAGCGCCTCTGTCCCGAAACACAGGAGAAATGGTGTCTCGCCTGTCACAGAATGGGGTGTTGTGCGGTATGCCCAAAGTACCTTAGGAAGCTCATCAACCCATGCCCCCTTAGCATCGTCCAGCTTTCTTTTCAACCCTTGAAGGATTGAGCGATTCATGTTCTCTGTCTGTCCATTGGATTGGGGATGAGCGACCGACGTAAAATGGAGATCAATAGAGAGACCTTCACAAAAGCTTCGAAAGTTAGAATTATCGAATTGCTTCCCATTATCTGTGATCAAAACCTTTGGAACCCCAAAGCGGCAGACAGCGTTCTTCCAGAAGAATTCTTTACATTTTGATGCCGTTATGGTGGCCAATGATTCGGCCTTAATCCATTTTATGAAATAGTCGATGGCGATTATCACAAATCGCCTTTGCCCAGTAGCCATCGGAAAGGGGCCCAAAATATCCATTCCCCACATTGCAAACGAAATTGGGAAAGTTAAGATACTTAGGGGCGCCGCCTGTGTATGCGTGAGTGGGGCGAATTTTTGACATCGGTCACATCTTTTCGTGAACTTAATCGCATCCTTCTGCATTTCAGGCCAGTAGTACCCTTGCCTCAATATTTTGTGCGCCAGATTTCTTTCACCCAAGTGTTGTCCGCAAATACCTTCATGAACCTCTTGTAACGCATAGCTTGCCTCTTTAAGGCTCAGGCATTTTAGGTACGGCAAGCTAAAAGACTTCTTGTATAGCACCCCGTCTACAAGAGCAAACCGAGCAGCTTTAGCACGTAAATTACGGGCTTCACTTCGCTGTAAAGGTAACGCTCCCGAGACGAGGTACTGAATAATTGGGTCCATCCAGCATGGTTCATACTCTACTACATCTACTTCCTTTGAGAGCTGGATACTTTTTTCTTGGAGGAACTCAATGTGTATTGCACGAGAGAACGCCGAAATATCCTCAGAAGTCAGTCTTGACAGTGAGTCTGCTTGGGCATTTTGGTCTCGCGATATGTGGCGGATGGCGAAATTCTTGAACTTAGCGGCTTCCGTCTTCACGGCCTGGAGATATAGGGCCATTCTATCATCTTTCGCTCCGTACTCTCCCAAGATATGATTCACAACTAACTGAGAATCGTTGTGGATGGAAAGAGAGTCGACTTTTAGAGAGTGTGCCAATCTTATTCTTGCTAGTAGCGCTTCGTACTCAGCTTCATTGTTTGATGCCTGGAAATTGAAGCGGAGGGCATACTCAATCACAAACTTCTCTGGGCTGATAAGTATAAGCCCGGCTCCACTACTCCCTACCTTGGAAGAGTCGTTAACATAAAGGAGCCAAGGATTCGAAACTTCTGAAAGAACCAACTGCGGGGGGTTTTCCGGTATTGTGCACTCAACAACAAAATCTGATAAGGCTTGAGCCTTAATTGCTGTACGGGGTTGGTACTTGATATCAAATTCACCCACTTCCACTGACCAGTTTACCAATCTCCCCGACGCATCAGGATTTTGGAGAACTTTCCCCAATGGCTGATCAGTCAACACAACGATGGTGTGCGACTGGAAGTATGGTCTCAGTTTTCTCGCCGATGAGACAAGGGCAAGGGCCACCTTGTCTATTCGAGGGTACCTCGTCTCCACGTCTTGTAAGACATTGCTCACGTAATAAACAGGTCTTTGCTTGCCTTCTTCTTCTTGGATTAAAACCATGATGACCGCTACTTCGCTAACCGATAAGTATAAGAACAAGTCTTCACCAGTAACTGGTTTTGTAAGAAGCGGCGGGGACGATAGATAATGCTTCAACTCTTCGAACGATTTTTGGCATTCTTCAGTCCACTCAAAATCTTTCGCCTTCCTGATAGCCTTAAAAAAGGCAAGGCATTTTTTCGCTGATTTGGACATGAACCTTCCTATAGAAGCCATTCTTCCTGTAAGCTCCTGAACCTACTTGATTGTCTTAGGCGACTTCATGGCATGAATAGCACCTATCTTCTCTGGGTTGGCTTCGATACCCCGCTGAGATACCATGAATCCTAAGAACTTCCCTGACGCTACACGAAACGCACACTTGAGTGGGTTTAGCTTCATGTTGTAAGCTCTCAGGATGTCAAAGGTTTCTTTGAGGTCTTTCACATGAGCCTCCGCTTCTACACTCTTTACCAGCATGTCATCCAAGTATACTTCCATATTTTTCCCGATTGAATCGCGGAAGATCATGTTAACGAGGCATTGATAAGTTGCCCCCGCATTCTTGAGTCCGAAAGGCATGACTTTGTAGCAATATAATCCCCATTCTATAATAAAGGAGGTTTTGGGAATATCGTCTACGCACATCTTGATCTGGTTGTAACCAGAATACTCATCCATAAAACTCAACAGCTCATGACCCGAAGTTGCATCAATCAATATATCAATTCGTGGTAGCGGGTAACTGTCCTTTGGGCAGGCCTTGTTGAGGTCAGTGAAGTCGATGCATATGCGCCAACGGTCGCTCGACTTGGGTACCATTACGACATTGGCGATCCAATCAGGATATGATATTTCCTCAATGAATCCGGCTGCCAACAACTTGTCAACTTCTTCCTCGATTTTTACCTGTCTTTCTGGAGTGAACGTCCTCTTCTTTTGCTTGACCGGCTTCTTGAGCGGGTCCACCTTCAATTTATGGGTGATCACTTTCGGATCAATCCCGGGCATATCCGATGCCGTCCAAGCGAAGATATCTGAGTAGCTTCGCAATAAGTCCACAAGCTTGAGCTTGAGGTCGTCTGACAAGACTGTCCCTACCCTTACCGTTTTCTCTTGATTTCCTGGATATAGCTCGATATCAATGAGGTCTTCAGCGGGCTTACCTCTCTCAACTTTGGTCTCATCCCTCAGATATTCAATCATGAGGGTTTCTTTGGCTCTGTTTCGGCATGATGCCATGTAGCACTGCCGAGCCACCACCTAGTCTCCCTTGACTTCCCCAACTCCATTCTCCGTGGGGAATTTCATTTTCATGTGGTATGTTGATACCACCGCCCTTAATTGGTTTAACGTTGTTCGTCCCAAAATTGCATTATAGGCCGAAAGAACGCGTACCACCACGAAATCTAGCATGAGCTTAGCTTGGGTCGGAGGGGCACCCACAGTCACTGGTAATGCAATAATTCCCTCGAAAGCAACAGGGTGGTTAGAGAAACCGTATAGAGGCGTATCTATCTTCCGTAAGCGGTCGGATGGGATGTTCATTTTTTGAAATGCTTCATAAAAAAGTACTTCCGTTGAGCTCCCATTATTTACGAGGATTCTTTTCATGTCGAAGTTTCCCACCCGAAGTGTAACTACCATAGGGTCGTCATGAGGTGTTCTTGTTTCTCCCACATCGTCATCAGAGAAGGATATTGTTGGGGCCAGTTCTTTCTTCTGCTTTTTAGTCGACGGTCCCACGGATGGCGCCAAAATGTTACTACTTAAATCTTGATCGGGACCACAGCTAGGAAATGAGCCTGCAAAATAGAACACAGAGTGACCACCAGGGATGTTCCGGTGGAGGCGGCTTCGATGCCAAAGTCAGAACGTCGCTACTAGGGTAGAACTCTGAATAGCAGAAAATGCACTAAGTGCCTGTGTGTGAACTTGTGCGTGTACCTGAGGATTTTCCCATTATATAGGCCATTTCCAGACCACTTTCTTCTTTCGAACTCTTTTCTAACTGATCCTTCACGTATTAGAGCCATGTTAGGACTCTCCTTCTAGCAATTGAGTCCTAAACGGCTTCTATAACCTCTTTTAGAATCCATCCCAATACAGATACCTTAGTCCACTCAAGGTCAACCATGCCACGTGTCATCAGTTGGTTGGGCGAATATATTTAGCAAATTCAGAGCTGGTTCTGGTGTTCTAATATGCCTATATGTTGATGACATGCTCATCTTTGGTACCGACATCGACAGGATTAATGAAGTCAATAACTTTCTTGCTTCAAATTTTAGTATGAAAGATCTTGGAGAGGCTGATATGATTCTTGGAATAAAGATGATAAGATCTCAGCATGGGATTGTTCTTACACAATCAAGTTATATTGAGAAGATCCTTAGAAGGTTCAATCATTACGATGATGATCCTGCTCTTACTCATATTGACTCGAGTGTCAAGTTGGTATGTAATAATGGGCAAGCTATTTATCAGCTTGAATATTCTCAGGTTGTTGGCAGTCTGATGTATGCCATGTGTTGTACAAGGGCAGATATAGCTTATGATGTTGGCACTCCGAGTAAGTATACAAGTAATCCAGGAAAAGAACACTGGAATGCTCTAATACGAGTTTTGAGGTACCTGAAGGGTACTATAAGCTATGGTCTCATTATGGTAGCTTCCCAGTTGTTATTGAGTGCTATAGTGATGCCACTTAGAATTCTAATAAAGATGATTCTATATATGTGACTGCATGGTTATTTTCGTTGGGTGGAGTTGCGATTTCTTGGAAATCAAAGATGCAGACATGTATTACACACTCCACTATGGAATCAGAATTTATTGCTTTATCCTCTACTGGAAAGGAAGCTGCTTGGCTGAGAAGCATTTTGGTTGATATTCCTATATGGAGTAAACCAGTCCCGCCTTTGACAATATATTGTGATAATAAGGCTGCTTTGCTTCGGGCAAGTAGTGAGTGCTATAATGGCAAATCTAGACAAGTTCGTCTAAAGCACAATCATGTGCGGAGGATCCTGGCTGATGGAATCATATCCATTCAATATGTGAAACCAAGTTTGAATTATCCTTTGTCAAAAGGCTTGGGAAGAGACTTAGTGTCTGAGACATCGAGGGGGATGGGTTTAAAGCCTATCGATTTTTAAGTTGTACATTATGGATACCCACCACAGTTGATTTTTATACTGGGTTTTGAATGGGAAAAACGAGTAATGTGACAACTAGTGATATACACAATGAAATGGATTTTCCTTCTATCCTCCCTATGATGTATGTGCATGTTCCTGCATGAGATAGAGGTTGCGATTATATCTCTTAATGAATCTATAGGCCAGTGGTTTTGGTTGGGGCTAGTAGGATAGCTCTTGATAGATTCACCGAATGACCTTGGTTAAATAGAGGTTGAGACTTAGTTCTCTTAATGAGTCCATAAACTTTGTGTTGGTGTGTGCAAGGTCACCCTTGATGGATTCACCGATCTGGGTGTGGAAGTGTGGCCGCTTCTTATAGGATTATTAAGGCTTTATAATCCTTAGACCACTCAGAGTGTTGGGATCAAGACACAGGGCCATAATGTGTCGGGCTTTAGTATTTCATCTCCGAAACATAAGTGTATGTGATGTATTTCTGATTTGTTAACATGGTTCTTAATTCAAGGCTTTGTCCATTAAGTTCCAAGATGAATCAAGGAATACCTCACTAGGCAATGGTTCAACCCAAAAGGTATCATTTGCTGATGTACATGACTGTGCCGATCAAGCATATCTTTTAAAATTTGAAACAAGTGGGGGTTTGTTGGAAATGTGTTTCAAATTTGACTATTTATATCTGAAAATAAAATAAAGTTCATTAAACTCTAGTTTTCAAAAAGATAAATTCCATGAACTTGAGACTAATTAAGTTTCCAAATGGTTTTATTCTTTGAACATTAATTTATTGAATGAATTTGAAGATTCATGAACTTAGGTTCATGTATACTCCTTAGATAAGATTAACCTATCTTTTAGTTCATTATATTTTATAGGATTCATTGATGAATCTTGAATTAGTATGGTTCAAAGAACTTGATAAGGTTCAAAGAACATACATTCTTCTACCACTATATAAAGGGATAAATGGTTGGAAGTTGAAAATAAGACAAGAGAAGAGATACCATCTTCACTTGAGAGAAAAGAAAATACTTGAACTAAAAACTTGTTTCAAACTTATGCTTGATTGATCGGAGGTGGATACACGATCCATTGTAAAGAAGTGCAACTCTCTTGGATGAACAGTGAATCTGGGCTTGGTTGAATCCCGAAGATAGAGCTGCCAAGTGAGTCTTCCGTTTGCACGTGGGAGAGGCTTCAACTATCTTCAAAAAGCGTACACGCCTCCAAGCCTTGGTTCTTTCATTATATTAGAGGCGTGTAAACACTTCTTGAAAATAGTTGAAGCCTCTCCCACGTGCAAACGGAAGACTAACTTAGCAGCTCTATCTTTTGGATTCAACCAAGCCTAGATTCACTGTTCATCCAAGAGAGTTGCATTTTTCTACAATGGATCGTTTATCCACCTCCGATCGATCAAAGCATAAGTTTGAAACAAGTTTTTAGTTCAAGTATTTTCTTCTCTCTCTAGTGAAGATGGTATCTCTTCTCTTGTCTTTTTTTCTCAACTTCCAACCCTTTACCCCTCTATATAGTGGTAGAAGAATGTATGTTCTTTGAACCTTATCAAGTTCTTTGAACCATACTAATTCAAGATTCATCAATGAATCTTGTAAATTACAATGAACTAAAAGATAGGTTAATCTTATCTAAGGTGCATACCTAAGTTCATGATTCTTCAAATTCATTTACAAAAATAATGTTCAAAGAATAAAACCATTTGAAAACTTAATAATTCTTAAGTTCATGTATATGTCTTGAAAAACTAAAGTTCAATGAACTTTATTTTATTTTTCATATATAAATAGCCAAATTTGAAACACATTTCCAACAAACCCCCACTTGTTGCAAATTTTAAAAGATATACTTGATCGGCACAGTACATCAGCAAATGGTACCTTTTGGGTTTGAACCATTGCCTAGTGAAGTATTCCTTGATTCATCTAGGAACTTAATGGACAAAACCTTGAATTAAGAACCATGTTAACAAATCAGAAATAAATCACATACACCTCTGTTTCGGAGATGAAGTACTAAAGCCCGACACATTATGGCCCTGTGTCTTGATCCCAACACTCTGAGTGCTCTAAGGATTATAAAGCCTTAATAATCCTATAGGAAGCGGCCACACTTCCACACCCAGATCGGTGAATCCATCAAGGGTGACCTTGCACACCCCAACACAAAGTTTATGGACTCATTAAGAGAACTAAGTCTCAACCTCCATTTAAACAAGGTCATTCGGTGAATCTATCAAGAGTTATCCTGCTAGCCCCAACCAAAACCCACTGGTCTATAGATTCATTAAGAGATATAATCGCAACCTATATCTCATGCAGGAACATGCACATACATCATAGGGAGGGCAGAATGAAAATTCATGTCATTATGTGCATCACTAGTTGTCACATTACTTGTTTTTCCCATTCAAAACCTAGGATAAAAATCAACTGGGTTGGGTATCCATAATGTACAACTTAAAAATCAATAGGCTTTAAACCCATCCCCCTCGATGTCTCAGACACTAAGTCTCTTCCCAAGCCTTTTGACAAAGGATTGGCCAAATTCGAACTTGATTTCACATATTGAATGGATATGATTCCATCAGCCAGGATCCTCCGCACATGATTATGCTTTAGACGAACTTGTCTAGATTTGCCATTATAGCATTCACTACTTGCCCGAAGCAAGGCAACCGTATTATCACAATATATTGTCAAAGGCGGGATTGGTTTACTCCATATAGGAATATCAACCAAAATGCTTCTCAGCCAATCAGTTTCCTCTCCAGCAGAGGATGAAGCAATAAATTTTGATTCCATGGGGGAGTGTGTAATACAGGTCTGCCTCTTCGATTTCCAAGAAATCACAGCTCCACCCAACGAAAATATCCATGCAGTCACAGATATAGAATCATCTTTATCATAATTCCAAGTGGCATCACTATAGCCCTCAATAAGAGCTGGGAAGCTACCATAATGCAGACCATAGCTTATAGTACCCTTTAGGTTCCTCAAAACTCGTATTAGAGTATTCCAGTGTTCTTTTCCTGGATTACTTGTATACTTACTCAGAGTGCCAACATCATAAGCTATATCTGCCCTTGTACAACACATGGCATACATAAGACTGCCAACAACCTGAGAATATTTAATCTGATTAATAGCTTGCCCATTATTACGTACCAACTTGTCACTCGAGTCAATAGGAGTAAGAGCAGGATCATCATCATAATGATTGAACCTTCTAAGGATCTTCTCAATATAACTTGATTGTGTAAGAACAATCCCATGCTGAGATCTTATTATCTTGATTCCAAGAATCATATCAGCCTCTCCAAGATCCTTCGTACTGAAATTTGAAGCAAGAAAATTCTTAGCTTTATTAATCCTGTCAATGTCGGTACCAAAGATAAGCATGTCATCAACATATAGGCATATTAGAACACCAGAACCAGCTCTGAATTTGCTGAATATGCATATATCTCCTCTATTGGCAACATAACCATTAGCAAGCATTATGCTTCTAAATTTCTCATGCTATTGCTTAGGAGCTTGTTTCAAGCCATATAGAGATTTCAATAGCTTGCAAAGCTCTTGACCAGGAGAAATAAATCTGAAGATTCCCAAAAGTCTTAGAAGCCCCATCTTGCATGGGCGCTAATTCTGAAGATTCCCAAAAGTCTATATATATATATATATATATGGGAGCTAATCCGTTGCTAGCGCTAGCAGCACTAGTACCGTCCGCTATATAATGTAGCGGACAGTGAATTATCGTCCGCTACATTATATAGCGGACGGCAAAACAGCGCTAGCAACGTGCTAGCGCTAGCAATGGATCACGACCATATATATATATATAAGAGTATTTATTCTGATGTTAAATTTGCACACCAACATAGTAAAGGTTTAGGCTGGTACCTATTCAGGTAATAATCTGATTTTGAGGGCTATTAGTATGGACCAAAATACCTTAATGTGTAATGTTCCAATGGAATACAAGAGTACCATTAGTGTCTACAAGTCAGACAAGTTTGCATCCTCTAATTTGTATAGCATCTTCCTTGCCTGATTCATTATCCGCAAATTCTAACTCCCACAGCTCACAAATGATCTAAATTTCCAAGTCCATCGTGCCACTCCTAACCCAATTTGGTAGTTGTGATCATACACCACACTGGAGTTATTTTAAACTTCCTTTTATTTTCTATTGTAATATAACATAGATTGTTGATTTTTCTTGGATTAAAGATTGTACCAAAGGTTACTTGAGTAGGTAGTTGTTAATGGTTGTTCTGGGTTTTGTCATTCAACAATTTTATCAACAAATTCTGGACTACAGGCAATTAATTTCTTAAAATTGCTAGAATTCTATGTTTCTTTTACAATTTTCTTTAATTTGTATGCCGACCTTATAAGAGATAGAAAGTCTTTGAATTATGAGGAGAGAAAGAGGGTCACGACTTGCGTTGGATTAGCTGCAAGTTATTATATGCAAGTTATTATCTTGTAAAATACTAATAACTTGGTTGCTTACGGATCCTATAAGGGTGAGCCTACGCCCCTCTATATACATTTGTTGCAAAAGGTGCGTATATCGAAAGCAATTTCAGATAAGTGACAATTACATTTTGAAAGTGGATCATTAGCCTTTAAGACATAGAATGCCTTTGGTTATGGCTAAGCCTAATCTGATTAGAGTTCAGAATAGTTTTTGTTTTGGTTTGAAACTAGAATTGTAAGTTCCTGAGTTCTGAGGGTAGTTGATCACTATTACTTTTTTGTGCAATTCACTTATTTTTTACGTGGCTTAGTTTCCTTAGTCTGAATTGACGAAAATGGAGAATTGTCATACAAGCAGTCTTTGCAAATCGATGACCAAAACCAAGGTTTAATATTTCATTCTTTAGAAGTTACTATTAAACGTTATAACACTATAAGTTTTACTGCATATGTGGCCCTGGCTGGAATACAACTCACACATGGTGAAGTTAAAACACGTCCAAAAGTGTCTGCAACATTACTCTGTAGTCTTAATTTTTGGCGTTTGCAAGTAACGATGCTAGGTAACAATGCTAATAGGATTATTAGGCTGCAAGCATATTACTCTGTTTATAATCCAGACATCATTCAAAAATTATAATATTTATGCTTGAACTTTTGATCATATATGTTTGATCTCTACTCTTTTTGGTCATTAAACGTAAAGCACATCAACAACAAACTATATTCTTTTATTTGTAGAAGAGATCACTTCTATAGTTATTTTTTAAGTTATGTGAGAGGGAGACAAAAGAGGGCTCCCAAAATTACAATTTAAGGTTTGTCTTTCCCTATTATTTCTTGGGCAAGAATGTTATTGACGTAATTTTTTTAAGATATTGGTTCAAAATTTAGTATTATGGGTAATTGAAAATCAAAGCAATACATGCAGATATAACAAAGGTTAATTAAATGCTAGACGCCATGGTATAGTTCTTTGAAGACGTTAGATCACGTACCATACTCTCCCTTTTTACTTTGCCTATCTTTAACTTTCACACCAACCTTAGATGTTTGTATAAATTATTAGTGTAGATTTGGTGAATTTGATTATCATCTTTGAAAAATGATGTCTTGACCGGTTATCATCAATACAAATTTTATCGTACTAAAGTTGTAAGCTAATTTATAAGAGAAGTTTATACACAACGTCAAGTATAATCTTCAATGCGTAAATATGCATTAGCACTTAATACTCGCTATCTGTTTTTGTTTGTTGGAATTCTTCATCCACTATTTTATAGCTCATGATTGACAATTAGATTAAATTGCATACCGTCCCGTGCAAATACGGGTGCATTGGCTAGTCTATATAAAACACAGAAAGTGATTCATACTGCCACTTATCAAAGAAAACAATGGGTTCGTACAGCCATCATATCCGACTTAAATAGTTGGCAACTCCTCACATAAGCATGCTGATTCATAATAAAAAAACATATCAACATCCAAACTCAAAACAACTTTGTGAACTATGCATTGAAACTGTATAATATATTCCTAACACAAGGCCGCTTAGCCTTAACCATATCTCAGCAAAAATCCCTGGGAAATACTCGATATCGTAGTATGCTTCACTCATATATATGTGTGTGGACATAAACAACCAATATATATGTATGTATACGTACATTAAGAGAAGTCTGCTTTATTCAAGATACGAAATGGCAAATGTGATGTAATTGTGTTCCTACAGAAAAAATCAGTAATAATGTTGTGAAATGACTGTCTTCTCCACCAGCACCAGGTTGTGGATGATGTGGCTCATTATATGATCGTGAATGCTCCAGAAATAGAATTTCTGACATAAACGAGTGAGAGTTTGCAACTGAAGCAGTGCCATGAAATCAATGAAACAAACACTTAATGCTCAAAAGGGAATGTCTATTGCACACCATATGATGCTTTTTCACTCTCATTTGTGTTGCTAAAAAGTGCAGTAGAGACAAAATATTAACCTTTTAGAGCAAAGGAGGTGTGGACATTCCTTACTTGTAATCTACTAGACGACAGTTGCTAACCAATTGTGGTCTAGGCTCAAGTTCAGGTTGGCTTACAGCATTAAAATAATAAGGACCTCCCTTTGAAACGGGAAACTCCTTATGCAGCAACTCCTCCGTGAGTGCTGTTCATTCTTAATAGTACGCTACAACAAACTAATTGTCTCTGAGTAGAAACATAGGTATACAGTTACATTTCTACATTTTTACAAGCTGTCATTAGGTAAACCTACGAGAAAACAATAGGTTTCCTACATGATAGGTAAATACCAAAGATATCCAAAAATTTTGCCCAGAAGCAGGAAACAAACTTGTGTAATCCTGAGAAAACATAACGTTTCCTAGATAACAAGCAATAAAAAGGGAAAGAGGAGAGGGGTCAGGGCGAGGGGGAAGGGGTGAGAAAGAACTATAACTGTAAACATGGGATGAATACTCCTCACATAAGAATTGACCCCAATGCCGTCACATCTGCTCCATGTTATCCTGCAGGGAAATGTCGAAGAAGAAAAATGTCAGTTCACCAAAGATAATTGAAGTAGAAAATCTTCACGTGATAATGACCATTAACAATACCTATTTTGAACATGGATGGAAGAAAAGTGATAACGCTGAAGAAGGCACGCAGCCTTCCATATTCAACTATGTAAATTTAATGTTTTGCCTATCCTTAATTTGGCTAGGCGGCGGCGGCGGTGGGGGGATGGATTTCCTAAATAGCCTATTGCATTTCCTCCGGAACCCTGCCAGTATGGCATGAGCCGGGGTAGAAGGGGTAGAATTCACCTTTGTATCAGACTAGGTATTGCCACAATAGTGTGTCAACTAAACATTATTCTTTAGAATTTATTTATTGTACTCCGCCTGATGCCCTTTTACTTCTACGCATAATTTAAGTATAGGATCAGCTATTTGAGGTGAAAACTTCAGTATTTCAGTTACCCCCTCTGGGCCTCTTTCTAGTGAGTTATCACTCACCATAAAAGAAAAAGGTAAATTGAGCTTAGGATCGGAAAGGATTTTATGCAATCATATAAATATAGCCTTAGCCTTATAAGTACAGACGGCCACACACAAATACACACATATATAGTTGTATGAAAACTTAAGAACATTTACTTAGTAGTAATGTTCGTCTTCATTGTCCATATGATGAACTAAAATTAGAGGAATAAAAAAAACAAAAAATTTAACAGGACTAAATAAAATATGCATCTATGCAAAACAATGCTTCAGTTTTTCTTTTACATATTCCATTCTTCTAATAAACCAATAAATAACTCTTGTAAGAACAATTGCATATCAAAGAAAGAGAAATTTAAAGACAAAATATAGGATACTATTGTTCTGGGCTTGCTCACACATTACCAATTAATGATTGTTAAATGTTAAAGATTGTATTAACATCTAGCAACTTATTGCAATAAATCCTCTCCATTACTTCAGGAATGGAAATCAACGTGTACTTCCAATGACTCACCCAGCAGTTGGGGACTGTGGATTATATAGGGACAGTTTTGGGGCGGACAGCCGATACATGATCTAGATATGTGCAAACTCGACTAACAGGACAGGACTCTGATTGAACTGGACTATTCACAACATTGTAACACCACTCTTGAAGACCAACTCGGCACATTGCAATATAGGGTACGCTTTTCAGCTTTCTCCACCTACTCTTCCTGATATAGAGTTGTGTTTCCATCTTATTTTAGATGTTTTACAACTGTCTTCACCAACTTATGCAGACAACAAGAATCTTAAAGAGTCTCTTTAATAACGAAATGATGTTTAAAAAAGCTATCTGCTATTGTATTTGCTTTACTTTCTATTTTCTCATTTCTATAACTGTTTGAGAGAGACGGATTTTTAGACTTCATTTGTTTGGTGAGATTGCCTCAACCAATTTTCATTTTGCTATTTGATAGCAAAGTAAACTTATCGATAAGCGTGTCAAAGGGGCATAAACAGACTTCAAAGCTCCACGACAATACAGTTTCCAAGATTAAAAGAGATGCAATAGGGATTCGCTGCCCCACAGCAATATAAACAAGACTCCGTTGGTCATAGCCCGACTTACCTTTAAATGACCAGTCCTGTCCCAGTTGATCAAATACCCATGGACATTGTCAACTTAAATATTTAGCAGAAAGCAACTAGAGGGATCAAAGGCAGCAGAAGTTCCTACAATATGATCTATATTAGCACTACAAGAAAAAACCGTATATGTAACTTCGGATCCTTTCAGCCCAAAATCATATGAATCTAACATGAATCGTCCATAATGTGCTGATTCACTGGAGGTCATATCATATTTAGCTTAAAGATACATAATAGATATCGCTTCAGATTCCAGTTAACATTTTTTCTAGACCCAAATCAGGGGAGCTAAACAGCCTTTTTGCCGCTTCTCGATGGCTCCAAATGCTTAGAAAAACATATAGAAACAGGGGATTTTGTATTTCAATCAGGTCTAGCCTCACCAGAAGGATAAACCAAGGTACAAAGCACCAACAGAAAAAGCAGATTTCAATCTTTACAGTTAGAAACAAACTTCCTATACGAAAACATAACACAAACGATATTTGTACTACAGACATGGGGTGTTGGCACTGACATTGGGTGACTGACACACAAACCCTTTTTGATGACATGGGAATATCTGGCAAAGTAAAAACTTGATATCTCCAAAAGATAACTAAAAGTATCCTTTTCATGTCTTCCTCCCAGTGAAACAGTACCAGCTATAAAATTTCTACAGCTTATTTAAGTGAAAAATGGCGTAGTTTCTTTCTAAAGGAAGCAGCTAAGAAGCACGGACACGGGTGCGGATACGATACGGGTGCGGGTGCGGATACGGGGATAGGGCATTTTTGAAAATTTTAGGATACGGGTGCGGCGGGGATACGGCAAATATTTTATATTTTATATATATATATATATACACACACACGTAATTTTACTATGTACACCTAGTATTAAATTTCTAAATAATTTGAATCAGACATTAAATTGATGAACCACTGCTTTAAGCCTTTAAGTTATTAACACATTGAAAACACTACATTGATTATAAGTTGGTTCAGTGGTTCCAATTTACTGAGAAGTTAGAACTTTCTACTATTATTTCTCTCCATTAAAATCCACGTCCAAGTCACAACATAAGGTAGTAGCAAAGAGAATTTGAAGACAGAAGGAACTTTCTACCATTATTTCTCTCTCTCTCTCTCTCTCTCTAAGACTCCCCAATTCAATCTACCCTAATTAGGTAAGTTACAATTATTTCTTTATGTTTTCACCCCAAAAAAATGAGGTTCTATGTTTCAACCCCCAAAACATCCTTTGAAAATTATGTTTTTGACCCATAAGTATCGGAGCCACACCCGAATTTCGGAAAATAAAGAAAATAAAAGGAAAAGAATGGGTGCGCACCCAACACGCACCCGAGCCGCACCCGCACCCGACGCGCACCCGACCCCGATACTTCCCCCCTTTTGAAGCACCCGTGCTTCATAGGGAAGCAGTTTAAGGAATTTTAGATATTTAACAAGAACTTTACGAGACCAGTCAGGACAACAATAAAGGTGGCACTAACTGTCAGCACTTCTACAACGACCACAGAGACTCAAGCTTTTATCGATAGGTTCCGACGTATGTCGTGCATAAATGTGAGAGACACTTGATTGTAGAGTTGCAGTGTCCTACATATCAGCTTTTACGGGTAGGACCATTGGACCGACTGAGTAAATAGGATGGTCTGACATCCCTGCATTTTTGGCAAATCGTTGCTGTCATCGGGTATTTGCTGCTAGATCAAATTCCAGTTTCCCGGTGATAATAAGTGTTGGTATTGGTTTGGTTGAAAACAAAGCTCATGCACAAGAGAGCCTTATCTTTCCAAGTTCTTGGTAAAATATTTGCGACCTGAATCGACTCTTCATGGCTTTGAGATGGTGGAAAGTGTAAGGTTACTTGTTGCTCTAAGAGCTAACGCTATCAGAGAACAACATCACGTGTATACTCCCCCATGTGCAAGCCCCCATTTGCACGTGGAGAGACAACTCCAGGAGAGATAGTTCAATCTGAATTGTGACAAGTGGACAAAAACATGCTGGCAAATGTACTAAAACATACAAATGGCCCACATGCAAGACTCCAAACAAACATTGTGGCAAATAAAGGTGAATTTATAACAAGGAAAACTCAAGCCACAAGTACCGAAACCCAGAGCTGGCCCAACCATGGCGTTGATACCATGGCAAGTAACCACTTACCTAGCTTTAGAATGTATATCATTGCGTTTAACCATAAAATATAGATTGGAGCATTTCTTTTGGCGTCTGATGTGGCTGCCGTGGTGGCCATACTGAATTATGGCTCTGGGGAGGGGGCGCGTGTCTGGAGGAGTCTTTGTAGGCAAGGCCTGCAGTCTGAGTTGGGCAGCAGCTAATGGTGATTGCAGAGTTATCTCATTATATGTTTAGCTGTCGCAATAGCTTGGGTTGTGTGAAGTTGCTGAGTGGTAGGAACTCAAGGTTATAGGTCGATGCTCAAAATACGTTTAGATCTATGCGCAGGCGTGAGGACTGGCTAGGATGATGTCGTCAGCCTGCTTCCACTTGAAGCTAACTGACGAGATCTATGAGGCTGGTTGGTCAGGTTACCGCTGTACCTATATCCAACCCAACTCTGGCCATTTATTATTGGAGGAAAGACCTCAAATTCATTGACAGGGGCAAATGATTAAAGCAACTAATAAGCAAGTTCAGTACATTCCTCCAAAGTCTAAAGCAAACTTCACATGTATCAAAGAATTTTACTAGAAGTAATCAGATAGTCAAACTTAATTCTTAACCAAACAGTCTGGATCTCTCCGGTAGATAAAATCGAGTCAACCGACAGTATGGTAAATTACTTAACATAATAGAAGGATATCACCCATATATGAGAAATGATGAAGTTCCAAGAATGATAAGAACCTAGCATAAAATAGTAAAGAATGTATAACAAGCAGCATACTTCACAGAAACATATCTGCGTGAGCTTCATAACATCAAATGTTTCATAAAGGTAAAATATATTAGAGTATATTCTGAAGTAAAGGGTATAACACAAATTTATAGATATAAACATTTACTGAAACTACCGGAGAAGGAATCACCGGCAGGTGATCACCATCTGAATCCTGAGGTTGTAGAGGCCCCTGGAAACCACCTTTATTATCACCAAGAAGCTCACATGCCGCTTTCTCAAGGAAGTCCTGAGCAGCAGTTCGAACAGATTGTTTCTCCATTGACTGGCATTTTCTCTTCTTGTGAACATTACTCTCCAAGTACTTCATCTTTGGCCCCTCCCCTCTGCTGATTTCCCTCATGCTTTGTCTCTGCTCTGCACAATGAAGTATCTTATTGAACAACCGAATATTGGAGAGAAAGTTAAAGCCACAAATGAGAAGAACTGAACCACCTACCTGGCGTAAGATGAGGTAAAGAATGCTCAATAAAACGAGTTGCTGCCTGGGAATTTAAGGTAGCCAAAGGTCGCAGTGGTGCTTCAAAGGCAGTCAAAAAGTTTAATACTATCAGTGCATAAGATATTAAAAACAAATCAATCCCCATGAAGAACTAATCTTGAAAATAACTTGCAGTCCATATTAAAATGTGAAAACGACAAATTCCTGGGCTTAGGTGACATGCAGATTAAAGAGCCCCTTCTCTCAGAGATAGGGACTGTATCTTCCCACTTTCTTCAGAAGTATCATAAGCAAATTATTTGACATGGCATTAAACTAGTGTTTGAAATGATCAATACCTTTACTCAAGTCTATGAATCTTTCCAGTTTTTCTTGGTACAGACTTAATCTCTCCTACATACACAAACACAAAAAAACAATAACAATATCACCATTAGGGGAAAAAAAAGGAAAACAATCACATGCACTGAAATAAAAAACAAAGAGCGGAAATCTATTTCCTTCATTCATCCCAAAAATTGAATCTCATGTGGCGCGTTATGTTCCATGCCATTTACAACACGAGCCCAGCATTTTCACATACTTTAGTGATAGAGTTTCACCGAACGAAAATCTGAAAACAGTGACCCTACTTATTTAATTAAAAAAGAAAGAGACTAACCAGCTCCGATTTGACAGGGTGGTCATCTGGGTGAACACCACTGCATCTTAAATTCACTGAAAGAAGAAAGAAACACATACATTAAAGTCGGGGTAGATTAAAACAAAAAATAAAAAGAATCAAATTCAACCACTTACGTGTGTAGAGAGTGGTGGTGGCTTTGGCAAGCAAGAGGAGGGATTGGGCCCGTTCCAGAGGGTCCAATCTGGCGAGGACTTCGGGCTTGCATAGCGCCACGAACTCGGCGAACTGGGCTTCGAACTCGTCGAGGTTGTTGGACGTTCTCCTCACGGCCTCCATCACTGCTTCCGGTATCACATCCATTCCTTTTTCAACCGAAACTGACAATTCGAGCAACTCTTTCTCTCGAGTGGGATCTGTGTACGTGTGTGTGGTGTTTGTCCGCGTGTTGCGTGTGTGTGCTGATGTGTGTTTGTGATTATGATGATGGAGGCGGCAGATTGGTGGGGAGATGGGTGCCGGCGGTCTTACATTTTACTGGCAACACAACTATGAGAGTTTATAGTTTAGGGATTCTTTTTTTCTTTTTGATATATATATATACATGCTTGTTGTAAATCATTTCTGGACAGTCATGTCTTCCATTAATTACATCAATAACAATTATATTCTCTATTTATGACTTCTTTTTAAATTTGATTAAAATAAAATGAGCATTGAATAATGAACATGTTATTGGGAAATGGAAAGTCTCGTGACAAAGAAAAATACAAATAAAGAAATCCCTTTATTCCCTTTCTAATTTGGTTGAAATGAAATAAACATTGGATAATGAATATTCTCTAAATATTGGGTAATGAGAACTGTGATATATTTTCTTTTTCTTGCAATTTTATGTTAGTAAACAATTAAATAATTGGAAAACTGGAAAAAAATACAAAGAAACTGAAATACGTGAAAAATCAGTTAAGAAACAAAAAATTGTTGAAAAAAAATGAAAAACAAGGTTAATATGCATCAAAAATGGAAAAAAAAAAAAAACAAGGCTTAAATACTGCGTAAATTAACAACAATTTTATACAGAAATTGTACTGCTTTTTAAAGCGAGATTACTGACTATTGAGAACAAAGAAGAACCATGGTACTAGGCATGCAAAATATGCGGCAAGAAAGTTACAATCACATAAAAAGGACAAGCTTGTAAGGATGAGAAATGTGAATTTCCAATATCTTATGAATCAAGGTAAATTAGGAAAATTAAGAATATTTGTTTATTTTAATAGAAAAATTGTTGATTCAATGATATTGATAAAAACAGGTACATGCTGAAACTGGTTGTAATTGGAGACATTCAACAGACAATCATAATATTGTTCGACGCAAATAAAATTTAAATTGGATGTCCAGTCTCAAAATTGATACAATCAAAGAAGCTACACAAATTCATAACTATTTGCCTTATAAAAATTTAGGCAAAAACTACGTCTAACACTAAAAATTACACGCATAATGGGAAGAATCTTGAGAAAATGGAAGGAAAAGAATTCAGCTTCATCATTACAATGGACAAAAAGATCGAAAATGACAGAATCCAAGTAAGGCTGATAGCACGTGAAGTTCAAATAATATATTATCCAACACAAGAAAATGATGGAAATCATCAAATGACAGTTGATGATCCAGTGCGCAAAAAAGAAGATCACTTTAATGAAGGCTAAAATGATATTATATAATAAAGTAAAACTACATCTTCTCATTCTACATGCTAAAAGTTAAGAGTCTATTGCATGCATCATGAATGACTCTCATAACAAAAAATTATTGATTTTATGCACATTCCTATATATTGTTTTAAAACGTACATTATTAAAATCCTATATATTGTTTTTATGTATAACATTCCTATATATTGTTTTTATGTATAATTGATTTATATACACATGCATAGTAATTGTCTATATTGTAAGTGTTGGTTTGTGGTTTGGATGTACATAAAGTTTCAAACAACTTCTCATTGATTGTTCGCTAAAAATCCCCTTTCCCTCTTTTGGTGTTTAAAGAGAAAAGGAACTGGCCTCCTCCCTCAATGCCGCAATCAATAGACAATAGTTCTCTCTTTGTAAACTTCTTTGTTTAAACCAAAAAAGGAAAAGAAAAAAAAAATTTGTCTTTCTAAGGCTTTGAGTTCTTCTTTCTTGTTTATTATTCAATGGAATTCTTTTTTTAAAATAAAAAAAAAATCTTTATTTTTGTCTTCTCATGATGAATAGGAAAAAAAAATATTAGAAAGCTCACATAACCAAACCAAACTACAATAAAATAATGAAAATTATAAATCTTAACTATACCACAAACCAATCTAACAGATTATATAAACAAAGACGTAGATTGATTCTTCTAGTTTCTCCATTTACTTTTATTTTCAACAGTAACATCAAACATTTCTTCAATTCAGAAGCCTGCAAAGAAGATTTCCAAATATTGATCACAATTGCAAACATCAAATATAGATTTCTTCTAAAACAAGTCACAAAATAAATAAGAACATAATTGAATTATATTATTTGACCCAAAAAAGCTAATAATATCACTTCAAAAATTAATATCGACCACATCCACGTGTAACGCACGTACTCCATACTAGTTTAAAAAAAATGATGAAGTTGGATGATGTTTTTCTTTATTTATTTTCTTAAAATACATTACTAATAGTTTGTGATCACAAAATCGCACAAGCATCGCGTGTGTGGGCCTGTGCAATAAGTAAGAATTTAGATTCCAATAATTTTGTAGCTATATTTTGAAAATCTCATATATAAAAAGAATGATAATTTTGGTGTAACCTCCCCTTTTGGTGTAACATAACTATCTACTAAAATGTTAACATTTGGCATTCTATATATAAATTATTTTTTTAATAAAAAAAACACAAGATAAAAGTTTAAATATCTCTCTATACTATATATAAAAAGAATACGACCATTTTTGTATTATATATTTACCTACCTAAAATGTTAACACTTAGGCTAGGTTTGATAAAAAAAAATTCCTCTTTTTTTTTCAGTTTTTAAAAACTGAAAAAAAAGGAGCGTTTGGTAACCATTTTTTTTTCAGTTTAAAAACCAGTTTTTAAACTGAAGAGTAAAAAAAAAAACTCCAGAAACTGGTTTTTTTTTTCACTTTTGGTTTTTTTTTCTTAGACCACCACCACCACCACCCTCCCACCGCCAGCAGCCACCTCAGGCGACCACCGCCGGAGACTGCCGGCAGCCACCTCCTGCTGCCGGCGACCACCTCCGGCCGCCGGAGACTATCGGCAGCCACCTCCGGCCGCCGGCGACCACCGCCGGAGACTGCCGGCCACCACCGCCGGCGACTGCCGGCAGCCACCTCCGGCCGCCGGCCACCACCACCACCACCGGCCACCACCACTACACCCCACCACCGCCACCGCAAACCACCAAAAAAAAAAAAAGTAAAAAAAAAAGGGGTTACCAAACATTTAAAAAAAAAAGGGGTTAACAAACACCCACTTATTTTTATAAAAAAAAAAATAAGCTGCTCTTTAAAAAACTGCTCTTTAAAAACTGAAAACCAAAAAAAAAAATTTGTCAAACGAACCCTTAACATTCTATAGTTTTTTTTTTTGTTTGAAAAATGACAAAAAAATCAAAGCTTAAATAATACAGAGTAATAATTATCTATAAGGACATGTTTTATTGGGAAATGAACAAATGTAACGTGTGCAAGGAAAAAGGTGGTCCGCAGTTCGCTACACTATGTAGCGGACGACTTTTGATCTTACATGATATTAAATCAAAAGTTGTCTGTTACATAATGTAGCAGACCGATACTTTTCCACAAAAAGGACATGGATCTAAGGGCATTTTGGATAAAATGACTGTCCGCTACATCGGATTTTTTTTTCTTTTTATAAAAGAAACTAGATATGGTATGTCCTTCCTTTATGGATGGATGGCGAGATGGCACGGGCAACTTAGCTAAAGTTGCCGGTACGGGCAACTTTGGCTAAGTTGCCCACGCGATCTGGCCGTTCATCGGTAATTTGTCGACGGTCCATATCTTTTTTTTTTGCGTCTTGTTTAAGTTCTTCCACCACATAATGTAACGGATAATATTTTGACAAAAATACCCTCAAACTTGAGGGAAATACAGCGTTGCTACAGCGCCCGTCCATCCGCTACGGATCTGGATCCACTGCTGTGGCTAGGGTTACAGCAGTGGTGCTGTAGCCCCGGTCACAGCCGTCCGATCAAGTTCTGTGGGAGAGAACGGTCAAGATGAAGCCACGTCAGCCAATATTTAATCCCAATTAAACACTGCTTTCTCTCTCCAAGCCAGACTCTCTCTTTCCCCAATTCTCTCCAATTCCATCGACTCCTCCCCGCCCTCCACTTCCCGGCGACGACTCCTCTGCGGCTCCACTTTCTGGCGAAGACACGGCGACGACACATTCACCTTACGGCAACGACGTAAGGTGAAACCAAGCGTCTCTCTCCCTCTTCGATTCCTTCTAACGGCAGTGATGTCACCTCCACCCCCTCCACCTTCCGGCAACGACGACGATGAACAAGAGGGGAGGAGATTGATTGGGAGGAGCTGCTCAACTCGTGGGAGGTGAGCCGAAGTCAGTTTCAAAGTCAAACTTGGGTGATTCACAAGGTTTTTTCGGAGCAAAGTTGGATTCTTTCTGTGGGTATAAGATGGTTGTAATTAATTCGTATGTTTTACCTATATTATTTTTCAACCTCTTTGAAATTTGAGTTCTTTAGTTACTTTTTTTGGTTTGTTTTCATGGTTGATTCCTTCATTGAATCCTGTAAAGATGGATCTGAGTTCTTGGTGTAGACCTTGAGAAGCCATGAGCACAATCTTGGACCCATGACTAACCGCAGAGGTGTTGCAGCAATAAGGTGGAGGTGTCGCTGCCATAAGATGGAGGTACTTCCGCCGGAAGGTGCCGTCAGGCTACGGTTTGGAGGAGAAAGGGACGATTGTTGCCAATAAATCGATTTCAGCACATGGAGAGAGAGGAAGTTGTCATCAAGTGTTTGATTTAAGTACCTATGGATCGCCGTCGCCGGATTTTGAGGTGTCGTCGTCGCCGCCGTAGAGAGAGAGAGAGAGAGACGATGGGTTTGGCGTGAGAAGGTTGGGTCAGCAGAGAGTTAAGGGGAAGAGTAAATGGCTGGATGATGTGGCTTCATCTGGACCGTTCTCTCTCACCTAACTTGATCGGACGGCTGTGACTGGGGCTACAGCATGCCTGCTGTAACCCTAGCCACAGCAGGCGATCAGGATCCATCCGCTACATAATGTAGCGGATGATGGGGCGACAGTGCTTTCTCTTTTCAGTTCACACTACCAAGAACTCGTCCACCATCACCCACCATTCCTCAAGCTCACAAATGTAATGGTATGGTTAATTAACATAAAATTCTTCCCCTGAGGCTAGCTCTAGGATCAATTTATTCGTTTGAGGAAGGATGTCGAAGTTGGGGCTTGCGGGGTCAAATGGCAGAAGAGGAGAAGGAGGCGGCGGCGGAGTCGATGATGGACCACATCGCAGCGTCGTCTAGGTCCTTGTCATCAATGGCGTAATTGATCGCGATGCCATTTATGCCGACGAAGCTGCAATAAATGAAATTAGGGTTTCGAAGCTAGACAATTGGATGGGTGGTTCCTTATGGTTGAATGAAATTGGCAGAGGACTCATGTTTTCACAAGCAGAGATGGTTTCGCGCTAATGGGAAGCCCAACCAACTTCAACGGAAGACTTGGATCCTACCCTATCAGAGAAATTGGAAGGTTTAGTGCGGAACAATTTCAAGCACCATATTCAGGGAATAGTGTATCCTTCACTCTCGGTCTCCCACACAGCGAAAACCTATCCATGCCCGGGACCCATCAAAGTTTTCTCCCAAATCAAAACATGTAGTTAGGAAGAGGAGTAGAAATTGGTGAAACAAATGAGCTTGGTGTGATAAACACTTCCAGAGCAGTGATTCCCCACGCTTCCCATTAGCGTGGGGAATCACTGCTCTGGAAGTCCTCTTCTTCTTGGTAGAGTCGCAGCAGAGAAAAGAATAGGCAGTGGGTGCGTTTTGGCCAGCTGATGCCATTGCCCATGTTGTTCAATCTCTTTATTTAGCGAGAGAGAGAGAGAGAGAAGAACACAGCTTGTTCAAAAGAATTGTCGTCCGCTACATTATGTAGTGGCCGAGCACTCCAGCATATGTACTTCCCTCAATCTTGAGGGTATTTTTGTCAAAATATTGTCTGCTACATTATGTGGCAGACGAACTTAAACAAAAAGCAAAAAAAAGATCTGAACCATCCACAAATTGCGATTGACGACCATATCGCGTGAGTAATTTAGCCGAAGTTGCCTGCGCGATCAACGGATCAGCTATATATATATATATATATATCACCATCTATGGTCCTGACAAAACTCTCATCTTATCTTCTCTTTAATTTTTAATTTTTACTTTTAGAGCTAATGCCAAAATTGTACCCTAAAGTATCACCATAGTACAACTTTAATACCGGACATTTCAAGTGTGCCAAAAAAGTACCTAAGTTTGAGAAAAATGACCCTAATCAGTAGTATCGGTAACGGACTCCAACGGCTATTAAATTTTATCAAGGACAAATGTGCCAATAACTGAAAAATAAATCTTAAAAGACACGTGGCACAATCACCACCTTTCAATTTTCTCTTTCTTAATTTAATCACTATAAAACAAATCTCTCTCTCTCTCTCACTCACACACACACACACACACCCCCTACCCACCCACCCCCAGCATCACCCACCAATACCACCGCAAAATGCCAGAACCACCATCTTCACCTCCCTCTTATCCCTTCTCTTCATCCTCTCCATACCCCACCACCCTCCATCCTACTTATCCTTCTCCATACCCCCAGCCACAGAGATCTCAGTGGGTACCTGAACAAAAATGGAGGCCGGGGTGACAACACGACGAGGAAAGGACGACGACAGAAAAACAGGCAGCAGAAGGATGACACAATCTGAGAACTCTACCGCCGGCGAAGAGAAGACCACGACCACGGTCAGATACATGAACCAGCAGCCATGGTCACGGTGTAGACCAACAGATCTTGCCGCTTGCCTCTGCCCTGACACCGACGGCTTCTCCAACGTCATCATGTTCCCGGACGTCCGCCCCACGGCGGCACTGACATGGTTTGTAAGGATGTCTATACTTTCGTTTACCTCCTGAAAAACCAATACTTTATCTACCTTGACCAGTGGCGGAGCCAGGATTTCATCCCAGGGGGGGCTAAAAATATATCGAATGAGATAAATATTTTTATAAGTAAAATAGCACACAAAAACAAAGTGCACTTTTCGACCAATACGCTCGTCGAACTTTATCTCGAACATTAGGACCATAATCCAAAATATTCGGACGCAACCCAGGATCTGAAATAAGCTCATCAGAATTGAACTCATTGCTAGCTCTGCTTGAATGTCCGGAATGAATATCACGATACACAATGGGAACCTTGTCCGTTACTGTTGGAATCGGAGACTCATTCTTATTAGACTGCAATAATTCTTCCACCTTTGCTTTCTTTTTAAAGAACCTTTCCATTCTGAAAAAAATATATTTTATTTTAAGTATCAATCCATCAATTATCAATCAAATAACCTAGTTAATTACAAATATTTTATTCTTTTACTTTTCCAGTCATGTTTTATTATCGCGTTAACCTAATTAACTTAATTTCAACCCACCATTCAACTAAATCACATATCCGACATCTCAATCCAATTGGGTCCCATCATCCATCAACCATCTCAATTCTCAATTCTCAAATGCTCAATGCACAATTAACAACATATAATCAGCATGAAAATAATCTCAATTTTTAAATACACAATTAACACAACCTAAAATTATCAATCAAATAATCAATGCTCAAATGGAATAAAAATCCAATTGGGTCCCATCCTCCATCAACAATCTCAAATCTAAGTGCTCAATGCACGATTAACATCCATAAAGCATCAATTAATAATCTAAATTATCAAATACACAACTAACAACCTAAAATTGTTAATCAAATAATCAATTCTCAATAGCAAAAGAAATTGTTCAAAATGCACACTGACCTCAGTCCTCAGAAATCAGAACGGCGTCGCCGGAGTTGGGTGGGGACTGGCCAACTTAGAGGTGAACTTAGATCTGCCAAATCTGATCTGGCCGGAGTTGGGTGGGGACTGGCCGGAGTTGGGGTGGGGACCGCTAGACTGGGGAGGCCTTCACCAATCACCGGCTTCGCGCTTCGAAGTTCGGAATCGGGGGACGGCGACCGGTGACCGCGGGTCGGTGGGTGGTGCCGGAGTGCGGCGAGCCTCGGTGGCTCAGTGGCTGAGAGAGCCGACTGCCGAGAGAGGAGGAGAGATGCCGGCAGCCGGCGTGACCGGTGACTCGTGAGACTGTGAGTGTGAGAGCTTGATTGACGCCACCGTCGCCACGCCTGAGAGAGCCGAGAGCCTGAGAGAGGAGGAGCCGAAGAGAGCTGCCGTCTGCCGGCGTGCCGCGGTGTCGGCGGTGAGCCGGTGTCCGCCTGTCCGGTGTGTCGGTGACTGACTGTGAGAATGAGATTGTGAGAGCCGGCCGAGAGAGAGGAGGAGAGAGAGAGAAAGGAAAAGTGGAAAATGAAAAAAAAAACACTATATATATTTAAAAAAAAAAATTCAAAATCTCAGGAGGGGCTATAGCCCCCCCTCGTACAAGCCTAGCTCCGCCCATGACCTTGACAAGATTGATGCCTTCTAATGTTGTTGAAATTAGCAGATTGATGAACTTAGAGCCTGCATTTGTTTATAATGCAATATCGAAATGGGAACGTGACCTTTGGGTGAGGGCACCCGTCTGTATCTCCTCCAAGATTTTGACAATGTAGAGAGTTGAGTTTGGCAATGAGAGAGTGTGTGTTTGACAATGTGTGTTACGGGGGTGATAATGTGTGTGTGGGTGGATTGTCCATGTGTGCGTGATGGTAAAACTCTGGGTGTGACATGGTGGGTGTGTGGGGCTATGACAGTGTGTGCGCGCGCGCTCGCGTGCATGTGTTTTATACTGAATTAAAGACAAAGAGAAAATATAATTTTTTTATAATGACAGTCCTGCCCTTGAACTTTTTATCTGCATCCGTAATCTGTTAGCTGTCAGACTAAATTGGATCATTTTTTGTTTACTTAGATACTTCTTTAGTACAGTTGACACGTTGAATACTAAATCTGTAATCAAGTGACACTTAGGTAGTGTTTTGACAACGTTTTTATTCCTTTAGTTTTTCTCCAGTTTCGTAAACTAGAGGAAAAAAATCCGTTTGATAGACAGTTTTTGTTTATTTTTCCTTCAGTTTTGAAAACCAGTTTTTAAAACAGGGCTGTTTTTTAAAACTCCATTTTGGAGTTTTGGGCTTCCAGTTTTTGTTTTTGTTTTGAGATCCAACATTCAAACTTTGTTAGAAGCAAAAAAATGAGTATCATTTTAAGGAAACCCCCTCACACACAGAGCTCCACCACCACCACCAGACACTTCCTTCCATTGGCCAAATCTACCCCGTCGTTACCCTGTCGCCGTCGTCACCCACAAATCTGTCATTATCGCTGTCGTCACCCTATCACCGTCGACAACCACGGGTCTTCCACACCACTGCCATACTCTTGCCACTGCCACCCACAGTTCTACCCCAACACCGCCACCCTAACTTCGTCGCCACCCATGGATCTGGCCCCCTGTTGTCAACCGACACCTTCGACAACCACTGGTCTACAACACCACCGCCACACTCTCGCCACTACCACCCGTAGATTGTCCCAGCACCGCCACCCTACCTCCATCGCCACCCACGAATCTGGCCCCATGTTGCCAATCCACACCATCGACAACCATAGGTCTGCCACATCATTGCCACACTTTTGCCACTGCCACCCACAGATCTGCCCTAGCGCCGCCACCCTACCATCATCGCCACCCATAGATCTGGCCCCCCGTTGCCAAGCCATGCCTTCAACAATGAATCAGACCTTAACCCACCATCTCCACCCTACTGCCATGGACTATCAATGGGACCCTAAGCAACGCCGCCACCTCAACACTGTCGCATAACCCACAATCTACCCTGCTGTCACCACCCCACCACCATCGCATTTGATTATGGTGGTGGTGCTGCAAATTGGATGCTGGTGGTGCCACCAATCGATGGTGGTGCTTCGGGAGTTCTGGGAATCTATTGGAGAAAAATGGTTGGTGGAAAAATTAAGAAAAAAAATGATAAAAAAAAACTGACTAATCAAATACCTATTTATTTTTGTAAAAAATAAAAACTAAATCGATTTTGATTTAAAAAAAAACTAAAAATAAAAAATAATTTCAAAGTGACCTTTAGTTTGACAATAGCCTTTGTTTTTAGGGTAAATTACACACGGCACCCGTGAGGTTTGCCCTAAACTACACACGGCTCCTACCATCTTTTTTTATTATACTCCGCTCCTTGAATCTCGATTTCTTTGACGGTGTTAACCGTGAGACGCAAAAAGACATTTTTACCCTCGTATATTAACTACACAGTGTTGTCTTAGATTTTGCCTTGACCCATTTTCTTTTTCATTTAGGTTTCTGAATCCTCCCAAATCTCAATCTCACCGCCGCTTACTCCTTCTCTATTGCCGTCGACCGCCACTTGCCTTCCCTGCCTGCACTGCACCTCTCTCTATCCTTTACTTAACTCTCTTTCTCACAACTGACGGCCGACCGCCGCCATATATTTATCAGTCACAAAGTTGTCAGCCCCCTCATTCTTGAAGTCCACCGCCAACCACCACCTTCCTTTTTGTGCCTGCTGCTGCCCTCATCTCTCTCTTTATCCCTCACTCAGTCATAGTCTCCTTTATAGATCGACCACCTACCGTCGCTAATTTTCAAGTCCATCTCCGATCTCCGATCACCGTAATCACCTCCGCCACGACCCCTATTCATCGTTGTTCCTCACGAATTTCTATAGGAAGGTGAGTCACTCCTTAAACTCTTGGACTGTTGAATTGATTCCTAATACTTGTGATGTTCGTAAAACTTGGACTGTTGGACATTTGGAATTGGAGTTTGGAGATTTATTCAATTAGTTAAGTACTGTATGAAGTAATCCACTACACTGATGTTCTTGAAAAAATGATAAAAATGCTGAAAACACTTGTTGAAAAACACTGAAGTAATCAACTACAAAAACACTTGCGTGCAAAAAATAAAAAATAAAAAAAAACTGAAAAAACACTTGTATGAAGAAAAAAAATCACTAAAAATGTTATAATAAGTATGTGAGTGGATTCTTGTTAAAAAAAAATGTGTGACCAAAACACTAAAATACTACTATCAGCGAGTGGATTATCATTTTTTTCACGAAAACACTGAAAAAGTTGTAGTGGCGAGTCTTGAAAAAATGCAAAAACAATGCAAAACACCGAAGAAAAACACAAGTTTTTCACAACTTAAATGGAATTTGTGAAATACTGAAATTATAAGAAAATGGTTCAAGATGGGTCATGCATGCTGAAAACACTGGAAAGGTTGATAACTACCGAAAGAAACAAGTGTTTCGTGAGTGTTTCACAACTTTAATGGAAGCTGCTAGTGTGCAGCATTTTGTGTACATATATGATAAGCTAGTGTGCAGATTGCTATAGCTGCAGATTCATTTTGTGAAGATCCTGTGAAGATTCCAAGATACTGTGCAGATTCATTTTGTGAAGCTGATTGAAGACTTCGTAAATGGTGTGGGATTGATGTGACTGAGGACAAGTTTTTGAAGTTTAAGTCATAGTAGGAATAGGTTAACTGTAGGTTACAGTCATGTTGACTACAAGTTGGAAATTTGTAAACTTTAGGTTTCAGTCAACATTAATGCTTTAATCATGTTTGTAAACATTTGGATGATGTAAACTTAAAGCATTTGCACAATGTTAACTTAATGCTTTTATTATGTTTGTCCCAATGTGTATTGAGTTCCAGTACTTAGCAAGGTGTTAGTGTGTTTGACAAACATGTTATGCATTTGTGAGTTTGGCAGCAGGTTGTGCATTTGTGTGTTACATCATCATTTGTGCAGTGTGTTTGAACAATTGGTTTGAGCAAGTTATGAGTTGTAGGGCACTGTGTTTGTGTACAGAGTTTGAACACTGTGTTTGTGCACTTTAATTGCAGCTATGAGTTTGGGCAGTGTGTTGGAAGAGGAAGAATAAAGGGAAGGAAGGAAGGAAGGAAGGAAGAATAAGAATGAAGAAGAAGGGTCTGCAAAAAGGAAGAGAAAGAATAAAAAGAAAAATCCTGAAGGACAAGGTGAGTTTTTAGTCAAGAAATGGAGGATAGTTTGGGGATGAAAAAAAGTAAAAAGTACTGTGTCAGAGAATCTTCAAACGGAGTTAGGCTTCCCGTCTGAATTGTGTAGCTCCATGAAATGTGGGTACAAACCTCACGGAGCAGAGTGTAATAAAAAAAAAGATAATAAGAACCGTACGTAGTTTAGGGCAAACCTCAAGAAAGAGAGCATAGTGTAATTCCTCCTTGTTTTTATTTTAGGGCAAATTACACTTATATCCCTGAGGTTAGGGTATAATTACAGTCAAGGACAAAGAGTTTCAAAATGTAACATTCCGTGACCAAACACTTTTAAAATGTATCAGCCATGTCCATTCGTTAGGATTCCATCCAAAAATTGTACTTTTTGTATGATGTCATCAATATGTATTTTTAAAATGACGATACTACCCCTTGTACTGTATATATTGAAAAATATATGTTTATTATTATATATGATTTATTTATCAGTTTTAGTTTTAGGATTTTCTTGAAACCCTAATTTACAAATTAGGGTTTTATGTTCTCTCTCCCATTGTCGGTGAATCTGAAGTCCCCGCCGACCGTCGCCTCCCTCCCCCGCCCCCGCCGTCGGCAGTCCCTCCTTTCCGGCCCCTCGCTGCCGGCAGCCCCTGTCCACACCACCCCATCACGCCAACGATAGGTTTCGACGCCGGCAGGAGATTACACGCGGTGGCTTGGGGTGGGCGGTGACGAGGAAGGGGAGGTAGACGGGGTGGGCGGTGACGGCTTGACGGGGTGACGAGGAAGGAGGAGGCATGCAGGGTGCGGCGCCAGGGAAGGGGAGCAGGCGGGGTGCGCGCCGGGGAAGGTGAACAGGCGGGGAGCGGCGCCGGGGAAGGGGAGCCGGCGGGGTGCGGCGCAGGGGAAGGGAAACAGGCGGGGTGGGTGGGTGACGGGGAAGGGCGAGGGGGATGCAGAAGGGGTGGGGAGGGGGGAAGACAATGAAAATTAGGGTTTCATGTGGTCCCAGGGGCAAATCAGGGTTTCAACTTTTATTTAGAGGCAACTTGGTCTTTTTGTCAGAACCGTTAAGTATTTTTGTATTCCGTTTGTCAATGGACACAAGTGTTACATTTTGAAACTTTGTGTCCTCGCGTGTAATTACCCAAAAACCTCAGGGACATAGGTGTAATTAGCCCTATATTTTATTAGCTGCCCAGATTCAATTTCTCATTTCATTGCCAACCAAGAAATTTCGTAATCTCAAATTCTTGGTTGCAAGTTGTCATCTAACTACCTACCGTATGTATACACGCAACTTGCATGATTACCATAAAGAAAAATCCTCTTTCCCTTCGACAGAGAAACTGAATACTCTCTCGCTCCCTCCCTCTTTTATCACAGAACGATGGCACTAGTAGTATGTACTGACGTCAGATATATGCCGGTTGGCGCGGCTTCTTCAAGTTACTGTCAGACCGGGTTTGGATCACAGCCAAGAAGGAAACTCTACGCGGTGCCCAAGGCAAAAGCAAAGGCGCTGCAAATATCAAATTTAGCAACCACCACTACAATCACCGCCGGTTCTGCAAGTGGCAGCAGTCCCAGGAGCATCGAGAGCGAAACCAGGTTACAACAACTATCCAAGCCTAGCACCAGTAGTAGTAGTGCTTTAGAGCAACTCGATTTTGAGCGAGGTGTTTGTATTCCATTTCGCAAGTACACCCCTGAAACAGTACGGATTAACAACCATTTTTGTACCTAACTTTGATTGATTCTGTGGGTTGTGAATTTTGTATTAATTGTTCGGTTTGGTTGTTATTAGGTGAGGAATAAGGTGTTGGAATCTAGAGGGGCGATTTTGTCACTTGTGGGCCGCGGAGTTGAGATTGTTTGGAGTTTGGGACTCTATTGGTCTGCGTTAGTGTATGATTTCTTGGTAGGCCGTGATGAAGAAGTTGTTCCTTTCCGTGCCCGCCAGCTTAGGAATCTCTTGTGCGATTTGGGCCCTTCTTTCATCAAAGCGGGCCAGGTTATGTTTTTTTCCACATTCAATCTTCTCTACTGGTGTTAGTTGTCATCTTGTTCTTAGCTCAGTAAGAGTATTTGGTGGTTTGAAGTATGTCATCATGGTCCTGGCTAACCTTGTTAATGACAGTTAATATAGGGACGAGATGCTAAATTTAGTAATACCAATAACACTAGGAAAAAACTGTAAGAACGCGTTTATGATATATAAATAGCGTAAATTACACTGATACCCCTACAGTTATACTCGACATCCCTCACATTAGCGAAATTAAGCTGACTCCCCTTCAACATTTTGGTTAGCATATCAACCTCCCGTTCCATGATTTTGCCGTCCGTTTTAATAGTTAATACAAATTTTAAGCGCGATCTACCACACTACATGCGCACCCCATCGCCCTCAGTACGCATGCTGAGACATATAACCTGCAGTCGATTGCAGAGACAAAATTATAGGTGCAAGAGAGGACTTCATTGAGTAGATTATTTAAGGTTTGTATGGTAATTTTCTGAACATTATTCTCTTCCCATCCATGTATCTTCCCATTGGATTTTGCTTCAGAATTCGACATAAAAAATGGTTCAAGAACTAATTGGACAGCAATGCATTTGCAGAACTGTGGTGATGAGGATGGTAAAGAGCGCTGCGATAACTACCTCCATATGCAACCTATTTCGGTAATGACCTTTGAAGTTCCCGATGATGACCTCCATGGATTCCGACGATCCTTGTATATTCAGGGAATTTAGCTTATTCCGGGGTTTTGGATGCATTCTGGCCAGTAATTAACGTTCTAGACTATCGTCTGCACGAAAAAACATTGATCAAGCGTCATTGGAAACTAGAAACCGAAGGTGACGTAGGCAGCAAATGCTTTCGCCATCCCCTCATCACCATTGTCAAACAGATGATGGCCACCCTGGCCTTCCTTCAACCCATTCTCAAACGCTGCCAGGTATCTGCTCAAAACAATCACATCTTATAGTTGTGTAATCCACAAACAAAAGAAATCGATTGACCGCCAAATCACTACTCCCAATCACAAACTCCTGTTGTGAAATTTATATGGATGAGAGATTGGTAAGTGGATCGACGTGGATGTCTTTGGTGGCGACACTTTCGGGGAAGGAAAAATTCGCCGGCGATTACCGACTGATTCGGTCAAGGTGAGGTCGCCAGATGCCGAATGATGAGTTGTCATTGTGCAGAGGATTCTCTGGGTTGATTGGATGGCGGAGGTAGTTAGAGCTTGAGAGGTGCCAGTTGAATAACATTTTTGAGGCTTTGCCAGCTATGAGGAAATTGACGACGACAAGCGACAGAGATGATGGGATCAAGGCATTGAGGAGGAATTATCACACCACTAGTCCGGTCTGTGCAACACTGCAACTGGTAAGTTTAGGATAATTATTAGAACACTTTAGGCGTTGGATTGAATACCAAATTAACCCTAAGGTTTGCACGCACATTTCAATTAAACTCTAGTCATAACTTTCTGACTAATTGAGCGCCAACCTACTAATATTTTCCAAATTGAACAATGCCATCCACTAGCATATAAAAGATATACAGAATGTGCCTCTGTAACAGTTACCTACACATGAAGGCTTTAAGATTTTGTTTAGTATGACGCCTTGACCAATTGCTAGTTTTTTTTACCTACCAGATGCGTAACGTCACCACGAAAACAGACCCCACCACCGCCACCCCATGAGCCACACCGACTGCCACCTAAAAAGAACCCACCATCGCTGCACATTTACTGCACCATGGTCGTCTAACTTCAAACCGCATCACTTCCACCAAGACTGAAATCCCCCGCTGCAAAAGCCATCACAGACACCACACCACCGCCACACACCTTCATACTGCACTGCCGCCATGGCTCAAACCCACTCAAGTACTGTCACCCACCACCCTTCACACCTCACAACTTCCCCCACCTTCCCAGTTGCTTTGCATGATTAGGTGATGAAGCCGCTTACATTCCAAACAATGGGAGGTCGATTTGCAGCTAATGAGGCCGGCTTGTCCGGCCTAAAATAAAAGGCTCAGGTTGATCTCTCTACTATAGACAAGCATGCTGTATTAATAACTGTCGGTTTAAGGAACTAGGGTAATGCAAAGACAAAGAAAATGTTGAGTCGAATTTGGCGCCGCAGCCATTCCAAGGCTTTTCCTTTCATGCTTTGCCCTCTCCAAAATTCTTACCCTCTTCCCCAATTTTGATAAAGGCTTCAATTTATGGAGAAACTATTCACCATGAATCAATGCTTTAACGCTTCAACACTAAAGTATCTCACAGATCTGTGTATACAAAAGATGAAACTAAATGGTAAAATTGCAGTGAAATTACTCGGATTCGTTGACACAAGGAAGTAAAACAAATGTAAAGATTTGGCTGTTTACCGGTGAATTTGCTTTGAGTCCTTGGGTTCGTTTCACCGGAACAATTCTTTAAGTGCATTTGTTCTGAACGAAAGGAGGAAGAAGAAGATGAGTTGATTCAGTGGAAGACATTTAAGTTTTGATTCTGACTTTTGAAACTCAACATGTGGCCTCAAAACTTATGAAAATAAAATTAAACCCATATTCTTTTTTTTTGAAAGCCAGGGCATGGTAGATTTTTTAGGTTTGGTTCAATTGGCAAAAAATAAAGACTGCGGTTTAAGTGGATTGCGTGGACCAAGTTGTGATAAGTTGGAAATTTGGTGACATAATGAGGGTGAAAATCCTTCTAAAATGAAAATCAACGCCTTTCACCCAAAAATTAATGGTAAAGGGTGTCAGTGTAATTTCTCAAATGTGAGGGCTAGCGAGCGTAGTAAGACTAAAACTGGAGGGATGTCAGTGTAATTTGTGCAATATAAATATCACTTGTGTAAGCGAGGACCCATACACGAGTCTTTTGCATCTTGCACTGAGGCTAATGCTTGATCTGCTTGTTCACTATTGTACAGGCTTTGTGCTTCTGTTATTCTGCACTGCTTTGACGATAGAGCCACTCAAGAGTTATACATGAGATCTGACAGTGATTAACTTTGCTCAATTACCGCTTGTGACCGCTTGTGCGCATAATGCCAAATCATGCATGTCGAATTACCAAATATTTCTATATCTACTAACTTGTGTAATGCCAAACATTAGACCAGTTAGTAGATAAAGAATTATGTGTAAAAACTTAGCGGAATTACCAAATAAGAAATAAAGAGAAAAGGAAACTTTTATTTTACACGTGGGTCATTTGGTGAATCATAGTCACTTATCAGGAAAGAAGGTTAAGGGATAGTAACTGTTTTACTTCTAAATGTCCAATGAACGTTAAACTTTTCTAGGCTATAAAACCATTTGCAGTGGGCCAGATTAAGTTTTTTATTCCGAGCTCTTTCTTTGTTTGAATTTAATATCCTTTTGGTTTTTGATTTCCTGTAGCTTTCATGCTACGACCTATTGTCTAACTGTTTACTGTTCTTTACAGGTTCTTGCGAACAGACCTGATATTATTAGAGAAGATTATATGAATGAACTTTGCATTCTTCAAGATGATGTTCCTCCTTTTCCAAATCAGGTACTTACGTGATATCTCTGGTCCTCAAGATAAACCACTTTTTTTTTGAGTTTTTGGAAACAGAACCCTTTTTCTTTAAGCAGTTTGTGGTTAACGATGGCTCAGGTTGCTCTCAACATTATAGAAGAGGAATTGGGTCAACCCCTTGAAGCTGTTTTCAGCAAAATTTCGTCAGAGACTATAGCAGCTGCAAGTCTTGGTCAAGTTTACAGAGCTACTCTACGTTCTTCAGGAGAGGATGTCGCGATTAAGGTTGTATGACTTTCATCTGACTTTGCTTTTACAGATTTGTTGTTTTTTTACATTATTAAATTGACATTTTTTATTTCCTCACTTTTGTAAGTTGTTTGATTTTGTTGGATAATGCTATTCATCATAGCAAGGATGACTGGTTTTCGGTAATTGGTCCATGTTGCTGGTATTGTTATTAGAACTCTTTCTGTTCTCCAATGTAGGAAAGATAGAATAGCACCAGAATGATTTTTAGCCACACATGAGGAGCTTATATAGATAAAAGCGCGGATCTAGCATTCCTATGTTTCAGCTCACTGATTTGCAGAAAGCAAAAATGGAAAGATGTGCTAAGAACACGTTTAGAAGCTTGAGTTAAACTATTCGAAATGGAATAACCGTGTTATAGTATTTTTGGCAAAGGACAAGGAGCATGCGATCTATAGATGCTCCCCTACTTCATTTTGGATATTTCCTCAATGAATCTAGATCTTGAAAGTCAGTTTAATTATCAAATAAATGATATTCTAGTTATATTCTTATGCACGTACCTGGACATGCCTCCATTTTGTAGATGTGGCTATTTCCTATTTGTAGACAGCTAGACAAAACAATATAAGTTAAGGGAGAGTTGAATTGCTATTTAGAGAAAACAAATGATTCTTAACCCTTTTTTTTTGGTCTTTTCAGACAAGTAGATATATGTTGCATGAATTTGGATGTCTTCTGCTTTCAAAACAGACAAGTAGAGCTGTTAAAATTCAGATTATTCAGATATGCTCTTCTGTTCAGATGCTGTTTAACGCAGCAGTGTTACTTGTCTGTTACAATTCAAACGACAAGTAGAGCTGTACGATACTGTTAAACTTCAATGCAGTAGAGCTGTTAAGATTCATGATGTTAATTCAACATTCCTTTTTTGAAAATTTCATATTGTGCAGCCTCTTCTGTTAAAATTCATATTATATAGGCTCACTATTGTACAGGCTCGCTGCTTCTTCTGACAAGTAGATATAAGTTGCATGGATTCAGTTGTCTTCTGTTTACCGTTTCTCCGAGATTTTTTGTGTTAATGTGGTGCTTTTGTATGTGCTTTTGCATGCATGTTTGTGTATTTTTATTGTATTTCCATCCGTGCCCCTGCTCCTAGTTGAAAGTGATTTAAGCCAAGCGAAGTCAGAGGAGAATCTCTCAGATAACCTCTATGATGTCGAAGCATCGTGGGGACCATGTTTCTCCGAGATTTTTTGTGTTAATGTGGTGCTTTTGTATGTGCTTTTGCGTGCATGTTTGTGTATTTTTATTGTATTTCCATCCGTGCCCCTGCTCCTAGTTGAAAGTGATTTAAGCCAAGTGAAGTCAGAGGAGAATCTCTCAGATCACCTCTATGATGTCGAAGCATCGTGGGGACCATGTTTGCTGCAGTTGCATGGTTGAAAATAAGTAGCTTGAAGAGATGTTTTCTTTTGTTGGAGAAAGCATGATTAGATGGACATTTTCAGCTGACCCGCATATAGAGCACTGTTATGTGCAATTGTGTGACATCAGTGCTGGTCTGCTGCACCTTGTAGATTTTCTTGCTCTGGCAGATTACGGAAGGCAGTATTTTTTTTATTTACTTTAATGCCTTATGTTTTGCGATGACAGATTTCAATTTCATTTGTCACTTGGAGGACATTGTCGGAAAACATTAAGTTGAAGGCATTCTAAAGTGGAGATGTTGTTTCATATTTGCAGGTACAAAGGCCCGAGATAGAGCCTATTATCTATCGGGATCTTTTCCTTTTCCGCACACTAGCTTCATTCTTGAACGGAATCAGTCTGCAGAAACTCGGATGCAATGCAGAGCTTATCGTTGATGAATTTGGCGAGAAGCTTTTAGAGGAGCTTGATTATACCTTGGTACTATTTTGATGCTCCCTTTTCTGTCGGAAGAAATATGCAAGGCATTACATTATATGTCTGCACGTTATAGTTGAACTCCCAGAGGGAAAAAAATTATGCAAAATAATTCTGTGTATATCAACTTTTTCTTCTGTGAAGTGTTTTCCATGTGTACTTTCACGATATATTAACTCTGGGCCTTACTTCTATTCATCTCTATTTTCCACGAATTATAGGAAGCTCGAAACATTGACGATTTCTTGGAGAACTTCAAAGACGATCCCACTGTTAAAATTCCTCGGGGTTACAAAGAGCTTTCAGGATCACGGGTTTTGGTGATGGAATGGATTGATGGAATACGATGCACTGATCCACAGGTTGGAAAGTTAAAGCTCTCCTCTGAAGGAAAATCAAGAGATACCACCTTGTATGTTGATATATTCTCCTTCATGTTACTCAGGCCATTAAGGACGCAGGCATTGATGTAAATGGATTTTTGACTCTTGGAGTGAGTGCTGCTTTGCGGCAGCTGCTGGAATTTGGGTTGTTTCATGGAGATCCACACCCTGGAAATATCTTTGCCATGCGTGATGGACGTATTGCATATGTGGACTTTGGGAATGTTGCCGTGCTAAGTCAGGTAGTAGTTAGGGACACTTCTTTTCTTTTTCATTAGAATCCACCATTATTTGTATATGGCAAGATTGCTGTTCTAGGTCAGGAATGTTGTGCCTCGTATACAATATAAGCTTTGTGTTTCTGTATAGGCCTTTTTAAATATGATTGCTTGGGGTAAAACCAGACCAGTATTGCTTTCTTTTTGTTGAAAATTTTTTCATGAGAATTTTGATACAGAATACATTTTGGCCTTCAAATAAATTGAACAGCTCAGCTGAGCTGCTCATCAACCATCTGCCCAGAAATGGTCTTGTTTGTCTTTGTTCTTTGACTGCTGAATGAAATACAAGATTAGTTGCAACTTGTAATTGTAAATGTGCCAAGCAGAAACGGGCCATTAGCTCAATAATAGTCTCAGCATGGCGCGCGGGACGCAAACCCAATTATAAGAACATACACGTATAGGAAGGCACAAAATTTGTGCATCTGGTCCTTATCAAACCACGCCCCGACATCATCATCCAATTAGCAAGAGTGTTGTCAGGGCTGCTGGCAATAACAGCATATGTTCTGAACAAGAATCAATTTCTTGCAACCGTCTTCCCATGGTATAGCCTTTTTTCCCTCCTCTGCTGCCCCTCCCCACCATCATCACTAGTCATGAGAAGCTAGCATTGGGCCACAGCTTCGCTTTTAGACACGGAAGCGCTTACTATGAATTTGTTTGACGGTTAAGCTTATTCCAATTTTCAATGCAGACTATCTTTTTTTCTTTCCAGTTTCTTGTTTAGATCCTTCTCCTTGGTCTTGTTGTATCATCTAGGTTCTGAAAATGTTTTGTTCTTTTAGACAGGTTTTATACAGTGTTTAATTTTGGTTGCTTCAGAGGATTGAGTCATTCTTTTTTCCCAGTCTGGTGTCTTTTTCTGAACAATTGATTTTGTCTTCAAGAAATGGGTTTTTCGTTTTTGACAATAGTGGTGGTTTGCTTTTTAATCTAATCCTGCTCCCTTCCATATCCACCCCCCTCCCCCCTCCTCTTCACTGGTTCCAAGCTCAATTCTAATGCTTGTAGCCAACTTGAACAGTTTGCTTAGTAGATATGTGTATGTATAAGTGTATGTGTGCATATACATACATAAATGGAGACATACCTAGTAGTAGAGTTTCTTATTCGATCTTTCAATTTCCAGTGAGTTGAGTCTATCTCTGGTCTCTAGAGGATGCTTGAGGCAACCTGTCCTTTTTGTTCTCATTTTGACCCGAAGAAGACCGTACTTTACAGGATATGAAGGAAAATGATATTATTAAAGCACTAAAGCTTACACACGAGGCATATATGTAAGTGCAAGGCATAACTTGTCAAATGGGGATAGTATGACTTCCAACATACGCCCCACATGAGGCTGGTCTATACACACATGGATTGCGTTTGCCTGCTATTCTCTTAGAGGGATAGGCACACTTTGATACCATGTTAAGTCACCATTAGCTCTAAAAGCGAGAATGGGTGTAATACATATGTATGTATATATGGATATATACATTTATATCTATATATGGTATGTACATCTATGGATATACGTAATAAAAAAAAGGAGTGTGTTAATGATAATGTTCTCCATCGTACTCAGTTTCGAATTACGCTTTTGCCTTAAATTATGAAAATATGCCACCTACACTTTAATCAGGAACGGCGAATCTTGTTAGCTTTCACAGTGACGATCGATATGCCAACGTCCAATGACACCGACCCAGTGACTAATGCAGACATTGGCACACATGATAACAAGATATAAAACCCATGAAATTTAGTAGTCAGAAGTTCAGATTAAGGGAAGAAGCAGCAAAGGTGACGGCGGGAGGGTCGCTGTAACCAGCAGAGGAGGGGGAGAAGAGGACAACAAAAGCCGGACGTTCCAGAGAATCCAACCAGGAAGGCCATCGTTCTGGATTGTCAATCGTGAAATTGTGATTTGGTTCTTAAATTCTTCTGGTGGGCGTTTTGTCTTTTGTGCTATTACACGTGTATGGCACTAAGCTTACAAGTAGTTTGATTACGGCCCATCTACACTTTTTATTCCTTATTTATAGTCGCTATAATGATTGTATGGAAACAGTTGTAGCTCAAATAACTAAACGCTAAGTTCTATTATCACTTTTTTTTTTTGTGAATTGGTTGGCTCATCACATTATTACGAATTCTAATAATCAACGTGAAGGGTTTCATAATCACTTTGAGTTTGAGAAAACCTATAAGTAATTTTATTGAAAATTATGTTTTTGTCTAAATTGATAATCTTTATCTTTGCAATATGTGAGAGATATATATTCGTTAGCCACTGCAGTACAAGCAAATATTGCCATTATTATATATGGGATGGGGAAAGCGAAGATGTTGCTACCCTAGGCAACTTGCCTAGAGCTAGTAACCACCACTACGTACTTTTGTGCACATTCTTGAAATAAGAAACATTTACCCCAAAGACACTCGATTTTTCTGTTAACGCTACTTTTCCGGTATTGGAAGTCTCCAGTTCATAGAATGACAAATTTTGTGGGCTCTCCGGACGTTGCCGTTTGATTGCTATATGCTTTAACAAACTTTTTATTGTTGTACGACTTCTTATTTTGGTGTAGGAAAGCTTTTTTTTTGTGCTATTTTCTGCCCCGTCTCTCATATCTCTAAGGAGTAGTATATCTGTTCGCTTTCTTTTTCTTCTTCAGCAAAATAAACAGATCTTGATTGATGCTGTTGTGCATGCTGTGAATGAGGATTATGTTGAGATGGCAAATGATTTCACTAGACTTGGTTTCCTCGCTAGCGGGACTGATGTCTCTCCCATTGTTCCCGCGTTGGAAGCAATTTGGCAGAACTCTGTCGGAAAAGGTCTCTCTGATTTCAATTTCAGAAGTGTAACAGGTAGACTTCAAAAGCTTTGACTGCCTTTATAGTCATATCCATGTGGCGTAGGGTCCAGGTTAAGTTTTAATGGGACCACTTCTGAGACGTTCATGTCCTGTACAGCTGTGCTTGTTGCCAATATGCATTCCAGCTCATCACCTAGCTTGTAAAACTATTCTTCATGAAGTTGTTTTTACCGTGCATCTTGCTCAATTTGCACAATAATATGAGTTGTTTTAGAGGCACAACTACTCATGTATAGTTCCGCATGAGCTACTTATGATTTCAGGGAGAGTAGAAGTTATTATGATGAAATGGAAAGTGTTGAAATTTTGTAGAGAAGATAATCATATGCTCTGCAACTTCTAGGGTGTCACGCCCCAAATCTTCTCTTGAATTTTAGGCCTCGAACCTGTCCTAAACTTTCTAGCCCTCTTCTCCCTCCACCAAGTAGGAACCTTGTTCAGCCAGTGATGCATTTGGTTGCACAATGTTGCACCGTGAGATTTCCCTGTTTCATATCAGAAAATTAGCTTCCCTTTCCGTAAAACTCTGCGGAATGTAATTGCTGTTGTTATCAGATTTTAATAGTTCCCAAAAACTATCGAAGCCGCCTGTCACAGACATGGGGACATTCTCACACATATACGGTTGACTATACCTAATGAGTCCCCCAGGCCCTTTTCCCAATAGATTCCCCAGTGTCTGGGCAATGTTAGGGTTGGTGCAAAGCCCAGTGCATCAGGCTGTGGCATCACTCGCTAGGCCCGTTGTGTTTCAACGTTTATATCCCCTGTGCACATCGAAACTAGGCACCCATACAATGTATCCGTGACAGCTACCACGCCCAATCCCTCGTGCTCTCGCAAGGGGGATGAAACAACTCTCCTCAGTCCTGTCTGATGTTAGTACCCCGTATGCTACAGCTGCTCTTTGTGACTTCATGCACCCCATGGCGCCATCAAAGAGGTTTCAAACGCACTGCCTATTGCCACCGGTGGTCTATAGTTCCACTGCAAATTGGGTGTGGCTTTGATACCACTTGTCGCGGACCCATGGGCATTCTCACACAGACACTACCAGTTATACATAAAGGCAACTCCCAGGCTTCTTTTCTAATAGATCCCTGCATTGCCTGGGTGGGTCGGTGCAAAGCCGAATGCATTAGGCTGTGGCATTACACACCAGGCCGTTGTGTTGTACATTGCCTATATCCCTAATTCCCTATGCACACCCCTGCGCTACGCGCCCACAATGGGTCTGTGACACGCCACACTCCACACTCCACTTTGCTGCCTATCATTTCCCAAAGTAAGATGCATCATCATTTGGTCTACAAGTAGCAAACTATAGCTTAAGGTCATCATTCAGTCTCATGGGCTTGAAATTAGTATACAAATTCCTGATCTAGTTTTCGGCCTTATCCAGATCACCCTTGCCAAGAAATTGTGGTGGCTGCTAGCTCATGATGTTAATAAGAATCTCTAAATGATGATTCACCCCCTGTTAGTTATGATTATTAATGCGTTGTTGCTCCATGGCGTAGCCCATATCATCATTGTTAGTAGGGCCAGACATCTAAGTCGCAAAGGGTCCCTGGAGCCTAGGCGCAAGGCGCAGGCGCGCGCCTTTTCGAAGTGAGCGCTGAATAAAAATATATAGATACAAGTGCATTAAACCAATATACATGTAAAAAATATTCCAGAACATGGCAATTTAACAAACTTCCAACACTAGAAAAAGTTTCAAATCCAATGAGAAGTAGTTATTCTTAAGTGAACATGACGCTTTGATCATCAGTGAGGGCAAGGACAACAGTGCTTTCTTCAGAGGGAATCATAGGCTCCAAGTCTGGTAGAGATTTTTCATCAATTTCATCTTCTTTGTCTATAAGGTGAACTGAAGGCGTAGAGTATGTTACATGGGCTCGGGTACAAGTGTCCGAGTCGGATATATGTCTAAGTGCCGGATTTGTCTAATTTTCAGAACCCAAGACATGAGGACCCTGCAAAATAGGCTATGTATTGTCATTTGTTAGGTATTCCTTAGTTAGCATGGTGTTTTATGTGACACAAATGTTTCACTTTAAAACTTACTTCATCTCAAAGTAATAACGGACTAAATGAAAGATTATAAGATAGTGTTCTTAGTGGCATATCCTATGAGATGTGTCGGACGCATATTTCATATCGCATATCTCATACCAAGTGTCAAGTGTCGGACATGGGTACTTCACGCATATTGAAGAATCCATGTAACGTAGGTCGTAGATCTACTTGAAAGGGAGCAACAATTGACAACCAGGCATTGTCACAGTGAACAACAGCAAGAGAATTGCTTGATTGGGGATTTGGGGTTTGAGGTTTTGTTTTGGTTTAGATATTGGTTTATGACGTCATGAAAGAAAGAATTAAGAACAATGAATAGTTGAGATGATGCCATGATGACAGAAATCAAAGACTTGACCTTGTGGGCTTTTATTTGCGCCTCCATCCCCGCCTTGCCCTTGGGTGCGCAAGGCGCCTCTTTGAAGGTGCTGGCATAGCCCTAGGCGATGCGCGCTCCCTGCGCCTTTTGTACTTTTGATTACTCTGACGACATGCCCCAAAACAACATACACTTCCTGTAAGGCAGCCTCAGTGTCTCCCTTTGGAACTTGCTACTCTGTTAGTCATTAGTGCATAAAAGGAGGCATGGAATGAGAGAAAAAACTCAAATTCTAATGATCAAGCTTAGCACTTGACGCAAAAGATCAGCTCTTAGCCAATGACTGAAACAATGTTATACAACCTGGATCGGACCTCAATCGGTACAAACGGTAGAACCGTCAGTCGGTCCAAATTCTGGTCGGGGTGCACCCAAAATCCGTTTATAGATGAATAACCGCCTAAAAGCGCTTGAACCGGTCCAAATTTTGAGAACCATTCGAACCACTGCAGGTTCTAGTGGTCCAACTGGGAAAGATCTTTTTGTCAGTCCATTTTATGTGTGAAGCATTATGTACTCTAGGGGAACAGACTCTTTGTTCCTCAAAAGAAAACAAGAGCCATCCTCTCTCTCTCTCTCTCTCTCACACACACACACTAAATGTCTACCTTTTCTTCCCCCACTTTCCAAGTTTATTTAAGCAATAAAACCTGTCAAGATTTGGCAATTGATTCTGTCATACTTTTTCTTAATTCCACCCATTTTAGGTTATTCTTTTCCGAGTATTTTTCATTTCTGTAGAATTAGTTGAAAGTTATCTGTTTCTCAAACTTGCAAAAGTATCCTTGTGATTTTATTTTATTTTTGGTAATTAGTATCCTTGCATAATGGAATTCTTATCATAGTAACATTTATTTTTTTCGAATATATTTTATCAACCCAAATATGTTTTACCACGTCACAGTTCGGCAATGGTTGGCCTGATGGTTAAACCATTGACCCTTGACTGGATCATTTTTCCGCTTGATGAATGATCTGGTTTTTAAGACACTGGAGTAAAACACATGCTCTGATATCATCTTAAATATCACACCCCAAGAAGCAGGACGATAAAGCAATTGCGAATTAACTCACTGATATGCCTCCAAAGGAAGTCAGACTTGAACTATTATTACATTGATACTAATCAGATGCACATCTAAGTAATTTAGGTATCATTACATCTGTTTATGCTTGCATCCCAAAGCTAAAAATACTCTCTCTCACGCACGCCCACAATTGTCATAGCCATTAAACTAATAACAAGATAGCATACCCCACTTGCTATTTACAAGTGCACAAGGAGTTACTACTGGTTCTCAATCAAAATGGAGTTCCCAAAGTTTTCCTCACCAATCACGTCTAAAAGCTATACAAAGGAAGCAGGTTTAGCCAGTGTTAATTAGAGTACTAAACAGCTTAAGCATCATATTGCCCATGACAAGAACGCAGAGTGTTGGGGAAGCCTCATGCACAGGGCCGTCCTTTTTTTATAGACAAGAATGCACAATACAAACATATAAACATGCTAATTATAAGCACAATATATTACACACAACAACGAACGAGCGAATCATATCAAACAAGGCAAATAGAAATCACAATGAGTCCAAGGACTAATCACATGAACCAAATGCTCGTTAACCTAGGATCATTTGTTGGTAATGTCTTGAACCAATCAGTCAAAGCCTCATTCAATCAAACACGTTTCTCGAGTGATAAAGTCGGACCTAGACAAGCTGCTCAGAGTTTATGGTATACGTGGCATGCAACGTAATACCCATCGGAGGTTACCCTGCTGAGCAAAGCGCAACATATCTCCATCACCAGATTCCCGGTCGTAGGGCTTGCACCCCCCCTGGCCACTACTTCCGAGGACTCGCATCAGTTTCGTCAAGTATGCGATGATAGTGCTAAATCATTTATTACATTCCATAAACGAGCCATAGGAAACGTTAACATGCATCTATGGTAACGTCAGCTTCAAATGAAAGACATGGACCAGCTCCATGGAAGAGCAACCCCGACATGATCAGAGAATTGCAAAAGCTCGAAATTACCTAGTTGAAGTGTACATCGTTTGAGGTTCTCAGAAAGCTAAAGATCACTAGAATACCACAATAATTTAACGAGCTATGCCTATTTGGAAGTGACTGAAATTCTAGCAAGTTACTGTCTTCGGATTTAAATAAAACCAAGGCACACGATACACCATCCTTCAAGCATAGCACATTAAAATCCACTCACGCGATAATTTAAGCATGCATAAAGTCATTCCTGTGCAGAACCCTGCATTAACAATCAGATTAGAGAGTAGAACACATGGACGTCTTCATGCTTAGCCAAAGAGGAAACCAAAATGTCGATCACTCATCTATTAGAATATTGTTACAGGAAATCCTCTCTTTTATTCCTTCTCCGCGTTTTCAATCTTTTCTCTCTTATCTCTAAGACTAGGTAGCTCTCATCTCTCCCCTCTCTCTTGCTCTTACCTTAAAAGGTAGTAAGATAACTTTCAAAGTAAAGAACAATCTGCTGAGTTTCACCTCATGCCACTAGACTTTTCATGGCATCGGACCCCTTTCAGTTATCACATTCCTTAGGCAATAAGGTTGTCAGACGCTAAACCTAGGATTAGGTCTGATCAAGCTTAAATACGATTGGTCTACCTAATGTAACAACTAACTAATCGCTATAATCTTTGTCCTGATTAAGAATTTACTGGTTGGGCTCAGAAACTAACTAATCGCGTTTAACCCTTATTAATCTTTATTAGCCTCATCAAGGTTAAGGCTGATCTAATCATTCTTAAGGGCTGACTAGTCCCTCTTTATCACTAACTAATCAAAGTTAAGACTAAGCTAATCTACCTCCCTGAGGGACTTCTAAAAGCAGAATCTGTTTTATACAAATCAAGCATGAAAACTACATCATCATATAAGCCGCCGTTCCAAACTAGTGGGGCCATGAAAACATAAGAAAAGGTTAATATCACTAAACATTGAAAACTACACTTATGCTAATGCAGTATCTAAAGAAAAAATCAATGATGTTAGACTAAAACAAAGTCTCATAGGTTAATGGAATCCTATTGGGATTAGTATCCCTCTGAAGTGGTAGGAGTCTCATGCAGCTCTTTAGGGTGGATGGACGATGCCCATGTCGACAGTTTGTCAGTGATGGGTTCAGATAGAGTCAAGAGATATGTATAAGATAATCTACCACATGAATTAACAGGGTGGTTTCATTTTCTAATGGTGGTGTTGGTTGCAGAACTAACAGTTGTGGAGATATTTTTGAAGTGATGGTTGCGGAGGTAGATTTGATTGGGACTATGTTCTACTGAGGTTGATTTATAGACGCATGTTTAGATGAAGATGGGACTGTAGGTTATTTTTTCACATATATGTGGCATTATCACGAGAAACAAAAAATTTAAGGGGCACAATTGCACAACATGTTCAAAGAATCTACTTAATTACAGGAGTAAAGATTTAACATGTTTTTTTGTTGTTGCCATTGATGCAACAGCTATAAGAGTGTAGGCCTGTAGTATTTTGGAGAAACATTTTCAGGTTGGGGCAGTTGCCAAAGCCCCAGGGGAACTTGGATCGAGATATTATCTGTTTTTGTTCCATGGCATTGCATATCATTGTAAAAAGAACGACTAAAGTCTCTATTTTCTTCTTTATCACATGATTTGTTTCCTAGATTGTGTGCCATGCTCAATACTTCTCCACTAAAAGATCTGTTTCTGGTCTTGTTAGTTTCAAATATCACTAGATTACAAATGTGGTAACTGTTTTTAGTGTTTCCTTTTAGTTTTTTTCTTTTTTGGGTTTTTTGTGTGTGTGTGTGTGGGGGGGGGCATCTTTTCATGTTATTTCGTGGCTTCTTGTGTATCCTCTATTAGTTGGTTATACAGGAGAAGAAAGGGCTAAGGTTTTTCTCATGTTCTATATGATGCAGGGAAATTCAATCAACTTGTTTACCAATATCCTATCCGTATTCCTGAGAGGTTTTCTCTGGTTATCCGATCTTTATTGACACAAGAAGGCATTTGTTTCACATTGGAGCCAGATTTCAAGTTCCTTGAGGTGAGGGGTTGTGTTCTTCTACCTTAAATTATCTTCTGATGTGCTTCATGTCCTTTTAAGTGTGTGGAATAAGTCATATGATCACATTTCTCAGCCCTTTTCTGTGAACAGTTTTCAACCTTTTTGCGAGCACCAAGCGCTTACACATGCTGGTTACTGAGTTCGAAGAAATTTTACACCATCCACATCTGTACTATCTAGATTCTATAAATATTTAGTGTACTGTGCCAATTTAAAAAGATGGAACATGCTTCTAATGATAATGTCAGTTACAAAAGATCTAAAGAGTATTGCTGCGATATCCCTCATTGAATGTGGGATAGTATGAGATTGCCTTTATAGGAGCTTGCCTATGATCTTAAAAGTACCTACTTGTCTAGCCCTTTTGAGGGAAGCAATGCTCTATGTTGGGGCCGTGGACCGGATCGTTACAAATGGTATTTTAGAGCTGACTCTCGAAAGTACGGGCTGGGCTATCCAGTTGGGTTGCTGATGGTTGGTGAAAACAAAGGCAAGCCCAGGTATATCTAAACATCAAGAGGATGTTCAGGGCAACGAAGGGTAAGCTGGATTATATTCCACATTGGCTAGAGAGGAAGATTCTGGGTTATGTGTGCTCGAGCCTTAGCAAGGACGCTAAGTAATAATGAAGGAGATTGGGATATACCACATGGGATGTGGGATAGTATGAGATTGCCCTTATAAGACCTTGCCTTTGCTCTTAAAGTACCTACTTCGCTAGCTCTTTTGAGGGAGGCAATGCCCTGTAGTGGGGCGTGGACTGGGTCGTAACAACTGCACAAGTTAAATTTTTTTCTTGGTGTTTACTACTCTCTCCGTCCCACATAAATTGATCACATATGACTTGGCTTGGCATGCATATTAAGGATTTAGTTCATATATTGTGTGTTTTCCATTCTACCCTTTAGAGAGAGGGGGAAGAAAGTGGGCCAGGAGAGAGAAAATTGGTTGGTGGAGTGTTAAATGTGGAGAGAGAAATAGAATAATAAAGTGTAGAAAGTGGGCCAGGAGAGAGAAAATGAGTTGGTGGAGAGTTAAATGTGGAGAGAGAAATAGAATAAAAAATAGTGTAAAAAGGGTAAATATGGAAAAACACTTACAGAATCTTTCTTAATTTGGAAAGTGAGCAATTTTTTGGGACGGCCCACAAGGGAAATATGATCAATTTTTGTGGGGCGTAGGGAGTATTTTAACATATATTACATTTGCTCAAGTAAAAAAATTTCGGGTACACAGATTATTTTTACTGGTTGATTACTTGGTCTTCTCACTTTGCTAGAGATACACAGCAGTACATATATAATAGAAACCCATTGAAGTAGATACACTCCTAATAAACAATACCATTCATGATTTCTATCTTCTTGGCAAGAAAGATGATGCAGCTGGGATTTAGGGATTTGAGTAGTTAGGATTAGGTTAGAAAAGATTAAGAGAGTCTCTCGGGATATCAAAGTGGTTGCATCACTATGGCATGATTCTCTTGCATCACTTTCTGATTCAAGATGAGACAGTTAGGATGTGGGAAATCCTGGAGAACAATAAGAAAAATAGGCAGCTTCCTTTTAAGCCTCGTATGCAGACGGACATCATGCTGCGCACTGAACTAGACCATGGTTCCGTACAAAGAAAATGAAAAGACTACGAGTTCCTTAGCATTTTGGTGCCAGAACTTTTTACGCTCACCCTCAAGTTGGTGCATTAAATGTAATGTGTTAAAAACAGGACCGGACCGGGCGGTTTGACGGGTCAAACCGGGAACAGGTAGGTCTAGGCCGCGGCTTGGTTTGGTGGTAAAATTGGGCCTAGTGAAAAAACCTGCATATTTTTTAAGATTGGGAAAACCTGGTGGTTCAACCGCCCTAACCCGTTGGACCGTAACGAACTAGGTCGACTAGAGCGGCTCATATAAAGTCAAAGGTGTAGGGATTCCAGTTATTGATTTTGGGTCCTTTCACTGTCAATCTCCTCCTATGTGCTGCAAGCTGCACAAGATAGTGGTGCTGGCGAAAAGGAAACCACTGTCAACGGTGATGGTTGCCACGGATGACGTGTATGAGACCTTGGCTCGGCTTCTCCTCTTTTTCTTTGTACACTTGTTCAGGCCATTATTGGTGCCTCACTTTTTGACTTCACAACCAGCCTTCCCATGTCTCGGATTCTTTTTTTGTCAATTGGGGTTTTGTCCTCTTCCTGACTTGCTGTTTATTTGATTGAAATATCCAGTTTTCATTGCGTAATGTTTTTGTTCACTATGTGAAGTTGCTTATTAATGTTATTTGTTACCCTTCATTAGCAATTATACTCGTTTTATGCTGATTAATCGACAGAAACAATTTTCATTAGCCTTCCCCATTTTGATCCCTTTTAACCTCTACTAGCATACCTTGATTAGTGTCATCAAATGAGTCACCTAGTTCTCCTAAATTACCTTTGGTTTCTCTGTGAAACAGCTAATCAAAGTAACCTGTCCATGCGTCTCTAACCTAATCTTCTTTCACTGATAACCTCTGTGATGCAAGAAGAATAGGGGGTCCTGAGATGTAATATCAATCAGGGGAGACGGATCAAATCGCACGTAAAAACGAGAATCGAGTCAACTCGTCCAAGCCCGAATGCTTGATTGGAGGGGACATACCCAAATAAACAGTGTTTAGGGATATTCTCGATATCAATAAGCATAATCTGTGAAGGGATTACAGCCAGAGAAGTTCTGAAATTGTAGAATATTCCAAATACTAAAATCCTAAATAAGCCAAATTACAATTATTTAAACCAACTTATCCTGAAAATCTAACACATGAAATTTACGTAACAATTCAATCATAATGTTGAGCTTCTGCTTGTTCCTACTGCATCATTCTTCCCATTATTGAGAAAAACTTGATGCGCAACTTGACCTGTCCAACTTGAAGTTCCATCAGAGTGTTCCTTGGAAGAAAATGCAAGAGCAAAAAAGCATGCTTGGTTTGAGTAAGACCAAGTAAATGATCAGGAATTACGAAGTTCATATGTCTTCAACAAATTGTGATTGCAGAGGAGAAGAAATTTTGAGAATGTGCAGAGGTGTTGCAGTTATCTCCATACCATCTTGGGCTTCAACTGACAATTCATCTTGATAAATCAGTTGAACACGTCTAGCGGCAAGTGGCTTGTTGTCATAGACATGCTCTTCACCATAGATTGGTGCCTTTCGTCAAAAGCTGAATGAGCTATACATGGCTCTTTTTGAAATTCTGATTCTTCATCATAGAGGGGTGGCTTGTTCGAATCTATAAAAAGTACTGGACTAGAGGTGGAGGTAAAAGGCCACCCAAAGTTTTGATTTCTGAACTCCTTCAGCAACTTCAATAATATAGCCTGGTCAATATAGTTAAGACATGCTTTATCCAATCAAGTATTTGTAATACCCTAAAATCCATGACGAGGAACTGAGAAGACATGGATGAAAATTTTTCTGCTGCTTTGTTTTTTGTTTCTTTCTTTCACATTTCTGGATGAAGGAGGTTATGTCCTATTTGTTTGCACGCGTGGTATGCTGGACGTCTAAGAAAGTTCGCTGGACTTTATGGGTGAAAACAAGGACTGAACTAGGCTGCAACTTAGGAGTAACATACAAACATACCTGGGCTAGAAAGTACCTGGGCTGGAAAAATACGAATCTGGATCAAGTATGAAACTGGACTGATAGAATAACCCAAAATAGCTCCAGTTTCCTTCACAATCTTTTTAATATTTTTTTTGGGTGAAAGGTCCTTTATTATCATTTAAGCTCCAACAACATTACAACCATGCACCTAAAGTATTTGGTAAACTAAAACCGATGAAAGAGCATCATGAATCAAGCATGCATCAGGACTGCAGCATCGTAGAAGGTAGTTTCCAGCTTTGGCATAGCTTCTGGTTAGTCGGAGACCTGGCAGTTTCCTCCAGCTTAACACTCGATATTTCATTTATATCTCAATCTTTGCGAAAACCTCAGTCATCCACTGTTGCTTTTAAATCCTTTGATTTCTCTCTTCCCATACACCATAAACTATCGTCGAAAAGGCCAATTGCATAAACCAGCTCTAAAACTTTTGCCTCTGAAAATTACAAATTGCATATTGGAGCAGCTGAGTCCATGTCCTGAAGCCATGGTGAATGTTGAGATTGTGAAGAACTTTACGCCAAAGATCTTGAGCAAACAAGCAATCCATGAAGAGATGAGCCACTGTTTCCTGATTTTTGGAGCAGAAAATGCAATTGTCTTCAATAATAACATTCCACTTCTTGAGTTTATCTTTGGTCCTAAGTTTCTGTTTACGAAGCATCCAAAGTATTATGGCACAATTAGGAATGTCCCCAGGAAACCAGATTATTTTCCACCATGGAACAGAGGTATGATTGGAACAGAGAAAATGCCAAGCAGAATTTATGCTAAATTGGCCTTAGGGATTAGGCAGCCACTTGAGATGGTCATCCTGATCAGCAATTATGTCAGGGATAGGATATGAGCTCAAATCCTTGTGATCTTATAGGTATGTTCTAATTTCCATCGATCTAGGCCTCATGCACTTTCATGTTCACAGAGCTTGCAGCATCATATATAATTATGTGCCCACATTGATTTACAATGGGACTCCTTGGCAGCCAATTGTCAAGCCAGAACCAGGTGTTTTGGCCATTACAAATCTGATACACCCTTAAGTTCCCCATTAATTGATCATATTTCCTTTCTGAGCGGTTCCAAAAAAACTGATCACTTTCCAAATTAAGAAAGGCTCCACAATTGTTTTTCCATGTTTACCCTTCTTACACTTTTTTTATTCTATTTCTCTCTCCACATTTAATCCTCCACCCACACCATTTTTCTCTCTCCTGGCCCACTTTCTTCCTTCCCTCTCTCTTTCTCTCTCTCTTGCTGTAGAATGTGAAACTCATAAAATAGGACTCAAATCCTAAATAAGCGTGCAAGTCAAACACGATCAATTAATAAGGGACGGAGGGAGTATTTAATAAGATGTTGCATTGTACCCCTTAGTTCCACAATATTACACCAAGTCCAGGATAAATCAGTTGGGGTTGTAAAATGCCACAGGTTCTATCCTTTAATGATGTAGGCGTGACTCCATTTAGTCCAATGTATCTTTTGTCTTGGCTAGATCCCATATATACCTGCATATAGCAGCTTTTGCAACTTTGTTCCATTCCTGAAGTCTTTTAATCCCAAGTCCACCTTCCTTCTTTGGCAAACAAACATCATTCCAGGCTACTTTAGCACCAGTACACGTGGTATTTTTTCCATGCCAGATGAAGCTCCTAGATTTTGCTTCTATATCAGAGATGATCTTCTTTGGTAGCAAGAAAATGGCACACCAATAGATCTGCATGCTGAATACAACCGAGATGGCTAATTGCAGCCTGCCAGCATAAGAAAGGTGCTTAAGAGTCCAACTGTTAATTCTTCTCATTACTTTGTTAATTAAAACTTGACAGTCTGAGGCTCTAAGTTTTCTAGTGATTAGGGGAACCGCTAGGTAGGTAACAGGAAAGTTGCCTAAGGGAATTCCCATAATTTGTACTAGTTCTTGTGAATTTTCCTTATTCAGACCAGCAATGAACAAGGAGTTTTTTGTAAAGTGGGAATGAGACCAGACATTAAACCAAACTCTTGAATAGTTTGTTTGATAATAGAGATATGTTGGCACCAGCAACGATGAAGAGATCATCAGCAAAGCGCACGAGAGATTTTGTGTTCCTTACATTTAGGATAAAAGGAGAAGTCGGGATTTTGAGTGAAGTCATCCAAGAGACAGGAGAAAGCTTCCATAACCGAAAGAAATAGATAAGGAGAGATCGGATCACCCTGCCTTGAGCCTCTATTATTGCTGAAAAATCCTTTCATAGCCCCATCCAAATTGCTAGAGAATTTTACAGTTGTCACGTGATGCATGATCCACCTAATGTACTTTGGAGGAAACTGTAGGACTTCCATAGCACTTTGCAAGAAATCCCAATCCACAGTGTCATAAGCTTTTTGGATATCCACTTTCAGAGCACATCTTGGAATTCCTCCAGGCCTTGGTAGTTTCTCACTAGTTCCTGCATAAGAAGGATATTATTCCCAATGTTTCTTGCTTGCACAAAAGCTGCTTGACTATTACTGATAAGGAAGGGTAGAACTTTTTGCATTCTTTTGCACAACAATTTAGTTATGCATTTATAGACTAAATAAATTGCAACATGGAATAGGTCTAAAATCTTTCATTCTGTCATAGTACTAGGGACAGGGACCTTAAGGAATCAAGGTAAGGGAATTACTGTTAAAGATCTTTATAGCTTTCCATTAGTGAAGAAAGAGGTCACAGCTATTGAAACATTTGAGCCTAGCACATCCTAATTCTGTTGAAAGAATTCGGCACTGTTTCCATCGCGGTCAGGAGATTTGTTGGCTTTAAAGGAGAAAATGGCCTCTTTGACATCAGTCTCAGTGAATGCACTCATCAAGATGTCCTATTGGCTTGGAGACAGTTGCTTATGCATGACTGCAGTATTGATTTTGTATGCCTGCACGGTGGTTGAGTCTCTCCAAGAAAATTAGAAAAATGTTTTATAGCTTCTTGATGTACCTCTTGCTCTCCAACTATATGAGACCCAACAATGGTATTGATGGATAAGATTTTGTTATGAGCTCTATGAATCTGCATTTTCTTATGGAAATATGCAGTGTTTCCATCCCCCAGTTTGACCTCTTTCACTCTTGCTTTCTGCTGGTAGAAGCTCTCCTCAGCTTTGAGTAAATCATAATACTGAACATGGAGCCTTTTCTCAGTGGTAATAATGTCCATATTGAGAGAACAGAGTATTCTCCTGTTGAACAGCCTGTAATTCTTGCCATTTTCAGCTACTCTGTTAGAGATGTTACTATGGTGCTCATGGTTCAACTTCTTAAGTTTAGGTTTAAGCCTTCTGAGTTTCTGATAAAGTGTGTGCACTGCGTCTCCAGTGGTTTCCATAGTTTAAGATTCTTTGAGAATCTGTTTGAAGGATGAGTGCTGCATTTAAAAGTTAGAGAATTTGAATGGCCTGATACCAGCATTCCTGGTTTTAAGAATTATAACCAGTAGCATACAGTGATCTGATAAACCAGGATCACAAACTTCCACCCTAGTGCTAGTAAAACATTCAAGCCAGGCAGAGTTAGATAGAGCTTGATCAGAATCTATTTTCATCTCTCTTATTGCACCAACTATAAAGCTTCCTTTAGTGGCCAAATCCTGTAAATTCAATCTGAATAAGCATTTGTTGAACTCCGTAGTGTCAAGTTGATTGATGCCACTACCCCCTTGCCTTTCAGTTGGAAATCTAACAAAATTAAAGTCTCCAATTTACAGCCAAGGTCTATGCCCAATGAGTGCAGCATCTTTATGTTATTGATCCCATAGCACTCCTCTTATTTCCTTTATTATTTCCATAAATGCAAGACCGTACCAAGGAGCTTGGTATATTTGATTCACCTCAACAGCGATGACTTGAGCATGAATAGAAATAGAAGTGACTTGTAGAAATTGGTTCTTCCAACCAATCAAGATTCTCGTCACTCCCTTATGACTGCTGTTATGGATGAATTGCCAATGTTTCATCCATTTAGTTGATATTCCAGCAACATTTTCCAACATTACTTTAGTTTCAACCATCCAACAATCTGTACATTTCTTTTTTTAAAATTTTTCTCAAGATCATACTGCTTAGCAAGGTCATTAAAGCCCCTAACATGCGTACTTGCAGCAATCATTTTTTAATTTGCGAGCGACCCCCTCTCCTCACTGATTTACTCCCCTTCCTACTTGTTTGCTTCATTAAGGAAGGCAAACCTGTAGGTGCAGGTCCAGTAGAAGGCCTGTTTTTCAGTTCAACTATCTCAATTGATTCCATCTCAGCATCAATCAAAGAGAATCGGTTTGAGGTTTCAACTGGATTTGCCACATTGACGATCTGTTTAATTTTGACCAAGGTGTTTTCTTAAAGCCCTAATGACAATAGTAGCTGCTTGCTTCAAGTGACTGCAACCTGAACCTGTGGCAGCAGCTGTCTTGATGGTTGATGGGTTGGTTGACGGCGGTGGCAAACTGAAGGTGATGATGGTGTTGCAGAGATAGGCTGCGGCAAGAAGATATGGACTTTTTTTTTTTTGGAAACAGTAACAACGGTCGTCAACCAATCTCCTGATAAAATTGAATGTGGTCGAGGATTGATGGTGCAAAACTGCTGCAGGAAGAATAGGGGGTCCCTAGTTATAATATCAACCAGGGGAGGCAGATCAAATGACACCCCAAATGAGGATCTAATCAACTCGTCCAAGCCTAAATGCTTGATTGGAGGGTTGATACTCACCGAAATAAACACAAAGTATTTAGAGAAATTCTCAACCACTAACAAAAATCTGAGAAATGATTGCAGCTGCTTATATAGAAAAGTTCTGAAACCCTAATCTCAAGCTAAATACTACAATATCTCTTATATAAGAAAACTCTAGAATATTCGAAATACTAAAATTCTAAAGGTCTGTTTGGAACCAATTCTTTTAGGATTTGGATTTCAAATTCGGAAATGGATTTGGAATTCAATTCACTTTTTTTTTTGGTTTGGTATGGAAGGGAATTCAAATCACAGAATTCCTATTTTGTGTTTAGAAAACAAAGGAAATGGGAAGGTAATAAATTTTTAGACAATTATATCCTAGACTTGCGACGAAAAATGAACTACGGTAAGTGGTTTCAAGTGTGCTAGTGCCATCACATGATGGTGGTGGTGGCGGCACCACACGGGGTAGCGACATCGACAGTGGAAGTGGTGGGGTGGTCAAGTGATGGTAATTAAGGTGTAACGAGGTGTAACTGGTGGTGGTTAAGTGACGCCAATAGTGACGTCGGTGGCAGTAGTTGTGGCCGTGGTGGTGTCAATGGTGGCGGTGGTAGTGATGGTTATGGTGGTAGTTGTGTTGGCAGTAGTGGTGGCGGTGGTGGTGGTATTGGTGGCGGCGGCCGTGGTAGTGATGGCAGTAGTGGTGGCGGTGTTGGTGGTGATTGTGGCAGCTGCAGTGGTGACCGTGGTGGTGGTGGTAGCGGCAGTAGTGGCGGTAGTGGTCGTGGCAGTAGTGGCGGCGGCGGCGGTAGTAGTGGTGGCGGGGGTGGCGGTGGTGGTGGCGGCAGTAGTGGTGGCGGTAGTTGTAGTAAAAGTGGTATGGCGGTAGTGGCAATGAAAACGGTAGTTGTGGATCTATTGTTGGAGAGATCCAGAAAAGAATAAGATAGGTAAATAATTACTTTTAACTCAAGTAAATCCTAATCCTGTGAAATCCGACCATTTTTTATCAGATTTCACAATATAGAAACAAATTCAGTCAAATCCCCTGAAATCCAATTCCAATTCCTCTTTTTAATGTTCCAAACAACAAATTTTGGGTATTTGAAATGAAATCCCATCAATTCCATGGTTCCAAAGGCACTCTAAATGAGCTAAATTGCAATGATTTAGACCAAGTAATTTCTAAAATCAAGCCCCTACAATCTAAATAACAATTCAATTGATAATCTTGAAGTTTTGCCTATTCCAAGTGCATCACTCTCACTTTTGTCCTTGATACACACTATACGATTCAAGTTTTCTAGTTCTCCTTGCTTTTAGATCCCTTCTCAACCTTTTGCATGCACTCTCATAAGCCTAACCTCTAGCCCCTCTTACTACCTTCTTAGCAAGGTACCTTAAATTTCTCAACATTCTCCTCAATCCTGCACTTCTGCAATCCCTTTGAGACCCTCATTAAATTTAATTGCTTATTGATCTCCTCAGTCCACCGCCAAGTTTCTTTACCTATAGGGCCATGTCATCTAGTCTCTGCAAGGACCTCTCTAGTAACCCTCCTGACCCTTAAACGTCTTAATCCACACCGTAATAGGCTCATATCCAGATTCCGCAACGTATCCTTGCTAGTACCTGATCTTTCCTCATTTAACTTCTCCAACCTAGTTTGAGGATGTATCACACCTTCAACATTCGTAGTTGAACTCTTAATAGATATGTCAAGCACCACCAACCTGTTTTGGGTAGTAAGGCACTCCCCAGGAATGACCTTATAATCTTTACTTTATGCTCGGTCCTCCCTGCTAGTGGGGAAGAAATCTAATGAAAAAGATGAGACCTGCTGCTAAAAGTAATTAAATGTAGTCTAAAAGAAAGTGTTTGCTATTATATGCCACTGCGAAATCTAGGATGTCTTCTCCTGATTCATTCCTATCTCCAAATTAATCCTCCACTAAAATATGGACATGCCCATTTAAATCTCCTCCTATAAACAATTCTTCCTGAAGGGTATTTTCTGTACGATTCCATCCATGTTTTCCCAAAATTCTAGTTTGATAGAGTCTGCTAGTCCTACTTGAGGGCATACATGCTGATTGTATTAATAGTCTGCTTCCTCTCCGAATCTACGACCTCATTTCTCAGGCCTTCATCTACTTTGATTTCTACTCCCACAATCTATAACATGTGCCCTCTATCTCCCTAGACTTATCTCCTAACCACTTAATCTCCTGAAGGCATGCTATGTTTACTCTCTTCATACTCATCGTATGAACCAGCTCCCTGAACTTACTACTTAACAAACATAAGGTCCAACTACCTAACCTAAGTCCTTGATTCTGAACTAACTTCTTTACCTGCACTTGTCCAGTGTGGTGTGGAACCCTTGCTCTCTTTTCATCACATCTGGGCTCTGACACAATTGCCCTTGCCCATTTTTCAAAACACTCGAAGGCAGCAGCGCATCTCTCAAGGGGAAATGCCCCACTATATTTATCTGGATTTGTGTTCGTAGAATGTGACTATGTTTAACGCTGGCCGTCGACCTATCGCAAACTTGATGCGCGCTTATGATAGGCTACGTATTAAAGATAAGACAATAAGCACGACATATGTCCATCTCTGGGTCAAAACCATCCAATTAGCAAGAGCAAGGCTTGTAGGGACGATCATTTCTAAGTCAATATCAAAAACACCTCATAAGCTAGCAACTGAAAAAGCTAAAAACTAAATTAAGGCGCAGAAGTGTAAGTGGAGCTGAGGGTGCCTGGATTACTATCAGTTACATGCTCGGAAGCTCAAACTTGGGTCAACACCCTTAAATCCATGATGGTCCATATCTCGTAATTCTCCCTCTCAGGTATAATGCAGCGTTTGGAAGGCTGATGTTGACAAGTTACGACACGCTTTGCACAGAGACTCTAATAGGGTACTGTATTCAGGGTTAGGTTAGAGAAGAGACCCTTAAGATGCCAAGTGGGTTAGGTTAGAGAAGAGACCCTTAAGATGCCAAGTGGTTGCATATTGCTATCATATGGCTCTCTTGTATCATCTGGATTCGGATCCTCTAGAGTTGCCAAATTAACTCCACCGGTGGAGTTATTACATTTGATCCTGATCCCAACCAACTCAAAAAATAACAATTATGCGAATCGAAAGAGCACAAAAAAATAGGATGTACAAATTTTCATGTCTTTTTTAGAGTGGAGTGCCTTCATCTAAGCGCTAAAAGATCAGCACAGATTTTGATGCCTCAGAATCACAGGCTTTTAAGTGCTTGGATGAAACATTTATAACTAGAGGATTCAATTCTACAGAAACAAGCCATAATGACATCATAGGCTGACATGGCATAAGCCATGACCAAACATAGAACACTAAAATGTCCATGCTTGAGTACTATTGAGCCCGACAGAAGCAGAGTTCTGTCCGGGCATCTCCTTCACTTGATCGAGAGGTTCGACCAGCAACATTTGGCCGGCCGAAGAAGCAACGTCACTCGATCATTATCAGAAATATAGGCCTGCCTGCCATCCACACCAAGCAAGTGACGAGACCTTGATCATTATGAACAAATCCAAAATCTCTGTAGGGGGGTTATCTCGCTTGCACAGAAGAGATCTTTTCTATCTCAGAATTACCTTGATTCCAACCAGACTACAAATCATACATTGCCCTCAAAGCCTATCGAATTGTTTCATGTAATTTTTATGCCAAATAATTCACATGCATTTCAACAGTGTTCATGTATACATAATGAAACACAATTAAGGAGGAAATATATTGCTAAGCATCATAAATCCCAAGCTTAGGATATGCGGTTATGTTGAAGTATTTGCTTGGAACTCTTCCATGTCACTGACGTAACTGTGAACCACTTTCCGTTTTCATCGTGCTGGCAGAATTATTGTATGAAGAGTTCTCTGATCAATGCAGGAACATTTTTCAAACTCTCGAGTTATGTTTATTTTATCTTATTTTGTCAAGTGTGCATATATTCATTTGTCAGTATCCATGATGTTTTAGGTTGCCTATCCCTATATCGCAAAGCGCCTCCTGACAGATCCTAACCCTGCTCTACGTGAACGCCTTATACAGGTCAGTTGAGTACTACCCATCCGAGTATTATCTATATGTATTTGTAATGTTAGTTAATTTGTGTTGTTGTTTGGAAGAATAGAGATCCTTTAGATTTATATGATTCTCATTTGCAATCTTTGATGGACTCTTAAGACTATCTAAAAGAGACACTTAAAACAAACTCCAGGCGGAAGTTTTGACTCAATACTAGCACTTTTATTTATCAAAATAGATTGAAAATCAGGTTACTTGGTAAAACAACATTTTTCATGACGTTGAACATGATAAAGATATAAATGAAGTACCATAAACATGAGATTCATAAGACCAAGAACCATTTTCAAATAAGTAGATCCGAATATAATTATCGAGTTCTTGCTAGGGTACTGCTTCACTTTTCTTCAACTGAAGTCTATAAATATCACATAAAGATCGAAATGGTACTTGACCGACGCGCTGAAGTATTAGGGTTAATGGGGTTTATAGTAGATGAAGATGTATATGGGTTTTCAGCAGTAAATTCCTTAACAATCTTCGAGAAGGCTTAGGGCTGGAATCAAAATGTTTTCCCAGCAAGGCTGGAGTCGAAAAGAAAATAATAGAGTTGTCAAATTTATGCCAAAATTAAAAAGAAACAGAAAATAAACATTAATGTCTTACGCACTTTGACAACCCCCACTACCCTATCTGATGGGTATCTACGGCTTAATAAGCACTGCTTTAAACTTAAATGTCTAGTTCCTTAACTCCCACTATCCTAGAACATTGCTGTTTAGACTTAGAGCTATCTACGATCTTCTACATGAAGCAAATTCCAGACCTTTTCCTCTTTTATCTCCACAATCTTTGTTCCACCTTTCTTATCCTGTAACCCAAAAGATACTTCCTTCACCCAAGCCTGCCTGATAACAATCCTAATTTTTCAAGGATTGTCCAACTCCACTATTGGTTTTATTTCAGCAAGGTTAGAAGTATCCTTTGGGAATCATGAAACGTACATTATGGCTTGTTGATTAAGTGTAGGCAACTGCTTCGACATACTAGTGGAGGCTAGAGTGCTTCTTGTAGGTTTGTTGATTTGCCGCAATTGTACTATGGAGCTTCAATAGATTAAATGTGTGCTATTTATGAGAGAGAGGGGGAGGGGAAGGGAGAGGGAGGGGGGGGGGGGTTAATTTTGTGGTCCCCATTATTTTTCACTCACATATGAAGTGACCAGGGTCAGAGTATTAGACTTGCTCTCGTTCTCTTTCTTGTATCTTGTCTCTCCCCATCTCTTCCTTGTTGTCAAAACCTACAATTTAGATTCTAACTTAGCATCAGAGAAATGATCCGGTGGTGGAAACATGTTCAAAAATCAGAGATGCACCATTCACATGACTGTTCGAACTGATGGTACTTGAGGCTAGGGTTTTGCCCGCCCCACGTTCCTGGTAATTGTCCATGTTTTTCAGAATTTCTGGGGACTGGTTGGATGATTTTTGGATTTTTGAATGATTTTCAGATCACATAGGTAGACAAATATATTTTCCAGATCTGGGCCTTATGCCAGGTGTTTTCTGCTTTGGGTTACTTCAGCTGGACTCGGTTATGACTCCTTAATTAGGCCCAAACCGTCTTTTGGAAGAGCTTTTGAGTTATATCATGTTCTTTAAGGACATTAGCCTTTCTGAATACTCCTGCCCACCATTTTAGGCATCTCTCCTGAGCATTTTGGGCTGTAGAAGTGGATTTGGGTTAATTTATGCTGTCCAGAGTTGAGTTTTGTGGTCTTTGTTTGTGGAGTTACTGGATTCTTCATTTTGATTCACAATTTGGTGCCCTTTTTGGGATTAAAACATGTCTGAAGCTGGTGTAATGTGCTCCGAGGTTGGGGTGAGCAAAGTGAGTCCATGTTGCGTCATTCCAGATTCGCCCAATAAAATTGGATGGTAGAATTTATTTGACATGGTCCCGCTTGTTCCCGCTTGTTTTGTTGGCTATTTAGGCTGAAAGGATGTCAGGCTACATTCTTGGCGAGATAAAAAAGCCAGAGGGTGCACACTTGGCTAGATAAAAAAGGAAACAAAGCTGGAGCATCACTTGAGGAGTGGAGGTCCGAGAATTCTTTGGCCATGAGTTGGCTACTTAACTCCATGCAGCCTAATATAGATCGTGGTTAGCGGTTTCTAATAGCTGCTCATGAGATATGGAGTGATGCCTGGATTTTTGAGGAAGGTTCGTGAAACCAAGCAATATCTGAAGTCTTGCACGCAATACTGGGTAGAATTTGATAGTTTATGGCAAGAGTTGGATTACTATTATTCTTCCAGGCTAATTGTCCCGGTGATGCTAGCAAGTTTCAGAAATTGCTAGAGAAAGAGCAGATTTATGACTTCTTTGCAGGACTTCACATTTTGTATGACCAATTTTGTGCTCATGTTCTTAATTTGGACCAGTTTTCTTCCTTGAGGCCGGCATATGTACATTTACTGAAGGAGATTAGCCGTAATGTTATAGTGTAGGTTGTTGCACAGGGGAGATCTTCTTCGACTTCTATTACTCCACTATATTATTCTGGCAGGCAACCTTCTTCTGATCATGACAATAAGGATCACATGAGGTGTGAGCATTGTCGGAGGACACGCCATACTAAAGCAACTTGCTGGAAGTTGCATCCTTTTGTAAAAATCAATACTAAGCCGAATTCTAGTCGCTCAGAAGCCCATTTGTCTAACACGGATCTGACTATCTAGCTTGTCTCGGGAAGAGTGGCAGATTTTTAGAACCTCGATGTCTAAGTTCGAGCCTTCATCTACTTGGGCATCTTCTGCTGCTACAGCTACTTCCGATTTTGCTCATATAGGTATAAGTTTTGATGTTCTTCATTCCTTTGGTTATCGATTCTGGAGCCACTTACTATACGACTCTATTCCTGCATCTTGTTTCAATTATTCTCTTCAGGAAAAAATAAGGTTCGCCTATCCGATGGTTCCCTGCCTTCCGTGGCAAGGAAAGGTTCAATTCATTGTTCTCTTTCTTTCACTTTGTCCACCATTTGTCACTTTCCTAATTTGTCTAATAACTTGTCATGTACTAGCCATAGAACAAGTTCATGAAATTGCAAAGTCACCTCTTACCTTCTTATTGTGTCTTTCAAGATCTGGAATTGGGGAGCACAATTGGTCATGGTTGGGTGCATGTGAGTCTGGAGATTTTATGGGCAAGGTCATTACTCAGATTTTAGTACTTCAGCATCTTGTCAGTTGATTCAGGGGCACAAGAGACTAGGACATCCATCTGTTGGTGTTTTGGAGAAATTTTTCCGTTGTTAGTTCAGCATTTGAAACTCAAAAATTAACATGTGATGCTTTTGAGTGTGCCAAGCACATACAATCGTCTTATGTTAGAAGTAATAAAGGAAGCGCTGCTGCTCTTTTTCTTGATTCATTCTGATGTTTGGGGTCCCTCTCCAGTTGCCGCTTTGCATGGTTGTAAGTGGTTTGTCACCTTTATTGACATTCACACCTGCACTGCTTGGGTTTATATCACAAGTATGGGGGTGTTCGATTGTTTCAAGTTTTTCCATAATACGGTTCGAAATAAATTTGGTTATACAAACAAAATTCTTCAAAAATATAGTGGGACTGACTGGGGGTGTTCAGTCTTATCTTGTTGCTCATGGTATTGTTCATCAGAGATCTTGTTGATACTTCCGCTCCTAATTGGGTTGCTGAAAGAAAGAACTGCCATCTGGTGGAAGTAGCTCGTGCCCTTTTATCTAGAGTGGGCGTTCCCACCACTTATGGGGGCATGCTGTTCTAGTTGCAGCTTAATTAGTTAATATGATTCCGCCTTGGGTGTTAGGCTATAAGGCTCCTGTGGAAATTTTGGATCTGAGTATATCCTATGTTGTTCCTCCACGAGTCTTTATTGTCGATCTTTTCCATGATTATTGCTGGAAGATGAACAAGTTAGATCCTCTGGTGCATTTTTATTCGATATTCTGCAACTCAGAAAGGCTACCAGTGCTATCATCCTCCATCTCAAAAGTTTTTTGTACAATGGCTGTCACTTTATAAGAGTCAGAATCTATTTTTGATCTTCTATCTCTCTACTGGGGGAGGACCCGGCCGAAGGACAGACATTGTCGTTCTTAAATCCACACTTGATACTTTCTAGTGGGGAGGAGAAAATATTAAGGAGGAGTGACCTGGGAATTCTATTGAGGGGGAGAAGAACATTGCTAAGGAGGAATTGCCCTTCAGACAGACTTTTGCAGAGGGGGAGGAAAATCCTGTGGTTAGGGATAAAAAGGTATTATTTAGACTTGATGGGGATGATGCTAAGATATTCTCTACATAGACAAAATAAGCATGGAACTCTTCTTAAGATCAAGAGTCATCTCCATCTCCAAATCTAACATCACATGGTAATCCTACTTCTCTCCCTACTACTACCTTGTGGACGACGCAAATTTACCAATTGATGTGCGGAAGGCATTTACCCAACACCCAATTTATACTATTGTCTCTTCGATTCTGTCTCCTTTCTGTAAAGCTTTAGTGTCCTCTTTGCCTTCCATCTGTCTTCAACAGGGTTGGAAAGTAGCACTTGTAGATCCAATACGGAAACATGCCATGGTACAGAAGACGAGAGGTCTTGGTAAAAATGGCACCTGGGAACTTGTATATCTTCCTTCAGGCAAGAAAACTGTAGGTTGTAGATGGGTCTTTGCTATCAAGCACAACTCATATGAGACTGTTTATTGTTTTAAGGCTAGAATTGTTACCGAAGGTCACACTCAAGACTTATGGAGACTTATGGAGTTGATTATCAGGAGACCTTTGGTCCAGTTGCAAAACTAAATTCCATCTGAGTACTTCTCTCTTTTTCAGCTAACCTTGGGTGGGACTTGCTGCAACTGATGTGAAGAATACATTTCTTCATGGAGACCTTAAAGAAGAATTATCTATGGAGATCCTCCTCGGTTTTTGAATGAGGTATTTGAAGTCTGCTCTCGGCAAGGGTCTACTATTGGGGCCATTACAGATGCTGATTAGGCTCAATCTATTGATGGTAAGAGGTCTGCACATTTCTTGGTGGAAATTTAGTTTCTTGGAGAAGCAAGAAGCAAGTTGTTGTGCCTAGATCAAGTGCTGAAGCAGAGTATCAGCCATGGTTCAAGGAATATGTGAGCTTCTTTGGTGGCGAAGTCTATTGGAAGAGCTTGGTGTGATTACTAAGACGCCAACTGTGGTAGTAAGGCTGCTATGAATACTGGTCAATTTCCGATAGAACATGATATGATGAAGCATATAGAGATTGACCTTCACTTCATCAAGGAGAACCTGAATAATTGTATACTCTACCATCACTTAATGGGTTCATCACGGAGATTGACCGTCACTTAATCTGTATGCCTTATTTAAAGTCTAGTGATCAACTTGCTGATTTGCTTAGCAATGGTCTTGGTAGCAAGGTTGTGACGACCCGAGTCGCCAATCACCCAATTAGATATCATCAATACAATTACAACAGTATCCCATCAGATTACAAGCCCTAGAAATAGGTTACAAATATTTTTAAAACTCCAAAACTGCAAGTCCCGCTCACATCCCCGCTTGCATGTGCTCATCTAATTAATCTCTGCATTGGAAGGGTAAATGATGGGGGGTGAGCCGGGTAGCCCAGTAAGTGGAATAATCATAGCACCATAGGATCAGAATCAAACACGCTAAGGGCATGTACGCTTACAAAATTCTGTTTTCGTTTTTGTAATGATGATGAAAAAGATGCTTTTTTTTACGTACTTTTATTTTTTTCTGTATTCGTTTTGAGTAAAATATCCAAGTAGTAGCAAAAAAGGTGAAAACACCTAAAGGGTGTTTTCACCTTTTCTCACGATTTGTATTCTCTGTGTCAGAGAATACAAATCCTGTCTCCACTGTTCACGTTCTCTGACATGCCTGCCACCTTAGCTCTCTCTCTCTCTCTCTCTCCCCCCTCCATTTTTCCAATGAATAACAGGGAAGCCGGGGTAGGAGTATGAAGCAGACGATGGTTGGTGGCAAGTGCTGCATCAGAGATGGACTTCGATGGGGACTCCCTAACGACGCCGTTGCAGTGATCGGCATACCTAAACCTAAACCCACGAGGTGCTGCTGATTGTGGCGATTGTGGTGGGTAGTTGGTTCACGGTGGTGGTGGAAGTGGTGATTGGTTGTGGTGGTGGGTTGTTGGGTCAGCGCGGGGTTATGGTCGTGATGTGGTGGGGTTGTGGCCGTGATGATGTGGTGGCAGCAGAACAATGGTTGTGCTGTGGTGCTGGCGCGACTACGGACTTGATGTGGTGGTGGTGTGCCGGTGGCTATATGCAGCGGTGGCTGGACTGTCGCCCTGCTGTGGTCGGCGGTGGAAATGGAGGGACTTGTGAGGTATTTGATGGGATTACGGTGAGGGTAATGAAGGGGAAGGGGAAGGGAAAGGGGGACACACAGAGGTGGGAACAGGGAAGGGGAAGGGGAAAGGGAAAGGGAACTCGTGAAGGGGAAGAGGGACACATAGATATGGGCCCACGGAAGAAATATTGTAGAAAATACTAAAAACATACAAGAATGGATCCAAAAAAGTTGGTAAAAATAGAAATGAGAATGGTAAACGTACAAGAAAAATTGAAAAAAGTAATACGGAAAAAACTAAAAGTACAAAATTCAATTTTAGAACTGAATACTAAAATCTAAAAAACAAAAACAGAATACAGAAAAAAATCTCGTAAGCGTACAGACCCTAAACAATTCAACATCAGTCAATATATTTGAAAGTCAAACCGTCAAAACAACCATGGCTTAGTACCCCGAACAATTAGTAAACCAATTCAATATCCAAATTGCACATCAAAGATACCACTTCAGCATCTTGCTTCCGGTATCCTCAAAGGGATCCGCCAAAGCTCAGCTGTATCATAACATACCATGCACATAGACAAATCACTGGAGCACTGTCATTGATCAAAAGTACTTAAGCCATGTCCCGCAAACATATTTCGAAAAACAAGGTGTTTACCAATATTCAAAACAAAGCATTTAAGCAAGATTTCAGGACAACAATGTTTAGGATTACAACGAACGTTGAGAAATAAATAACCACGTGGCATAAAAGAATAGTGATATGGAATTCCCCTTACCTAAATCAATCATGAAGAATCCACTTATACAATTGCTCCCAATCAGGCCCTATGATTCTTTTTTCATAACCGCGGCTAATGTTTTTCTCTCTCTTTAGTTGTCTATCTACTGATAAAAGTCAAAGATAAAATAACTTGAAAAGATCAAGGCCTATTTATAGAAATTTCTAGGAAGCACGAGGTGGAAAGAAACACGAGGTGGAAAAATAAGGCTGTGCCACCTAACAAGCACGACAAGGCTAAGCAAAGCACGACGAGGCTTGAAGCACAATGTGGCAAGACAAGATTGTGCCACCTAGCAAGCACGACAATGCTAACCAAAGGACGACAAGGCTCAAAGCACGAGGTGGCGATACAAGCTTGTGCTTAGACCTGGCAAATGGTTCGACCCGCCGGGTATGGGTAAAACCCGGTTGAGTCCGGGTAAACGGGTCGGGTAATTTATACCCGGGTTTTTTCGGGTACGATTTTCTGGGAACCGTACCCTACCCGTGTTTAATGTCCTTTAAAAAAAAAAAGATTTTAACACACTTTTAAAAACAGTTTTTGTTGGTTACTAACTGTTATTTTTCTCTTTTGTTTCTTTTGCTTATTTTACCAACACATTTCATGTCTTTGATTATTATTGTAAAAACAATTTTCACTTTTCAGTTTACCAAAAACTAAAAGTTATGACACATAAAACATTAAAACTCATAATATCCTACTTAGTTACTTACTACTAATTACTTACTAGTTACTAGCATACTAATTGTTAAATACCATAAGAACAAATTCAAGCATCTGAACCCCATTCCCCAATCCCTGCCTATAATCCAAAAACTTTAAACAACAATTGCATCATCATATCACATGCATAAATTCATTGAAATTAAAGTCTTCAATTCCATCGTCGTCACTCGTCAACTAAAACTTCAAGTCTTCAAATCTCCGTTAAGCTTCTTGCATCCAACGAACCATCCATGTTTGCATTGATAGGCAAAGATACCACAAGGTCACTATCGCCCGGCTCATCACCTACATTTAAGCAAATATGATTAGACTAAATCCCAAAACATAAAATATAAACTTCATATTTGAATGCTTTAAAAATAATAACTTACTTTGAATTGCATATCCATACAACCAATTACTTCCGCAAACCAAAGCTCGGGCATTATCCGGAGTAAGTGAACTCCGAACTTTTGAAAGAACTTTTGCTCCAATACGTTAGCCGATTCGGATGCAACAGTGGTAATTGGAATGCTCATAATGTCACGTGCCATATTAGAAAGAATAGTATACCTAGACCGATTGTCTTTCCAATACTCCAACACATCCAAATATGCATATTCCACGCGATCATATGCCGGCTCCTCCAAATAAAGATCCAAATCCGACTTCTTCTTGGCCTCAAGTCGTCGCTTCTTAAAGTACTCCTACATTTTTTGAATGAGAAATGTATTAAACAAAAAATATAAACAAGTAAACAAGGAACGTAAACATAAAAAAGGAAATAACTTACTTCGGCCTCATCTTCTTCCAAGCAAACGATACTTGTACCAACTGAAGCTTTATCTTTTGGAACAACAAAATTTTGAACCACATATTCTTCATAGAGCTTCTCGATCTTCTTTTTGAGTTCTTTTGCCTTATCTTCCCCTCTACCCGCTTCAATCTTTTCATAGCAATATTCAACATATCCCAACTTGTAGCGAGGATCAAGCACTGTTGCTATAGCTAGGATAGTACTATAAGATTCCCAATACTTTAAAAAATAAGGGTACATTTCCATCGCCATTTTTCTCAAAACTAGATCCTCACTTTCCATCTCTTCCATTATACGCAACTGAATTCTCCACACTGAATTAAAATACAGATTTGAAGTTACGTACTCAGTCCCAGACACAAGATTGGTCATTATAGCAAATGGGGCCAAAAACTTTGCAATTTTGGCCCCCCTATCCCATTCTTCATTGGTAGGACAATACTTGTAGCTAGGTTCAATGAGGGAATAATTAACAAACGTCGACCGAAATTTAAGCCCACACTCTAGCATAAAGAAAGTAGAGTTCCAACGAGTGGGAACATCCATGCGCAAACCAATCGAAGTAGCCACACCAATTTGCCCACAACATTGGGCAAACTTTATCATCCTACCCTCGGATCCTCATTACCAACTTTTAACCCGTCTTGCACAATGAGGTTCAAAATATGAGCCGAACATCGTCTATGAAAGTAATCCCCATTACTCACCAAGAGTTTGTTGACTAGCAATCTATTCTTCAAGTGTTCTTGCATGTTATCACAACTAGTGACATTATCTAAAGTGATCGAAAAGACTTTTTTTTCAATTCCCCAATCCTTCAAAAAATCATATGCTTTGTCACACAAGGATTTACCATTATGTGGTGGAGTAAAATGAGAAAAATTAAGAATCCTACTATGCAATTTCCAATTTTCATCAACAAAGTGTGCAGTCAAGCAAAGATATCCCTCATATCTAATAGAAGTCCACACATCCGCCGTAAGACATAGCTTCCCTCTAATTCTACCCAAAGCAAGCTTAAGCATGTCTTTCTGACTCAACGAGATTTTCAAACAATCGGCTTTTGCAGTATTACGAGTATAATGCTTGACATCCGGATTCAAATAACTGTGAACATCCCTAAGACCCTCATGTTCAGCAACCAAGAAAGGATAGTTATGCTTCATCATTGCAATAGCCATTTTTTCACGATAAACATCTTGAGAAATCTTTCTAGACCTCAATTTCACAGAATGATCTAAATGTATCTGTTTTACGTTCATAAATTCTTTCTTGTACACACTACAAACCTTAAGATGTTTATGCATATTTGAAGTCCCATGTGTACCCTTGCATGGCTTCCCATCAGGAGTTGTCCCCATGGCAAAACTAGAGGCTTTACACCACCTACACACAACCCTATGTTTATTATTCTCCTCCACAATATCAAATTTTTTCCAAATTTCACCTATGGTAGACTTTTCATCAACACTAATGTCAATATCATTAGCAACTTCATCAAGGTTGGTAAAAACTTGAGGACATTCATCTTCAACATCAACAACCTCAACATTCTCAATGGGTGGAGTCTTGTTTACAGATTCCATAGATTCTACAATAGTCCGAAACAAAGAATAAGAAAAAAAGCGAGAACAAGAAGTCAACAAATCCAACAGGACCAACATAACACATAATTTTAGATTTACACTTCAATAGTCCACTAGTCCAACAGCAAATTCAGCAATACGCCAATACATATATCCAAATGCAACAAAAAAAATATCATCCAACAATAATAACATCCACCACAAATCCACAATACTGCCCAAATCCAATCTCCCTTCAGATCATAAGTAACTTAGTAGCAAACTGCCTCACAAAGGAGTTTGAACATAAACATGTCACGACATGATTTATCAGAGCTACACATGTTTGAGTTTTAGAAAATAGCAGCTGCTACCAGCCTACCAACAACTTCAGCATGCAAAACAAAGTGGGGGAAGGGGGATTTAGCCTAGTTTTTAAGGTAATTAATTACTCTTCTGCAATTGCAATCTGCAAACATGCATGTTTACAAATTAACTTGTTAATGGCGAAATTGCTGATAAAAGGCTTATCCAAACAGAATTAACTGGTTACTGACTTTGTACGAATTAACTGGCTACCAACAATTTATGCAATTACAAACTAACTGTTTACAAATTAACTGGTCAGTGACTTTGTACAGGGAGTCCTACACGAATCAGGAATCAGGATCATGGGTTGTTCATTGTTGGCTCAAACTATAATAAAAAATTAATAAGTTGTAAGATTCCAGTCATTCCTACTCATTTTCATACGAATTTGGAAGAACAAAGAGTATAAATCGAATTGATCAGTATAAAATTGGAGAGATTGACTAACCTTCTACGTGGAGGTCCGTGTCTACGGCGTGAACATCGACGGTGGACTGGCGGAGACTTCTCGGAGGGCGGAGGCTGACACTGCTACGGTGTGAACAGCTGCTACGGCGGTGGTCGGTGGAAATAGATCCGCCGTCTCACCGTCTCGTGTGAGATGGGCTAACGGCCGACGGCTGATGAGTGACGGAGGGCACGATCTTTCGCCGGCAAATGCGGTGTTGGCCAGCGGCGGCGTGAGAGGGAGAGAGGACTGGAGGAGTGACGAACTGAGAAGAATAATTGAAATCAGATTTAGGGCACAATTTTTTTCCCATTATATACCTAGAAAAACGGGGTAACATCGGGCAACCCGAAACCGACCCGAACCTACCCAAAAATTACGGGTCGGTTCGGGTACGGGTCAGATTTCTACAAGTATTAAATATTGGGTACCCGTACCCGGGATTTTGGACTGGGTACGGTTCGACCCGCGGGTACGGGCATATTTTTGCCAGGTCTACTTGTGCCACCTATCAAGCACGACATGTCGCAATACTACGTTGCACGTCACGCTCAACAAAATAGGTAGCACGAGGTGTTGATCAGAGAAGTAATCAACCCTGACTCATCAATAAGCACGAGGTGTCGCAATTACAGGATCACACCCAACAAGCACGATAATGTCAATCCCAATTGTCATTTAAAATCATCATCAATTTTTCCTCAACCAACCAGTAATATATTGACCACCTCTAAATTTTGGGGTGTTACAAAGGTTCTTAATCCCCTTGTGTACAAGCGGGGAATGAGAAATATCTACCAATTTGAGGGGGAGTGTTGCTGGGAATTAGTTGTCATAGTAAAAGTACTTACGTAATCCTCTCTGTGTGTCACTTAAAGTTACACCCTCTCATGCTCTTCATTGTATCTTTTCTCTCTCCCTTCTCTTCCGTGTTATCAAAACCTACATTCTGATTTTAATACTCACAGAGCCAGAGAGTTGTTTCTAGTACTTTCCTTTTGTTGGGGTGGGAGGGAGCCATGTAAAGAATGGAATCCGTCAAGTGGAAACCTCTAATGCCAAAAATAATGACCAACTGCACAAAAATCCTTGGCCCTGCCTACAAGCTGGAAACAAACAAAAGATAATTGCAGTATGCTCCCAAAAAGAACAAACTTAAAAGACTCCCAGATATGCAGAGAAGGTCCCAGATACGCAGAACATCTCATACTTACTGCCTCAAGTAGATGGCTAACCAATTCCTTTTTTTCTTCTTTCAGTTTCACCACTGAAGAATTTTTAAATCTGATATAGCCACCTGCTTCAAAAGCTGCTAGCCACGAAAAAGTATACCTGTAGAGTGCAAAGGACCTCCAGATGCTCTTTAGTGGGAACTATGATACAGAACTCTCTCTATCGTAAAAGAAAAGGAATCAGCGAGAAACACTTGTCCCTGAGTGTTTCACCCAATAATCCTATGGTGTGTGATGAAAGAGAATCTATGTTAACAGATCCATGAATGAATGATTTGTTCCAGATCCTTATTATTAATTTTTTTATTTCAAAACTCAAATCTTGGCCATCTCCTGAAGCTGTTATACTATTTGAAACACTCGCCTTCCAGTCAGTAGCCAACCTAAACAAATCAAGGGAACATAATAACAATGTTTCCCATGCCAACTGTCACAAAAAACCACTCTCGTCCCCTTTTCCTACCACCAAAGCCCATTTGGTAGAACTGGTCCCTTGAGTTATTGGTAGTGTCCACAAAACGGGACCTTGCAGAGAAAACAACCCTTGCATATTGTATAGTATTGTTATAATAGTGCACAAGCATGGTCGTTGCATCTAATAACCAAAACAAGGCCATAAATACTCCAGAAAAGTTAGTTTGGGAGAAGCCTGCGTGCAGATTTCTCAGTTGACAAGAGTGACGAACGTCTGTAGTTGTAAGCTCTGGCAAAGGTCATTTTAGCTCTGAAGACCTGATACCAAGCAGGATGCCTTGAGAGGGTAATTAAATTACCTGGCTGCTCTATGTCTTCCTTTGAACTTGGTCATTTAATTATCATGCATATGATTGTTCATGTTTTAGTGCTGGTGAGTTCTCTAAAGGGTTTAGAAAACAAGTATTCATCCTTAATTTACCACAGAAGCTTCAGTATGTGTTTTCTTGCCCAGATATTTTTGTATTGTTTAACCTTCAAATTTGTTACAAAAGGAGAATGCAGTGAAATCTTGTTTCCAAATGGCTTTACTTGGCTTCCTCAGATTCGTCAAATACATTCATCAGTTTCTTCTCACTTCTTAGACAGCTGTGAAATGTTGAGTTGTCTTTTGCACATAAACAAATTGATTTATTGGTATGTCCAAGTTGCTTGTGAAAATCTTTCTCATGGTGTTCTTTGTTATGTTCTGATTCATGTTTCAGGTTCTCTTTAAGGATGGTCTTTTTCAGTGGAAGCGGCTTGAAAATCTAATTGTGCTTGCAAAGGAAAATGTAGCAAAGATGAGCAGCAACCCTGCATTGCAAGTGAAAGAATTGTCAGTACTTTTTCATGTCTCAGTTGCCTGATCCTTTTTTTTTCCTCTCTGCTTTTAGTTATCACGGAATCTACACTTTTGCTATTTTGTTCTAACGACTAGTCACATTTAACTTCTTTTTACAAGGCAAAGGTCCAAAGACCTACAGTTTCAAAAGAAATTGGACCTCACAGACACCATCAAGGACGGAGCTCGCCTTTTCCTATTAGATGACCAGATCCGTAGGCAACTTCTTCTTGCTTTGACAGAAGACTCCAAGCTGCACATTCAAGAGGTATATTATATTTGATCATTGATTTGGCTCGTGAGGTCTCTCCACTTTACCAGGATATGCATTTTGCAGCTCGTCGATGTATATAGATTGCTTGAAGACCAAATAGATATACCGTCAGTCGCTTTAGAGGTAGCACGAGGTAAAGTTTCACTGAAAAAATGATGACAAAGTAGCATGCACGTGTTTTTTGGGTTTAAGCATGAATTGCATTCTCTTTACGTTACTTATATGGCTTCTTCAATGTTATGATGGGACTTCTGGACTTGCAGACTTGCCATTGGTTGCCCGAGATGTCATGCTTTCCTGGAGTGCCTCCATTTTATCTGACAGATAATTCAGGTTGTGGTAGATCTGCCAACCATCACCATTTGGCTTTTTGTAGAGTAACGCCTCTAAAATCACTCCCCCCTCTCTGTGCTCTAATTCAGTAGGTTAAGATCCAAGAGCCAAGAGCCTCTTTTGTGTGTGATATATCTGTTGAAATCTGTGATGTAAATCGGACATATTAATGCTGCTCTTAAAGGAAAACCAATGTAGATATACAAAACGAACTCAAACTACAAGGAATGTATGAGCAATATATTTGACGTAAAAACTAAAGAACATGAGAAAACCTTGTTCATGGTGGTGGTCATGAATTTTTTTTTTCTTTTTTTTTAAAATTTGGTTGGGTGCCTTTGCTTAATTTTGGGGCAGAAGGCTTAGGGACTTTCAACAACACGCGAGTCTGGGTATGCATGGTTTCAAGTTAGATTTATCCATCCTAGTAATATATGGTAAAATTCAAACTAACTTCAGCTACTCATTCAATACCACTCATAAAGGTTGCAGCTAACTTTAGATCGTTTATCATTTGTTATCTCTCCACGTTTTCATTGAGACAGAATTGTCACCATTGAGAAGGCTTTAAAAAAGACAACTAAACAAGAAACATATAGTTTAGGGGTCACATGTTGATATTTTTGCATCTAAATTGTGCATCCAATGATGATGGATAATTTCACAATAATGGTCAAAATACAGAAAAATGAGAATAGGGCAGTTTCTGAAGACGTGTACAACTTTACCTGAATAGCTGCGTAGAGTCTGCTGGTTTAGGTGTCAGCCAGGAAAATCAGTGCTGTACACTTCAGGAGGTTGTTGATGCCGGTTAAGGCAGTCAAGATTGTTCATAGCATGGATTTTACATTGCCACAATCACGTCCTCTTAAACCCCTTTGCACAGAGGTGATTTTTGCGCCTCCTCGCCTTCTCTTTTGAGAAGTTCTCCTGTCTTTCCAACTTCCGTCTCCATCACCACCGTGGGTTTTCCCGGTGGGTGGTGAGGTGGTAGCATAGCTCTTTGTTAGCCTAGGTTTTCGTTTGGGGTCTTGGTGGCTACGACGAGCTGGACGGCCATTGTTGTTGCGATGGATCGCGATCGGCCAGCTGAGCTCATCCCTGTTTTCGTCGCCGGTGACCGGTTGAAAATTGAAGTTGGGTTAAGCTGTAGGGGTCCGTAGGTGCTCCATGGTCTCATTGTGGTGGCCGAAGGGTGTGAGTGAATTTGTTGTCGGGGAGCTCATCCCTGTTTTCGTCGCCGGTGACCGGTTGGAAATTGAAGTTGGGTTAAGCTGTCGGGGTCCGTAGGTGCTCCATGGTCTGGTTGTGGTGGCCGAAGGGTGTGAGTGAATTTGTTGTCGGGGTGGTTGTCCTTGAGTCGGTGGTCTTGGTCTTTGGTTACGAGTTTACATTGTCAGCGTTTGTGAGTGCCGAGCTACCTGGTTTTGAGAAGGATTTGTGAGTCCAGGCTTGGTTTATTTTCTTCTAGGGTTTATTTTCCCCCTTGCCCTAGAAAGTTTTAATGGTTGTGATTGGCGGTGGACTAGTGTTTGCGCCTTCTGTTGTTTGTTGATTTAGGTTGTTAAGGCTGATGATGAGTCCGCGGCGGTTGTTGTAGATGGACGACAGTGGTCTGACGGGTTTGGGCTTCCTCCGTTTGGCTACCGTGAAGATGGCGATTCCGGCGGAGCTATAGCTATCACGGTTTTTGGCAGGTATCTTTGGATTGGGTGCAATTTGTTGCTGTTTGGGATACTCTGTGGCCAGGCAGCAGAGCTATGGCCTGAGCAGGTAGGGATTCCAGCGTAATGCATGAGGATTGAGGCGCCATTGCAGTGATGGGACGTGTCTAATATGCAGTTGGTGGTTGGAAGAGTGGTGTGGTGGTGTTTGTTGAGTTTTTTTTCCCTAAATAATATAAATTAAAAACTTAATAACCTGTTTATCCTATTTTTAAACTTATTTATCCGCATACCACATTCTGGAAAATCGCGGTTCCAAACCGCGCCTTCTCCTAGAAAACGTGGTTTGCAAAGGCGTTTTCATTTTCTATATATGTTTCCCATTTTATTTTTCTAATTTAAACAAAATTGAAAGAGAGAATTGGAAACAAAAATATATTCTGTTAGGAAATTAAAAATCGAATTTTTAAAACGCATCTTCCGAATAAATAAAGACCTTTTGGCACGACAAAAGTTGAATAATATAAATTACGCTTGAATAAAAATCGTGGTTTCTAAATACGTTTTCCAATGAAGTCGTGGTTACTAATCACGATTTTCTATCAAACCAACTGTGAAGAAATCGTGTTTGAAGAACACATTTTTATTTGAAATCGTGTTTGAAGAACACGTTTTTATTTAAAAACGTGGTTCTTAACCACGATTTCAATGGAAGTCGTTGTTTGGTAACACGATTTCAAATGAAGTCGTGGTTTCTAACCACGATTCTCGTTCAAGTAGTATAGACATTATAAGACTCCCACATAAAAGGTCATTAAAGCGGAAAAAGCCTTTCGTAAAAAACATTTCAGTCGAATTGTAAAACTGACTTGAACCAAAATGTGGTTGCAAACCACGACTTGAGAGAACAAGCCTAAAGGTTTTCTTATTGATGCTAGTGACGATATTGATGCTAGTGACGATATCGATCGTGACCTTGATACGGAGCTGGAACTGCTAACTATGATGAATGCGCTAACTATGGATATGATGCCGGAAATAGACCGATTTTATATCACCCTTCAATTCGAATTAGCAAAAGCAATGTCTCCTTGCATACACGTGTTTCCTATTTTCTGAATAAAACGTGGTTCAAAACCACGATTTACAAGAAAACGTGGTTCAAAAACACGATTTATGCAAAAACGTGGTTCAAAACCATGATTCAAAACCATGATTTGTAGTAAAATGTGGTTTTCCTATAAAACGGGGTTTCAAAACACGTTTTCTTATAAATCGTGGTTTTGAACCACGTTTTCTCGCCACAATTTACATTTTGCTGTTGCTGGTTGAATGAACAGAAAACGTGTTTCGTGTCCAGTGAACACGTTTTTCGTTCCAAACGTTTGTCGTTAGAAACCACGACGATTTCTGTTAAAAACGTTGTGCAATTTCAAGTGAATCTTGGTTTTTACTTCAATTAAAATTGTGGCTAAAAACCACGGCTTCTATGGAAATCGTTTTTTTTTAACAATGATTTCTCGTAAATGCGTTGTTTAATTTCAATTGAAGCTTGGTTTTCACTTTAACACTACTCGTGGTTGCAAAGCATGGCTTCTATGGGCAAATGGGTGCTTGTGTGGCTCCTCAAATATGGGTACTTAGTGTGCTTACTTGGTGATGTCAGCGTGTGTGTTTCTCTCCTATGGAAAGGTGTTCATTGTCCGTGATTCTTTCTTTCTCTCCTTCTCAGAGTACCACTGGTTCTCCACAATGTTCTATCCTCTTGATTTCATGTTTCTGTTCTTGGCCTTGTAGCATGAATTTGCTCTGGTTAGTGGGTCTCTTTTCAGATTTCAAGAAAATATTTTTCGTTAATGAAATACACCTGCATAAACCACAGTTAGATCATGTTCTTCAGTTTTCACCTGTGGCAAGTTGTAGTATATATAATTATGATTATTGCCTTCATCAGTTAATGAAAGTATACCTATAGCTGCCATAATTGGATCATGTCGTACATTTTCGAATTGATGCGGCCTTTTTGAACAATATTTTTCAATCAATGAAACTACACCTGCAGCTACAAAAGTTAGATCATGTTCTTCAATGTTCCTACATCTTTGCACTTTTTCCTTTCTTGTTATAAAGGCGTGCCCATAGATGGCACGTCTTTAAGTTTATAGTCTAGGCTAGTCAGTATCCCATTGGTTGAGATACGTATTGTCAGTCAAATGTATCTTTTTCCCAAAAATAGTTGAAGCGTCAACGGCTGTTTGACAACACCAGTGTTGAACTTATAATTTATAATATTTCAAGCAAGACCAAAGTGTGTGTGTGTGTGTGTGTGTATATATATATATATATATATATATATATATATATATATATATATGGTGAATTAGCACTAACTTATTTCAGCATTGATTAAATTTGTATCTGAAGCTTCGTGATTTTGATATTCATATGTTTCAACTTGACTAGGCAACCTCTTTGAAGGGCATGGAGGTCCTCTACCGGCAAGTTCAGTATCGGTCAATAAAACCTAACATGTAGCTGCCAGAATTGGTTCATGTTGTTCAGTTTTCACTTGATGCAGCCTCTTTGGAGACTATTTTTTAGTTAATGAAACTATACCTGTAACAGTCAAAATTGGATCATCCAACGCTACCTCTTTGAACAGTACAGTTGTCGGCAGTTAGCAACTTGAGCTTTATGTTCTTCTAAAGTTTTTTCTAGTCCACGTCTCTTATCCTTAAGAACAATATGATGATGTGCTCTAGCATCTTTGCATTTCCTCCTTCGTTCTAATAAAGACATGTTGACATACGATTGTAGCAACTTTAGAGTGCAGGTCGGTCCATGTGCGATTGATTGGGATAAATGTTGTATACCGCTAAAATATGTCTACCTTGAACCATCATTCTTCAATGTCCTACAAACATGTTGTCTCTGTCTCTCTCCCTATATGTGATGATGAGCGTGGAAGAAACGAATGATAAGAGTCGTAGAGGACCAACACCAATAGACATTTATGAGGTTTTTTGGCAGTCATGACAATCATGCCTCAATGTTATACAAAGGTGTTGTTGTCGCTCCCTGTAGCTAATAATCGTAACGAAAAATTGAATACTTATTTGCTTAAAGAGCCTAGTTGAGCCGGGAGACTGTCACAGCCAAAGTGGTCGCTTACGTGACACATGGAGAATGTACTAAAAATTCTGTGTCTGAAATAATTTATAATAAAATGAAAAAGAACATCAAAATCAAAATGATTACGTGCCGCAAAATTAAAAGGGATAAAAAGGAAAAAGAACACTAAGAAAAGCGCATGTGTTGCCTCCACAATGCACAACGCTTTGTCTAATATATATATATATATATATATATAGGGGTTCGATACACACCCACCGGTGGGAAAATTTTTTTTTCCCACCCAATCGCTTAACAGTCATGCGATTGCATAAAAAAAAAGGACGGCTGGACTGGGCCATTTATGGCGAAAAGGGCCAATGATTGGCTTTGGGCCAATCGCCTGACTTTCGGGCGATTGGCCCAAAGCCAATCGCGAAAGTCAGGAGATTGGGCCCATTCAGTCCATTTAAATTTTTTTTTTTTGCCTCCCCCCCAAGTGTCCCCACCCCCTCCCTTGGCCCCCCCCCCCCCCCCCTTCGGCAGATTCCCCCAGCAGCCCCTCTCACTTATAATATTCGGCAGTAACCCCCTCCCTTGGCCCCCACCCCTCTTCCCCCTCCCCACTTGTCCATTTTCCCCCCTAGCCCCCACCCCCTTCCCCACTTGTCCATTTCCCCCCCCTAGCTCCCACCCCCCTCCCCACTTGTCATTTTTTTTTCCTAGACCCCCACCCCCCCTTCGACACATGGCACACATCAGTTGGCCCCCCCCTCCCACGGCTCACTTTTCTGTCTATAAAAACCCTCTTCCCCCGAATTATTTCTTACGCTCTCATCATTCTCCCTATCTCACCTACATAATCTCCACAATTTTTTTTCGTCAAAAAAATTTACGCTAGAAGATCGGTGGATAACCGGTGGCTAGAAGAAGATCGGTGGATTTCTTCGTCATTTTTTTCAAGTCCAAACAAGTAAGTATTTTGAATTTTCTTATAATTCAATGTTAATTTAAATTGTTGTTATGCTTAAATTGTTCTTACCATAGTCTAAAATTCGTGTTTAGGGCGTCAAAATTACGTTTTTACAAATCGGGGTATTACATTCGAAAGATTCGGTAATAGCGATTTTTTAGGGCGTCAAAATTATGATTTTTCACGAATTTATAAAAAATAGCTAGAGCTAGATTTTGCCAAAGTGCAGAAAAGAGACCCTAGTTATTTTTAAAATATCTGTATCAGGTAAAAATTTCAGATTTTTCTAAATACTGGAAAGGGGTTAACTGATACGCGCAACCTTGTAACTTCGCAGTGTAATTTAAAATATCAAGCTAGCGCGGTTTCGCGCGAAATTTTTTTGAGAGCCCTAGGATGTTGGAAAGTTCCATTCCCCATGAATTCGGGCCATTCCGAAGCCGGTAGCAATTTTTTGCTGAACGGGCTTTTAAGCGCTCGATCCGGACACCGGTTCGGGATTTTTTGACGAAAAATCCCTAAAATGCTTTTTAGATCAAGGATGCACTCAGCAGCCTTCGAATAGCGTCTTAAAGCACGTTTGAGATTTTTTCCGATGTCAGGGGGCATTTCGGTTATTCGCCGCCCGATAGGGGTATTTTCTTAATTTTGCCCCTTTCAACTTTTTTGACATGGGATGCTTACTCCATAAATGTAAGCACACCCTAGCGAAGGCGGGGAAGTTCCATTCCCCAGGAATCCGGGCCATTCCGAAGCCGGTTGCAACTTTTTGACGAACGGGCTTTTAAGCGCTCGATCCGGACACCGGTTCGGGATTTTTTGACAAAAAATCCCTAAAATGCTTTTTAGACCAAGGATGAACTCAGCAACCTTAGAATAGCGTCTTAAATCACTTTTGAGATTTTTCCCGATGCCAGGGGGCATTTTGGTAATTCGCCGCCCGAGAGGGGTATTTTCGTAATTTCACGCTGTCAACTTTTTCGAGCGTCAATACTGTCCGTAAATGTAAGCACACCCTAGCGAAGGCTGGGAAGTGCCATTCCCCAGGAATCCGGGCCATTCCGAAGCCGGTAGCAATTTCTTGCCCCGAATTATCTTTTAAGCGCTCGATCCGGACACCGGTTCGGGATTTTTTGACAAAAAATCCCTAAAATGCTTTTTAGACCAAGGATGAACTCAGCAACCTTAGAATAGCGTCTTAAATCACTTTTGAGATTTTTTCCGATGCCAGGGGCATTTTGGTAATTCGCCGCCCGATAGGGGTATTTTCGTAATTTCACGCTGTCAACTTTTTCGAGCGTCAATACTGTCCGTAAATGTAAGCACACCCTAGCGAAGGCTGATTTGAAGCCGTTTCGCGGGGCGTTGGGGTCCTAATGAACCCCGGGCCATTTCGGTAATTTGCCGCTCATCGGGTTCTATTTTCCTAATTTTACATTACACGAATTTCCCGAACCACTTTTAGTTCAGGAAAGGGTGTGAGACATCCGAAAAGTTATACTTTAAAGTTGTGAATTAGATAAAGCTTGTTGGGGCGATGACTGAAAAACTATGAAGCTTTTCTGATGGCAGGGGGCATTTTGGTAATTCGCATTCCCGAGAGGGGTATTTTCGTTACTTTGCCCCTTTCAGTTTTTCAAATGACTGCTTCGTCCAGAAATGTAAGCAAAGCACCTGAAAGGTGCTTTTGAAGCTGATTTGGGGCGTTATGGTGATAATGAACCCCCGGGGGCATTTCGGTAATTTGCCGCTCATCGGGGGGCTATTTTGGTAATTTTACATTATACTAATTTTCCCCGCTATTACACTGCAAATAGAGTCCATTCTTCTTTTATTTAATTCTATGACTTGTTGAGAATGATATAATTTTTATTTTTTAGATTTCAGTATAAATATGGATGCAACTGGAAGAAATATTTTTTGTGAAGGTTCTGATCCACCTTACTTGGATCAAGTTTTTCAAACACTTGACGAAGTCGAAGCATACTACAGAGCATATTCGAAAACGATGGGTTTCGGTATTCGAACTAGGACGAGTAGAAAACGGGTGAATACCGATCAAATTGGTGCAAGGTTATTTGAGTGTCATAGAGGAGCACCGCATGTACCCCCGGTCGTTCCGATCAGTGACGAAGGGACAACAAGACAAAGAAAACGTGACACATTTCCGGGTACCGGCTGCAAGGCCCATGTGTATGCAGTACACCGGAAAAAAGAAAACCATTGGGTTGTGACGGGAGTGGACTTGAGTCATAATCATCAGTTGATGACTCCCAGTAAGATTGGTCAAATTCATCAACACCGAGAAATTAGCGCGGCACACAAACAACTGATTTTTACAATGGCCGGGGCTAAAATTCCACCTTCTAAGATGATGGGGGTTTTCTCAAGCCAGGCTGGGGGGATTGACAAGTTGAGTTTCAACGACGTAGACCTTCGAAATGAACTTCGTGCTCAGAAGAGAGAGTCTTTCGGTAGGAATGATGCTCAAGCTACCATTGATCTCTTCAGGTGCCTTCAGAGTGAGAATTCTGGATTTTTCTACAGTATCCAACTTGATGATGAGAACCGCATTAGTACTATATTTTGGGCGGACCCCCGTTCTATAGCTGCTTACCTAAATTTTGGGGATGTTGTGACGTTTGACACCACATACCGCACCAATAAGTACTCTATGCCTTTTGCTCCGTTCACGGGGGTGAACCACCACTATCAGTCAATCTCGTTTGGCTTTGCCCTGCTTAGGGATGAGACGGAGGAGTCATTTACGTGGTTATTTGAAACGTGGCTTCAAGCAATGTATCGTATTCCTCCACAGACCATCATCACCGACCAAGATCTGGCAATGAAAAATGCAATCGCTAAGGTCCTTCCAGATACTCACCATGGCCTGTGCACGTGGCACATAAGCAACAAATATCCCGAACGGCTTCACCATGTATATGCAAACCATCCGGAATTCAAGACTGACTTTAATACATGTGTGAAGAAATCGTTGACGGTAGACGTGTTCGAGGAGAGGTGGGCCACGTTAATGGATGACTACTCTTTGCACAATCATGACTGGTTACAATCGTTGTATGCGATCAAGACACAGTGGGTCGGTGCCTACACCAAGAAGTTTTTTGCAGCCGGAATGACTACGACCTCGAGAAGCGAAGCTATGAATTCATTCTTTGATGGGTACGTAAGCCAGTCTTCAAGTATAGTGGAGTTCGTACTGGAGATGCAGAAAGCCGTTGATAGGCAATTGTACCGTGAGAGAGAAGCCGACGCGGCTACGGCTTACAAGGAAAGAGCCATACTACTCTTTTCACCTTTGGAGGCTCATGCGGCTCAAGTCTATACCAAGGAAATGTTTAGACAATTTCAAGAAGAACTACTAAAGTCGAATCAATATGGCATGACAAAGTTGCACGAGTATTCCACCAGAGAGCTCAAGGTTTATGCTTTGACGAACGTAACGAATTTTCCCAATCCGTGCTCTTCGTCGACTCCGAGGAACAGAAGACATTTTACCGTGGCTAAATGTATGGACACCGGGTTGGTAAATTGCAACTGTCAATTGTTTGAGCATAAAGGTATACTTTGTCGACACGCGTTGAGGGTTTTGATCTCGAAGAATGCTAGTGAAATCCCTCAACAGTATATCTTGGAACGGTGGACGAAGGAAGCCAATAGAGTCCACGGTCACATTCCTTACGTGCCCAATGTTTCAGTTGATTTCGAGCAATCTGAGCCGCTGCGATATAATCACCTTTGTAACATCATGCACAGTTTATCATTGGATGCAGCGTCAACGTTTGATGGGTACAAGTATCAAGTTGAAGCAGCCGCACGGGATACGGCTAAGCATGCACAGTTTAGGATGGCTGATCCACAAAGACGGGACACTCCGACTACTCGGACGACTCGAGCCGGTAGATTCAATCGAGGCAAACAGCCAGTCATTGACGGCACTAGCATGCAAGGTGAGGAGGACGACATTTTTGATCCAATTATTTCTCAAACAAAAGGGCGAAAACGAGAAATACGCATGAAGAATCCGATTGAAAAAGAAACGGGTCAAAAAAAATTGCGAAAGTGTGCGTTGTGTAATAAGATGACTGATCATGACAAGAGAAACCATTATAAAGCGTTAGGTCTTGCACCTGGCAGTATGGTCGAGGAGGACGATGATGATGAAGAGTGTTAGGGTTAATGTTTCAGTTGTATAACGAATAACGTTTATAATGTTTAAATTTGTGATTTGGTTTGTTGAATCTTTAATTTGTGATTTGGTTTGTTCTTCCGAAAAATCTCGTAATTTTTTTTGTCATTTCTTTTTTGCTCATTGCACCTCAGGCACGCTAGTTAGCCCATTCGTAAGAATTTCGGCGAAAAACAAGACACATTATTTTTTGGGTTTTCCTAGGAAGGGCCTATTCGGGCACACTTTAGGGCACAATTCATAGCTTCCGAAAAATCTCGTAATTTTTTTTGTCATTTCTTTTTTGCTCATTGCACCTCAGGCACGCTAGTTAGCCCATTCGTAAGAATTTCGGCGAAAAACGAGACACATTATTTTTTGGGTTTTCCTAGGAAGGGCCTATTCGGGCACACTTTAGGGCACAATTCATAGCTTCCGAAAAATCTCGTAATTTTTTTTGTCATTTCTAGTTAGCCCATTCTTTTTTGCTCATTTCTTTTTTGCTCATTGCACGCTAATTAGGATAATGGTAATGAAGCCATCTAGCTTCATTTTTTTTCAGCTCCCAGGCTATCCTATACCTAAACGTCAAGGCAGCCTTCCTTGTCCACGACGTATATCTGAGCACCTCCGAGCGAGCAATGTAGTCCATGTACTTGAGGACGTAAATCCCGCAATCATGACTGTTATATTGCTTTGGTCGGTCATGTATCATCTCGACCGTCCAAGGATCTACCGTCGAATTCCTGGTGATGGATTCCCCCGAATAATCTCGGCACGCTAGCGAGAAGATAGTAGTCTGCATGTAACAATAAAAAAAGGTCATCAATATATGTTACAATAAGAATATACTATGAGCCAAGGTCAACCGAAAAAAACTAACCACTGCAGTGATGTACTCGCTGTATGTCTGTGCCAGCGACCGAAAGGGAGAGTCCTCCCGTAGGCTATCGTATATGTTGACCAATCTGTTCGCTGGATAGAGAACTAATAGGAACCAGTGGTGTTCGTGATGGCAAGGCATCATGACAAGGTTCGCATGAGCAGCGTGACATTGATTCTCTGCGGTCAACAGGGCTAACAAGTTTCCAGCTGGTTTCCACTTACCCATGCCTGCCCCTCGCCTCCTCCACTCTGTGAACTCCCTCATGCTGGTCACCATTAATGGGACAAGATAAGTGGGATACATGTTAATATTCAAATCTTCGCGCTGGTTATAACGTAGCTCTCTAATCCGGAGCAGATCTATATACGCGTTCATGACAAAATTTGAAATATCTGTCTCCGGTGCCAACATTCTCACATCCGTGTGACCTAGCAATGTTCCAAGAGGAAAGTCTGTTGAATCGTTGACAGGCTCAGGCCCGAAGTAGTGCTGGTCGATCCAACCCCGCTTCCATCGCCCCAATGGCTTTGTCGCTTGTCCTTTATCCGACCGGTTGCTTGGGCGCGAGGCCTGGGTGCCTACTTGGGTCACTTGACTCTGGCGCTGAGAGTCGTACGTGTCAGGAGGCAAGCGACTAGACGGCTCCCACACCTGACTCTCGGGCTGAAACCCGTACGCGTCAGGAGGCAAGCCACTAGACGGCTCCCACACCCGACGTTCGGGCTGTGGGATGTACGCGTCAGGAGGCAAGCCACTAGACGGCTCCCACACCTGACTCTGGGGCTGGGGCTGAGAGCCGAACGGGTCAGGAGGCAAGCGAGTAGACGGTTCCCCTTGGTAACCCCGGTACGCAACACCAAAGTTGTGAAGATCAGTCTTGTACGACTCAACGGAGCTCTTGAAACTGTCAGGCGCATGCGCGACATACCAGTCAAACCGCTCGAGCTGCTTGAACATCTCAGTGCCCTTGTCAACCTACAAACATGCATAGACAAATCACCGTCATCATTTCAGGCATGGTCGAGAAGGTGCGCAAATAAATATTGAAACGACACTCAAGCTGACTTACAATGCTCAATGCCCAGAACTGGTCATAGACCTCACGTGGCGCGTACGATGACGTCCTCACTTCGGAAGGGCGATTCACCCTCGTGCGCGTCACCCTGAGAAACCACTGTAAGTATTCCTCAGTACTGGTGCCGTCGTCCTTGAGCGATACAAGGCTATCATACGTTTCCTGCCAGGTATTCCACTGATCCACCTCGTCACCCAACAAAATCAAGGCATTAGCCACCTCGAAGTTCGGCCCTCGACCACCCCTGTATGGCCGCATGTCTACAGCGAGTTTTGGAATCCCTTGTGGACAGCCAGCTTGCTTCATAGCTCGATCGGGCATCTGAAACTCACATACTTCGAAATGAATAAGTGGCACCCGAACCAAACCTGCCAGCACGTACGACACCGGCAGTTGCCAACACGTCTCATCCAACCGATGCATCACCTTCCCATATGGCTGCCACGTCACTAGGGATGCATCCATCATATCTAGTTCCCCCCGATAGAACATTAGATTGTGGTGAGGGTCTACCCGTTTAGTCCGTCTGGGCCTAGGCCCCCAGGCCCACACCCTAGGCCACGTCTCATCGGAATCAGCTACGGGCTGTGGACGACCCGTGGGTAGCCTCTCGTAAGACCAAACCTGTGAATGCAAACATAATATGGAATTAGTTATTAATCACGAATATATTGGCACGTCAACGAAGAATATTAATGCTCAAACCTGTAACAGAGTGATGCAGGCGGCAATGGACTTGGCACCCTTTCTCGTAGCTTTGTGCAATGCTCGATATAGGTGCGCAAGGACAGCTGAACCCCATGAATACGAGTATACCTCCCCAAGATCCTCCAAGAACACCAAATACTTCGGATGCACCGTGTTTTTTTTTTGCGTCGGAAGTAATATAGATCCAATAATATACAAAAGGAATGCCTTCGTATACACCGAAAAATCATGAGGAGTGTATTCATCCGGTAGCTCGCCGTACTGCTCTCTCAGCCATTTAAGTTTTATGCCGTTGGTTGTAAGAGCTTCCCTTGGAATTCCCGGAAAATACTGCATAGCCATCTTCGCTATGGATGCAGACCCATTACTCGAAGTAATGGGTCTACCGTGACATGGGATTCCAAGTATAAATCCAACGTCCTCTAATGTAATAGTCATTTCACCAAACCGGAAGTGAAATGAGTTCGTCTCGCCCCTCCATCGTTCAACTAGAGCAGATATAAGGCAATCGTCGTGCCGAGCCCAAATCCCGCTATCGGTGAACACCGTCAAATTTTGATCTCGCAGTAGTTCTATTTGTTCCTCATTCAGTACCCACTCGGAATGGCCACTTGTGCTTTGACGTGTTTCCAAAACACCCCTATCGACACCGTTAAATACGTGCCTCGCGACGTGGTCATCGTCATCGTATAGGATTGATGTATCATGAGGTCCAGGGTTGAAATCCATATCTGTAAGAACAAAATATAATCGTACATTAACTTAGCGTCCATAATATTTACATTCCAAAACTGTAACTGAATCGTTAACCTAGCTTACCAACGCAATAACAATAGTCATTAAATCATTACTTTAATGTATGAAAACCATTCCTCACTTCCCACGACTCCGAACGCTTAATAACCCTAGCCGCCTTCTCTAGGGTTTGCTTACATTTACGGACTGAGCAGTCATTCGAAAAAGTTGAAAGGGGCAAAATTACGAAAATACCCCTCTCGGGCGGCGAATTACCAAAATGCCCCTGGCATCGGGAAAAATCTCAAAAGTGCTTTAAGACGCTATTCTAAGGTTGCTGAGTCCATCCTTGATCTAGAAAGCATTTTAGGGATTTTTCGTCAAAAATTTCCGAACCGGTGTCCGGATCGAGCACTTAAAAGTTTCATAGGCAAGAAATTGCTACCGGCTTCGGAATGGCCCGGATTCGTGGGGAGTAACCCTAGCCGCCTTCGCTAGGGTGTGCTTACATTTACGGACTGAAAAGACGTTCGAAAAAGTTGAAAGCGTAAAATTACGAGAATACCCCTCTCGGGCGGCGAATTACGAAAATGCCCCTGGCATCGGGAAAAATCTCAAACGTGCTTTAAGACGCTATTCTAAGGTTGCTGAGTGCATCCTTGATCTAAAAAGCATTTTCGGGATTTTTCGTCAAAAAATCCCGAACCGGTGTCCGGATCGAGCGCTTAAAAGATAATTCGGGGCAAGAAATTGCTACCGGCTTCGGAATGGCCCGGATTCCTGGGGAATGGCACTTCCCAGCCTTCGCTAGGGTGTGCTTACATTTACGGACTGAAAAGACGTTCGAAAAAGTTGAAAGCGTAAAATTACGAGAATACCCCTATCGGGCGGCAAATTACGAAAATGCCCCTGGCATCGGAAAAAATCTCAAACGTGCTTTAAGACGCTATTCTAAGGTTGCTGAGTGCATCCTTGATCTAAAAAGCATTTTAGGGATTTTTCGTCAAAAAATCCCGAACCGGTGTCCGGATCGAGCGCTAAAAAGCCCGTTCGGCAAAAAATTGCTACCGGCTTCGGAATGGCCCGAATTCATGGGGAATGGAACTTTCCAACATCCTAGGGTTCTCAAAAAAGTTTCGCGCGAAATCGCGCTAGCTTGATATTTTAAAGTACATTGCGAAGTTACAAGGTTGCGCGTATCAGTTAACCCATTTTCAGTATTTGGAAAAATCTGAAATTTTTACATGATGCAGATATTTTATAAATAACTAGGGTCTCTTTTTTGCACTTTGGCAAAATCTAGCTCTAGCTATTTTTTATAGATTCGTGAAAAATCATAATTTTGACGGCCTAAAAAATCGCTATTTTCGAATCTTTCGAATGTAATACCCCGATTTGTAAAAACGTAATTTTGACGCCCTAAACACAAATTTTAGGCTATGGTAAGAACAATTTAAGCGTAACAACAATTTAAATAAACATTGAATTATAAGAAAATTCAAAATACTTACTTGTTTTGACTTGAAAAAAATGACGAAGAAATCCACCGATCTTCTTCTAGCGGTTATCCACCGATCTTCTAGCGTAAATTTTTTTTCGCTCGTATTGTTGTGGAGATTATGTAGGTGAGATAGGGAGACTGATGAGAGTGTAAGAAATAATTCGGGGGAAGAGGGTTTTTATAGGCAGAAAAGTGAGCCGTGGGAGGGGGGGGGGGGGGCAAAACAAACAAGCAAATTGGAGGGAGGAAGGTCTGCCGAAGGGGGGGTGGGGGTCTAGGGAAAAAATTGGACAAGTGGGGAATGGGGTGGGGGTCTGGGAAAAATTTTGGACAAGTGGGGAGGGGGGTGGGGGGAATAAACAAGTGGGGAGGGGGAAGAGGGGTGGGGGCCAAGGGGAAATTCGGGTGACTGCCCCGAAGGGGGGAGGGGGGGGGGCCAAGGGAGGGGGTGGGGAAGAGAGGTGGGGGCCACGGGGAGGCTGGGCCACAGCGGAGCGGCTGACGGGGCATTGGGCCAATGGCATGAAAGTCAGGCGATTGGGCCAAAGCCAATCGCCCGAAAGTCAGGCGATTGGCCCAATGCCAATCATTGCCCCTTTTCGCCATAAATGGCCCAGTCCAACCGTCTTTTTTTTTTTAGCCAATCGCTAGACTGTCAAGCGATTGGGTGGAAATTTTTTTTTTCCCACCGGTGGGTGTGTATCGAAACCCATATATATATAATTCACGTTTTTGTTCTAAATCTCATAAGTTAATTTATTTTTTGGGACTATGGATTTTAATTTTCATCGTTAGAGAACATTATTCTAGGATATAGTTGTCAAAATAAAGTCTTAATAGATTAGTATATTGATTAGGTACATTGAGTTTTAGAATGATTATAATTAATTTATATATTGAATAAGGCTTATTAATATAGAAATTACTTTATCTTAAAATAAGAAACCTATCCAAGAAAATATTGGAGACCTTTAGTGACACTATCTTATTTAGTATATAATGTTTATAAGTTTATTTCATATTGAAAACATAATGTGATGTTGTGCTATATATGTAAAGAAGCGATGATGTGTCTAAAGGCTCCTTGCTCATGTTTTCAACATAGATCCTACTTCCGGGTATAAGAAAGAACCAAGACCTTCCTTTTAGTCAAAAATGGGTTTGCTTTTCTACGCTTCGGTTAGAGCAAAGCCTTCTGCCTCGAGGACGGGTCAGTGCAAAGCATTTTGTTCATGCTCGCAGGCCTCATGTTAAGACTAAAACTTTAGTAAAGGAGTAAAGGAGCATAGTTTATAGATTTGGATTCTTCTAGAACTGCACTATAAATAGACTTGGGTTGGATAGTAGCTTTAGAGTGGAGGATGAGGTGGAATATGGCTTCTATGGAAGTAAGAAGTGGTCGTGGATGTATTGACATTATGACCTATCTATTCTAAGGGCATGTTTTCACACGTCGAAGCCCAGAAAACGTGGTTACGAAACACGTTTTCTGTTGCAATAGTAAAATGTAAATCGTTATTACGAAACACGTTTTTCAATAAATCGTCGTTTTGAACCACGTTTTGTTATAAATCGTGATTTTGAACCACGTTTTCCTATAAATCGTGGTGTTGAACCACGATTTACAAGAAAACATATATTGGGAAACACGTTTTCCCTCAAGTCGTGGTTTGCGACCACGTTTTTTGTTCACGTCAGTTATAGAATTCGACTGAAATGTTTTTTTTGGAAAGACTTTTTCGCTTTAAGTCGTTGTTTGCAACCACAACTTCTTTGTTGAAATGAAAACAAAGGTCAAATAGTATAAATCACTTTTCAAGAAAGGCATTTTTGAGGAAGGACGATTTAACTTGAAATTTTAAATCGTGGTTCTTAAACACGTTTTTAAGATAACCGTTTTTCTTGAAAACTTTAGAGGCTTAGAGCCTTATCAACTTTCCACAACCAAACAGTTTGAGAAGGAAAAAATGGACATGGGTTTAGAGGTCTTGCACTACAACGGCTGAAAAAGCTTGTTACTAGTATATAGGCTCACTGTCGAAATCCTAATTTTAGTGATTAAATGAGGATTTCGACAATAAAAAAAATATATGCTCACTGCAATTTGTGACCATCTAGATGGTCTAGTGTACTCAGCCATGTTCATATTAATGACGTGCATTGTTGACCACTAATAATTTGTAGCCATTGTAATCATTCTCATAAGAAAATACAACATATAAATTTTACTAATATATCTTACAAAGAAACAACATGGTTGACATGACCATGCTGATAAACCGGTCAGCCTCAACACTAACCATTTTTAGTCATCTTCATCAGACATTGGAGCATCAGAAACTGATTTAGGTTCAAAGCTCATGTTCCAATATAAACGTGCTTCGTTGTTGCAACCATCTGCATAGCTTTCACGTGCCATACGACGTAGGTTATGCCTACTTTGACGAACTCTCATTCTATTGTTTTCTTCACGTATACGATGTAGTGCAATTTCAAGCTCCATATGTGTATTCTGAGGCATGTTGATTGCTTTTTGGCGAGGTACGGGTATATTCATGCGTCGTGATTCAGCTACAAGGACCTCATATTCATTCAACCGATAAGACCATTCTACATGTAATGTATTAACATACCGTGATGAGTAACGCAAACTTGGACGCAACGAATAATGAAATTCATCTTCGCCCGCCCAGTAACGACCCATAGCTTCAAAAATGTCTCGTGGAGTATATGACATTTTTAGAGTTCTTACACAACAAATATTATAGCACTCTATGCCCTTTGCCCTTCATCCACTACACATACTTATATAATGCTTGACAAGGGTCCACTTCAATAAATGCTACGTGCTAATATTTTTTGAGATGTCACAAGTCGCTGCAAGTTTCTTTAAAGTAGTTGATGAAAAGACTTTGCAGATATATTAGTTGTTGAAAGGATAATAGCTCATTAACAGCTTCATCAATCCTTGAACTGTTAATAACAGATTGAAGGACAATTCACCGTGAAAAGTCTACAGCTATAGCAAAATCAAAGCGTAGTTGTTGCTCGTTAGATTGATATGGCGTGCTAGTTTGGAAGTACCTAAGTTTGTCTTTTTAATGGTTTAGGACATGCCAGGCACGTGACGTTACAACAAAAAAAAAAGTATGTGAAATTATTTGATTCAAAATAAACTTTTGACCCAACTAATAACTCTATGTGAAGTTTTAAAAGTATGTAGCTAAAGTACATATGAAACCCATAATCGGTCTTTCACTAAATGCAAAAGCGCAAGAATGATGTAATTGCTTCGCTGGAAAAGCCTTAGAATACCACAACGTAAGAAGTTACGGGTGAGTAGAGGCTCATATTCTGGTAATAGATCATGCTTGTGCCTATTTTCTTCTCGCTCATTCAAGACACCGTCCAACTAATTAAGAAAGCTACTTGAACACAAATTTCCCACCGACAAATAACCTCTTTGAAAGCCTTGAGAACCTTTATGGCTAAAGTACAAATGATAAAAATGAGATCGGAGATTACTTTAGATAAAGTAACGTGGTTGATGTAACATTTCACTGGAAAGGCCCTGGTGTACCAATAAACACATGCAGAGTGTAAATGGCCAGTGACTTGTCTTGTCACTCACTTGGCCTTTTCCATTTCTCACAATAATGTATGGTGTCTACGTGTGTGGGCTTGGTTATATAAATCAGTGGTGTTCAAAGGGTGAGAAGTATTGTCTTTTGACTAGTTTAGGGCATGCCAAGCATATGACGTTAAAAAAAAAGGCCTTATAAATTAGTTGATTAAAAATAAACTATATGCAAAATCGCAAGAATGATGTAATATTTCGCTGGAAAAGCCTTAGAATATCAAAGAAATAAGTTAAAAATTGATGTCGCGAGTCTTGTATTCTGGTAGCAGATCATACTTGTGTCTATTTTCTTCTCGCCGATTTAAGACACCACTCTTAACTATGTGAATTTTCGACACAACAAGAAGCCTCCTAGTTAAATCAGCTGATTGAACACAACTTTCAGGCCTATCTGAGGTCAATTTGTCACAGCATTGAGAACCTTTACATGCTAAAGTACAAATGATAAAAAATGAGATCGGAGATTACTTTAGACAAAGTAACGTGGTTGATGTAACATTTCACTGGAAAGGCCCTGGTCTACCAATAAACACATGCATGGTGTAAGTGGCCAGTGACTTGTCTTCTCACTCACTTGACCTTTTCCAGTTCTCACAATAATGTATGGTGTCTACGTGTGTGGGCCTGGTTATATAAATTAGTGGTGTTCAAAGGGTGAGAAGTATTGTCTTTTGATGGCAGGAGTTCCTGGTAGTTCTAATTATCAGTGACGTGAGAATGTGTGGTTGTTGTGTGAAAGGAACGACGACTACAAAGAAGTGAAGTATACAGATCCGAAAGAGTATTATTGCGGTTTACGGAGAGAATGGGTACATAGAGTTAAGGAATCAGAAGCACTACACCAAGATCTCATCGCCCTTAGAGCACCTTTGCTGCATCGTCGTTCACTTACTATGTCACGGCCTAAAGTTAAGGAGTGTAAGAAAGTTATGAGCCAAATTCGAAAGGAGAATAACCGAATGTTGCTGCGTAGAAAACGATTTTACATGCTTCAACTTGCCGAAGAAATGTCAGAGGCTAGTGGGAGGCACCTCACTTCAAACGAGAGAAACAATATTTTAACCAATGATCAGTACTTATCTGATGAATATTTTTCTAATGAAGAGTGAAATATCCCTCTGCCCATTATGTGTTTGGATTTATTCCGTTATCAGTTTTACACGTCATTGTAATAAGCAAACCTCGCCACTGCATTTGTTATTTTAATGCATTTGTTTGTGTAATACTTCTGTGGCTGCAAATTTGTACTTTGCACAATTGGTAGGATCTATTACAACACCTCTGCATGATCAAGTCTATCTAAAGCTATACCTATACACATATAAAAGTTGTCATGGGCTTAAATGGCTAATCCCTTTTTTTTTCCCTGTAGGATAGCCTTTTTCTAATTGATATTTCCATAAAAGGTTAATGGTGAGTAAGGGTGTTTTTTGACTTGTAACATTTCTGTTCCATTAAATACCCTTTTTTAGATTAGATGTTCATAAAAATAAATTAAGGGTAATTTTTTAGTGGTTTAGTTTTGACTTTTAGTTGAAAATTTCCATAAGAAACTATTTAATTAAAATGTATAAGATTAACAATGTCATGCTGAATTACATGCAGAATAAAAGTAATTGTTGAGATGTACTATTAAGATTAATAAGTCACATTGTATGTTAAAACAAAAGTGAATTTTAGAATGCACTACCGATAGAGCTTTAGAGTACTGTTTAAAACGTTTAACGGAAAAAAGAAAGAATAAAAATTATAGTTACCTTAGACAAATTGTACATGAATTGGGGTCTAACATTTAGCTCATGTGTAGTATGGGTGCTTGTTGTGGTGATTTCAAGACGAATTTGACAGTGAAGGAAATTAATATATACTAATATATATATATATAGTCTAACTCTTTGGTGCAAGATATGTTCTGCTCAAAGAACTTTTTTGCTCTTATACATGGTTCTCTTTTTTATTGGAAATACAATGATTTTACTATTCAATCAAAAAAAGAATATAAATGGTTTCCAAATATAGCAACTTCAAACATTCTTCACCAATTATTTATAAATAACTTGTTGGAATTTTCACTACTTATTTCAGTATACACACTACAACAAAAAGGACTTTTAGCGACGGGTACTTCCGTCACTAAAAGTCTCCTTTCCGTAAAAAATCCCGTTGCTAAAAGTTTAGCGACGACATTCTGTCATCCGACGAAAAAAGTCTAACTTTTAGCGACGGATGTTATTACCTCTGAAAACGATGAAAAAAATCCGTCGCACAGGTAGTTACGGTATTTTTCCCTTTTCATAATTTTTGAAATTAACACTTTTAAAAATTATTTTTGAGCCATATTTTCGTCACTAAAAACCCGTTGTAAAGTCCGTTGTAAAAAATCCGTCGTAAAAAGTCCGTTGTAAAAAACCTTGTCGCTAAAAGTCCTTTGAAATATTTTCGTTGCTAAAAACCATCTATGATTTGTTTACGATACTTATGGCAAAATAATTTCGTCGTTAAAAGTTCATTATCAATGCTAAAAGAAACTGTTTTTCAATTGTTTTTATGTTTTAAAAATCCATACTTGTTTCCTGTATTTGAATCCATACAAACAATTAAATCATTTAATTTTCGACCTTTGTCGTCATGGTATAACGAGTCACGGGAATGAAGATCTGGAACCCTTGCTCGGCCTTCCTGTAAGACTGGCCCACGAGCAGCAAAGAGCCTGCTAAAAGTAGAAAAGTTATGGATGCAGGAGCTTTTATAGCCATACCTCCCACAAATATGAAGGGCAACCCTTGAAAAGTGGAATCAGGATAGAATGTATAAGCTGCCGCGTATGCCTGAACTCCATCGACTGTATCTTCTCCATGAGTATCAAAGTGACAGAATCAACATCCACAGATTTAGAAAATGATAGTCAATGGTTGTTGATAAGCCCAGTGCGTTATACCTGAAAAAAACAAACTATAAATAGCAATGAATGAAACGATATCTTCAGTGCAAGTAAAAATATATAACAAACTTCATCGGAAAAGTCATTCATTCAGGAGAGAGGCTACCATGTCCATGATACATGAAGCATATCATAATTTCCCTCATAAACTTGATCAAAATTTTAGACACTCCATAATACGCGTATCAGGAGCAACTATTTCCCAATACCAGACGACAACAATTCAAAGATGTAGATTCACCTTATGTCTACACTCTACCATAGTACACATTTAATCTAAATGCTATATTCAACCATCAATTACTAGCGCAATCCATCGTATACTTAACATGCATTAATCTAAATGCTGCATTCCATCGCCACTTCAAAGAGTAACCATTACATACCATCCCAAAAATGCCACACGATTACAAAGCATGTTTTCAAAATAGCTAAGTCAACATGTTGCCTTTACTAAGGTTAGGGGACTTTTTCATGAGTGTGCTAATCTGCAAAGCTAAGTTCCATATGGTGCTCGTACTCCTTTCTTTGCCCTCAAAGGAGTCCTCTTGGCGTATGTCTTGAGTTTAGGGCGCTTTGCAGGCTGCTCCATCACAACACATTGTGATCCACAATTCGACGTAGGAGGAGGCTGCTCTATAACCTGTGAAATTGAATCTTTCATAGGTGAACAAATCTCATGAGGTGCTCTAAGATGATGGGGATGTTGACTTCGTCGAGCTCGTGGAATGGCATAAAAAAACTGGTCAGAAATACAACCTCCTCTACCTTGACCAGTGATTCGTCCAGGACTTGATACTCGGCTACCAGCTATAACGCCACTGCTTCTGCTGTGATATGGAACTGACCCATGTGTCTCTTTCTCAATAGGTTCCAGTTGTTCTTGTACCATCTCATAACAAGCAAGTGGATTAGTAGATGTGGGAGGGATTTTCGAAGGTATATCCTTGACTATACCTTCCATCTTAGATTCATGAAGCAGCGGTGATGGCATGTGGTGTACAGCTGATGTCTCATTTGCTGCTATAGGGGCATTTGATCCTGGTGTATGAGGTCGATCAGATCTCTCAGGTGTGGAAGATGATGGCCCATGAGCAGGGGGTGTCCTGGTTGTGGAATAGGATGTCAAAGGCACATGCTCTGCAGCTGTTACAGGTGATGGTGAAGGCAAAACCTGCATATGAGGTTGGACTGATGGTGGCACGTGTGATGTTGATGTAGTGTTTGGTGCTGGTGCACCTATCGGTGCTACGGTGACCGGCTCCATGGTCGGTCTCGGTCCCTTTCGGCGTGCACGCAGTGGTCGTCGGGCCTGAGTAGCTGGTTGTGTCGGATCTTGGATTCGTGGCTCTGGTTGTGCACCGGCTGAGATTCGTTCAGCCTCACAAATGGCAGACAGTGCTTCTCGACACACAACCTTAATACTTACAAGGGATTCAATGGCTGCATTAGGGTCAGTAGTATCAGCAAGGTGGAATATGTGCTTGATTTGTTGTGCCTGCAAAATAAGCAAGTTTGTTAATAACCAGCTAGTTTGAGGTCAATTTCATATTTTCCTTTACCATCAACCTTCAGAGATGTTACTACTGTAACAACCTAACTACAACAGTTCAAATCCCAAATGCATTTACATTAAATCACGCAACAGCACATCATGATATTTACACAAAGAAACAGCATGAAGGATATTGTTCTTTTATAACGATAACAATCTTACAGAGAATAGTCTATGATTCTGGGTTGAGCATCAATGCAAAAGTCAATGAAATCATGCACAATAACAGTTGGAGATTGCCTACAACTAGATCCAATGCCCTTAGAGAATTGAAATTAGAGCTTGGAACTGTATCTGGATATAATTCACTCAACCAAGATACTATCGTCTGGACATTAACTAAGAAAAGTGCAATTTTCAATTAAATCTCCTTGGGAAGGCCTAAGAGCAAGAGCTAACACAGTTCAATGGTGGAAAATTATGTGGTTTCCAGGTCATATACCAAAGTGTTCTATGTTGTTATGGCTGCTATGTATGGGAGGCCTAAGAACAAAGGCAAAACTAAAAGCTTGGAAGGTTGTGCAGGAGGATCAATGTGTTTTGTGTGGAAAGCATTCAGGCATCCAAGCAACATATTAAATCATCAGTTAACAGGATGAAAAACGACCACTCGAAAAGAATGAAAAGCTTCAGCATTCTACCTGTAGCTCATGACATTGACCAAACACATCTTTCGGAATTCAACTGATGTAATTATTTCTAGCAGCTGATTTCAAGATAATGCTAATTCATGGCAGGTTCAGACGCAGATAACACACTAGGTGTCAGGCAAATGACATATACGAAGCTCTCTTCATCCTTAAATCCACAGTCTTACAATGAATTAAAAAATCCTAAACTTAGACTTCTTTAATGAAGCAAAACCCTAATCCTGTCACTAGTACTGATGCCGTAAACCAGTTCAATGGCTCACATGAATGGCTTGTAACTGTATCATGATACTTTCAGAAAATTGCAACACTGCGAATTTTGGATTTGGGATAATACCATTTTACTCCCCTGAACTATCCCCGTTTTGTTATTTTGGTCCCTGCATTTTAAAATTCGTTAAATCAGTCCCTGTACTTTGTGCCGTCATCAATTTAGTCCCTCCCGTTAGCATTTCTATTAAAACTCGGGGATATTTTAGTCAAATAATGAAAAAATATGGGATAATACCATTTTAGTCCCTGAACTATCCCCGCTTTTTTATTTTGGTCCCTGTACTTTAAAGTTCGTTAAATCAGTCCCTGTACTTTGCATCGTCATTAATTTAGTCCCTCCGTTAGCATTTTTGTTATAAATTTAGGGATATTTCTGTCAAGCCCTAACCTTATAGTCCTCAACCTCTCCCTCTTACCTTTCTCTCTCTTCTCCCTTCCCCATCTTCCTTTCCTTCCTCTCTTCTCCATCCTAGCAGCCACAACCAAAATCATGAACTCCAAATTTCATCCATTTAAAACTAAACCCATCAATCATCTTCCACTACAATTACATATGACTCACCACATGGAACATCTCTTACCTGATTTAACATATCCTTCCTCCTCCCTCTCAACACCAACACCCCAATTACAGCAAAGGAAACTAGGAAGCCTACCCAATTCCTTCCATTCTCAGATCTGCAACGAAAAATGACAAGAATCTGCAAAGGAAACCCAGGAAGGTCACCCATCTCTATGGAGGGCTTATGCATTCCACCAATTGCCAGAGAAAAGGCAGAAGCGGTGATGGTTGATTTACGCTGGTCGCAGCAGATATGGGGGAAGAAGAATGGGGGGGAGTGGGGGGTTAATGACATGTATGATGAACAAGTCTTCTTGTGGCTGAGAATGGTGGTGATCGAACGACTGGTGGTGATGGTTGATTTATGGTGGTGGTAGCAATGGTGGAAAGGCGGTCGTGGGGGGGGGGGGGTGGTGTGGGTTGGGGGAAGGCAGAAAGGGAAGATATATGAAATATTTTCTCATTATTTAACTAAAATACCCCCGAGTTTTAACAGAAATGCCAACGGAGGGACTAAATTAATGACGATGCAAAGTACAGGGACTGATTTAACGAACTTTAAAGTACATGGACCAAAATAAAAAAGCGGGGATAGTTCAGGGGACTAAAATGGTATTATCCCATATTTTTTCATTATTTGACTAAAATACCCCCGAGTTTTAACAGAAATGCTAACGGGAGGGACTAAATTGATAACGGCACAAAGTACAGGGAATGATTTAACGAATTTTAAAATGCAGGGACCAAAATAACAAAACGGGGATAGTTCAGGGGAGTAAAATGGTATTATCCCTTTGGATTTTAATGAAGCACGTACAAAAAGTCTCTTTAACCATTAACTCTCTTTATCATGGAAACCACCGTTTTACACTGAATCAAAAGAGAGTAAAGTCAGAATTCTTAAAAGAAGTGAAATCTTAGTCCACTCGCTGATACTAGCACAGCAATCCACTGCTAACGCCTAAAATTGACTTGTAACTGTATCCATAAAGCTTTAAACTGTCAGAACTTGTTGGATTGCAGATGCAATTTCATATGAACAACGGTTTAAAAATGGAAAAGAAGAGCTCGCGAAGATGAAATATGAGAAGGGTCTTGTAGAGAGAAGATAAGAGAGAAGAACCATAAAATGGGTTTTGGCCAATGTAATCATTCTCTTTTTTCCTTCTCTGCTACTCCACTTATATGGGGGAGTTGGTTACAACTGTTTGCCAAATTACAGAATTGTAACTAACTGAACTTAATACATAATCTGCTAATTACTCAGCTAAATGGACAATGATCTCACTAATTAATGATAATGACACTTAATGCTGAGAACATTTATTCTGTCCATTCTGTTATAGCTAACATAATTCTCTTCTTTTTTTTTGCTCACACACCATTCCCTTTTGTTGCCACCTCTCTTCCACGTGCTGAGCTCCCTTTTTTGTTAAACTGCATCAGTGGTCACAACTGTTGGCAACTGCTGAGCCCTTGATCTCTTTACTCTGATATTTAGGGGCCTGTGGGGGGGTGTCCATGACGTAAACCAATCTCAAACTCCACCCCTCAAAACACAACCAACTTCAATCAAAATTCTATCAAGAAAGTCGCTCTTACCCCACCTTTCTTACAGCTGTTCAAGAAAGCTGAAAGGACTGACCTTGTAGCTTCAAGAACTAATCAGAACACTGCCGTGAACATATATTCACATATAAACTCATAAAGGGTCGAAATTTGAGGCATACCCGGTCAAGAAAATGAGGGTCTGAGTCACCAGAAAGAACGCCATTTACTTTTGAATCAAACTCTGAACTAACCCTAATTTTCTTGGCGGTGAACTGTGCAGGAAGATCAATGTGTTTTGCTTGTGCAGGAGGCCAGCATTCAGGCCTCCATGTTACACTGTTTTGTTTTAGTTTTTCTCTTTTCCTTTCTACCTCCCCTGTATTCCTTTCTTCTATTTTCACATCATTATTTTGGCTTATGTGAGAAAAACCATTTCAACCTCCCAGCAAATCTGTGTATTTTGTTCATACGATAATTGCTTTTATACATGCAAATCATCAAATTCAGACTATACAAGGAATTTAACTTGTTGGAATTCCCTCATTGTCTCTATGTCTCTCTTATACAGGGAATTTTCACATCATTATTGTTGCCCTCCTTGTCTCTAGAAAAACCATTTCAACCTCCCAGCAGCACGCAGCATTACATCAGGATATTTACACTAAAACAACATCTGAAATGCATTATTTTAGAGGTCTTTGCTTTGCACTTCATCATTTGGGACCCCATATCCAACATATGTGCCAAATGAGGTAACAGTATACCCCAACCCCCACACAATCACACATGCCAAGCCATGTTTTTTGCCAGGAAATCTGCCAACCAAAATTCTTAATCCCTTAGAAAACCTGTAACAAAGAAAGGGCTATAACATTGCTCAAATCTGATTTTTTATCTGAGGTCAAGTGGAGTGGAAAGAAGACAGCAAATTCTTTGCCTATGTGTCCTACTTTCAAGCTCTGCATGATAGTTTCTATCATGCTCTCATATTAAGAAAGCATCCCAGCCCCAAACGTACACACACAATCCTAATTAAATCAAAAGGGATGCATGTCGTTGTGTCTTGAGCATTGTATCTAGAAAACGATCTTAGAGCATAACTAAGGTTGCTAGTGGGAATTGTCACTATATATAGAAAAAGATGTAGATAGTTGCTAGCGTTTAAATGGAGGAAGGGCCTAAGATACATACCAACATCTCCAAAGTAGCATGCCCTCATTGGTATCCAGATGGTATATTTTGCACCGGTTTGCCAACCAACAAACGGGTGATCGAGCGGTACCACAACATGTATGGGCTAGAGTACCCTGCATCAACATATTCTCCTGCTGCCTCTCTACCATAGATAGTATCTGCACGAGCATTCCACATGTCAATGTAGACACGATGTTTCAGCTCCCAGTCGGTGTTCGGGTGGCCCCAACGATCAATCTTATGAAGGACCTCACCACCAGTGTCACAATCACGGGGGATCACTTGACTCGTGTTGTATTGCGGGCAAACACGGTCTGGGAAGTGCCACTCCACTCTTTCAAAGCAGATAAGCGGCGATCGAGTCATCCAAACATGCCTTTCGGTCAAGCAGTACTCCGGTAGCGAAGCTAAGTCATACGGTTGCCATATGAACTGCGGGACGTAAAAGGCATATGATTTAAAATAACATCACAATAAGCCAATTACATACTTATGTGCCACATGTGAATACTTAAGCACAAACCTCTGATGACTTTAAATTGTCCAGCTGATCCCTATATCCCCTGAGACACTGTGATCCTACCTTGTCACTTTCCAGTGCTACAAGCCACCTGTCGATGTTATTTTCAAGTTGGTTATAAACATAAAAGGTGAAAGTAACCATAGAAGCATACAATTCCTATAGACTATGTTACTATCACAAGTATGAAAGTAACCATAGAAGCATACAATTCCTGTAAAACTGTCCAACTGTTATTGTTAACCAGAAATAAGGGCTTACCTCATACCCAAAGGGTCTCGAGGTAAAGGCTCGACTTCATGTGGCTGGGGAGGGCCTCCACCAGCAACAGGTGCATCACCAGTGGCCTCATTATGTTGTATGTCAACAGCAGCAGGTTGTGCCCGGTCCTCTACGGGGGGGACTCTTTCAGGGCCTCTTTCAGGGCCTCTTTCGGGACGCATGTTAGGGCACCTCTCCCAAGCCCATAACTATTATACATGTTATTTTACAAAGAAGGATCAATGATAAGATATCGTATAGAAAAAGAAGGAGATTAACACTTTAGCTTACCTGCAACAGAATTAGGGGTCCCCCAATCTCATATGCTGAACTCATGCTTGCTCGGCACATCTCACGGTACAAGTAAGCTAGAGCTGCACTACCCCAACTACGCCTACTCGCAGCATTAAGGTCTTGAAGCAAAGTTAAGTACATAAGAGGAACTCTAGCGCCAGATAGGTTTGGGAGTAAAACACCACCAATCAAGGCCAATATAAGAGCCCTGGCATGCTGTTGTACAATCTTATCATCTGAACCTCTGGTAACACCATGAATTGATCCATCAGCCAACGAAGTTGTATTGACCCTCCACGTATGACCGTTTCAGGTGGTCTGACACCTAACCATATATGACAATACTCCTGCCACACATCCGTGGAACGTGTAGTGTCAACACCTGTAACAGCATCACCGTCAACGGGTAGCCCAGACAACACTGCCACGTCCTGTAATGTAATTGCAGCCTCCCCAACACGAAGGTAAAATGTATGGGTCTCAGGCCGCCATCACTCAACAAGTGCTGTATGAAAGCATGATCAAGTCTAACCTCTATGATCCGGTAAAGCCCATAAAAACCAACTCGCACCAAGTACTGCATGACACGCGCATGTGGCTCCATCCTTCGATTCCCACCGCAATTCCGAACTAGTGGTCCTAGGGCTCGTCGGCATGTCAATAACTTATCAACCTGCATGCATTTTCTATATCAGTTAAATTAAAAAGGAATAATTAAAGTTGATAACAAAATCAAGTACCTCTCCATTCCAGACACAGCTGGAACGATGAGAATGTTGCAAATGTAGTACATGAGGATCGACGGGCCCTGGATTTACCAAATGCACCACAATTTCCTCCTGTCTTGGTCCTTCATGTCTTTGTCCCTCCATTTCTACAAAAACCAATGCAAACTCTATGTTAATTAGCGTGAAAAAACACAATGCACGAAATAATAATAAACTGATTATAGGCTTCATCTCAAATTCAAGCATTGTCACCTAATTTCAGTTTTGTCACCTAGTTCAATTTTTATCAACTAATTTCTGTTTTGTCACTTAATGCTGCTTACAATTCAAGGTTTGTCATCTGTCTTCAGTGAGACATCAGCTGACATTTACAACAAACGGATGCACTGGACATCATTTAGATTTTCAGTGAGTTGTTAAGCTGTCCACTAAATAATCACATCTGAATTTAAAGGGAGCAGCTTGATTTAATATCATGTCGTGGACGTGACACACACACACACACACAAACACACACACACACACACACACACATGGTCTCCATATCATATAAGGCACCCTTATTAGTTTGGATACATCAAATGGATCAATGGTGGGAACAACTAAGTGTAGATGACTCCGACCTCACCTCACGTGTGTGCTTTCCAATAAGGCACAAAAATCACCAACCATCCATCCACCATCCAATGCTATTTTGTTAATAACCAGCTTCTTTGCATCACTCACATGCCACACGAGATTCTTTAAGCTATACGGCAAAGAAAGCATGACAAAGACATAGAACCATGGTGGGAACAACTACATGCAAATGATTCTCACCGTACTCATCAAGTAGCATAGAACATCATTTGCAATAAAGACATCTTCTTCGCATTGCATACGAGGGCAGGCTGAGATATTTAAAGTCATGCAGAAAAGATGAGAAGCAAAGACAAAAAGGTCTACTTGAAGTAACGGTTAAATGGGAAAAGCATGGTAAGGTAGATGCTGGTTGGTTAATGAGAATAATGCAGCAAAAAAGGGCATAAGAAGTGACTACCTTATATGATGAAATAAGGTTTGCCACCAACCATCCATCCACCATCCAATGCTATTTTGTTAATAATCAGCTTCTTTGCATCACTCATATGCCACACAAGATTCTTTAAGCTATACGGCAAACAAAGCATGACAAAGACATAGAACCATGGTGGGAACAACTACATGTAAATGATTCTCACCGTACTCATTAGCACTTTAGAGCATCATTTTCCCACTGTCAAAGATTTGAAACTTGAACTCAGGAAATTGAACAATGCCTATTACAGCAATATAGCCCAAAGAACTGCTGAGACAGGTATGAAGCTTCAGGAAGTTCAAAGGAAAATATTAAGAGCTGGGGATATTAGCTGTGTAGAGCAAGAAAAGGAACTTCAAGATGCATATCACCACCTTGTGAATTCAGCATGGCAGGTTCTAAGAACAAAAGCAGCGTTTCACCATGGTGGAAATTGATTTGGTTTCCTGGTCATATTGCAAAATGTGCTGTAGTGCTGTGGATATTGTGTAAAGGGGGCATAAGAACTAAAGATAAACTGAGGAAATGGAATTATAGTGTGGATGATGGATGTGTTTTATGTGAAAATCACAGGGAAAATGAAGAACACATTTTCTGGGATTGTCCTTATGCCAAGGAAATCTGGGCAATGGTATTGGAAAAGCTGATGGTACATACTCATTGGACCTCTTGGAAGCAGCTTATATCCTATGCATCTAAAAAATTCAGAGGAAAAAGCTTTTTAGCAAAACTCAGAAAACTAGGAGTAGCAGTTACAGTCTATATGATATGGTATGAAAGGAACAAGTGTTCTTTTTTAGCAGCAGCAGAAATCAAAAGTGGAGGTGTTTATGATGATTAAACAGTGGATGCAATGGTCTACGAGCAGCTGGAAACAAATCAATTGGAATAGTATAAACAGGAAGCTATGCAGTAATTGGGGAATAAATGAGGGAATACTGATATATTAAACACCCATTACTTGTATATAGCTGCTTTTGTAAATGTGAGATGTGTATGAGGACATAATTCTCAGATGTAAAATTTTTGGTTGGTAATACAATTGACTTTCATCGAAAAAACTTTAGAGCATCATTTGCAATACCACCATCTTTTTCGCATAGCATACGAGGGCAGGCTGAGCTATTTAAAGTCATGCAGAGAAGACGAGAAGCAAAGACAAAAAGGACTACTTGAATTAACAGTTAAATGGGAAAAGCATGGTAAGGTAGATGCAGGTTGCTTACGTGAGAAACTGCAACAAAAAGGGCCTACGAAGTGACTACCTTATATGATGAAATAAGGTTTGTCACTCTTGATTATGTTTGTATCACAACATTATGTTGATCCATGTGGAGATTAACTTCCAAATTTCAAAATTTTCAAAACTAATAATAGGTACATGACATAGAGTTTTCAGCCAAAGGACTACATTATTTGTACAAAAGTTTGACCATAATATACAACATAGACAATATTAACAAAAACGATGGGAGCCGACTCTTGTCAAGTGTCAAACGTTGTGGTTTGAGTTGTCTTCTTTGCATGACATGTACGCTTGTCGTGGCCAGTATTTTTGCATAATCCACAACGTTTCGGCTGCCGCTCTAGACGAATATCCATTTCATTGCACAAACGGACTGATCTTGGTCGACCCTTCCCTCTATTTACAGCAGGGGGCATGAATGTACAGCCGGTCCATCCTTCCCAGTAATCTAGATGCTCCAGTGGTTGAAACATTTCAGTCCATATCTTGCTATATTCCCGAACCGAAAACCAGGCACTGATAAAAGCACAAGGATCTAGCTTTGCCACTGCACAACATGCTAGAACATGAGAACATGGGATTCCATATGTCGTCAACTTCCCGCATGTACATGTTTTATCTTGAAGCCGCACAACCTGTGCATTTTGGCCGCGTTTATTTCTCACCAAAAAATCCCCCCGATCACCGGTCGTGTTATAAGGTTGCACAAACATAGAACCAATTTTCCTTTTCCCTTGTTGAATTGCAAGATTGACGGAAGGGACATAATGCATTTGATCTACCATAGAGGCTGCCGCAAGGTTTCTTCTCAAATTAAAGTAATGTACACAGCGGTGAAAAGAGGTTTGGACTAGTGCTGTGATAGGTAAGCCTCGAGATCCTTTCAAAACACTGTTAAATACTTCAGAGATGTTGGTCGTTATCATTCCAAAACGTTTACCACCATCATGTGCAAGTGTCCATTGTTCAACGGGTATCTCATCACACCATTTTTTTGCTTCCTTCGAAAGATTTCGGACCTCTTCCATCAACTCGTTAAATTTGCGAACTTGAGTCGCCTTCCCAGCAGCCCAAATAAGCTTCTTAAGCTCCGAACTACTGATTTTTTTTGTAAAATTGCTACGAATATGTCTCAAGCAGAACTGGTGATGGGCATAAGGTGGCTGCCATAACCGATTTTTTCTCACAATGCTTAAGATACCGGGATGGCGATCTGAGATCAAGCAAATATCCTTATCGCTTGGGACCACATAATCTCTAACATGCTGCAAAAAACCAATTCCAGCTATCATGGTTCTCCCCTTCAACGATAGCAAATGCAAGCGGTAAGATTTGGTTGTTTCCATCGGCTGCTACGGCAATTAACATGGTCCCTAAATACTTTTCATGAAGAAACGTGCCATTAATGCTAATAACAGGACGACATAATCTAAATCCCATGATGCATGGCTTAAATGCCCAAAAAACTCGTTTAAAGTGTATTGCATTAGATTCTCCACAAGCTTTTGGATCGTATTCGACAATGGTACCAGCATTATACTTTTGGATGGCAGCTAAAATTTTTGGCAATGTCCGATATGACTCTTCCCAATTCCCATACAAATGAGCAATAACCGCAACTTTGGCCTTCCACGCCTTTTTATATGAAACAGTGTATTCATATTTTTCCTTGACAGCTGCAATTAAAGAGCTAATTCTAACCATCGGATCAGCTTCAACTATATTACAGACTGCTTTGAGTAATCAGTCTATAGTTTACGTGGTGTTGGTCTTGGTTCAAGGCCTTCCTCAATGGACATGTATGAGGTCCTTGATAGCGTGTAACTTCAAAATATTTATGGCTCTTCTTACATGTTGCACGGAGATAAAAATTACACTCATTTGGAAACTTACATTTCAAAGCCACCATAGTTGGGATAGACTGCTTCACCTTGTAGATCAAATTATGCTTGACGTGGTACCTTAAAATAGCCTTCACAAACTCGCTTTTATCCTTGAAAACTAGCCCCACTCTTAACTCATCGTGCTCAGGATGCCATACTGTAGCATGATTGCTTTCAAGAGGACTTGTAATAACTACAGCCGGTGCCCAATCAACGTTTGTGAAAAAATGCTCTTTAGGCTCGTATACGCGTCTCTGAGCTTCTAGCTCAGTACTTATACCGTTACCATAATCCTCCCCATCGTCATCTTCGTTTAGCCTATCCATGAATGCATCTTCTTCGGCTTCCGAATCTGTCCCCTCATGTTCATTATCCAGATTAAAGGGTTCAATGATGGTTGATGCCTCATTCCCCAAGTCAATCATGTTATGCAGCAGTAAAAGCAAAGAGGAAACATGACCAGTCACACCTATACCCTGAGGTGTGACATTGGAAATTCCGCCACAATAACTAGCTCTGATATCGTTGTCTACTGGAGATAAAATCGAACTTTGTGTGGCATGATCACCAATGTCCAACGAGGTAGAATCCCTTATGGGCGTGGACATGCTACGTTGCGAAGGAGATAGCCTGTCACACAAGATTCTGGGTAGAGGAACCATATCCCGTCACAATAGCCTCCATTTCAATAAATAACTCAATGCCGCTCAGCTGCGAGAATTGAGATTGGAGATCAAACATAACTTCTACATCTCCATCATCCTCAATTGATACTTTGATATAATAGGTCTTAGCACCGTTTCAAACCATCCGCGGATACCTACAATTCAACTTCAACCTGAAATATTCTTTGTCCAATCTTGGGCAGCTATACAACTTATCCATCAAGCAATTAAATGTCCAGTTACCCTCCACCTTGATCAACTTCTTTGGTCCACAATCATATGCATAACCATCTGAATCTTCTACTACATTTCCTCCCCAGTAGCATAGCAGCCTTACGGAAGGAGCCTTGGTGAACCTTTAACATTTGCATAGAAATATGATTAGGTTTTCTATACAAACTATGTCATTACAAAGCATGGTAAAACATGACAAGGATGAGGCTTGATTGGGGCGCGCACACCAAAACACACACACACACGATGGACATATTCTCGCCTACAACTTATCAATCCATTTCTATATTGTTTCTTGCATCATAAAATGACTAAAGCTATTATATAAACATAACTAACTTACATTACAATGACATATACAACAAGATCAAAAAGCACAAACTCACCTAAGCGATGATTCGATGGTGTTCTATGTGGCAAATATCAACTATTTATGCAGTGATCCGATAATTTCTGCATGGTGGCTAACTTATAATGCTCTCAGAAGGTAAGCACAAAGGGCTCAACAACTGAGTCAAACTAATGATTACGTGATCTGAACATTGGTAAAGTCAATATCATCTCAAATTCCAAGTTAAGGTAGCTCCGATCTGCTATCATGTTTTGTTTCTACCAAGATTAGATGTTGAAGGTATTAAAATCCGCCATCTTACTCCCACAAAGAGTGACCTCTCCTTAATACAAAGAATAAACTTACAAAAATGCAGCATGTTCGAGTCCATGTGATTTTCAAGTCCATGGTTAGTATACAAAACTCAACACTTAGAGAGGTCACAGTCGATCTACCTTAAATCTGACTCATGACGGTCTAATTCTCTATCGCACCAAGGATTCTTGAGGATCCGATTCAAGAGAAGATGCGATAGACTGTGCACAAGCTATTGATTTCTAATTATCCTCAATTCTCCTATAACAAAGCTGCTACATGAGTTACATAGGTAAACTAAAGCAAACAAAAAGCTACTAAGGGCTGGAACCAAGGGAATTTGACTGGAATGATGTCAGCCAACTGAAATCATTAAAGCTTTAGAGCTAAATTCAGCAAACTAGGATTAGGTATCAGAAAATCTCTCTTCTCTCTCTATCATTTCTGAAGTTCTCCCTCTATCTCTCTTCCTCGTTCACTCCCCTTCTCTATTCTTCAATTTTCAGCCCATCAATTCCATTAACCAAGCAACCATAACCTTGTTAAGCCATGGCCGGTAACATCTCGAGCTCGATACGTTACAACTTGCATCTCATTGTCACCCCAGAACCTCTAAGTACGATGCCGAATAAATGGTTGTTCGTCCATCCACCTGCACTACCACTAAAATAGCAAAGAAGACGACCAAACGATATCACTGCTGGTCATAAATGACCAACAGTAAAACTAGTGCACCACCACATAAACCAGTCCCTAAAAATAAGCACTACTAGAATGCTAAATCCCAGCAGACACAACCACTAACAATCTAAACCGACAAGCTACCTCCGACAACCACCAATTACCACCAAACACAACGTTAAAGGTACCTGCACAGGAAGAAGGAAGGGGGGAAAGCTGCCTAGATTGGAAGATATAATGGATGCATAAAGTTTAAAAACACTACCGGCATGAACCAAAACCGTAAGAGATACTACCCTAACACTATAGAAAAACCTAACAGAGAGGGCAACTACTATCGAAAAACCTAACAGAGAGGGTAACTAGGTACTAGAGAGGGAATGCAGAGGATGGGAGAAATAAGGGAACACGGGGAAACTTAGACAAAACTACCCAAAGACTCACCACACAAACTAAACAAACCCCGACCAATTTATGCTCAAACCCCACACGCCCTCGTGACACAACCCTAACATCATCTTACTACTATCTTACCCGGTGGCAAACAACCAACAAAAGCGAACAACGCTTCCCACAAGATTTCGGTGACAATGAGTGGATCTCAACTGCGAAAATGGGAAGACAACGGCAACGACAACATAGTAGATCACATCGATCAAGAAACAAAGATTTAGATCAAATTGAAAAAAATTCAGATTGTGAGTCTTAAGTCTAATTTGAATGATGTAGATTTGGCAAATTGGAATAAATGTATCCCGTAGACAGGGAAGAAAAAGAATGCGAAGAGGAAATATGAGAGGAAAGGGAGTAAAGTAGCCATGAAGACACCCTCACCCTCCACCCCACACTAACAAGAAAACTTAGAAGGAACTCAACTTCCGAATCTATATATATAATAGGATTCGATTGGCACCTTCTTTGCCTTCCAAACCCCAAATCCCTTTTTCTAACAATTTCTCATTTTATAATTTAATCTTATACAAGTGTTAGCATGTAATTAGCTGGAAAATTATGTCTCCTATATTTAAAATACAAAAAATAGTTTCTATTCATAATCGGTTATAACTACCTTACCCCATAATCTCAACCATGTCACCCATGATCTCCCAACCACCAACTTTTCGGCTATCACTGCATTAGTATGTAAAAACAGAACCTGTAATGGAACAAAAGAATAGAAGCAAGAAACATAACTGGCATCACTCCAACTAAGGTATGTGCAACCTTTTCTCCTGCTTCACACTTTTACACCATTGAGTTCTCATGTGTTCTTTTGTGTTTGTCTATTCCATGTTGAACTTCATTACTGCAAGTAGTACGTTGTTGATCGTACTTAGAGATTGCGAAAAGACACAGCAGAAAAGAACAAAAAATAGAGCACCTGTCTTGGTACCAAAAACAGAGCCAACGAAGGTGGGTTGTGTGTGTGAGTGTTTCTCTGTGTGTGTGTGGGTTTGATGTCCTGTCAAACATGGTGGGGTGGCACAGCTCTTTGTGCTGAACAATGGCACCATGCAAGTAAAGGTCTCTAACTACAGTTACACCATCACTTCCCTGTATGTTGCCGACAAAGATGGTATATAATGCCATTTTCTTTCCCATGAATGCATCTTCTTCATAATGTTTGCTTTTCTAGAATTTGAAGGAAGACTAGCTGATACGTTGTTCTTGGATATGATTCTTTTGAGCCATGTATGGTAAGTACTTTCCTTTTTACCACACTTTAATATAATTAGCCCGTATTAACATGGCCATACATAGTGACAAAAATCTTTTAATTGCATACTAATGCAGCTGCAAACCTATGGCCAGGTATTAAATCTAACCTATAAATTTTGGTCTCTTCCTAGGTACCGATAACGTATGAACTGCTGCTTTCAATGATTAACGTACTAAACAACATATATTTCTTTTTTGTCCTATCAGTCAGTGCGTGTCCATCCCACTAATGTACTCAGGTCAGAAGTGGAAAGCATTAAAGGTTCTCCTTCCCTTGGAGGTTTCTTATTCCAGCTGTAAATTTCTTCTTCTTTTTTTTTTTTTTTTTGTATCTATCCTAAGGATAGTTTTAGAAACTTCAATGTGATAAGATTCTAAAGAAGCTGTTAAGTTTCTTCCAAATTTCGGGATCACAAATCTATGGAACTTTTGTAAGTAGGGCCACCAAAATAGAAAGCATGATCGTACTATGACAAAAATCCGTAAAATGAGTTATAGAAACTAATTCTTATTTCTTCAAATCTACGTCACTTCATTATAATAGCCACCAAACGGAGAGCATTTATTTCCACATCCTATAATGCTTTTCCGCACCCTCATTTTGTCGCCAATAAGTGAATTAGTGACGTAATACTAGGCTTTTTAGTGACTAATGAGGTGGACAAGCATTTGTGGGTGTGGAAATAGACACTCCCCATCAAATATTCATAATCAAACGGTCTCAATACATCTATCTGTAACTTATAGGTTACAACATAAACTTGCTCCTACTCCAAATGAGACATGGCTTCCTCAATAGTTAGTACCTCATCATAGCTCAAAAAGGCCATTATCTCAACTCTTTGGGTAGCTGCCTCAGATTGTTTTGTATGAGGAGTACTGTGTTTAACCCCAAACTGCAGTATCTTTCTTAAAAATTTCCATCTACGTTAGTTTTGGACTTCCCTTCTATGTGTGTCCTATTGGTGCTTCTTTGAGGTCCTATAAATGAGTTCGTTTATTGTTCTATCCTTTCTTTCTAAGTTTTGAGCATGTAGTTTCACAGTTGCCTATCCTAAAAACCATGGCTGAATTTTAGCTATCCTACATAAGTTTCCCATTATTTTGTCAAATACATGTTTTACCACATTCCCCATTAATGAAGCCTAGTTTCGTATAGGTAACATGATTTCGAGGTCTCAGGCCTAACCAACAAAATTTCTCACCCGTTAGTATTCCTTCAATATGAGATCTAAGGTGAAGACTACTGGTAAAAAGAAATAGACACAGGGCATTGGAACATCAGTATGACAATCCCTAACACGCGCACAACAAAAGTGTTTTGTTAAGAGGCTGATGTAGGACTATTAGAAGTTTTTCAAGTTCTTTTGCTGTTTCATTTTGCAGCCTTCTAGGAAGTTCTTTTTTCTGATGGTGGTTGTTGCTATGAAATAAATTAGGTGTTTTGGAGATGTACTTAGCCAGTTAAGTGACTTCATAATTAGGCATTTGGCTGGTGCATTTAACATGGCTATCGGACTGATATCTACATCAGTATACAGCCTATATAAAGCCTAGAGGACTGACATGTTAAGGCAGCTTTGTAGTACAACTTCCAAACTTAAAAGCTTCAATATGTACTTTTTTGTTTCTTAACCTTTAATTCTAATCAAAATGCAAAATGTGCGTTCATTACCTGCTTAAATTACTTGCATTTTAAACTTGACTGAATTTCTCTTCAAAAGTACATGCTCACATTCAAGTCTACTCCTCTTCAAGCAAACGGAAGTAAACAGCAGAAAAGGGAAGAAAGGAAACCTCACTTAAAAGTAAGGCATGACGAAAATTTGTGCATCAAAAAGATAAAAAATAAAATAAAAAACGTAGCACCCCGTCAATAAACTAGAAGTAAAGAGAAAGAATTTATGGCGAACCTTGGCTCTTTAGTTCCAAGATGAAATATGCTGATAGAGCACCATTCAATAGCAATTGATGAGAATGCTCTCCATCAGTCTGTTCATTTGCATATCAGATAAGACCACCACCAGGCAAATACAAAATTCCAAGATACGAAACATATAATTTCACTAAATACCTGATCTTCAACATCATAGGTGATTCTACTGTGCAGACGACACTGAAGACAACCAGCGCAACAACATGTAGGTTGAGGTTGGTAACCTGAAAATGAAATCAGGGTTCGTTTCAATAGACCTTATCAAACCATGCGAACTCAGGAACTTGTTGAATACAATTTCCAAAGTTCAATAACCATGACAGTAAGAACCTGTGAAATTGGTACAAAGAAAAACAGAGAGGAGGACTCACGTTGCTAAATTGGGAGGATCCACAGATGATGCTTGACTGGACCTCCCAAATTTTTCCCTAATTGCCCAATGAGCTTGAACTTTTGCCCTAATTCGAAAATTGGAATACCCAGCACTGATGTTAATGGAAGACGCAGAAGCAAAAAGTAAGAAGGAAGAAAATAGAAAGAAAGGATAGAGAAGAGAACTCACAGGTGTGGCCCAGCCGTGAGCAAGGGCTGATGAAGGAGGAACAAGGAAGGAAGAAGGAAGAAGGAAATCGGCTCCCAGAAGGCAGAGTCCAAACGCGTGCCTTTGTTTTTTACCGTTTGTTTTATTTTGTAAAGTTTTGTTGGATTTTGAGAAATGAGGCTAAAACGGAAAAACAAAATTGGAAAACGTGTTTTCAAAGAACGTTTTCAACTCTAAAGTCGTGGTTTTGAACCACGATTTCCCAAAAGGTGGTATGCGGGTAAATAAGTTTGAAAATGGGGTAAACATGTTATTAAGTTTTTAATTTATATTATTTAGGGAAAAAACTCGGTGTTTGTTTTTAAGTGGCTGATTTATTTTGGTATTATCTTGTTATTAGTTAGTATTTATCTAGTTTTGTTGGTTTTTAACTCGTAGTTAGCTGGTTAATGCTTATCCATATATATATATAAAAAATTAGTTTATTTGTTTGTAGGTTGTATGTATTTTTTTATAGTTTGTTATTAATTTTGTAGTTGTTGTTGTAGGCCTTTATTTTATTGTTATTCCTTTCAGATAGGGATGTCATTTGTGAGTTTTTACATGCCTATTTGGGCATGTTTGTAACTCTCTTTTAATCTTGCTATATATATCTACTCTTCAATCAAAAACAAAAACTGTTTGTAGCATGCAAAGATAACTTTTTTGGTTTTTTCTTTCGGAGTGGAAAAATGAAAGCGTGCAAATTTTGTTGAGCGGGTGTTTTGCCGTCGGGTGGTACCGTGGTGGAGCCTTGAGGTGGATTGTGGTGGTAGTTGTTTCGTGGAGGTCGTTAGGAATGGCGACCATCTTTTTTGACAGTGGTGTTCCGCGATGGGAGAAGGTGGACTGTTGGTGATCGGCGTTTCCGACTGATGTGGATGGCTGGGCCTTTCGGTTGGTGGTGACGCGAGGTGACGCATTGGCATGGGCTGTAGTGGTCATGAGGTACGAGTGTTGACATGTGTCCTGGTTCAAGGAGAAGTTTGACTTGCTGGTCAAGCCTTATTCGTAGTGGTTTTTAGGTTGATCTGATCCAAGCCGATAGTTGTTTGGGTTCTACCCTTTACTTTTAGGTTAGTGTCATTGTTTCTTTTTCTTGCCTGGTTTAGAAAAAAATACAAAAAATCAAAACTCATTGTTTGTTGGCTAATTAGTTTTGATGTGGTTTGGTGCCTATAGGATAATGCCTGATGAGGTCAAGTTGTTGGCTTCTAGTGTTTAGTTTTTCAATTTGTTATTAAGGTGGTGTCCCCTGGACGGGGCAATCATTTGTGTTTGAGTGTGTGTGTCTATTTTCTTACCCCTTAATAACCTGATATAACCTGTATGCTTGTAGTTTTTTTCACATGTATATATCTATATTATTATGACAAAAAAAATAAAGAAAAAAAGAAAAAAAAACTCTCGCTCAAGGATGTAAAGGAAGAAGAAACAAAATCTGTATTCTTGAAAATTGTTTGTCAAAGGAAAGAAGATTGGAAGGTTTCAATCTAACGATAATGTCTACGACCCTACCACAGGGCAATACCTCATTCAAAAAGGTCAGCCAAGTAGTTGTTCTTCTTCTTAGGCTATTGAACCATTTCTTGGCACTTTGAACTGCTCTCTTCTGCCTCTAAATCTTTTTGATGACATACCTTAGTCCATTATAAAAGTGTGTTGCACGCCTCTCCTTAGTATCTACCACGTATGTTACAAGCCTTGACAATCTGGCAAATATGGCTGTGTAGTCCTTTAACAAGTTTGTGATATCCATGCTCCAGTTTTAGAATTTGGAAGTTTTCTAAACAAATATCACCTGGAAAGGTGCCTGAGTCAGAGTCTACTCTGTCTCAGTAGCCAAAGTCATCTTTACCATTTTCACCATTGGTCAACCCAATTCTCTAATTTACATATATTGACAGGTCCACTTTCTAATGATTAAGTCCCGTCTAGTTGGTACAATCCAGTTAGTTAGCTTCGTCGGTTTTAGCTCAACCCAGATCAGAGTCTAGATAAAGTAGAGGGTTTGGTAGTTTGATTGGTTTTAATTTGAATTTCTACCTCGATTTCATGCTTACTACATGTGTTTAATTAAAAAGGTTAGTCTTTACCTTTTAAAATTGGGTTCAAAGTAAATTGAAAAAGGAGAAGAGTGAAGATTGGTGTCGTCTAAACTGATCGGTTCTCCTTAGTGGTTTAAACGTATCGGCCAGTAAGGGCGTTTTGGTCTTTTTAGTCTTTTCCTTTGAGGCAATAAGGATTACCAAATGGTCTCCTGTTGCAATTTTTTGCTTCACAAGCCTCTACACTAGCAGCTCAGGCTGCCCCATGTTAATTAAGGATTACCAAATGGTCTCTCTAGGCCTTGCTGAGTAGTTTGATTAGGGCTTATCGATTGGAGTATGAAGCAGATAGTGACCCCCAAATGAAGATGTTTGCCTGGGTCTTTTCTAACTATCTCAACACTTCATCATCTGGGGGCCTTGAGAAAATAGAGGGTCAGATGTAGCTGGGTTGGGGGATGGTCTGGTAAACTCGACCTGATCGGGTTTGGTGAGATACCTCGGTATTGGGCTTGAACATAAAGCATGTCTCTTTATCATATTTGTCTTCGGCGGTGAAGACCTCACCTTCCATCAGCTCTTCCCATGTACTAACACCACAAAACAATGGCAGAGAGTCACATACTGAAGCTAGTTGAACATTTTGACTGATTAGAATGATAAGGGTGGTCGGATCCATAACTGGTAGGCTATCATCAATCAAGTTAACTCTATGCAGGGGTAAGGGTTCTTTCAGGACATTAGGTAAGGGTTCTTTCAGGACATTAGGCCTGGCGAAGGAGGAACTTTGCCCTTGTTGATAAAGTCTTGGATGGCTTGCCTAAGCGTTGCGCATCTCTCTCTCTGGGGTATCCTTTCTCTTTATGATAGGCACATGTAGCATGAATGTCGTATCCTTCTTGTATTACTGCTAGTGTGGGGGTAATCGGTAGCTTGGATATCATACCCCTCCTCAATAACGGTTCAAATACTTTGGGCAACAACGTGAACTTCCTCCTTGCCTCTGTAGCGGCCTCCCATGACAATATCCGAGGTGCTTGCACATTGTACATGTTGTTGGCAGTGGCTGGCTTTCGTTGTACATTAGAACTCCTCGGACATGTTTGATATACCCTTGGTTTCAACCCTCAGGAAATGGTCCCCTTATTGATGGCATCTTCTATTTGTATGAGGGATCCCATTAGGGCCTTGAACGAGGTGTGGTAGTGACCGAAGATATACTCATGGTACACCGTGAGCAGATTATTCCTGACAATGTTCACCTACTCTTCCTTCGTAGGGCACTTCACCATCTAGGGGACCTTGTTCCTCCATCTCACGATGAAAGAAAACATTGACTCTCTCGGCTCGTGCTTGGTGATTTTTGGTCTCTTCGGGTAATGCCCAATTTGGCATTGTACAGGTATTGGTTCATAAAATCTCTCTCACAACATTTTCCCAAGTTCGGATACGGGCTTCATCCAAAGTAAGGAACCAACGAGAGGCGATATCCGTGAGGGTACCGTGGAAAAGCTGTATCAACTGGTTTTGATTCACTCCCTAGGGGGCCAGCGCACGCATGTACATTTTGATATGGATCTTGGGGTCTGTGCTCCCATCAAACTTGTCCATTTCTAGCATCTTGAACTTATGGGACAACCTATCATCGGGTTCATGGTTAGGGCACCAAGGTCTTGGTGGGTCATCAGCTCACCTAATTTGGGCAATTTGAGATTCAAGTGCCTCAAGTTTATTTTTCCACTCCGAGACTGCGAGTTTAACTTATTTTTCATCCTCGGATTCATATTGCCAATCAAATTCGGGACCTTTCTTTTTGTCATCCTTTTTCTCCATCCTCGCTTCATCTTCTTGTTCTTTCCTACCTTTCCTCTTAAGGTGGTCTATTTCTTCAGATGTTCGGGATTGCTGATCTGCCACTATTGCTAAACCGGTGTAAAGTCCATACTGTGATTCATTGATAATACGAACCAGATCTACCATTTGTGGGAACTCTTCAGCCATTGGGTTCGTGTTCCGATACCAACCACGCTTAACCTTAACTGTATAGAGAAATTTTTAAAAAATTTAATCACACAGACCACATAGATCGAGCTGGCTAGCTTATACCTTATGGGAAAGGTAGGTTTGTCTGATTGACGTGGAATTTTTTTTTGGATTTTCAAAGGTTGGGGTTGAACTGACCAGTTGGTCAGTGAGGTTAGTGTTTTGTTTTTGGAATTTTTGGAAAATATAGGTTCTGACTAACTGTCCAGTCATCCGGGTGGATGAACCAGCCAGTTGCTTTAACATCCCGAAAATCCGAAGCTCTATTGCCCCGAACTCCTGGAGCGTTAATCTACCATATCACATCAAACTTGTCAAACCCTGTTTACTGACATATACTTCAAAGCATCTAACTAGACATGAACTTAAATTCCTCAAAATACAAGATTTCAAAACTGCTTAACTTAAACTATTAAACTTAGGCTCTTTACAAACTCAAGTTCCTATATAACAAGTTAACGGTACTGACCCACGCAAGGGTCTTACTATAAAGTAGTAGTGGGCTTTTCGGAATTTCACACAGACTCTAAACCCATTCCCGAGCATTCTAGAGTTGATTACCTGCATAAGAGAATCAAACGAAGCGTGAGCTTTTGAGAGCTCAGTAAGGTCGTTCAAGGAATAACCTAAGGAATTACAAAACAATTCAAAAGTCCATTGAATGATAATTTTCTAAAATATTTTAAATAATCATAAACAGTTTGATGATTTTTCAGAACGATCCTAAGCAATCATAAATGGATACTGAACGATCATTTGAAGATCATTTTCAAAGCCATCTATCTAAAATACAATGATGGTTTTCCAAAGAACTTTAAAATGAGTTCAAAGACAATTTGGGGAGGGGTTTCAAACAAGCACAAATCGTTTGAGACAATCCTTTCATTTCCAAAACAATCATTGTAGAACACAATGTATAAATTCAAAAAGAAAATGATCCTGGGTAGAGGCAATCCCATTTAGGCAATGCGCAATATGCAATGTCATTTAGGCAATGCACAATGTGGTGTACATGTGCATGATGTACGATAACTAGTCCATTTAGGTACTAGTCTACTATCCACGCAGGAACAAAACCATCCTTATAACGCCTCCCCACAGAACAGACCCCTAGGTCAACGCATAAGACATCAATCATAGAATCAACAGGAAGTACAATGCAATAACAATACGCATTAACATTAATTCATATAACCGAGATCAACTAGGGTTTCAATAATAATTGAACATACTGATATGAACAGATCACACCGAATTAAAGAATAGTCACAAACATATAGCAAGAAAAAATATGAACATTTATCAAATTTAGGCACCACAATTTAGGATAAAGAATACAAACAATTATCGAATTTGTTCAGCATGTAATACAAGTAAGCATCGATAAGATTTCCAAACAACCGGTTCAGGTTCAATGTTGGAGTTTTCTTGACAATAACATGCTAATATCAATGCAAATCTCACTGTTTGACAATAGCCATAAGAAAATTGAAAGAATACTTATGAACACAAGTTATTGAAATTTAGGTTCGAACGGAAGTCATTACTCAGGGTTTAGATAGAACCCTTACTTGGATCCGAAGCAAAGCTAGTCTAATCGGAAAGTCTTTTACTTTAACCTAAACGGAACAAACTAATTATTAGTATACTGTATATACTACAATATGATGAATTCAATACTGACTCACGCATAATCCCAGAACAGCCCCCTCATCGAGTATGTAAAATTATCAAAATACTCCTTATGTGTAAAATTATCAAAAAACACCCCTCTTATGCTTAAATCACCAAAACAGCCTATCCCTATCGTATGTGAATTTACACAAAAGTACCTTTTATAGATAAAATTATCAAAATACCCATGTGAGTGGCAAATTATCAAAATACCCCATGGGGATTCCCACACCAGAAAAGTCTCAAAAATACTTTAAAACACTATTTTAAGTACCCTGAAATTATCTTTGGGTTAAAAAGTATATTAAATAATTTTGACTGGAAATCCCGAATCGGTGTTCGGACCGAGCGCTCAGAAGCCGGTTCCGCTACAAATAGCTATCAACTTTGGAATGACACGAAATTTAAAAAAATGAAACATCTTAGTAATATAAGGTTTTTCTAAAAAAATTCAGATTAAAATAGCTTGGTTTGCTATGCTAAATATTTCAAGAATTCTTTTTAATCGATACCTCAATTTAGAGTCCTTTGCTGACACTGAAAAATCCAACATTTTTCATAGCGTATGTCTCATAAAAATAATGGGGGTTACTGTTTTGAACTTTGTTAAATTTTGATCATAACTATTTATAAAAAATCGTATAAAAACCGCCTAAATAATTTTCTATCTTTAGTGACAAAAACACTCACTGTTCAGATTGAAACACATTATTACACCTTAACACACACACACACACACACACACACTTGTCTTCAACCTCACAGCCGCACACACTATTTACATAGTTCACATGCACTATCGGCCATACATAAACACACACACTACAACACTAATCTACACCTAATTACACCCACAAAACACACTTATTACATTAATATACACAATTAGACACACACCACCTTATCAAAACACACACATACACAAGAACACCCACTGCACGTCTTAACTTCACACACTAACACCCTGGCACACAGTAAAACACACATACATATGCTATACACAATTGAACACACTTATACGTGAAAAACAAAACACACACACACACAAATCACTATCCTTGAACTCACGCGAAACACCCACACACTTAAACACACACACACACACACACATTACTTTTCAAGTGGTTTTAAATAACCATCTATGACCTGGAAAAAAAAAAAGAAACGGGCGATAATTTTGAGCAATGCTCAGGTATTAGTAGAACATGGAAGCTTAAAATGATTTTGAGAAAAAATATAATTTTGAAAACTTTGGGGTCATTTTGTAATTATGGAAAACTTCAGAGGCCATTTTGCAATTTTTGAAGTTGGCATTATGTGTCAAATTTTGGGAAGATGGATTATAAGGTAATGCCACCACCTTCTTGGTTATGTAATGACTAATGTAATTATATTACTCCCTCCGTCCCTGAAAATTTGATCTGATTTTCTTTTTTGGCAGTCCCACAAAATTGACCACTTTTAAATTAAGAAAGATTTAATAGGTATTTTTACATATTTATCATTTTTTATACCTTTTTAATTCTATTTCTCTTCCCATATTTAACTCTCACCAACTCATTTTCTCTCTCCTGGCTCACCACTTTATACTTTTTATTCTATTTTTCTCTTCACGTTTAACAATTTACCAATCATTTTTTTCTCTCCTGGCCGACTTTCTTCCCCCTCTCTCTAAAGGGTAAAATTAAAAAAACACAATATATATATAACATAAATCCTTAATATGCGTGTAAAGTCAATCATATCAAATTTTTAGGAACGGAGGGAGTATAAACAAAAAAGGGGATAAGTCTTAAGAGAATAAATAATAGAAAAGAATTTAGGGGAGGAAGATGGAAATTCGAGAAAAACTAGAAAAGATAGAAACAGCAAAACAGAAAGAACAGAGAGCTCGGGGAAAAAGGAAGAGGAAATAGAAGAGGAAGAAAGAAAAGAGAAGAAGGAAAAGAAAAGAAAGAAAAAGAAAAACAAAGAGAGAAGAAACAAAAAGATGGTTCTTTTAAAAAAATAGACCCACCTTGCCTTCATATTGTTCATTCAATGGGGATTAAGAAACAGGTGAGTGTCACCTGAAGACGAGAAAAATAAATGGAAAAAAGAACCTTCCAAGTTCTTGACATGTAATATTGCTAATAGTTTTCTTATTCGGGTGAAGAATAACTGGCCCGAGTTCACCAAGCTGCTAGAAACTCTAGACCCCAATGTCATTGCTATACATGTGATCAACTGCCCTCCGTTTTACACTTCAATTTAGATATCGGATTCGCTCTTGTCTGGGGTATCTTTGATTTCTGGCTTTGTACAGCTTGAGGACCTGATTAAGTGTGTGGGTGTGAAGAAGTTGTGCGCGTGTGTGAACAAAAATGGCTGTGCAGTGTATGTGTGTGTGTGTTCAATGCATGATTGTGTGAAGATTGTGTATCTATAGTTGAGCAGACAGGTTGTAGTGGGTGTAGGTCTGTGAATTTAGTGCATAATAGTGTCTGAAATTAACAAGTGTGCTTGAAATGGTGAAGGGGAAGGGGGCGTGGGAAGTAGCAGAAAAGCTACTGCTGTGCGTATAGTGTGTGTAGGTGTGTGTAATTGTGTTGGTAAAATGTGTTAATCTATGTGTTTGGGTGTATTAGGGTGGTTTAGGAGTGTTTAAAGTGTGTGTTGTAGGATAGATATATGTAACTAAGTGTGGCAGTGTGTGCGTGAGGGGTGTGCGTGAAAATGGGTTCGGCAGTGAGGTGAAGAAGAGAGGTGTGTGTGAGTTTAATTTGAATAGTGTTTGTAAGTGTCATTAAAAGTATGGGGTTAATTAGGCAGTTTTGGACAATTTTTTATACATAGTTCGGATTAGAATTTGACAAAACTCAAATAAGTAATCTCCATTATGTTTACGAGATGTATACTATGGAATTATTTGGAAATTTTCGGTGTTCGCGAAGGATGCTTAATTGGGGTATCGATTAAAAAGAATTATCAAATTATTTAGCATAGGAAACCAAACTATTTTAATCCAAAAATTTTAGAAAAACCTTATTTTACCGAGAGATGTTCTATTTTCTAAAATTTCGTGCTATTCTGAGGCTGATAGCTACTTTTAGCATAACTGGCTTTTAAGCGCATGGTCCAAACACTAGTTCGAGATTTTCGGGCAAAATTTTTCTAAAATACTTTATAGCCAAAAAATAACTTCATGATACTTAAAATAGTGTTTTTAAGATCTTTTCGGAGCCGGGAATCTCCAGGGGTATTTTGCCACCCAGAGGGGATATTTTTGTAATATTACTTGTAAAGGATATTTTTGGGTAAAATATGAATGTACTGATTTTATTTACAGAAAGGCGATTTTTGTGATTTAAGTGTGGGGTGTTTTTGGTAATTGTACACATAAGGGGCATTTTTGTAATTTTACATACTCAATGAGGGGCTGTTCTGGGAGTATGCGTGAGTCAGTATTGAATTAATAGTTCCGTGGTATATACTGTATACTAATAATTGGATTGTTCCGTTTAGGTTAAAGCAACAGACTTTCTGGTTATACTAGCTTAGCATCGGATCCTGATAAGGGAATCTATCTGAACCCCGGGTAAGGATTTTTATTGAACCCTAATTTTGACAACTGGTGTTTGTAGGTATTCTTTCGATTTGCTTATAGCTATTGTCAAACATTGAGATATGCATTTGATATCAGAATGTTATTGCCAAGCAAACCCAATATTGAACATGAATCGGTCATTTGAAAATCTTATCGATGCTCACCTTGTATCACATGCTGAGCAAATTCAATAATTGTCTGTATTCATTCCTGATATTTGTTGTGGTTATTCTGAGGGATAAATTATATCAGCATGCTTAATTAACATTGAAACCTGAATTGATTTTGGTCATTTGAGTTCATGTTAATGCTCATTGTTATTGTTGTTTTTGTGTTGACCTGGGGGTTTGTTCAGTGAGGAGGCATTATAAGGATGGTTTGTTGTTGCGTGGATCGCAGGCTAGTACCTAAATGGATTAGTGTCGTACATCATGCATGTGTACAGCATATTGTGCATTGCCTGAATGTCATTGCATATTGTGCTTAGCCTGAATGGTATCGCGTCTGCCTATGATCAATTCTTTTGGATTTGTATACTTTGTGTGTTACAATCATTATTTAAAAAATGAGTGGAAAGGATTTTCTGAAACGGTTTGTGCTTGTTTGAAACCCCTCCTCAGATTGCCTTTGAACTCGTTTTAAAATCCCTTGGAAAACCATCATTGTATATTGGAATGATGGCTTTGAAAATGATTGTTTTGGAACTTGTCGTCATTGTTAATTTTTATTTTGGTATCTATTTATGATTGATTTTGATTATTTTGGAAACCATCAAACTATTTAGATCGTTTGAGATATTTTTGAACATTATTGTCGGATGGATTCTTGAATCATTTTGTAATTCCTTCAATTGTCCTTGTACGACCTTTACTGAGCTCTCAAATGCTTACCCTTCGTTTGATTCCCTTCTGCAAGTAATTATAAATTATAGCATGCCTACTGTGTAGTGAGACCCCTTCGTGGGTCAATACTATCAACTCGTTCTATAAGAACTCGACTTTGTAAAGAACCTAAGTTTTAATAGTTTAAGTTTAAGCAGTTTTTTAAGCCTTATATTTTGAAGAATTTGAGTTGATGTTTAGTTAGATGCTTAGAAGTGTGTCAATGAACAGGATTTGACATGTTTGATGTGAAGTGATAGGTTAACGCTCTGGGAGTTTGGGGCGATGGAGCTTCGGATTTCTGGGATGTTACACCAACTCCTTTTTGTTATACCCCAAAACTAGGGTTGGTTTTATGGTAATTTCTAGCTGTTCATTTATTACTTTAGCGGCAGTTGATGTAAGTGATATTGAAGAGTTTTAGCGACGATTGTTGTGAACGACATTGTTTGGGACTTTTTTTGAATGACCATAAGTTGTAAATAGAATCAATTTGGGTGCAACAAAGAATGAATGATAGTAAAGGGTGACTTGAGAAACCATACTCAATCTAGGGGTTATTACATGGATGAAAAAAATGAATCTAAATCTAATGGTCTTCTTTACATTTTTTTTGGAATGACAGGAAAAAAAAGGGAGGGGGGGGGGGGGGAAGGAAGCGAAAGAATAGAGAGAAAAATCAGGTAGACAAACGGAGGAATTTTAGCCGCATTGCAACCGAAACTAGGGGTGTTTCAAAATTAATGGAAAATTTAGTAGAGGGGTTGCGTTGGGGTTGTGTGTGTGTGTGTGTGCGCGCTCTGTGGGAGAGAATCATGTACATGTGTCTGCGCCTGTTTGCAGGGCTATGTATGATGGTGTGTGTGTCTGTATATGTGTATTGGGTGAAAGGTGGCTTTGTGTGTGTGCAGTACATGTATGAGGTGTGTGCAAAAGAGTGTGTGCGCATGGCTGTATAAAAGGGTGTCTTTATGTGTGACTGTGTGGGTACTGTATACAGTGTGTTGATGTGCGTATATGTTTGCACTAGGGGAGAATGTGTGTGTGTGTGTATGCACGCGCGTGTGTTGTGTGTGCGGGGGTTTGTGTAGTGTGTGTGCGTGCGTTGCTGCTTGCGTGAACAATGTGTGCTCGGGTGTGTGTTCATGTTACAGGGTATGTTATGTGTATGAATGTGTATTGTGTGTGTGTGTCTTATGTGTGTGCAGTCCATGTGTGGTGAATATATGAGTGTATGTACATGCTATGGGCTGCCTTGCAGCCATGTGTGTATACGTATGTGGAGAAAGAGAGAGCGTGTGTGTGTGCGCGCGCGCGCGCGCGCGCGTGTGTAGTGTGTGAACCTGTGTGTGCGCGTGAGTGGCTATGTGTATAGTGTGCTGTTGTTGTTGTTGTTGTTGTGTGTGCGTGTGTTTTGTGTGTTTATGTGTGTGTGTGTGTGTGTGTGTGTGTGTGTGTGTATTTACAGGTGGGTGTTGGTCTCTGTGGGGGTGTGTGTGTGTGCACGCGTGCGCTTAAGTGTGTGTTCGTGTTACTGGGTATGAAATGTCTGTGCATGTGTACTGTGTGTACACATGCTTATGTGTAACGCCCCAACTTAGGGTTACCTTCACCCGGCTGGAGTATTACGACACAACTGCTAATCACATCATTCTGATAATATAACTCATTCTAACTCACTCGGTGTTCCCAACCTATTCTGGTCGTACCCAAGGGCCGACTAGGGGTTCCGTTTCACGCCAACACGTCGACATTGTCAACGGTCAATTTTCCAATGCATCAAACCGATCAGCACCCGCGCGCCCAAGACACGTGTTTTTCTCGCTTCATGCGCTTCGTGCGCGACTTAGACATTTTATTTCTCGTCGACATCACTCACGCTAGTGCAATCGTCATGTCGGGACCATCCGAACACCTTTACAACAAAAACATCGGCCGACGGCACATTTGGAGAAACGGGGTCAAGGGGCAAATGGCCTTGGCCAACCCCAGGGGGTCGGCCTCGGCCTTCCCCATGCCATGGGGGTCGGCCTCGGCCTCCTGGAGGGGTTGGCCTAGGCCATTTTCCCCCGGTGGTTCACCCATTTCCCGCATACCCCTTTTTCATACTTCTTTCCCCTCGTATTCTTTGTATGTAACCTTGGCACCTTGATCGCTATGTGGGTATGATTCTTGGTAACACGCTCGTCATAATGCAACTTTCGGATTCATCATTGCTTGTCAAAACACCTACCGACGGCGTGCCCGAAGTTCGCAAAAAGAGAAGTGGCCCTGGGCTCCGAAAATGGAAGATGGTCATTCGGCCTTGGCCAACCCCAGGGGGTCGGCCTCGGCCTCCAGGAGGGGTTGGCCTCGGCCATTTTCCCCCCGATGGTTCACCCCTCTGTGCAAACCCCTTTTTTCGCACTCTTTTCGCTTCGTACGCTTTGCGCGTGACTTTGAAACCTCGTTCATCATGTGGATATGATTCACGTCAACACGCTCGTCGTAAAGCAACTTCTGGATTCACCATTGCTCATCAAAACACCTACCGTCGGCGTGCCCGAAGTTCACCAAAGGGGGGAGTGGCCTTGGCCTCCCTTCATGGGAGTTGGCCATTAGCCTTGGCCACCCCCTAGGGTCGGCCTCGGCCTCCCTAAGGGTGGTGGTCTTGGCCTTCCCCCCAATGCTTGGCCTATGGCCTCCCTGCTCGCGCGCACTTATTTTCTCGAGTCTTCGCACCTCCGCGATGTTTACGCACGTTCGTACATCAACTCTGTGACATTTGTCATCCGACGCCCACGACCGAGCACCGCTCTCGCGATGCCCGTCACCCAAAGTCGCACGCTACCGCCGAATAACCCGTCGTTGGCAACCGCATACCATCACTCGCCAACTTTATCACTACTACATGTTGCATTCATTATCTTGTTATGACAGGTACACTTAGCTCAGATCCTGTCTTCGGAACACCCGACGCGCGCCCGTGCACCATTCTCATGATACGTGCCCCGCACCAAGTATTGCTTCGCGACGATCGTCACCGCATTACTTTCACAACATGTGCCCCCGGCACCAGGTATTGTCTCGTGCTATAGGCATCGCGCTCATGCGCCACAATCATGTTGCATGCTACCGGGATGGGCTCACAATCTTATAGCCATCACCGTCTCAATCACAAGGGGGGTTCGGCCTCATACCGGGATGGACTCACAACCTTATAGCCATCACCGTCTCAATCACAAGGGGGCTTCAGCCTCGTACCAAGATGGGCTCACAACCTTATAGCCATCGTCGTCTCAATCACAAGGAGGGCTTCAGCCCTCGTACTGGGATGGGCTCACAACCTTATAGCCATCGCCGTCTCAATCACAAGGGGGGCCTCGGCCTCGTACCGGGATGGGCTCACAACCTTATAGCCATCGCCGTCTCAATCACAAGGGGGGCCTCGGCCTCGTACCGGGATGGGCTCACAACCTTATAGCCATCGCCATCTCAATCACAAGGGGGACCTCGGCCTCGTACCGAGATGGGCTCACAACCTTATAGCCATCGCCGTCTCAATCACAAGGGGGCTTCGGCCTCGTACCGAGATGGGCTCACAACCTTATAGTCATCGCCGTCTCAATCACAAGGGGGCTTTGGCCCTCGTACCGGGATGGGCTCACAACCTCATAGCCATCGTCGTCACAGTCACAGGGGGCTCCGGCACGAGGACCCCTCACCACAGACTTGGAGCACTGAGCTGCGACCATGTCCGCTCATGCTACCATTGATCGTCGACACCACCAGGGCAATGACCCCCGGGTCACTCCGGGATGGGAGTAGGTCCTTGGAGGGCATCGCGCCTAGTACGCCTGGCAGTTGGCTACAGAGGTAACCCTCACCACTGTCAGGTTCTCTGCGCGTCTCTTGACGCACCTCGTGGGATTCAGTAAGGGCTTGGATCGGTGGCTGGGGCAACAGGCTTACTCTGATCATACTACCGCGGTGTGGTCAATCTTCTCAGACAGGTAGAGCGACGTTGTGTGAGGCAGGCAACGTGAATTTGGGAACCGACAGTCCAACGGAGAATTGGTATTTTGGGACCCCTGATGACGTGTCACTCCCAGGGGATGACATGTGGCACTTTATGACATAAGCATATTGTTTCCTATAAATAGTGAACTTTACAACTCAAAAAAGGACTTCTTCTTCATTCTCACAAAAATCATTTTCTCACTCTAGAATTGGAGAGCTCTTGAATTCTAGAGAGAGAAACACAAAATTGGACATAACTTAAGATCGTAACATTGGACCCTGACTTGGACCTCGACTCGGACCCTGACTTGGACTATCGACTGCCGGCCCTGTTCGTCTTAGCTTTGCCTTCGCAGCACTACCATTCCTCACGGCCTGTCTGGGAAGCCTTGCTCTCAACCCTTACTCCGTCTTTGTTGTCTCTCCCTTTGCATACTTGGAAGCTGACACGGACTGCAGCCTTTGTGGCACATCCACGTAAGTACAAACCCACTTTCCTTGGCATCATTTTGGCGACTCCGTTGGGGAGGTGAGCATCGTACTGCAGTCTGCCTGTCTTGTAACCTTGATCATCATGCATGTACGACGGAGAGCTACGAGGACTACCAGCCAAGGCCTCAACCCCATTGTCCAAGAGAAGCAGCATCTTGATGACCAGGAGGAGACTTATGTCGTCCGACTCCAAAGCTAACCCCAATACGACCAACCGACACCATGCTCACGACTTGCTCCAGTCGTCTTTTCCCAACTGCCAGCCTCTTGCCGCTGGCACTACCTACGTGCAAACCACACCCCAAAAAGTTTCTCCCTACCACCAACCCATTTGTACCATTGTCATCCCCACAATGCCTCGGGTTATCCCGTCCGGGGGCTTAGGTGCCAGGATCATTCTGACCGGGCACACAAACCTTTGCCTGCTTCGTATGTCACCACGACATGTTGCCTCCCTATGGGTTCAATGGAGTTGTATTCTTTTCCAGACTTAGAAAATTTTTCAAGCTACATTACTCTTGCACAAGTCTACTGACACCACCCTTGATGCCATCACCCACTCCCTTTGGGGCTTCACCCTTTCCCAACCCCTTCGGCCTCACATTGCAACGACTTGGTATGTGGTGCGCGGGGTGGCTCGAGCCCCGCTACTACGGTCGCATCATCATCCTTCATTTACATTTCTTGGCACTTAGAAAACAAAAATCTCATTTTTTTCGCAACATGTCATCCATGATCATCCTCAATGGTCTCCCTCTACATCCTTGTCTCAGCCCAACACTTAAAAAAAACAAATTCATTTTTTTCGCAACCGGTCATCGATGATCATCCTCAGTGGTCTCCCTCGGCATCCTTGTCTCAGGCCAACACTTAGAAAAAAAATTCATTTTTTCGCAGCCGGTCATCGATCACCACCGTCAGCGGCCTCCCTCACTACCCTTGCCCGAGCTCAAATATTTTTCAACACTTGGAAAAAAAATTCCACAAAATTTTTCATCCCCCCATACAACCTCTCATCTTCTCTCTCCGACACTTAGAAAATTTTTTCAACAAAATTTTTCAACCCCCTCCATCATTCGCTCTTCAAAGACTTAGGATAATTTCCCAACACTTAGAATATTTTCACCTTGCCCGCTCGTGGTCGGGTCACCACCCTCTCATCATCATTCTACACTTAGAAAAATTCTCACAGAATTTTCCAATCTCCAATCCTCTCTCCAACACTTAGAAAAAAAAAGAATTTCGCGAAATTTTTCATCCCCCCGCCACCCCATGCATTCTCTTTCAATTACTTTGAAAAAAAAAATTTCCAACAAAATTTTTCATCTTTCCCACTCCACCTTGGAATGCCAAAAAAAAAATTTGTTTTTTTTGTTACCCCCCGACCCCACCCAAGTGCCTGGGCAGCCCCCAAGCTCGGGCAGCCCACTCCTTACTCTTTTTTTTCCCACGCGGGTCTCACCCACTCTACTCTCCCTTTTCTTTAATGTTCCTATTCTTTAATGGTCAAGGCATTAAATGCCCAACAAAGAAAGTCTCTCTTTGTCCTCTCTCTCCAATGAATCATTCAACCTTTCTCACTTTTTTCACCTGAGAAGACATCATCACACACTCTCCCATGAATCATTCATCATTCTCTCTTACACCCTCTTACACAATCTTTTTCTCTCTCATCATTTTATTCTTACATTTCACCTCTCTTTATCTTCACATTAATCACCCCCCTTCCCACACCCCTCGGCCTCGGCCTCCCCACCCCCTTTCCCTAGGCCGACCCCCTCCCCTTTTTTCATTCAATTTCCTCTCACCCCCCCCCCCCAATTTAATGCACATCATCATCTACTTACATTTCTCTCACCAATCCCCACTTCTTTTTTTTCACAAACCCATCTCACACCCACTAAACACCCACCACCTTCGGCTCACCCCCTACTTCCCACCCCTCAGCCTCGGCCTCCCCACCCCCTCCCCACGGCCGACCCCCTCCCTCTTTCTCTTCTTCAACCTCACCCCCATTAACTCCCTTTACTACTACCAAAATTTCATACTTAGTCTTATTTGTCTTCTCTCTCCCTCTCTCACATAACCACATACTTTATTTACACTACTTCATAAATACAACACCCCTCATACTCAACATATTTTCTTTCTCATATTCCATTATACTCATCCTACACAACACTTAACATTTTTTTCTATCTAACCAAACCAAAAACTAAAACACCAATTTTACTACAACTAAAAAAAAAAACTTCATATGCTTTGGTGTAGCACTTCTTGACTCCCTCCGTTGCCCATTTTCTCACTTTTCCATACTTAGATATTTTTGCAACATTGACCGCCTTGCATTGCCCGTGCCCCTGCGCCCGTCGTGGACTACCCACCTATCGCGACGCCCGATCGCGCACATCGCGTCCCTACCCATCTCTTACTCTTCTACACTTAGAACTTTTTTGCATTTTTTTACCACGCCCCGTGTTGTGACAACCCCGACATCAACGTCTTTGGTAGCTGGTGTGCGAGGTAGCTCGAACCACTTACTCCTACTCATTGTTCAAATGCCCGTCGCCTTACCCCGCCACCGCTGTCGCCCTCGTCCGGTCGTCATCTCCGCGATCCCCGTCGTCTAGACGTCATCTCCGCGACCCCCGTCGCCCGTGCGCCGACTCCACGACCGCGCTCATGCACCACATCGTCCTGCCCTTATGTCAACGCCTAAGCATTCCAAGGTCTCAGTAGGTGGTGCACGAGGTGGCTCGAGTCACCTACTATTCACCTTCATCATTCAGAAATGACGTCAGTAACTCTCCGGCCAAAGAACATAAAAAATTATTTCAAATATTTATGCGTGCGGCGCCCGCTCGGGTCGCCCCTCCACGCACACCACACGCAGAGGGCTTATGTTTCCAACCTATTCTGGTCGTACCCAAGGGCCCACTAGGGGTCCCATTTCACGTGAACACGTCGATGTTGTCAACAGTTAATTTTCCAACGCATCAAACCGGTCAGCGCCCGAGTGCCCAAGACACGTGTTTTTCTCGCTTCATGTGCTTCGTGCGCGACTTAGACATTTTATTTTGCGTCGACATCACTCACGCTAGCGCGATCGTCATGTCGGGACCATCCGAACACCTTTTCAACAAAAAAATCGGCCAACGGCACATTTGGAGAAACGGGGTCAAGGGGCAAATGGCCTTGGCCAACCCCAGGGGGTCGGCCTCGGCCTTCCCCATGCCATGGGGGTCGGCCTCGGCCTTCCCCATGCCATGGGGGTCAGCCTCGGACTCCTGGAGGGGTTGGCCTCGGCCATTTTCCCCCGGTGGTTCCCTCATTTCCCGCATACCCCTTTTCGCACTTTCTTCACTTCTTACGCTTTGTACGTAACCTTGGCACCTCGTTCGTCATGTGGATATCATTCATGTCAACACGCTCGTAGTAACGCAACTTTCGGATTTGCTATTGCTGATCAAAACACCTACCGACGGCGCGCCCAAAGTTCGCAAAAGGAGAAGTGGCCTTGGGCTCCGAAAATGGAAGTTAGCCATTTGGCCTTGGCCAACCCCAAGGGGTCAGCCTCAGCCTTCCCCAGGCCTAAGGGGTCGGCCTCAGCCTCTAGGAGGGGTTGGCCTCGGCCATTTTCCCCCGATGGTTCACCCCTCCGCACAAACCCCTTTTTTGCACTCTTTTCACTTCGTACGCTTTGCGCGTGACTTTGAAACCTCGTTCGTCATGTGGATATGATTCACGTCGACACGCTCATCGTAAAGCAACTTTTGGATTCGCCATTGCTCATCAAAACACCTACCGTCGGTGTGCCCGAAGTTCACCGAAGGGGGGAGTGGCCTTGGCCTCCCTTCATGGGAGTTGGCCATTGGCCTTGGCCACCCCCTAGGGTCGGCCTCGGCCTCCCCAAGGGTGGTGGTCTTGGCCTTCCCCTAAATGCTTGGCCTATGGCCTCCCTGCTCGCGTGCACTTATTTTCTCTAGTCTTCGCACCTCCGCAATGTTTACACACGTTCGTACATCAACTCCGTGACGTCTGTCGTCCGATGCCCATGACCGCGCACCGCTCTCGCGATGCCTGTCACCCAAAGTCGCACGCTACCGCGAAATAACCTGTCGTTGGCAACTGCATACCATCACTCGCCAACTTTATCACTACTACATGTTGCATTCATTATCTTGTTATGATAGGTACACTTAGCTCCGATCCTATCTTCAGAACACCCGACGCGCGCCCGTGCGCCAATCTCATGATACGTGCCTCGACACCAAATATTGCTCCGCGACGTTCGTCGCCGCGCCCTTGCACCATTCTCATGATACGTGCCCCGACACCAAATATTGCTCCGCGACGTTCGTCGCCGCGCCCTTGCACCATTCTCATGATACGTGCCCCGGCACCAAGTATTGCTTCGCGACGAACGTCGCCGCACCACTTTCATAACATGTGCCCCCGGCACCAAGTATTGCTTCGCGACGATCGTCGCCGCACCACTTTCATAGCATGTGCCCCCGGCACCAGGTATTGTCTCGTGCTATAGGCACCGCGCTCATGCGCCACAATCATGTTGCATGCTACCGGGATAGGTTCACAACCTTATAGCCATCGCCGTCTCAATCACAAGGGGGGCTTCGGCCTCGTATCGGGATGGGCTCACAACCTTATAGCCATCGCCGTCTCAATCACAAGGGGGCTTCGGCCTCGTACCGGGATGGGCTCACAACCTTATAGCCATCGCCGTCTCAATCACAAGGGGGGCTTCGGCCCTCGTACCGGGATGGGCTCACAACCTTATAGCCATCGCCGTCTCAATCACAAGGGGGGCCTCGGCCTCGTACCGGGATGGGCTCATAACCTTATAGCCATCGCCGTCTCAATCACAAGGGGGCTTCTGCCTCGTACCAGGATGGGCTCACAACCTTATAGCCACCGCCATCTCAATCACAAGGGGGGCTTCGGCCCTCGTACCGGGATGGGCTCACAACCTCATAGCCATCGCCGTCACAGTCATAGGGGGCTCCGGCATGAGGACCCCTCGCCACGGACTCGGAGCACTGAGCTGTGACCATGTCCGCTCATGTTACCATTGATCGTCGACACCACCAGAGCAATGACCCCCGGGTCACTCCGGGATGGGCTTGAAGGGCATCACGCCTAGTCCACCTGGCAAAGTTGGCTACAAGGGTAACCCTCACCACTGTCAGGTTCTCTGCGCGTCTCTTGATGCACCTCGTGGGATTCAGTAAGGGCTTGGATCGGTGGCTGGGGCAACGGGCTTACTCTGATCATATTACCGCGATGTGGTCAGTCTTGTCAGACAGGTAGAGCGACGATGTGCGAGGCAGGCAACGCGAATTTGGGAACCGGTAGTCCAACGGAGAATCGGTATTTTGGGACTTCCTAGTGATGTGTCACTCCCAGGGGACGACATGTGGCACTTTATGACATAAGCATACTGTTTCTTATAAATAGTAAACTTTACAACTCAAAAAAAGACTTCTTCTTCATTCTCACAAAAATCATTTTCTCACTCTAGAATTGGAGAGCTCTTGGATTCTAGAGAGAGAAACACAAAGTTGGACATAACTTAAGATCGTAACATTGGACCCTGACTTGGACCTCGACTCGGACCCTGACTTGGACTATCGACTGCCGGCCCTGTTCATCTTAGCTTTGCCTTCGTAGCACTGCCATTCCTCACGGCCTGTCTGGGAAGCCTTGCTCTCAGCCCTTACTCCGCCTTTGTTGTCTCTCGCTTTGCATACTTGGAAGCCGACACGGACTGCAGCCTTTGTGGCACCTCCACGTAAGTACGAACCCACTTTCCTTGGCATCACTCGATAATTAAACCATATTATATAAAGTTAAAGAGTTTACTTTTACAAGACACACCCTGCAAGCTCTCTGCTAGATCTCAAAAGTTGACATGTTGTTCTAAATTAAGAACAACTTAGTTCACAAATGTAGTTGTATCCCTTGCCTATCTTCTCATCGTGCCTCACACCTTTTCCTTGCCTTTCGAGGTACCGGTTCCGTGATTTAAAATATTATGGGGTAAAAAAAAAACCGTCAGCCCATTGGCTCAATAAGATAATCAAAGACATTTTGTGTAACTTTCAACTCAAGAATATTGATAATGGATAGTATTGCAATTCAATCACTTTAAGCAGTTCTACATGTCCACGTTACACATATCAAACTTTCACACTTAGTTGACCATTACAAGAGTTTATCGTCTCGAATTCAATCCCATCAATAGACCACCCTTATGTCACCACAACCAGAATATAAGTTCACAACTTTTGCCTCGTCCAAAGGTAAAGTAACTGAAAACATATGAACACTGATACTGCCTCGGGTAGCAGTCGGAGACAAAAATGTTCGGCTCATACGGTGTACCGCTACTCAAACACAATCAAATCAACCCCTAATCATTTGAATGGGGTAACATCGTAATTATTAACAATATATCATCCATACCTTACAATGAAGAGATGTAACATGCTCATGTGCAAGCAAACAAATCATTTTATACAAGTAGTTGTTGTAATCTTCATTTACTTGCACCATTAAATCTTAGCTATCAAATATTTCATCATGTAACATCATCTTCATAACATCTTGACATGTGATGTAATCATTTATATTAAGCAAATGAGCTTCAATTATAAAACTTACCAAACATATACAAAATCATATTCTAACCATGTCTAGTTTAACATAATTCCATAATTCACATGTATCATAACCTAAGTCACGTATTACATAATCTTCAGTATATTAAAAATGAATAGATTCACTTATTAACAAGTCTCTAATAAATATTCAAAATTTTTACAAAGAATTCATATTAATAGAATTACGCTAACATAGCATATATCCATATTCATATATTAAAAGCCCATTAAAAACCATTTGACTATCTTACCTTAAAGAAGAGATGAAAGAACCAATTTTTCAGAATTGAAACACCTTCAAAAGACTCCTCAAAACACGTTCAAAATACTATTTGAAGTTTACAGAAAGTTTCCAAATCAACGGCTTAAGGTTCGCCTTCACAAACAAGCCTTAATTCTAGATTTTGTAAGGTTTTTGGTTGATTTTCTTGAATTTTTCTCTCAAAAACGAGATAAAGAGGATTTAAGCATGTCAATTAGGTCTTTTAACTCAAATTAGAAGAAAGTAGGAGGTGTCAAGTGGTGGTGAAGAGCTGGAGAAGTCAAGCACGACGAGGCTCTAAGCACGAGGTGGCACAATTATGGGCAAAAGACACAAACAATTCGCAGGCAGTCCGGTCAACAATCGTTTACTCCCAGCTAGAGTTTTCACCAATTTTGTTTTTGTTTCCTCGGCTTCTAAAAATATTTTAGTCATTCCAAGTGATCATTTAAAGTTTCTAAACATCAAATACTCTTTTCCATCTTCTAGCACTTCATTTACCTTCTTAGATGATTTACTCAATTCAAGATGTTTAGCATTTAAACATACATTCAAATATGTTATCATGCATAGTTCATCATAACCATTTTCACATATAGTGATGCTTCTAATCATACTTAAATATATAATCAAAGCGTATGAAATGTTCGGTTCTCACACCCTTCATCCTTAAAAGAATTTGGTCTCGAAATTCATAACTTAAACTTACCGAATAGGTGCGGATAATCTTTTCGCATATCTTCTTCTTTTCCCACGTAACTTCTTCCACTTCATGATTTTTCCACAAAACTTTAACCGACGGAATGCTTTTGTTCCTCAAAACTTCCACATCAAAAGCTAAAATCTGCACCGCTAAGTCTTCATATGACAAATCTGATTGGATTGATATCGGCTTAGGGCTTATCACATGAGATGGGTCAGGGTTATACTTCCACAACATAGAAACATGGAACACATCATGTACTCTTTCCAAAGATACAAGTAAGGCAACTTGGTATGCCCAATTCCCAACATGATCTAATATTTCATAAGGGCCAATATATCTCGATGACAACTTGCATTTCTTTCCAAATCGCTTTATTCCTTTGAATGGTGACACCTTGAGAAATACAAAATCTCCAACTCTCTTCGTATGTTATCAGCATAACTTTTTTGTCGGCTTTGAGCAGTCAAAATCTTTTGCCAAATTTGCTGAATCTTTTCAGTGGTCTCTTGAACTATCTGTGGCCCAATTAAACTCTCTGACTTCACTCCAACAAATTGGTGAGCGACACTTTCGTCCATATAGAAATTCATATGGTGCCATACCGACACTAGCCTGATAACTGTTATTATAAGCAAATTCAATCAATGTCAGATGTTGATCCCAACTTCCTTTGAAATCTATTACACATGCACGAAGCATATCCTCCAATGTTTGAATAGTTCTCTCAGATTGTCCATCAGTCTAAGGATGAAATGCTGTGCTAAATTTCAAAATTTTACCTAATGCACTTTCCAAACTTTTCTAGAAATGAGATGTAAATCTTGTACGTACACTCGAGCTAATTTATCACATGAGTATGTCTTAAGTACAGGTAGGAAATGAGAAGATTTCATCAATCTATCCACAATCACCCATACCGAATCATGCCCATCACGGGTCCTTGGCAATCCTGTAACAAATTTCATTATTACATGGTCCCACATCCATTCGGGTACCGATAATGGTTCCAATTGATCGGCTGGTTTTTGGTGTTTGGCCTTCACTTGTTGACATACAATACATCTTGAAACAAAGTCAGCTATTTCTCTTTTCATGTTATTACACCAGTAATTACATTTCAAATCTCGATACATCTTTGTTCCACCTGGATGCACATGATACCTTGACTTATGGGCCTCTTGCAGTATTTCTCCTTTCAACTCTTCATTGTTAGGCACAACTATCAGGTCTTTATACCGTAAAACACCATTGACATCCATAGAAAACTCAGGTTTAAAGGTTTCATTTTTATCCTTCACTTCTCTATGCAACTCCAAATCTTTTTCTTGTTCATCCTGGATTCTTTGTAATAACACTAGTTTCACTTGTAAATTTGCGAGAATAATTCCTGACTCAGTGACGGAAAACTCCCATGAACAAGCTTACTCAATCAACTTTCATTCTTTCACCATTAAGCTAGCAACTTGTACTTTCCTACATAGTACATCTGCAACAACACTGGCTTTACCTGGGTGATACTGAATCGTACAATGATAATCATCCACCTTCTCTGTCTCATATTCAAATCTTGTTGAGAAAGTAGATATTTCAAACTCTTATGATCAGTAAAAATCTCAAACTCAGCACCATACAGATAATGTCTCAACTTATGCAATGAGACATAATCACTGTTAACTCAAGACCATGTGCTGGATAATTCTGTTCATAAGGTTTCAACTTTCTCGAAGTATAAGACACAACCTTGCCATCTTGCATCAAAACACAGCCTAATCCTTTCTTAGAAGCATCGTTATATCTTAGTTCCACTCGGCAAAGTCAAAATTAGAGCTGTAGTTAATCTCATTTTTAACTCTAAAAACTCGCCTCACAGATATCAGTCCACTGATATGCCACTTCTTTCTGAGTCAATATGGACAATGGTGCAGCTATACTTGAAAATCTTGTACAAATCGACGATAATACCACACCAATCCCAAGAAACTTTTAAGATTTGCTATATTCTTTGGCACTTGCCAATTCAAAACAGCTTCTATTTTAGACGGGTCAGCAATTACCCTCGCTTCAGACACTATATGACCTAAGAAGGCCACTTGCTGTAACCCAAATTCACATTTACTGAACTTAGCATACAATTTCTTGTCCCATAGTACTTGCAGTACAATCCTCAAATGACGTTCATGCTCCTCTGTACTTTTTGAATAGATTAAAATATCATCAAGAAAAACTATTACAAATTGATCTAAAAACTCCTTAAAAATTCAATACATTAAGTCCATGAAGGTTGCACGAGTATTCGTCAATGCAAACGGCATGACAACATATTTATAATGTCCGTACCTTGTACGGAAAGTCGTCTTTGGAATATCTTCCTCTCTTATCCTCAACGGATGGTATCCATATTTCAAGTCCAACTTAGAAAATACCATTATCCCTTGTAACTGATCAAACAAATCATCTATATGTGGTAGCTGATACTTATTTTTTATTGTTACTCTATTCAACTGCCGGTAATCCATGCACAACCTCATTGTACCATCTTTCTTTTTAACAAAATAAACTGGGGCTCCCCATGGTGATACAATAGGTCATATAAACCCCTTATCCAGTATCTCTTATAGTTGTGGCTTCCACTCCCTCAATTCTGTCGGAGCCATCCTATACGACGCTTTTGAAATCGGGGATGTTCCCGGTAACAATTATATCACAAAAGTCATTTCCCGCTCAACCGATAATGTTGTTACGTCCTTAGGGTATACATCCAAAAATTCATTTACTACATGTACATCTTCTATTTTAACCTCTTCTTTATGCTCATCCACCATATAAGCTAAATATCCCATACAACCTCTAGAGAGTAACTTTTCTGTTCGAATAGCTATAAAAATATTCATATCCCCATCCTTTCTACCTTGGAATTTACATAATTCTCCATCAAATTTAGTGACAGTCACAACCTTATGAAAACAATCTAGTGATACCCGATTAGATGACAACCAATCCATCCCCAAATATATATCAAATCCTCTCATAGGCAAAACAATCAACTCAGTATATACCGTATGCTCACCCACAATCATTGCACAAGATTTATATATCAGACTAACTAGAGTACTTTCTCCTAGAGGAGTACTAACTTCCATCACATATGGTAGCAACTCAGGTTCTTGAAGTAACATGGGCACCATATTTGATGAAATAAACGAATAGGTAGAACCATGATCAAATAGTACTGTAGCAACACATTGAAAAATAGTGAGTGTACCTTCAATAACTCCACTAGTATCTCGAACCTCCTGAGATTCCAATGCATATGCTCGTTCTTGCACTCTTGGCTTCTTAGCATTCCCTTGCAGATTCCCTTTACCCTGGTTATCTCGAGGCACAATTTGATTTCCAAAATAAGGGCAATTTCTCCCAATATGTCTGGGTGGAGCACACGTAATACACAAACCCATCTTTCTACAACATTCATTCTCTGTATGTCCAGTCCAGTTACAATATGTACATCGCTCTCCAATTCTTGCCTGCTTTAATGGTTGTGTTTGATATCTCAATATGATTTTTCCTTTTATAATTGTCACCTGGGGATGATGCTGTAAAGCTAGCTTGACTACCAGTATAACCACTCATTTGATTACCTCGACCTCTTCCCTGACCGTTTCCATGGAAATTACAATTTCTTCCTTATAAAGCCCTTTGAAAATTTCCCTGCCAAGTATTCCCTTGACCTTTCCACTAGGGTTCACATTCCCATTGTTACGGTTTCTCTGTCCACCGTATGATGGTGCTCTAAATGGTTCTGTATCAACATTCTTTTGTTGATAACTACCATATAAGTTTGTAACTGCAAGGGGATCAACTTATCCCAAAGATCCTTATTCAAACTTTTAACAAATTTTCTTACTTTTCTTTCTTTTGTATCAACCAGATTCGGACAAAATTTGGCTAAATCAGTAAACTGTGATTCATAAACTGATACTGACATATTTTGTTGTTCAAACTTTATAAAATTTACTTATCTCTTATCTTGGGTCATCGCTGAAACATACTTATCAGTGAACTCCCTTTTAAAGTTTTGTCGACGGGACTCCTTCCTGCTTCCACTTAATAGATAACAATTTTCACCATCTTTCTGCACTAGCCTTTAGCATAAAGCTTGTATACACCAATCTCTGAGAGTTCAAAATCCTAGCAGTATCAAGAATTTTTTACGCTCTAGCCAACCATTCCTCGGCTATCGTTGGATCAAGCTTCCTAAAAAATAGGTTTTTTTTATTAGTTTAATAAACTTATCAAGGGTAAGACCCCCATCTACCAACACTTGAGCAATATTAAACATCTCCTGGGGTTGCTCGACTTGTTGAGCACCTCTAACATTAGCTTCATTCACTACTTCTTGTACATTTGTATTTATAAGGGGATTTCGACCCATTTGTCTCATTTCATCTACAACTTACTGAAGTATCTGACAAGCCTCCAGTATTCCACTATTGTGTAGGTCCCTTAACACACCTAGAAGGGGGGGGGGGTGAATAGGTGTTTACAAGATTGAGTAGAAATTTTAAAACTAAATTTACAAAGTAATGATAGGAACAATAAATATAAATCAACACAGAGATTTATACTGGTTCGGGCCCACCAGCCTATGTTCGGTCCTCGAGCACTCCACACAAGGTAGACCTACTCGAGCCTTTCACTAACCAATTAGCTTAGGGTGCTAACTCAAACCACAGTACAGATTCTGAAACCCTTCCAAGGTTTCCAACTATTACAAATAAAAAATGATTTACAATCAAGATACAACAACAAAACTCCTTCTTGAGTAGATATTACAATAAATACAATAAGGTTAAGATTTCTTAGGTAGGAAGATCAATAATCTTTCAAGAACTAAACCAAGAAGCTTATTTTTCAAATTCTCAAAGTATGAACTCACTCAAGGAAAATAGATGAAAGAGTGTAATAAGATGAGAGAGTATTATGAGAAGTGAGAGAAAGATTTTTCAGAGATTAGCCAAGTTAGCAATATATGCTCTCAATACCTCTTTTTATACTTGACGAGAAAAGTACCGTTAAAGAGGGATAACACAAGTTTTGATTCGAAAGAAAGATAAGCTGATTTGAATGAAAATTGGCTTTGAAGAATTCGGTCGAATGAAAACGTTGGCTTCGAACGAAAACTTTGGCTTCGACCGAAAACTTTGAGAAAACAAAAATGAAAGGCACTGAAGGATTGCTTCGAATGAAAAGTCATTTTGCTTTGAATGAAAAGATTTTTCACTTCGAATGAAAACTTGAATAACAGAGACTAAAGGATAGCTTTGAATGAAAACATGTTTTGCTTCGACCGAAAACTGTTTTGCCTTTGAATGAAAATCGTTTTGGCTTGGAATGAAAATCGTTTTGGCTTCGAATGAAAATGCTTTTTGGCTTCGAATGAAAATTGTTTTGGCTTCGAATGAAAGTGCTTTTTGGCTTGTTCTTTACTTAATTTACTGGAGATCTTTAAGAAAGACTTAGATACAAGTAATAAATTTACACAAAGATAAAGTATACGTTAAGTTCGGATTCAAATCTTCGTTTAGGTCATCGTTCAAGTCCAAGTCCAAAGTCCAATCTAAGAAATATTCCACATCAATGATTAACTTATGAATGATCCTAAAAATTAGCTTAATAAAAGTGTTAGATTAATGTTAGGAAAAGTAACGTTGGAATTATCAAAATCAATCAAGTCCACATATTACACATGATTATCATTTTCAGTGGAGTGCTCTTCTACATTTACCTGTGGGTTGTGTCCACCCTGACCTTCACCATTAAACTCAGGTTTTTTCCTTCTTTGACTTCCTTCATCGACCATTTCTCTATTGTTTCCTTGATTTCGTGCTCCGCGTTCTCGCTTCGTTGTAGGCCTACACACACAACTCCGTGTAAGTACCCCCACATAATATGCAATATTCACTTTTCACTAACCAAACAAGGCCTTAGGATCTTATCCCAGACTTTAACTACGCTCTGTTACCATAACTATAATGTCCGACCTTAGGGTTACATTATCCTGGCTGGAGTATTACAACACAACTGCTAATCACATCATTCTGATAATACAACTCATTCTAACTCACTTGGTAATTAAACGATAACATATAAAGTTAAAGAGTTTACTTTTACAAGACACACCTAGTAAGCTCTCTGCCAGATCTCAAAGTTGACATACTGTTCTATATTAAGTATAAGTTAGTTCGCAAATGTACAAGTATCCCTTGCTCATCTTCTCACCGTGCCTCACACCTTTTCCTTGCCTTTCGAGGGACCGGCTCCTTGATTTAAAATATTATTGGTAAAAAAAAACTCGTCATCCCACTGGCTCAATAAGATAATCAAAGACATTTAATGTAACTTTCAACTCAATAATATTGATAATGCACGCTATTGCCATTCAATCACATTAAGCAGTTCTACATGTGCACATTACCCAAATCAAACGTTCACACTTAGTTGAGCATTACAAGAGTTTACCATTCCCGAATTCAGTCCCATCAATTGACTACCCTTATGTCACCACACTCGGGATATAAGTTCACAACCTTTGCCTCGGCCAAAGGCAAAGTAACCCAAAACAATATGAACACCGATACTACCTCGGGTAACAGTCGAAGATAAAAATGTTTGGCTCATACGGTGCACCGCTAAAAATGTTTGGCTCATATGGTGCACCGCTACTCAAACACCATCAATGTTGTTGTAGATGTACTAAGTAGGAAAGTACAAGTTGCTAGCTTAATGGTGAAAGAGTGGAAGTTTACTGAGCAACCTTGTTCATGGGAGTTATGTGACACCTCCAACCCAATTGACGTCACCAGAGTTGAGATGTCAATCCTGTCAATGTTACAACCTTAAATACAACACAGAGAAACTACAACCTTAAAATCATAAAGGAACGTCACAACACGTCCTTACAAAAATTTTCCTTGAGTACACATTATACTGTAGCGGAAACTGCGTAACATAACACAACTTAATATTTACACCAAATTTACATCATCGTGGCGTTATATTTCCTCACAGAACCTCAGCATAATTTCTCTTTACTTCACCCGAGGTCTCTCCTTGTTCAAACCTAGTACCTGAAAAACACATGAGATAAGGAATGAGCGCAAATCACCCAGTAAGGATAATACGAGGAGTACAACGTACCACCCTTTCGAAATTATCAGAGAATCGATCATGAATTTTCAACGAAGGCAAAGGATTTAAGGATGCCAAGAACGAATATTTACAACCATCTTGTTGCATCACCTTTGTTCAGACTGAGCGGCTCAAGCCCAACAAAACATCATCATTTCCACTTGGACAGACACATGGAAAATACAAGTGCAATGCAAAAAAAAAAAGTAAAGCAATAATCATCATGAGAATAACAAGATAATAAATTCAACAACATCAAATACAATCAATTGCAATGTATGCTTGACTCGACACGACATAACAGACTCTAGCGCACTTCATCCCCTTTTTGTCATTTATTTTCTTTTTCACTGACCGCCAATTACTTCACTTCACTGGCCCTCCACTTAATGACGCCCCTTCATATGGGGTGTTCATTTCAGTCTTGTCCAGATTAGGGGACGGTTTTCATCAAATGAGCAGACTTAGAGAGTGTTTTCGATCATAAGTCATCAACAACGCTTTCAGGCTTATTATAGGGCGGACTAAGAAAATTTATTCTACCTTAAGTCCTCAACAGCACAAGTCAACAAGAAGTACCGGGTCATAAGGTCAACCGGTATTCCAACATAAATATAGGAGTTCAACACAAGCATCATCAACATGGTATGCCAAGCAAAATGACAGATACCATAACGGAACCGCACTATCCTTACCTGTTGGCTTTATAGCCGATGGGATTTTCTCAACAATGGAATCACCTATCAAATAAAATCCTTCTCATTAGACAACCCTAAAATACAAAAACATACCTAACCTTACCTTCCCCCTCCCTTACCGCTTATCTGTTTCCAACTTATTAACGGTAATCCGTTTACCGGATTTGCCCTAACCCATAAGGTGCTTCACCCGAACTACCATCCTTCTTACTCAATTTCCTCATTTCTTATACTTCTTACTGCTTAACCATGAGTTTCCATAATATTCGTCACCGGGTGTAAAAAATTACCAAAACACCCCTGGCCATAAGTAAAATTGCCTAAACACCCCTGTCGATTTCTGCACCAATAAACACTCCTAATTGGCTCAAAATACCTTTTTAAAATAATGTAAACTGATTTTTATACTGAAAAGTCATTTGGCGAAATTTTGCTCGGAAACCCCACCCGGATAACCAAACCGAGCATTAGGGAACCAATTTTGTCAAAAATATATCAATCAGCTCCAAATGTCATGAAATTTTAGACACTAAAGTGTCTCAGCTGCATGAAGTCTCAGTACAATTTTTCAGATTAAAATTCATTCATTTGATATTTGTTTAAAATTCGAAACCCTATTTCAGGGATAAATATATTTAACATTGTTAAGAAACTCAGAAAAATCCCAAAAGTTTACAGTATGTATATCTTTAAAAAAGAATATGAGTTTCCCTTCTGTGTTTGGCCAAATTCTAGCTTACAACCATGTTTCAAAAATAAAGTTTGAAATCAATTAGAGAATAAGACTTTTAACGACATTTACAGTCACTATTCATATCTTTTGGATCAAATTTACACTTTTTTTTTTCACTTTCCACACTCCAAGCTGCATTCTTCAGGTTTGCATGCCATGAAATATTTCCCCTTCTTCACTTATACATGCATATTATGCTAACTTATCTCATTAACTATTTAATTCCTCTTCAAATTCCCTTTAAATCACTTTGTTTCCACCTATCTAACTCCATAACTTCATTTAACATGGAATCATATCATAACATAATCATTTCAGCCCTAATTTCCCTCACGAACACATAGCAAAACACCAAGAACACACACACACACACAAAGCTGATTTTTACTTGACTTTGAAGACCCGTAACTTCTTCGATTCTTCACAAAAATACTTTCTGTTTGTTGCAATATCTTCCTTTCTCTCCCTTGTATAACTTATTTGTTTGGCCTTTCACGAAATTCTTCTTGGAGTTTCCTCAATTTCCCCCTCAATCAGCTACTTCGCACAACTTCGCACACTGCAGCTGATTTGTGCCTGACTTTGGTGGTCCATAACTTCTTCAATTTTTCTCCAAATCGAGCTTTGTTTCTTGGATTTTCTTCCTTTGTTTTTCCTCTACAATTTCTCAGTTGAAAGTATCTCGTGATTCTTTCTGTATTTCCCGTAATTTTCCCTCAAACAGCTATCCAGGGTAAGCCTTCTCTCATGCCACCTTACCCTCCACTTATTTCTACATGCACACACTCCACCTCTTGGAAATATGAGGTGTCATTCCCTTTTTTTTGTGGCTGCCTTAGGTAGCCACAAAATCAGACCAGGTTTTTCCTTTTTTTTTTATTAATTAATTAATTATTATTTTTTTAAACAACAACAAGGATATTACACTCTCCCCCCCAAAAAAAAATTGCCCTCAAAATTTAAATTAACGCACCTTAATCCACAAATAAGTGAGGATATCTTTGCCACATCAAAGTTTCAGGCTCCTAAGTGGCCTCTGCTACTGCATGGTTTTTCCAAATCACCTTGACCGCGGGTACTACTTTAGAGCGGAGCACTTGCTCTTTTCTATCAACCGCTTCCACAAGTACCTCTTGGTATGATAAATTGTCGCGAATCTCTACTGATTCTAGTTTTATTACGTGTGATGGATCCGGAACATACTTCCTTAGCATAGATACATGGAACACATTGTGCAAGTGTTCTAACTCCGGGGGTAGTTAAAGTTTATATGCTACTGCTTCAATCCTTGACACGATCTTGAATGGTCCGATGAATCTAGGGCTTAATTTTCCTTTTCTTCCAAACCGCATAATTCCTTTCCACGGCGACACCTTAAAAAATACGAGGTCACCTACCTCGAATTCCAATGCTCTCCGTCTTTTATCACCATAGCATGTCTTGTATAATTTTAACCTTATCCTCCATTTCTTTGATTAACTCGGTACGAGATAATCACCTCTCTCCAACCACATCCCAGCAAATCGGTGTACAACACATTTGACCATACAATGCCTCGTACGGGGCCATACCAATACGTGTCTGATAACTATTGTTATACAAAAACCCAATTAAGGGTAATTGTTCATCCCAATTTCCTTCAAAGTCTACGACACAAGCTCTTAACACATCCTCTAAAATTTGGATCGTTCATTCGGATTGTCCATTCATCTGTGGATGAAACGCCGTACTCATGCTCAGCCTGGTCCCCAACTCCTCCTGGAAACTCTTCCAAATTCAATGATTGTTGTTTTCTATATATTGACATGGGAGTCTGTTATGTCGAAGGCATTATAAGGATGGTCTATTCCTGCATGCAATGCAGGCTAGTACCTTGATGGACAAGGTATTATACAGTATGCATATGTACTATGTTTTATGCATTGGCTGTGTGGCTTTACTTGTGCTCATTGTCAATATCTCCTAAACTTTTTTGTATTGTATCTTAAAATGATTGTTTTAAAAATTATTGAAAATATTTTTTTGATATCTGATTGAAGAAGATTGAGTTGAAACTCTTCCCCATATTGTAATCAAATTGTTTGTGATTATTTGAACCCTTCCCCATATTGTCTTTGAACTATATGTACTCATTTTGATATCCTTTGAAAAATTATTTAAATCTTGAATCATTTTGTTATTCCTTCATTTGTTCCTTCAGCGACCTTACTGATCTCTCAAAAGCTCACCCTTATTTGATTTCCTTCTACATGTAATGATCACACGTAGATTGCCTGAGTGAGATATGGAGTGCCCACCACTATTTTGAATAATAAGACCCCAGCGTGATCAGCACTGTTAACTTGTCATGTAAAGAAATCAAGTTTTACAAAGTTTTTTTAGACTGTATATGTAACATCCCGGAATTTTCCGGAACGTTAACGCTCAATCGATCAGTTCACTAAGATAATAATTCCTCAATTCAACCAAATAATATAAATCTGTCATAGCAACTAAACCATTAATCAAACCAAACTCTCAACTGACTGATTTAAAATGAATGTCAAATCTTAGTCTACAAAATCATAATAATATTATTCGCCCACGCAGGGGTTCTAATGGACAATACAATAATCTAATTCATGTGCTTTCTCTCGCTCAACTCTAATCCATATTCAGGTAACCTACTGCTGGCTGTCACATGCGGAAAGGAAGTCAAAGGGGAGTGAGCTTTTGAGAGCCCAGTAAGGTCGCTCAAAATTCAGAAAACGAATTTCAAATGATTAACAAATTTATTTCAAAGGCAATAAGGAAGAGATTCAACTATTTACCTTAAATCAGATGTCAACGAAAATAATTCAATTACACTGTATACAATGCAGATGATATTGACATGAGTTTGCAAAGCCACAAAGGCAGTGCAGGGTAATCACTTAGCAAAGCCACAAAGGCGATGCTCAATAACACTGTAGTTACATATGCATATGAACACTAGCTAGACCCTCAAGGTACTAGTATCTCCTGACAATAACAGACCATCCTTATATCTCCTCAATACACTAACTCATGTCAATATGCAGAATGCAATAATCGATAATGCAATGATTAAATCGATGCACAATGAGAAATGAATACAGAGCATCGAATAGAATTTTTAATAAACGTGTCAGGCTCAAACAAAGGTTATTAATGGCAATCGATGCAATTTCATCAAAATTATAACTGAGTCCAATGAAAACGTCAATAACAATCAAGAAAGAATATTACGATATCAATAGATGAAATAGGGTTTCAGAAGAAATCACTTACCTCAATCCAACGCTGAAGCTAAAAACGCTCTCAATCAAATTCCTCGAGGTTAACCTAGGTTGGCAGAGTCATTTATCAGAACACTTATTCATACTACTACATTAAAATCTAAATATAATTATCTATAGCATACCCATTTCTCTTCCCGACGGAGCGGTTTCCCCACGGCCAACCTACCCCGAAATTCGTCACACTCCCTGAGACTCAGAAATATCCCAAAAATATTCTAATCGTTCATTAAACATTATTTATAGCTTAATATAGCATATGGAATAAAAAAAATATAATTTTTGATTATTTTCGAATTAAAAATATTTCTTAAATACACTAAAACCAATAAATTGACATAATTTCTTCTAGTTGGAAATAAAGGCTCATAATGTTTGTAACAGCTTAAGAGGACATATAAAAATTACTGAAATTGAAATGAGAAATTAAAAGGCATTAAAACTATTTTAAAATTTTTCATTTTGTTAAATTCAATGCGATAGTGAAATAATAGCAAATGAACTCTAAAAATCACCAAATTTATACTGAGTCTTTATCATACCACAAAAACAATACCATAATTTTTCGCAGAACATTTTCAGGGTTTAAAGGCTTCAAAATAATTTTACCATTTTAAGCTTACATAAAATATTAAAAATACATATGATCTCAGAAATTTTTGAAATTTTACCAGTAATTCTAGCATAGTCTCAGGTACTATTAATAAAATTTCACATTCTAATATTCACTATACGCTATCCAAAGTTCGTGCTAAACCTAATGTTAAACTACATACACAGCAATTGTACAAACACACATCACAGCACTTCTCCACTCCCACTGTCGTTCTCTACTTCATTTCCCTGTTTTCTTTTTGTTCAGCTCACTTCACCCACACAGCACATATATATACATACTCACACACTGTGAACACATCTTCACACCCACCATAGGTTCATATATCTTCCACTAAATCTACATCACAAACACACTCACACACAATTACACAGTCACGCACATACACACCCACATCTTACCTGAAAACCCACATGTATAAAACAGACACACATACAGTTTCACTTCTATCTTCTCCCATTATTTACTCATAACCCACCTCACATGAACACATGAGCTCCCCCAATGCCTTCTGCATTTCATGCTCTCATTTATGCAGCATTTCAGGGCTGCCATTTCAGCCCTTTTCCTCCACGAAAACCCCCTCTTCTCCACCTTTATACACATTCAAAACACCATTTAACAACACCAAAGACACGCACCAAATTCTCTCATGCAACACACACAATTTCACGACACATGCACAGCTCATGCCCATGTTAACTTATATATATACATGCCTACAGCACTCCCACATCAAGAAATCTCACGGGTCATCACAAACAAAAGCAAAACTCCTCTAACACCTGGACAATTACCTTCGCACCAGGTGACTGTGCCGCCACCAACCATCAACTGAGACCGCCAACAACAACAAAAAGAGAAAACACTTGCCACAAAACCACACCCATCAAGCCACAACCAACACAGCACCCACGTAACCAAAACACTTTGTCTACACGGCTGAAATTCAGCCCCTCTACTCACGTATATACGCATAAGATTCATATTCATAACGACAAATACGGCAACCCGAAACTCACCCAAAAATCGAACCCTTTACAGCCTTCTAGCGCTATGACATTTACCCAGTTACATACCTACCGGAACACACCTATATATGTATACATATGAAGCATAAATTTGTAAAGCAAGCTTACAGGAAAAGCTTTGCCGAAAGAGTCCTCGATCTCTCTCTTTGCAGCCCTCTTTCTGTTCCTCTCTTTCTCTCGCTCTCTCTCTCTCTCGGTGTGTGACGGTTACAGGGAGCCTTGACGGCTGCCCAAACCATTTAGTATAAATATAATCACAAGAAACCCTAGTTAATTAGAAAATAAAATAACCTACACATCATTTGTCGCTAAAACTTCCGACCCAATACTTATAAAAGAAATACGGTCCCAATAGGAAAAATTATAAATGGTTGTCACACCATCCCGTTTGATAATTCGTCGCTAATAAGTACACCGGTACCAAAGAAGTTTAATTGTCGCTGCACAAGTATACCAATGCGTAAAAGTAATTCATCGCTAAAATACACGTCGACATTACATAATGAAATATATCGTCGCTAAAAATTTTATATCGTCGTTAAGAAAATTTAAATTTGTCGCTAAAGATTGCCGATAAGATTTTCGCTCTCGAAAATCTACGCTAAAACTTGGTGAAGAAAGTCACGCTTTATAATAAAAATTAAGCGTCCAAGTAATATAAAGGCCGGGGTGTTACAGTATATTTTAGAGAATTTGAGTTAATGGACAATTAGAAGCTCTGAAGTTTGTGTCAGAACAGCGTCTGTGATGTGGTAGGTTAACGCTCTGAGAGTTCGGGGCATCAAGGCTCCAGAATCACAGGTCGTTACACTTACAAGAGGAATCAAGTTTTTTTTTTTTGTACAAAGATTGCATATGATTTCTTTTTCTTATTAAGACAAAAGAAGACAAGCAAGCATGCAATGTATCACAAAAACAATACAACAAAGACGGTGCTTAATATTAGGCCTTTTTTTCAAGGCCCGAGTGACCTCTATGAGATGTATTTTTCAAGGCCTTGTTATTATTTAGCACCATTTCCTTAACGTATCTTTGGATGTGTGTGCTTTGTTCACGAGCTTACACCTAGACATGACAAGTTAGACCCTCGTGCAATTAAATGTACATTTTTCAGGTATTTGGAAACTCAAAAAAGTATAGGTATGGTTGTCCTACTTCTCATGGATTTTATGTTTGCACTGCTGATTCTTTTTTTGAGCCCACTTCTTACTACACTGCATCGCATGTTATGGCTGATATTGATGCGTGTTTACCTTTTCCTGTCCTAGTAAGCTTTCCTTGATTAGATCTTCTTATTGCTATCCAGAAGGGTAAGAGTCGTGTACCGCTCATCCTATCTGTAAGTCTATTTTCTACAATTACTTGTCTTTTTCCTACTTGTCATTTGTTGCCTCATTGTCTTATTTGTCCTTTCGTAACTTGTTGCAGAGGCATTCCGGTTGGAATACAACAATGCAGGAAGGAAGGCTCGTTCAATGAGATAATGATACTTGGGAACAACTTTCTCTTCCTATTGGTAAATCTGTTGTTGGATGCTGTTGGGTTTATGCAGTGAAATTACACGCTGATGGAGTTATTGGTTGACTAAAAGCTTGCCTTGTCGCAAAGCGATATACACATGTACTGGCTTTGATCATTACGAAACATTCTCTCATGTAACTAAACTTTCTTCTTTTCGATTGTTTATATCACTTGGTGCCACATTTGGCCTTTGCATCAGTGATATCAAGAATGCAGTCTTGCACGGTAATTTTCAGTACGAGGTGGACATGGAGAAACCTTATTGGTTTGATGTTCATGTGAGGAGCCAAAGTTGGTTTGTCGTGGGAAAAAGTCATTATATGACTTCAAACAATCTCCTTGGGCATGGTTTGGAGGGTTCTCTGCCGTGGTATTTGATTTTGGTTCTTGATAAATATGGAATAGATCATACATTTTTTTATCAAACTTCTAAACAATGTAAAATCTTGTTGATTGTTTATGTAGATGACATGATAGTTATAGGTGATAATATCTAATTTGTACGGCATTCATTCCCTCAGTGGGGATTGCGTATGTGACGTTCGTTTATATTTCTATCAAAGTAGATGGATTGATTGAAATAGTCGATGGATTGGTTTATTAGGGTTGAATGTGAATGGATTAAATTGTTCGTGCAAATTGAAGTAGGTTTGGATTACTAAAAAATATAAATAATAAAAAAGGATTTCTTTTTAATTTTCATCGACAGCCTTTTAGCGACGAAATTGTGTCACCAAAGGTCCTTTAAACAGATCCCTGATGTTCTTTTTAGCTACGACATATTCGTTGCTAAAAGTACTTAGAGATGGACTTTAGTAACTGAATTCCCGTCGCTAAAAGTTCTTTTTAATTTTTTTGCAAAAAAAAACACAAATAAGCAAAAAAATTGAAAATATCTTTAGCGACAGATTCAAAAAGTTATTAATTCTATCGATAAAAGTAATATCTTTTCCGACGGATCGCAAAATTCCATCGCTAATCTTCTAACAAGGGGGTTATAACCCATGGACTTTTACGTACCGACAGAATAAGTCTTTAGCGACAAAATTTTTAGCAATGAAAAAATGCTAAAGAACTCTTTTGATGTAGTGATGGCAAGTGACACTTAGAGATCATTTAGGATCGATTCTTAAAAGCATATTTTGATTAAATGAATTAGTTTTTAAAATCAGCTTTAATCATTTTTTAGCATAATAGATTAATAGTTGTTGAAGGTGCTTAGATAAAAACTAATTAAAGTAAGTTTAATATGACAAAATTACGATATTGTGTATTCAAATTGGAAGGGAGCATTTAATGTGTGTTTATATGTGAGCATATTTTGGTAATTCTCTTGGTCGAACCTGATTATCCAAAATTGATATAATAAAAAATCAAGAGAATGAGGTTTCTAAACTTAATCAATTTTGAGCACATTGGAGCAGATTTAATCAGTTTAATTTTTTTTTGCCAAATACTCCCTCCATCCCTTAAAAAGTGATTATATTTCCTTTTTGGGCCGTCCCACAAAAAGTGATCACTTCCAAATTAGGAAAGATTCTGTAGATATTTTTACATATTTACCATTTCTATAATTTTTTTATTCTATTTCTCTCACCACATTTAATTCTCTACCAACTTATTTTCTCTCTCGTGGCCCACCACTTTACACTTTTTTATTCTATTTCTCTCTCCACATTTAACACTCTACCAACCAATTTTCTCTCCCATGGCCCACTATCTTCCTCCCTCTCTCTAAAGGGTAAAATGGGAAAGACACATAATATATAACCTAAATCCTTAATATACGTGCAAAATAAAATGAATCACTTAAAAAGGGACGGAGGGAGTACTTCCAAACCTGATTTAATTTGGATTTAAAAAGGTTTGACCATTTTAGAATCAATCTCAAATACCCTCTTATACAATATCTTGCACTACACCAATCATGAGCATAAAATTGTAGGACAAAAATATCATTAGCTATTAAGGAAGTGCAACAGGGTAACCCAGTAGTTGGATTACCTTAATGGGTAGGGGTGCTTATTCGGGTTACCCCGAACTCAAATAGGTTGGGCAAAGCAAAGCAAACCAATAGATCTCATTTTTCGATTTCTAGGATATAATAATGTTGACACTACAAAATAAAGGGGTTTAGGCAACACTAGAAAAGTGTTGCCAAAGATAGTAAAAGTGTCGTAAAATGGTTTCCCGATACTTTATCAACGCTTTTCTTGAGTGTTGCAAATTCGTCCGATTAGAATTTCCCGACACTTCTTGGACATGTTGGCATTAATTTATGACACTTTCAAGTGCCTCTTATGGGGTCAATAGAAACTTAGTTATGCGACACTTTAGAAGAAAAAAAAAATGCCGTTAAGTTAGCAACGCTTCTGCTAAAGTGCCAGTTTATATTTGGCGGCATTATCTTGAAAATGTCGTTATAGTAAAGACACTTTTATCAAGTGCCAATTTTGTTTAGCGGCATTATCTAGCAAGGCTTTCGTTAAAGGGACATTTTTTATTTGGCAGCCCTTAACAACATTTTCATCAACTGCCAGTTTTGTTTAGCGGCATTATCTTAGAAATGTTGTTCCTATTTACGGCACTTTTAAACAATTGTCACTAAAGTTTTGCCTGGCATATTGTTAAAACTACATGATCTTAACACTGATAATAACAACATTTTCCCAAAAAATTACGTGAAAGTCAAGTATATTTTGTGTAATCCTGCTCCAATCCAACACGAACAATGAACAACCAAGTTGATTTATCAAGCTTTTAAACTCATCATTAGAAACAAGCTAATGTCGTTCATCAACCATATCATATCCAATATTCACATCCTAATTACATAACCATCCAAAAGTTCTCAATTTAATAAAGGGAACAAATTAATGTCAAACAACCAAACCTAAAGATATATACATCTCATCCAAGATGTCATCATAGTGCATATAGGTTCTTTTAAGTCCAACAAAAACACTGATGTATTTCCGACATATAAACCTGGGGTTAAAAAAAAGTCAAGAAAGAAGGTTCTAAATTTAACCGGTATAAAGTCGAATTAAAGCGAAAAAACTAGTCGACAAACACAATGCATTAAGAAAGGTAAAGACTCGTCTACATACCCCTTTTCATTCTTACGTCATATTTTGCAAACTTTTCAAAGTGGCAAAATTCGTCTTTATTTTTTTATGTCGAGAAACCTTAACAATTAGTTACACAAAAGAAGAGACACAATCATATGAAAAACGGCCATGCACTCAAGTAAATATCTATACAAGTTCAACTATCATATAAGGCAAGATGTTCTGGTACAGCTGCAAAATAGTAGGATGATGGAGAAAGGTTGGGGTTGGATTCACAAATAGGGGGGTGGGGTTGGATTCACAAGTGGGGTGAGGGGGGGGGGGAGGTGGTTTCACGAGTAGTAGGATAAATAATTGGTGTGGATAAAAATAAAAAAGGTACACTTCCAACAACATATAAATCTTAATACAAAAACAAAAAGTTCAGATTATGAAGTTCTTAACAGTTTTAGAACTTATTTAGAAGTCCAAAAAAGAGAAAGATCACTAGCATTGTCGAACTTAGTATTATATTTCAAACTCGACAATCATCAGTTTTCGTCACTGTTGCTGCTTAAAATATGTCCCGCGTACGTTGCGGAACCTGAGCCTGGACCGATGACCTGCAAGATAGAAAATGAGTGACCGCCGGGTTGGGTTTTCGGCGGAGAACTCTCCGATGCTTAAGTCAGAACGCAGCTATATGATAATGACTCTGAAAAAGCATGAATGTGTAGTTATGTAGTCGTCCTTTTTACCTGGGGGGTAGACCCCTTTATATAGTGGTAGGAAGAACAGTCCTAGTAGGACTGGGCCGTAGACTAGATGTATTAGGATTGTGTTAGGTTCCTTGAGGATCACGTCACGATCTCTGATAAGATAATTATCAGTCTCCCAGTTCGACTAGGATTGCCGGTATTCCCCAATTATTGGGAGTATATTTGAGATATATCATAAGCCCCCCACTTCCTTAGCCAAAATGTTTGGCTGAGGAAGTTTATACCTAGTGTTTTGAGACACACGTTAGATTTGTAAGGGATTCTTCATCCGCTTGTAGGGGTAATAATATTTCTCTACTCCATGTACTCGGACCTAAGCTCTTTGGAGCTTTGCCCGAGTAAGATGCTAGAACTCTAGCTCTTGAGAGCTAGGTCTTTCGAATGTCGCCTAAGTAGGCTACTCGGAATCATTTTTGGGAAGATGAATCATGGGATCTTGGGATCCATTAGAGGTTGTGCCCCACGTTAGCCTCTCTGGAGAGAGGACACAGAGCTGTGCATGCAAGTTGTTGCATGTGCTAAGTGTTTGAATGTCCCCTTTAGGGGTCACCTCTCCTGTGGAGGGTGTTTGTTTTGTGCAAGTGTGTGTTCTTTAGCTTGAGCTGACCATATCATGCTTGCGTTTTACCTTGACGTGAACCCTTATCGTCAGCTAAGGGCTGGCAAAGAAGCCTCGCACTCACGCTCGGCCAGGTTTCGAAATTAACAAAACAGGGTAGGGCGACGAACTCCCACTAGGTTTTGTCGTTTCACGGATTAGAACTATAGCTAAACCGTTTGGATAGAACTTGAGCTCTATCCTCTCACCCTTGGGGGTGTTCGTTGCAAGTGTGTGTTCTTTAGCTTGAGCTGACCACATCATGCTTGCGTTTTACTTTGACGCGAACCCTTATCGTCGGCTAAGGGCTGGCAAAGAAGCCTCGCACTCACGCTCGGCCAGGTTTTGAATTAACAAAACAGGGTAGGGCGACGAACTCCCACTTAGTTTTGCCGTGTCAGATAACACTTGTGTGCTATCCTGTCACCCTTGAGGGTGTTCGTCCCTTGAGGGACCGCCCTAGAGGGCTAGTGGAACGTAGAGTTCTGATAAGTGCCCTTGAGGGGGAATGTAGCGTAGAGCTCATGTAAATGCCCTGGGGGTAGAGATGTCAAACGGGCCGGGCTTGAAGCGAGGTCAGGCCAAGGCCGGGCCAAGGGGCTGCCAATCCGGGCCGGGCCGGCTGAGGAGAAATACTAGGCCCAGTCTAGGCCCAGGCCCTAGGCCCAATTTCTAGGGCCGGGCTTGGGCCGGCCCGACCCTTTTTTTTAAATTTTCTTGTTATTCAATTTTAAATTTCATCTTTAGGCATGTCCAATTTTCAAAATTTGACAAATCTAATTTTTATCCTTTTATTTCATTATATGTAATATTCATATATATGTATGTACGTGTATAGATATATTTATTTGTCTCTCATTTTATTTTTTGCTATATGTTAAATCTTTTCTTACTCTTCTTGGTGATCTTTATTAATAAAATCTAAACACATAACAATTATTACTATTTAAGAGAGACTGTTTCTACTATTTGATATTTTACTTCAAACTAATTGGCTGAAAACCCGGGATTGATACATGTTAATTCCTGAGACGATCTTAAGTAATAAGTATAGAAAAATAAATGTGTTCATAGGCCCTCCTCCTTTTATCCGGGCTTGGGACCGCTGCTTGTAAACAAACAGGCGAAGTTACCTATTTTTTTATATATACGAAAAAATATATATCTTGCTTGTAAAAATTTATTTTATATATATGGAAAAAAAGTATATTTTGTGAAAAATTTTATTCTTAAAACTTAAGAGAAGGAAAATAAAAAGAAATTACCTAATCATCCGGAAGTACTTCAATATCCGAGTCACTGCTCTTCCTATCATCAATCGGTTTATCTTGCTCGCGGTATTTCGCATCAAGATAATCCTTCCAACATACACACATAGCTCGAGCGACTCGGGGTTAAGACGACTCCTCCTGTCATCCAAAACCCTCCCGCTGGCTGAAAATGTCGACTCTGAAGCAACCGTGGAGGCTTGCATTGGCAGTACATCCCGTGCAATTTGGGATAAAGTTTTATACATGTTTTGATTTTGTTTCCAAAAATTTAACAAATTAAAATTAACCTGTTCTTGCATTGATAAATCAGAATAATGATCAGTATTTGCATATATACCAATCTTATTAAAAGAGGAAAAAGTATGTGAACCTGCCGAATTAGAAGTACCTTCACTTGGTAGTTGTCTTGCTACTAGATGTTCAAAGCCCTTAAGGTATGGCGCATAATACCTCTCAACAGTGGATGATGTAGCTCGCCCGCGCACGTCAGCAGAATTACGATAGAGGTTGAACAAGTCCTCAAACCTCTTGCTCATTTTTGCTGTGAGTGCGGTTGTCTCCTCTGCTGTGTAGCACATTAATTTCGATATCTCTTGTATCGAGGCGTTCACGCCATGTAACTTTAACCTATGATCTAAACAAGTAGCCACAATAAAAATAACAGGCAGTTTACTCCAATATTTATTAAACTTTTTATCCATCACTTTTACTATTTCCTTAAAGGGTCCTATATATCTCCATTTTGTTAACATTGTAGCCATCTTGAGAATTTCTATTACAGCGAGAGGAGAGGTGGGATAGTACGTACCATACAATAAATTGGTAGACGTATAGAATACCTTTAAAAATTCAGCTAGGTATGTGGCCATCTGCCATTCCTCTTGAGTTGGCAAGCCGGCTGGGAACTGGGTTAGTAGAAAATGCGTATAGACTTCTCGGTATGCCAGAATGTGTAAAAGCATGTGGTATGTAGAGTTCCACCTGTGGACCACATCTGTAACTGCTCTCCTGCGAGGCATATTATATTCAACACACAACGTTTTAAATTGTTGTGTTCTCGAACTCGAGCTATTAACATACGCTGTCATACCCCTCATTTTGACAAGAATATCTCCTGCAGCAGCTAAACCATCTTGAACAATTAAATTAATAATGTGATAAACACATCGAACATGAAATAATTCACCATTAAGTACAGGTTGAAGCGTGTCCTTTAAAGCTGCAACAACAGCTTTATTATTAGAAGCATTATCAAAACTAACACTCATAATCTTATCCTTTATTTTAAATGTGGTACATGCTTTTAATATAAGAATAGCAATGTTCATTCCATCGTGCGGAAAAGGAAAGAGCTTGAAAGCGATGATTCTCTTGTGCATAACCCAATCTGCATCAATCCAATGAGCAGTCACACAAGAATAACTAACAAAAGTAAATGGAGATTGCCAAATATCAGAAGTAAGACTAACTTTACCGTCAAATTTATCGAAATAATCGATAAGGCGTGCTTTGGCAGTATTGTACTGTCGGAGTGCATTGGATCTAGTTGTGTTTCTATGAACCTTTTTGTACAAAGGTTGAATGTATGTGTTCATATATCTAGAGTGCTTAGGATTATCGGCAAAAGAAAAGGCTTGTTCATCATGAATAACAAATTCAGCGAGACCGTCTCTTTGCTCTCGCTGATTATAAACAAATAACTTACCGTCAAAAGATAAATGCATTTGGGTAGGTTCGACGTGGCCTTGTCGAGGTGCACACTAAGGGTAATGCCTGTTAAGATGTCCATTACCACTACCAGACGAAAATAATTTAGCGCAGTACTTACATCGAGCTTTTCGGATACCGTCCACCGTAACTACATCGAAATGATTCCAACACTCGGCTTTCTTTTTTTCCCCTTTTGGACTTCTGGCACGTTACTGGAGGCATTGCTCGGCCCTTCTTCATCATGACCAGGCATAGGGTTGAGATTATGCCACGGAGTAGTAGCTTCACCAACCGAGCTGCGTCCTTGACTATAATGCGGGGGGTCTTCATCAGACGTGTATTCAAAATCTGGAATGTTTTGATTGAACTCCCAATTGGCTTGGGTATCTATCAAACAGCCTGTACTCATTCGTCCAGGAACGAATAGTTGTGTTGGTGCTTGGATTGGTGTTTGTGATGGCCGTGGCGCTGGCGCTTGTGCTGGTGGTGGTGCTTGCGATGATGATGAGGTTTTTCATGATGACGATCCTCGCTTCAGTTTCTTCAATTATCCAGCCATATTTCTCGCTAAACTTTGTAAGAGTAACTAAATACACAAGTATAAGAGTAGTAATAAGAAATAACAATTAAAAGAATGAACGAGTAACAAATATTAATCACTGAGGGTAATTCTGATCCAATGTGGAGAGAGTTAGTAATTAAAAAGCATTTAGTAATAGTAATTAATAAATAAAAATTCACTAATTACTAATTACTAGACAAAAGAATTAGAGAATAACAAATTAATAAGAGGAGTAGTTAGTAATTACAATTTAGCAAGAGTAGTAATTAGTAAACAAGAGTAATAATTATCAAGGCCACTAATTAGTAAAATAATAGTAGTAATTAGCAAGAGTAATAATTGGAGAGGGAAATAGTAGCAAAGCTTGTAGAAATGTAGAATGTTTAGATAAGAGAGAGTAAGAAGATTGGTGTGAAAAATTAGAGAGAACTAGTGTGAATTTATAGATTTTGGAAACTTCACAAAAGACCAAAATACCCCTAAAAACTATCCGTTTATAGTTGTTGGGGAGGGTAAGAGTGTAAAAACCCTTAAAAGAGTTGAAAAAATTAAGTTAGACCAAAATACCCCCCAAACTAGCCGTTATATTGCTGTTGGGGGGGTAAAAGTGGAATTTAGGGAAGTAATGAGGAATAAATCCGTTGGGGGGAAAAGGGGGGGAAAAATCAAAATTTCAAACCAGGTGGGGCCTGCTGAACCGGGCCAGAACCGGGCTTTTCCGGGCCGGGCCTGGCCCGGGCTTTTTTCCGAGAAATCTTGGCCTAGTCCAAGCCCAGGCCCAAAGCCCATTACATTAGGGCCACTACTGTTCACATACCGGGCCGGGCCAGCCCGGGCCAAAAACGGGCCGGGTCGGGCCAGCCCGCGGGCCGCCCGGCCCTTTTGACAACTCTAGACACTGAAGTGTTCATAAGACCACACCTGAGAACAAAGACAAATTGGGGTTGTATGGTCAAAATTTATTGTGCATTGACTAATAAAAAATTGTCAAAAAATGAGTTATATGATATACCTGCAACAATGAGAGACATGCACATATAGCTTTGCAATCGGGCCTTGTTGCCTTGTACAATACGCGATACAAGTATGCAAGTATGGTTGCACCCCAAGCATACTCCCCAACTTCCTGCAGGTTACCCAACAGAACTAAATATTTATGGTGAACTGGGTTCTTTGTCGTCATTAAGAATAGAATTGCCCCCATCACGCACAGTCAGAAAGCTTTTGTGTGCATTATAAGCATCTCCTCCGTGCAGTCTTCTGGCAAAACCTTGAACGTTTCTACCAACCACCTCAACTTTATTCCACTGTGCCCAAATTTGTTCTCGGGTATCGAACCGAAGAAGTTCCTAACAACTCTTTTATTTGTTGTGGAAACCTTAGTAGAAATAACCAGTCGTCCCGTCACGGGTGACCTTAAGATGTACCTTACATCTTCTAAGGTTATTGTCATCTCTCCAAGAGAGCAGTGAAACGTATTCATTTATTTCACTTCTCCATGGTTCAACAAGGGTCTAGGGCACATATTAAGGTCCGGTAAAGTTGCTGAAAAAAGTGGCATAGGTAAAAATCCCAAAATCCATTCCACGCAACAATTTTCTCTGTGTTTTGTTCAACCTCCACTCTTTAACTTGTTCGGTTACTCCTACTGTGTTAAATGTTGCTCTTTCCTACGAATTGACAAAGAGTATTTAAGCAGAGCAAAAGGTATAGAATGTTCATAATACTAAAAAAATAAACGAAAAGTAAGTATCTTACTTGTCCATTCCAAATGGATGTACTAATTTGGTTTGCTTGGTCGTATAAAATGGAGGGATCTTCTAATCCAGGGTTAAAGGCCATTTTTTACAACTGAAATTATGCAAATACATCAAGTTCAGAAGTTTTTATCAAACATTGGCAAAATGTCAATGCTGACACATGTATAATACATCATATACACACAGTCACACACACACACACACATCTATACATACATAATACATGATCAAAATCATGTGCAATACTCACGAACTTAAGATTATACACAAATAAAACATTGGTTTGTGAACTTACATAATTAATTAGACGATTTAAGGAATTATTGGGAAGATTATACACAGATTTACTTATTAGCGCCAATGAGAAGATAATGTAGAAGGAAAAAGGATGAAGACTTACGAAATTAGGGGTTTGGCTTCGCTATATTATCTAGCGAACGAGTTAAGTTGGATAAGGATAAACTGCCTCACCGTTTGTTAGATAATGTAGCGGACGGTAGGAGGTTGGATAAGAACAAACTGCCCCACCGTCCGCCAGATAGCGGACGGAGAGAGGACATATGTGACATGTGACAGCCAAAAGTCGTCCGCTACATAGCGGACAACTTTTGGTTAACACATGTCAGGGTCAAGAAGTCATCCGCTACACTGTGCGACGAGCGCTGTCCCAGATTGCGGGAACATTTTGAACAAAATGCCCGTCTGCTACACAGTGTAATGAACGACTATTTTTTTTTAAATAGATCTGGGTCGTCCTCGCTCATTAAGGATGGACGGTCAGATTGCGCGAGCAATTTAGTCAAAGTTGCCTGTACAGTCAATGAATCATTCATATATATATATATATATATATATATATATATATATATATATATATATAAATATATAAAGCACGTACGTTGCACGTGGATACAGTCAAGAGTAATGTTTGAGGTGATATTATTATCTTTTTTGGTATCAAAATAATGTAATTAAATTATATTTTTATTTCTTTTTTTGTGACTTTTTTAGAAGAAATCTATATTTGATGTTCGCAATTGTAATCAGTTCAATGTTTGAAAATATTCTTTGTAAGCTTCCAGATTGAAGAAATGTTTGAAGGTCTGCTGAAATTAAAAGCAAATGGAGAAATTAAGAGAATGAATTTACATTTTATTTTTGTAATCTGTTAAATTGGTTTATGGTTAAGATTTGTAATTTTCAAAATCAGGTGCTTTGCATTTCATCAATAAGAAATGCAAAACACACGGTCTTCAACTGCGATAAACGAACATATTTTCAGTTTAAATTGACACCATATTTATGCTTTGTTTTTTTATGCATATTTAACCATTTATATATATATATTTCTTGGGTTAAGACCGAAAACTGAAAAAAATACCCTTTGGCTTCGAGAAAGGAGAACGAGGCTGACGCCATCTCCTCCTATTGGCAACTGAACGGAAAACAAAGAGGAAAGGAAGAGAGATAAAAAGGGAGTACAGGGCAATCGCAACTCCCACTCGTATGGAAATCTCCAGATGCGGCGTCTTAATGCGCCGATGAAAAAAACTTCGTCGAATCACGAAACTACAAAAACGTGGAGTTGTCGATGCTGAAGGTCTCTGGATTCCCTCTGGATCTTAATAACTGGTTCCTCCAATTCGTCACCACAGCTTTTCTTATTGCCTTTGGATTGCTCTACTTGGTGAAGAACACGGCGTCCAAGTACTTCTTCGTCGACGCCAATTTCGAGTCTTCGGGCGACTATTCCGACAAAAAGATGCCGGCTGTTAACGTACTTGGCGACGCCTGTGTTGTGTGTCGCAATTCGACCACCAAGCAGTGTTCTGGCTGCAAGATGGTTAAGTACTGGTGTGCCCTTGGTCTCTCATCACTTAGCTTAATGCAATGCTTGTCACTTGATTTTCTTGCTTATTGATTGTAAACGTATCCCTGATCTATTTGCAATTCTTGAGATTATTGAACTGTTTCCCATGTATTGTGTATCTTATCTATTTACTCCCTCTGCTTCATTGTTTTTGTCTCGTTTTGACCTTTTGTAAATATTTAGGTTAGAACTCAGACATCTACATATCTAATTGATCTCGATTTTAGATCAGATAGGTATTGTTTGAAAATCAAAGTAGGACAAAAAGTAAGGTTGTCTGTATGTAAATTGTTCATTGTAGGTTTGAGAAAGAAATAGACTACTCTAGTGCATAGCATGCTTGTTGCAGTGGTTTCCTTATCACCTAGGTTGGCATATTGTTCTGCTGTGTGGGTGGAACTAAGAGCATCGTCAAAAGCTGAAAGTTTCTTTTGATGTGAATGATAACTATATAAATCAGTAGAAACATCTGCAAGAAGAGTGGGCATGACAAATCCATGTGCATCATCCGATAGAAAAATTCTTAACCCTCAATATATCATGCATAACGCTCAAGGGTGTGAGGAACTTCATTCTTTGTGCCTTCTTAAGAGCTATAATGTTTATTCATAGAACTAGGAATTGTGACAGGAGTTGCTGTAGCTAACTGTCGTGCGTTTACACCATCTTAACGTCTGGTGGCATCATTGGGTATTACTTAGAAGGGGAAAATAGCTAATGACCCCTGCCGCCCTCACCATCCACCACCACACACAAACCATCCAGGTCACCCATTACCCCACTGGGCACACAAATGCACAAGTTTGCAAACATCCACAACCGCGCATACACACTGTGTGTGCGTGCGTGGGTCTATTTTTGTGTGCGCAATGTGTGCGTGAAACCTTGTTTGTTTTGTTTCGTGTGCGTGCAGTGGGTGTTTGTTTGTGCATGTGAGTGTATGTGGTGATTTGGGGATTTTTTTGTGTGTTGGGGGGGGGGGCAAACTGTGGTGGGTGGGTGTTTGTGTGGGCAGGTGGGTGTTTGTGCGCGTGTTCACTGTATACACCCATCACACGGCTCTCAAAACCAACCTGTGGCTCTTGCTTATTCTCATGCTTAGAGTGGAGAGCAGAATAAGCGGTCTTGTAGGAACGGCTAAAGATTGGAACGAGTCGATGTCGGTCGATGGTGTGAGGTAATGGAATTGGGAAGACCACCTAAGCGAACCGACCTGAGAAGGGAGGTGAAATCGGGGGGGGGGGGTGGGTTTCAAGAAATCCCTAATCGATGTAATTCAATCCGCCCGACAACGTCTTGACCCCTATCCAATTTTCATCGAATACAACTTTTGGAGAATTCTGCGGGGATTGGGTATTTACCAGGATTTCTGTTCGGGGTCAAGGTTGGCCAGTGAGACGATGGGACGGGGGGGACTTGCCGAATGACTGTACCGAGGAATTCTATGCTCATTTAGTTTAGGAGTGGGGAGGACATTGGTTTGTGTGTTGTGGGTGTGTTTGTATGTGCGTGCAGTGGGTGATGTGTGGGGGAGGGGAGGGGCGGGGCAACTGTGGTGGGTTTGTAGGTTTGTATGGATGATTGTGTTTTTGTGTGTGTGTTGGGTGTTTTGGTGTGTGCGTGCGGTGGGTGTGTTTATTATGTGTGTTGGTGTGTGTGTGCGCGCGCAATATGTATGGTGGTGGACGATGGGAATAGGAGGAGGGGGCGGGGGGAAGTTTGGGCGTATACCTTGTGTGCTCGCAGGGGGTGTGTGGTGGTAGGTGGTCAGCAGTGGAAGTGGGTGGCAAGGTGGGGTGATGGGTGGGAGTGAGATAGGCTCCAGAGAGGGGTTTAGAAGAATGGCGTTTTTAGCTAAAACTAGCTAAAACCCCGTGCTATGCACGGGAAGAGAGGTAGTTAATTCTGAAGTGGGGTAAGGGAGGTCATGAGGTGGGATGGTTAGCTAGGAAGCACGGACACCTCTCCAAGGTGGAGGTCTGGTGTCCTAAACGAACGGACACCCCGACACCCTCCGGACACCGCCCGACACGTGTCGGACACCGCCGATCGGGTCGGAATTTTTTTTATTTTCCGACACCGTGTTGGACACTTCGTCGAGAAGTGTCAAACCGTTTGGGGTTACTTTGGAATTTTTGGAACTAATTTCGGGATGTTTGGGTTTTTTTTTACAAAAACAAATTGTGCCCTAATATGAGAAAGGAACCATTCACTCACCTTACGGCCGTCACCTATCTATCACCTCACGGAAGCCATTATGAGCATTACCGACTTGTAGCTGTCGCCGGAGCTATCGTCGGAGCTGGTCGCCAATATTCCGAAGTCGACGCTGACAGATCCAGTCGCCGTCGCCGTTGCAAAGACCGAAGTAGCTGCTGCGACACGCCGTCGCCATCACCGGAGCACACTTCATCGTCGCCGGAGGTCCATGGCGCCGTCGCTGGAGGTCCACGCTGCCGTCGCTGACTCACAGGTTCCTTCCCTCTCTGTTCGAAGTCGTTTCTCTCTCTCTTTTTTATTTTCTCCCTCTGTCAAGACTCAAGAGTCAAGAGTCGGTTTGCAAGTCTTTTTTTTCTCTTTCCCTCCGTTAAGAGTAGTTCCAGAGGGAACCTCTCTCACATTTTTTTTTTGACTTAGTTATTTTGTCTACTTAATTTCAGAATGCAATGCTTGTTATTTAACGTTTAAGTATAACTTGTATTTGTCTATTTGAATTCCTTGTTTTGATAGTTTTTCATTATTGTTTGTTATTTTAGATTGTGGAATGTATATGATATATATATATATATATTAAAAAAATAGCGGTCTCCAAAATCTGATTTTTTGGAAATTGCGGTGTCCGGTGTCCCCGTCGGTGTCGGATAGTGTCCGTGTCCGACACCGTGTCCGTGTCCGTGCTTCCTAGATGGTTAGAGGTCATAGGGTTGGAGGCTACTTTCTGACTAATTATAGTTTGACACCTATTTAATTGTATTTTAGAAAAGAAAAATTCTAGAAAAAAAGATCAGAGGTTTGGAAGGCAAAGACCCTATCAATTAGTCCAAGTACATATAGTATAGATAAGGTAAGCAAATAAGGGTATTTACGTCATTTCACGCAAATCAAAACAAATCCATTTGAGGTGCCCAATTTTCTTAGCTGTGGGGGTTTAGTGCTTAAATTTGAAAGGGGGGGGGGGGGGGGGGTCGCACAACGCGTATAGTACAGGGTCATTAGCTATTTTCCCCTATGTAGAATGTGGGCATACATAAATTTGGACATTTCAGAAAGCTTAGCATACTAGTATAACGATAAGAAAACCTGAATTTCCAAACCCATCTAAAGGTCTTATGGGCATTGTATGCACCTTTAATCTATAGGCTCTTGTCAATAATAGCTTCATAAACAGGTGTATTCTGCCAGGCAGACCATACATATGACTGATTAAAGCTCCTACCTTGCGAAGTGGGTTCATTAATTGTTATTATGAAGGTTGGTATTGTAGTTTAGATTACTTTATGGTTCTATAGGAGTCATATATGACCTGCTTGGAGAAATAGTGATGTCATAATTGTGGACCATAGTTATAATCTTGAATTGAATGTTTTCATCTTGGTCTAAGAAACAGCTAGAGTATTTTGCTTATGGGAAAGTATGAATTGAACCTGCCTTTTCTAATTATTTGGACAATTTTTGTGTGACTTTCTTAATGCTCGAATTTGGAAAGGCTTGTTGATGGGAACACAACTTGGCATAAGAACAAGACTTGGCAGACTTATTCTCGAAAATCCAAGAGATAAATTTGGTATTTGATTTTTGTTTATTATAAGCAAGAGATAAATTAGGGATTTCATATTTTAGTATTTAATTAAATGTAGGATTCAATCAAATCTGTTGCGATCTGATTGAATCAAATAGGAGTTTTTTGTTTTTGTTTTTTTTTAAGCTCTATCTTTGTCCAATAAAAGGGACCCCCTCTTGTAACAGAGAGATCACCTCGTTATAAATTGAGATAAAACATGCAATTGCTTCCTTTCCGTTATTCAGTTCCTCCCTCCTCTCATTTATGCTCTCCTAGTTTCACATCACTTATGCCATATACTCATTATTATGTCGTTTCAACATATGGCGTGCTATGAGATGAGCACCAAAAGAAACACTATCTTCGCAAAGAAAGGCTTCATTTTGAAAATATTTAATAGTGCTGCTAGTGGGCTGCTACAGGTTGAGGGTGGTTGGAACTTAGGCTTTGTTTGACAAAACTTTTTTTTTTTTTTACAAAAATAAGTAGGTGTTTGATAACCCAGTTTTTATTTTGAGTTTTTTTTTGTGGTGGCTTGCGGTGGCGGTGGTGGGGCGTGGCGGTGGCCGACGGTGGCGGCGGTGGGGCGTGGCGGTGGCCGACGGTGGTGGTGGCCGGAGGTGGGAGGGTGGTCTCAAAAAAAAAAACCAAAACTGAAAACCGAAACTCATTTTTTGAGTTTTTAAAAACAGCCTTGATTTAAAAACTGGTTTTTTAAACCGAAGAAAAAAAAAAGAAAAATGGTTACCAAACGCAACTTTTTTTTCCAGTTTCCAAAACTGAAAAAAAGCCCTGTCAAACAGGGCCTTAGTTGCTAGCTTCTTGCGAAAAGCCCATGAATCTTGCAAGAATCCACAACAATACCTCTTCTCCAACTCTCAGCCATCATTACTAAAGAGCATCCGTACGCCGTCACCACAGCGGCATTGCTCGTTGCCACTCCCACCGATCGATAACCAGGAACCTACCTTGCCGTCGCCGCTAGGAGCCTTCATTGTAGCTTCTCCCGAAGGTGCCGCCACCGTGAACCTCCACCGCCTATCCTTCCATCCCGCCGTCGTGCACCAATAGTTCTAGCCGCCATCCATTGCGGCTCCTCACCATTCCTCGCCGCCGTCGTGAGTCTCTACGATGATCTTTCCATGCAAAGCCGTTGTGCACCAGTAGGGCCCGTTGCCATTTGCCGAAGCTCCTCACCAAGCCCCTCCGCCGCGAGCCTCCACCGCTGATCGTTCCATGCCGCCGTTGTGCATCAGTCGCTCCAGCTGCCATCCACCTTGTTTACGTCCTAATAGCCGTACATCATCGCTGCCGTAGTCGTTGATCCCAACCTATTCAATCTTTACCCACTTGCTATGGCGTGTTGCTTTTGGCACAGCTCGACCAATTGTGACCGTTCCTTCATCCCTCAATGCATTGAGTGATATAGGTTTTAAATCACCTCGCAGGTACAATTTCTCGCATCGGACTTTGTTTTAATTCTTATCTTTGTTGTTTAGGCGAACAAATTGCCATGGGTCTTAAACTTGACCCGCTCCATTTAAAGTCACCCCGTACATTCTCCCACCATTCTTCATTTTTGCTAACCACCTTGTTACACAAGCCCAACATTGTTGCTTTTAGTATTTTTTCTGTTTCCTATTAGCCATCTTCATTAGTTTGAAGTTTTGAAACTTGAACTATATATAGACGGATTTATGCATTTTCATCATGGTTAGTGCGAGAGATAAATTGATGAGAGGTTCCAGACCTTGAGGACTCTGTGGGTTCTCTTCAAGAGAGTGTCACAAATTTGCCAACTCGTTTGGAGGAACGCTTCCACCAAATCCACATTTCCCTAGGGAAACGCGTGCACTAGGGAGACACTGAAGATATTTGGTCTGACCTTCTTACAACTTCTACGGGGCCCTGTTTTCCAAATTGGAAGACTCTTAGGACCATTGTATTTAGAATTCGACTATGGGTGGAAATCATGGGGACAATCGTGAACCCCGCTACCAATTGGATGGCTTTGGAGACGCCACTCATTGTGTCAAAGTCGATGTACCTAGATTTGATGGTTGTCTAATCCTGGTGATTTTTCTGAATGGTTAGTTGAAATGGAGGACTATTTTAGCTTTTATCGCATGCAAGACTCTAAGCGCGTTAGCTTTGCTAAAATGAAAATAATTTGGGTTGCCAAACAGCATTGGCGCGAAGTCAAGGATACCCTCGCGTGGCTAGTCGAACCTCCCATCACCTTATGGGCCAGAATGTGCTTAATACTAAAAGAAAATTACCTTGCCCCCTACTATCTTCAAGAAATGCATTCTGAGATGGGACAACTGAGACAAACTGAGAGGGTAGCAGAGTGTATGTCTCGCTTTGAGGAGCTTACGATAAGGTGCGCTATATCGGAACCCCTTGGGTCTCCGTTAATTGCTTTATAGGAGGGCTAAAAACTAAGCTACAAAAGGACATTAGCCTTTACAAGCCTGAGTTCGTTGATAGTGCCTTTTATAATGCCTTATTACTTAAGAATTCCCTTGGGCTTTAATCCCCCCGACGGAACAATCCTTCCGGAGGCACTTCTTTCCTATCTTGTTCCGCACCTTTTCAGTGATCTACTGGCTCTGTGCCTTCTCTATATGTCACACAGTCCAACCCTTCTCCTACACCAGGTGTTGATACAAGCAAGGCTCTCCAATCTACCCCGACATCGTTTAATACATGTTTAATGTGGAGTGGAATCACTGCCACGACTAGGGTCATACCGCCGGTTGTTGTCCTCACGGCACTATATCCATCGCTTAGATGGAGCCTAATAAGGACGAGGATTCTGTCGAGGTTGTGGGTCCTCAACATAATTATGAAGAAGAATGTGAGAATGTTTGGCTTGATGACGCGCCTGCGCTCAACGTCATGCTAGGCATCTTGTTTACTCCGCAAAGAATGTCTGGAACGCACAAGCATCTTTCAGATCTATCCTCTATGCAGGGACATTGTTTGCAAGCTCGTCATTGATTGGGGTAATAGAATGAACCTGGTCTCTGAGCGAGCGGCGACCGGAATGAAGCTACAACCAAAACCTCACCCTACTCCATTTCGTGTTGCATGCGTTGATAAAACCCTTTTTTCCAGTTTCACAACGTTGCTTAGTTAACCTCCAGATGGGTGCTTATTCAGCCAAAATCTGGTTTGATGTTTTTATCATCGATGTTGCTCATGTCCTACTTGAGCATCATGGGCAAGACGACATATACACTTTCAAGCACGGGGAGTAAGCTATTAAGCTCTTACCTATAGAGCCCCTTGAGAAGGTTAACCTGTAAAAGAAGCCATCGCCACCTCCAAAGAAGCAAACTGTTCAGCTTCCTAATCGTTGAGAGATCAAGGTGGTGGGCCGAGAGTCCAGCTTTGAGTTAGCCTTAGTGGCACCGCATGCAGCCGAGCTTGCTAAATTGTTGCACGAGTTTCAAGATGTGACTTCAGAGTCCCTTCCTGTCGAGCTATCTTTCTTGCGGGACATTGAACATGCCATTGACTTGCTCCTGGGGTCCGAGTTACCTAACTTGCCTTATTATCGGATGAACCCTATGGAGCTGCCAAGCTTCGCTGACATGTTAACGAGCTTTTATAGCGTGGAGCTATTCGTGAAATAAGTCTGTTTCTTGTGCCTGCCCTCTTGGCCCCTAAAAGAGATGGCACGCAATGAATGTCTGTTGATGGTCATGCCATCAATAAAATCACTGTCAAGTATAAGTTTCCCATTCCTCGCCTAGACGATATGTTGGATTTGATGGCCGGTTCTTGTTTGTTCTTCAAACTTGACTTGCGTAGTGGTTATTGGCAAGTGCGGATCCGACCTGGGGTTGAGCGGTAAACCGCCTTCAAGACCCCTAATGGTCTTACGAGTCACCAATCATGCTGTTGGTCTGTGTAATGCCTCAAGCACATTCATGTGAGTGATAACTCAGATCCTATGCCCATTCCTTAGGAATTGTTTGGTGGTATACTTTGATGTGTATGGCAAAGTTGTTTGCCAATGTTAAGAAGCACTACTTTCTGCTATCTCGTGTGGCATTTTTAGGTTTTATCATTTCCGGATAAGGCGTTGCCGTCAAACTCGAGAAGGTGCGTGTCATTATCGACTGGCCCAAACCCCCGGAACATTTCTGAGGCTGGTAGCTTTCATGGGTTAGCGACATTCTATCGGCTCTTCATTAAGAGCTTTAGTTTCGTTCTGGCTCCCCTCAGTGACTGAATGAAGGAACGGGAGTTCAAGTGGCGGCGGCCACTCGTGCCTTTGAGACAATCAAGCATTGTATGATTTTCGCTTCGGTCTTGCAATATCTTGATTTCTTCCAGGTGTTTGAGGTCTCTTGCGATGCTTCTGGTGTTCGCACTGGGTGCATGTTAAGTCAGCGTGGCCACCCTGTGGCCTATTTTAGAAAAAACCCTATGATGCTCGACAACTATACTCAACCTATGATAAGGAGTTTTATGGTATCATTAGACTTAATTGCATTGGCTTTAGTACTTATTATCCCATGAGTTCGTCTTGTAATTTGACCATGAGGCCCTCAAATACCTCCACTCTCAACGAATCCCTGCAATGCCAAGTGGGTTGCATTTTTACACCGGCACTCGTTTGTTCTTAAACCTAGTGCTGATTTAGAATAAAGCTGCTGATGCTTTGAATCGTAACTTTCTTGTCTTGTAGTCCATGAGTGTAAATGTTGTCGACTTTGATAGACTTAAGGATGAGTATGCCACTTGTCGAGATTTTGGTCTATCTTTCAGGATGTTCAGGACGGACAGGGTCATGATCATCTAGATTTCATGGTGAGAGACACCTTTCTTTTTCGTGGGACTTGCCTGTGCGTCCCTCGTACTTCAGTCTGTGATTTTCTTGTTTGGGAGATGCATGCTGGTGGGCTTGTTGGACATTTTTAGAGGGCCAAAAACATAGCTTTGATTGAAGAGATTTTATTGGCCCTACCTGAAGAGGGATGTCGCTCGCTTTGTTTCCGAGTATCGCACTTATCAATTAGCTAAAGCTGAGAAATCTAACACTGGCTTTCCACTCCCTTACCTGTTCCACACCTCCTGTGGAAAGACGTGAGCATGTACTTTGTCTTAGGCTTGTCGAAACCGCTAGTGGCCATGATTCCATCCTTCTTGTTGTCGATCACTAACACGCATGGCGCACTTCATTCCATGCCGCAGGACTGGGGACGCCTATCATGTAGCTAAGTTGTTCTTTCTGGAAGTGATTCACATCCTTGGCTTACCCACCTCTATTGTGTCTGACTGAGATGTCAAATGCATTATTTACTTCTGGAAGACTATGGCATCTTTTTGGCACTCGGCTTAAATTCTCTTCTGCTTTTCACGCCCAGACTGATGGTCAAACTGGGGTTGTTAATCGTATTTTCTGTGACTTACTGCGTTGTTTAGTTGGTGACCGCCAGGGTGCGTGGGATCTGATTCTTCCACAAGCTTAGTTTGCCTACAATAACTCAGTTGACCGCACCACTTAAAAGAGTTATTTTGAGATTGTCACTGTTATTCACCTGGTTAGTTTATAGATTTGATTCCCTTACCTCCTATTCCCGCCATTGGAATTGGCAGATGCTTTTGCTCAGATATCCGTATTTTGCATGCTGAAATCCGTCAGAAATTAGTGTTGAGCAATGAAAAGTATAAACTTGCTGCTGATGGCCATCGTAGGCAACTTGAGTTTAATGCAGGGGACTTTGTTTTGGCTCGTGTCTGCCCCGAAGTTCCTTTAAAAAGTTGCGTGCTCGAGTCCTTGGACCATTTCGTATCATTCGCAGACAAGGCCCTGATGCTTATTTGCTCGACTTACCTTCTAGTATGAGCATTAGCCCAGTTTTCAATGTGCAGGATTTGTTTGCTTACTGAGACACTTTTGAGCCTCCCACGTGTGTCTGCAGGTCTTCCTCCCGATTCCATTTATTGCGGCTCTTGTCCTTGCCTGTCCTGATCTATCGGAGCCACCTGCCAGGCATTGGCAGGATCTTGGACTCTGAAACAATATCCTCTCCCTAGGTGGCTACCAGCGGTTTCTCGTGCGATGGCAGAACTGCCCTGATATAGATGATACCTAGCTTACTGAGGACTAGCTTTGCCGCCTTGATCCGGCCTTGTTAGAGCAGTACCAACATTTTATCTCCCCGGAGGAGAGCTTTTTTCCAACCCGGGGTGAATGATGTGACCACAACTTGGCATAGTTAGAGGACGTGGCAAACTTATTCAGGAAAATCCAAGAGATAAATTAGGGATTTGATTTTCGTTTTAGTTTATGCTAAACAAGAGATAAATCAGGGATTGCATATTTCAGTATTCAACTAAATCTAAGATTCAATCAAATCTGGTACGATATTCAAGGAGTTATTTGATCTTTTCCTTTCCAAGTTCTATCTTTTTCCAATAAAACGGACCCCCTCTTGTAACAAAGATATTTCCTTATTATGAATTGAGAATAAACATCTAGTTTCTTCCTTCCTGTCATTCTGTTCCTCCCTCCTCTCATTATGCCCTACTATTTCCACATCACTTGTAATTTGTACTCTTTATCATCTGGTATCAGCATTTGGCGTGCTATGAGATGAGCACCAAAAGAAACATTATCTATGGGAAAAAAAGGCTTCATTCTGAATCTGCAACAGTGCTGCCAATGGGCTGCTACAGGTTTGGGGCGGTTGAAGCTTAGTTGCAGGATTCTTGTAAGAAGCCCATGAATCTCCCTGAGATTCGCGAATTTGCACTCCCAACTTTGGAGCTTTTTGGGAGCATGGTCCGCGGTAGGCGAATTGCATACTCAGATTCTTTGCTCTTGCTGGCACTAACTTTTCCATAGCTGATGGAGATTCTTCCTATCAAGGGTTTCAAACAGAAAGAGGTAGATGAAGCAGACCGGGCCTTGGGTGGAATGACGTGACGCGCTGTCAATTTGCTGAGAGGTAGAGCACGTGGGAGTTGGCCAAAGGTTGTATAAGGATACAAGGTCTGATGCGGCCACGTCAGGCTCTTTAAGAATTGATCGATAGAGAATAAACAGAATACCTCTATGAATGAACAATGTTTATAAACAAAAACACTATTTACCATTTTATGCATATATCGACCTACAAATGACTGTAGCGAAAAATATAAATAATCTGTAGTTGTGCAAGCCGCTTCCAATTTAGGGTCTTGTAGGTATGTGTGCTCCCCACCCGCTTCTGCTCCATGCAACTATGGGTTAAAGCACATATTCTGTACTCCTAACTTTGCTGCAACTCTTTTGAAATATCCCTCTTTCGTGAGAATAATATTCTTAGGCTTCATATGTTATTCTTCCCTGAAAATGATAGAACAGATTGTTGTATCTAATGCCCCCCGACCTGGAACCTTGGAGCCACTCCCGCTCCCGCTTTTGCCCACACTTCGTGCACCTATGATAGTACCTGTAAGCATGGAGTTATAAATTTGTTACCATGTGTTTCAACATTGCTAGATGAAGTCAGTTAATGGTATCTTAATGAGAAATGCTTGTGCTACAGCTTTGGGTTGCATCGTTACATGAATTTGGAAGTGCTCTCTCTTTTTGCTTTATGGTTTCACTCGAATGAATCAAAGGAGTGGCCCAGCACAACTCTCTGCATTTGACCACCTCATCATTGATTGGCATGGATATGCTGGTTTTTGGATAGAAATGTACATTTTATCACATGAAGGTGTAGATAGTAAACACGAGAGTAGCAATCGAAACCATTTCTGGAACTGAGAGCAAGTCTAAAGTTATATCGATAAAATGGTCTCAATGTTAACATTTTCTCTTCTCTTGCTGATAGTAAAGGGTGCATTTCTTGCTGGTGGTTTCCTTTAGTATAATGTATTTTGGCAGCTTTCTAGATTTATTTTCTTTTCGACAGATTCCTGTTCTGTTTTGCTTACCTACACCTCCATTGTGATATACAATTCCTTTTCTCGTTTGGTTTTGTTTTTTTACATCTTTTGTCTGGTTTTTACCCTGCATATCTGAAGATTATTCTGTTGTTTGGTCTCTATCTTTAATTGTATTTGCAGCTCGGCAGATTGCCAACGATCCCACTGGAACTCTGGTCACAAGACAAAATGCAAGCAGTCTGCATCTGTTAAGAGAGGGTGGATAACTTCTACTGATGTTCCACGAGTCAAACAACTGAAAAAAGTATGTGACTTCTTATCGTATAGAGTCATCGTCTTTCTTTATATTTATGTCACAGTGATTTGACCCAAGTTATGTACCAAATCATGAATTTGATTTCAGATTCTTTTCCCCTACGAGGAATTTGTGGAACTTTTCAACTGGGAAAAACCAGGCTTCCGCCCTTGTGGGCTTTTGAATTGTGGGAACAGGTACAAAGCACCCCCCCCACCCCCATGAAGTTTTGGGGGGGGATGATGGTGGTGATGGTTGTTCACTGCTTTAGAGCATCAGATTCACACAACTTGTACATTAAACTTCACGAGTCCTTAAATATGATCCCTTCTTGCTCATTTGCAGCTGCTTCGCCAATGTGGTTTTGCAATGTCTTGCGTACACCCGGCCTCTTGTTGCTTACTTGTTGGAGAAAGGCCACAGGAGAGAATGTGAGTCTGTAGATTAGAAGTTTTTAAGGGAAACTGTTAGTTGTTACATTGAATACATTGCCAAGCAGCTACTTCAAACCTATGGTTGTATTTTTGATTCATCAGGCAGGCGGAATGACTGGTGCTTTCTGTGTGAATTTCAAACCCACTTAGAAAGAGCTAGCAAAAGTGTGAACCCCTTTTCACCAATTAACATTCTCTCACGGTTACCTAATATTGGTGGTAATTTTGGTTACGGGAAACAGGAGGATGCCCACGAGTTTATGAGGTTCTTTTCACATGCTTAGTCTTTATCAACTGTTATTATGTGGGTGCAGCTGCCATTTTAGGACTTCTTATTATTTTTATGGGTATTAGTGACAACCATTTGTATAAATTCATCATTTTATAGGTTTACCATCGATACAATGCAATCTGTGTGCCTTGATGAATTTGGTGGAGAAAAGGCTGTTCATCCTAGCTCCCAAGAGACGACCCTTATCCAGCATATATTTGGTGGTCACCTGCAATCTCAGGTACTTCCCTGTAAGATTGGTGAACTTTTTTCTTATGTACAACAGGTTGCTATTCAGTACTTGCGAAACAAAGGAAGAAACAAAAAAGAAACTTAAAAAGGTGTCATTGTCTTCTTTATATCTAAATGAGAATAACTCCAATGATGGTTTTATGATACGTCAAAATTTGCTATTTCCATCAGCAGGGTTGATGTGTGTAATCTTAGTTAGCAACATGTAATATTTGAAGTAGGAATAACTTTTAATCCGTAGTATCTGCTTGCAACTCTAAAGTTTTAAACGTATTTTGTAGTCTCAGAACATGATACTGTTTAGACTTCGAATCCTAAGTTTTCGATCATCTTTTAGAAGGATATATGTAAGTAGCTGTACAAGCTTCTCTTTTTGTTAAGGCACTGATATAGGCCTGAGGTGAGCCTTACGCATCAGTTTCCATAAGCCTAGCCTGAAGATGAATGTCAAAGACTCGAGATATAAACCCTTGGAGTAGCCTTTCAACTATTATAGTGATTCAGGTTTTGCTGCTATCCGTGAATTGTGTCTAATCAGAAATTTTGACCCTTTTTTCGCTTACAGCCCTATAATGGGTAGCAAGCTAATCCGTTATCAACTTGTCCTTGTCAACAAGTTGTTGAGGATCATGCTTGAGGGATGGTGATTTACTTAAAAATAGCACGGATGAGACATGGGTCCAAAAAATTAGATACTGGTGGTGCGGGGATACACGAATACTATATGTTGTGTGGTTAATATGTACTGGTATTTATGTACTTGTAAACAGAAATATGCACCAATATAAATATGAAAAAGTGCATAAAGAGATCAAGTAGCACCAAAGTTTAAAGAGTAGCAAAGCTTAAGACCATGAACTACTGCTTGTTCATCTTCTTTTTCTTCCTTCTGTCCCTCTCTGTCCAGAAAGCCCTAGGCCCTTCGCGCTTTCTTTTGTTGTTTGTTTTCTTCCATATAAAGTATGAAAAGTAAACAATATGTTTGACCCCCGAGAACTCTTCTATAATCAAACTTCGAGCTCTCCAGTTCACTATACATACCACAGTTATATTCAAGCCCCACTCGAATTTCATGAAACTAATTTAAAATTGATAGTTTTGACACTCACCCAGGGCGCACCCTGCACCTGATCCACCCCTGATGCTGCTAGGCACCCTTGCTTTAGAGGTGTTTGGCGTTCCATATCTGCATTTGGATTTGAAACCTGTGTTACATGGAATCATCAGTATACCCAAGTTTAGTTCTAAAGGGTTGTGTCTCAGTAGCGAATCCTCATTACTGATGGAATCCACATGATCTCCTGATGGATTAGAAGATCCTTTCAATTGGCTAGAATACCCCTACCGCTTAGTTAAATATATCTATTTCTGTATTCATCAGAATGTCACAAGAAGGTTGTGAGTACTGAAATGTTGATTTAGTTTGGTTTGGTGCTCGAGTATATACACATACATGCAACATTAATGACTACAAATGTGATTCAAAATGGAAAACCTAGCACAATGGAAAGAAAGATAGAGAAGAAGAATGTTCACTTGGTATCTGCTTGATACTGAAGTAGAAATCGCAGCACTACCACTATTTACAGGGGCAGATCCAGGATGTCAACCAGGGGGGTGGGGGGGGGAGGGGGTACCAAAACGACATACAGAATATTAATCATTTCTAAAATGGAAGTTTATCTAGTAGGTTCCAATTTGCATATAGGTTTGATGTGTAAGTATCTGTACAAGCTTCTCTGTTAGTTGAGCCAGTGGTTTTAGTCCTGAGGTAAGCATTACACACAGTTTTCCGTAAGCCTAGCCTGAAGGCGGATGTCAAAAACTTGAGACATAAACCCTTGGAGAAGCCTTCCAACTATTATAATCATTTAATTTTTCCTGTTGTCTGTGAATCCTGTCTGATCAGAAATTTAAACCCTTTCTTGGCTTACAATGCTATAATTGGAAGCTAGCTAAATTTCTTGGTCAGGAGGGAATCAGGTTAAAGACAGCAGTCAGAAAGGTGGCGAGGTAATGTGGCAGAGGTAATGAGGTACTGGATGGATGGCACCTTTGTAGTTAGTGACATATAAGTAGTATAGATAATGTTTTTGGCAAAAATTGGGCTTGATTGGTCCTCCTTGCTCATTCATAGCATTCACCTATACTGCATGGATCTCGGGAGATAGGGCAGCACTACGACTATTGCATACTCTAAGTTTGCAAAGAAGCAATTTGTTGGTTGGAGATGACTGGCTTTTGGACTGGTTTATGTTTTATTGCAAATTGACGTTTTCTTGAATTTTGCTTTTTCATTTTGTTTTTTCGCTTTTGTGCTCTGAAGATTTGTTCCATTGTAGATCAATTATTGCTTTCCTTTTTCCCCCCAGGTTGGAGAATAGTTAGAACAAAAATATCTTTCCTTTTAGTTGGATTTATCTAAGCTAGCTAGCAGGGAATTGTTAGAAGAGGTTGTTCTTAGTATGTATAAGATCCTCTTGCCTTTTGTAATCTTTCACCAAATAGAAAGCTGTAGCAAGATACTCTCCTGCAGCATTGCCTTGGCTTTCACTTCTTCATCACCGGTCGATGCCATTATTATGCTATATGTAGTCCCATTATCTTTTCCTTTTTGTTTGGTATTGGAAACTGACTCCCTTGAGTTATACTCATAAGAGGTTCCAAGTGGCTATAGGACCTTATCTGTATATTCCGTCTATCCTTGTGCTCTTTTTCAATTTGGTTTTGAACTTATTACGGAGTATTTATTTGTTGAAATATTATCATGTAAGTTCAATATCTTGTGCTATTACCTTTGTATACTCGTTCTTCGGTTCACATGCATTTTCTTGCCACTAGCAGCCACATTGATTAGATAGGAGAATGCTTTGTTTTACATTCCTAATATGGGGATATACCGTAACCTCATTGACTTCTCTGTAAAGGGTGCCTGATTAGGATGAATTGCGGAGACTGGAAGGAAGCTCAAGAGTTAGTTGGAGTCCGATTAAGTGATTTTTACCCGTTTATAGTTTTTTCCCGTTTTGAAAGTTGGGTATCAAATTTTATATCGACTAACTTGGGAGAACAATGAACAAGCTATTAGGTTTGTACTATAGGTGTCCAATTTAGTGTTCTACTAGTGACTTATATCCCTGTAATCTTGATCTAGTTGAGGATATGACTTTACTTTATCCTGCCATTTTTATTGCTATGGTGCATTTATAATTCCATATCTTATAATTTAATTTGTTATATGATGCATATGTATTTCCATTTCCTATGATATTATTAGTTGTTACAATATCGAGTCTGATCGGGATATTGCAGGTGATATGCACAGAATGCAATGTTGTTTCTAATCAGTTTGAGAGTATGATGGATTTAACTGTTGAAATTCAAGGGGAAGCTGCATCTTTGGAAGAATGCTTAGTCCAATTCACAGCCAAAGAGAGGCTTCATGGCGAGAACATGTACAAATGTGATGGGTAATGGTCGTCTTGTTTCCTTGTGAACTCCAAATCTCCATTACTTTCTCTTTTTGGCTGCTGATATGCTTTAATCCACTTGTCATGAGTCTCATGACTTCCTTTTCCTCTTTCTCACTGTCCCCTCATTTTGCTTTTTTCTTTTCATGAAGTTTGTGCCTCTCGACGGAGAATGGAAAGGCATGTTATGTTATGAAATCTGTTGTGGTATCGTGTTGTAATTGTTCTCTATTGGAGGGTGGCATTATTTAGTAGATGCTGGATAGTGGTTTAAGATATATTTGCTACATTTTTTTGGTATGTGCAACTGATGCTATCTATACCCTTAGGATTTCTCGTACGTGTCATAGATACAAAGTTGGAAATGACACTATTAACTTTGTGACTTGTGGGCAGTGTTATTAAAAGCGCGCCTAGGCGCAAGGCGCGCTCAGGCGCACAACCCGCGCCTCGCCTAGGCTAGGCGCAGCGCGTTCAACTAGGCGTGCGCCTTGTGAGCCTAGGCGCCCAGGCGCTAGGCGCATAGCGGGGCGGGAGGCGCGAAGCTAGGCGCCTGTTCGTCCTTGCTCCCAAAGTCTAAAATCCCCAAATCCAAATCAATTTCACTCTGCGTGCGACTGTTCGTCCTTGCTCCGGTGACCTCGTCGCTCCTCATCCTTTCTCCGGTGACCGGTGGCCGTCGTCGCTGCCATTGCTTGTCCCCTCGCCGCCGCCGCTGACTGCTAGTTGCTCCGCTGCCTCTGTCGACGCCGTGGCGCTGCTCTTGCCGCTGCTACTCCGCTGCTCCATGCCTCAACCCCGCTGGTCTCTCTCTCTCTCTCCCCCTCCCTCCTTCACTCAGTCCCTGTTCGTCCTTGCGCCTGTTTTTTTATGTATGTATATATATATAGATAGATATTACTCTCTCTCTCTCTCTGTATTTTTGTAGAATTACACAGAGAGAGAGAGAGAGAAATGGGCTGTTGGTTTTCAGGGACGATGATGAAATCATGGGCTCAGATGAAGGTCATCTTTGACAGAGGGGCAACCACCCATGGAAACATCCCATTTCTCTCTGGAGCCTCGTTCTTTGAGCACAGCAAGCTCTGTGATGAGCTTCGTGTAAAGTGAACTGCTGGTAGTTCTCCATTTATTGTACCTTCAACTTCAGATATGCCCTTCATTGACCACATATTTACACCTTTGTGGTTGTAGTTCTCACGAATCTCAACAAAAAAAAAAGCTTGTAAATATGCTTTTAGTGACATTTTTATTAGCTCTTTCAAAGATAAGAATTGTCTATTTTTCATGTCATGTGTATTTTTTATATTCTCGTTTGTCGCTAATAGATTTATAATCATAAAATGAGGATATTATTTAATACGCTCATTATCGATAAAATGGGGATGTGAACGACTTAAAACATATGTACAAAAATAAGGTACAATATCTAGTTCTTTGTGGTTCTCATAGGAAGTATACTGAAAAAGAAATGTTTTTTTAAATGTAATTTTATTGTTTTAATGCACTATTATTTATTTATTTATATTTATTTTAATTTTGCGCCTCGCTTCGAAAAGGCGCGCGCCTGCGCCTTGCGCCTAGGCTCCAGGGACCTTTTGCGCCTTAGGTGCGCCTGCGCCTTTAATAACACTGCTTGTGGGTGTTAGGGCATATACAACACATCATGTCAAATTGTGGGTGCTATCTGTGTTGTGAGTAAACTTCTAAATCACATGATAAAAGCACAAACGCATACATAAACAGAAGAACAACATGCACATTTTAAAGATGCGGAAAGGGAAATACAATCATAGTTGTATCGTCAATCGGCAAGGCGGCTGGCTAGTAGGCAACTAAGCATCTGCTAAGACTGAGCTGAAGCAATAATTCTTGGTCCTTTCACGTGTGCAATCAAGCAATCCTATATACCTTATCTTCCAGTTTCCTGTCTCTCTCTCTCTCTCTGTTGTTTGTGTGTGGATACATATTGTTCTGTGTCAGGCGAACCAATGATGTTACATCGAGGGGGGCCAAAAGTTGCATTTTAAAAACTTAACTGATTAACGTTATAAAATTGATCTAACATAACCATATTTGGTGCAGAAACCAACATCAAATAAACTTGAAGTATTTCTAGTTTTTGATTGCATGAGATGTCCAAGAAGAATTATATATCTATGTGGATTAGTACTAGCATCATATATATATTGAGGTTATATCATTTGTGTGCATTTATACATTCTAGTCTTTGCACAATACTTGAGAAATAATTCGACAAAATGCTACTCGCACATAGCACTAGTAAATATATCAGTTGTAAGTATATGGAAAAAGAATATTTGAGATTGAGTAGCGAGAAAAAGTATTAGTCAAACTTTGAGTTTGTCTATACAAAATAAAAAGAATAATGAGAATTTTCTTGTGAATTGGAACTAAAACAACAAAATATAGGAAATCACTCCAAAATTGATTCTCCCAAACTCCAAATGGTTTTTAGTGGCCCTAGTTAATAACACAATTTTAACCACAGAAACGAAATGAAAGCGTTGAAATCTCAAAATATGTACTACGAATTTCTTAAGATAAAATCTTAATGTTTTAATGAAACGTCATGTTGGTAACATAAGAAATATTCAGTGACATATATGGGAGGGGGTAGGGGGGTGGCCATGGTCTCCCCCGGCCCTTCAATAGGTCCACCACTGTTCTGTGTGTTTTCTTTTCTTAGGTTCTTGTGAGGTAGTGGGTTGTCGATGATTCTTAGTTTGGTAGTAAACCCCTTTATTATAATCCAATTTTACTTGTCGACATGAAATATGAAGAGCTTTGTTTCCAAGGATGAACTTGATTCCCTTCATTTAGGCTGGTGGAGAGGAAGATGCTAGTTGGTTTATGGAAAGTCTTTTTTCTGCAAATTTACCGAGCTCTTCATAGACAAATTGTTAGCTTCCTGAATAATGGGTTCATATTAATGCACACACTATGGAATGGGTTAATGGGCCAAGTCTGAACATTCAATAGCTTGCGTAGGTGGTGTTATGATTAAACTGGGTTTCTTCTTCAGTTTGTAAAAATACGAAGGCAGTGCATGCCCCAATAAGTAGCCAATTCGACTAACATGCTCTGAGTTAAGATATCTTACTTGCTTACTAAAATAATTCTCCAATCAAAAGATAGTTAAACACCAAAACTGGGAGAGGGAGAAAAGAGGTCTTATCTGTTATTCGTTGATGTCCAGATTTCAACCACATTGACAGTCACACTCACATAGGATGAGAGATCAGGGTAAATGAAGTTTTCAGTTAGTGACAGCTGCCAGAAATTTGTTATGACCTTGATCAGTGTCTCTACCTATGAGATATGTATGATCTGATTTATGTTCTGGTTCGAATAACTGTCCAAATTCCAAAAATGGGGAGGGATTGTTATTCTTGCAAATTTTGTACTCCCTCCGTCCCAAAAAATTGATCATATTTCCTTGTTGAGTCGTCCTACAAAAATTGCTCACTTTTAAAATTAAGAAAAATTCTGTGATATTTTTACATCTATACCCTTTTTAAACTTTTTTTTTACTCTATTTCTCTCTCCATATCTAACTCTCCACCAACTCATTTTCTCTCTCCTGGCCCACTTTCTTACACTTTCTTATTTTAATTCTCTCTCCACATTTAACACTCCACTACTCTCTCCTGACCCACTTTCTTCCCCTCCTCTCTCTAAAGGGTAGAATGGGAAATACACAATATATGACTTAAATCGTTACTCTGTGTGCAAAAAAAAAAAAATGTGATCAACTTCTGTGGGACAGAGGGAGTAGTATTTCTAAATCCTGCCAGTAGCCGTTTTATCAAAAAATAATAGGTTGTGGATCTTGCAGGCATGAAACCTGATTTCTTAAAGTGGTGTTCTAGTAGTAACTACCACTCATAAAAATAACATATACACATTTCTTTTAAGCTTTACAGTACCACTCATGTAGTAACTAGGTATCATTGTCCATTTCATCCGGTTGTCAGGTACTCTTTCAGTATGTAAAACCTTATTAAACAACCTAGTCAGCCAATCAAGGCACATACCGCCCGAGCATCTCCAGACTTAAAAAAAGAAAAATGAAACTCCAAACATTCCAAAACAGCCCTGCATTGTAAATAGTTTTGCTTACACTGAACGAGACATTGTGAGTTGGTTCAATCAATTTACCCCCTGAAAGACATAAAAACGGAATTTCATTAGCAAAAACCATATTTTATATTTAATCGATCTTCCGATTCTGATTCTGCACTGCTCCCTTAGAGATGATAAGAACAACGGACGATTGCCCTGGATCTGATCACTTATGCTACCTCCGAAAGACAGATCAATCTGTTGGGAGAGCTTTAGGGGTGGAAGAGTAGATTCAAAGAGTGACAGAAATTTGGCTCCGGCAATGGAAGTCTCCTGTGAAGATCCTCCATCAATCAATTGATTTTGGAAGAGCAAGCCTTGATGTAAGCGATCTAACTCCACAAGAGACTGAGAAGTTGAAACTGTGTGAAGAACGAACAAATTCTGTATTTGTTGAATCAACGGTATCATGCAGTCCTCACGACCAAAATTGAGATACATTAGAAACAGTTAACAGTGTTAAAGGTATATCGGACTGGATGAATCAGACTAGATTTGTGCCCAAAAGACTGAAGTAAATCGATTACGCAGGTAGAAGAAGACTGTTGTATGGCGGCGTGTGATTACACTAACTATGGAATGGGTGTTTGAGTACTTACTGGACTGCAAATTGCTGCTCAACACGTGGTTGAGACAGTAGACTGCGCAGCTCTAGTTGCTCAGCAACCTAGCAGCCGAAAGTGCAAGGTCACGTGACATCTCATCAGGACAAATCAGATCAGCATGGCGAGGAGATCATACTTGAAATTGCAATTTCCCCCGGCTCTTGATTCGAAACTGTGGTGTGGAGAAACCTAAACCTCAACAGAAGAGCTGGGGGTGGTTGCTTTAAACTGAGATTAGCAATCAGGTGCTCAAGTGAACTATGTTCAACTAGAGCAGGAAAATGGTGTGAGAATTGTAAGAATACCGAGGAAGAAGTAGCAGAGGAGTTGGCAAATGGGGAGATTTATTTGGTGGTATATACTTAGTTATCGCCCCACATTCGAAGTCATGCGAGAAAGTGGAGAGACCTTGGATCTGTTAAAATGAGTCTGCTTAAAACTGGAGTGTGCACTTTCACATTTGAGAATGAAGAGGCGAAAGCTCAGGTTGTCGAACATTTGATGAAAAGCCTTTGATCCTTCAACCTTGGTATCTGGAAGTCAGTCTTGAATGGGAGGGAGTTACCGATCCTTCCACCTTGCTAATTTGGTTTCTGTGTCCCAAGAGATGCTTAGGTAAGTTGTTAGTACTATAGGCATCCCCCTTTTCAGCAATCGCATGACGGCTACTACAGGATGGATGACCTATGCTTGACTCTCTGGAAATCCATGTAATGGTGTTCTGCTGAAATTCTAGTTCGAAGTACTTTGCATGCAACAAGTTTAATATAAGTGTTGCCCTATTAATGCCGCTTGTAAAGTATTGGCAAATACTGAGGCTATTTTAAAGCATACGAAAAAGGTTATTCGGAATGGGTGGCGAAAAGATTCTGGCAAGTATTAATGCACAAGGATACTGAGACAGCAGTGCTTGTTGAACATGTTGAACAAGAGCCTGCTGTCGGCTCAGAATAGCTTGCCACAAATCAAATAGAGGTTGTTGCTCAGACATTACACGGGAACAAGATTGACCCTTCACCTCCATGCTGGTCCCCACAGCTATTCTTTCAAAAGTTGCAACACTTTCGAGGCTTTATCAATCATGGCTGATGAGGGACCCCTGTTACCTGAGGATGGGAATTCCTTGAGAGTCCCTGCAGAGCAATAATGCCGGCCAAATGTTTGAAGGCAGGAAGATAAGAAGGAAGAGTGGTTAACCTTTTGGCAATCAAAAGAATGCCTCGACTAAAGAGGTGAGCGAATCTTTTTCTATCGTTAGATTAGATGATGAGCCTGGGAAGTTGGAACATAATTGGAATTTGATGTCTATGTTTTCGCATATGGGTTTTGGTGACGGTGGAGGAGTTGGACAAGGGTTTGCATTTCATCAGTTCGTTTTTCCATAATGTTTAATGGTACTCCATCAGGGTTTCTTAGAATTTTGAGAGGAATATGGCAAAGGAATTCCCTTCTCCCCTTCTTTTTTTGATAATTATGGAGGCTTTAGGCAAGATAATTGCTCGGCTATGATGTGAGGTAGTTTGGAGGCCTCTAAGGTTGGGGGTGTGGGGGGCACGACTAACATTTCACTTTGATGTTTGTGGATGTTACAATCGTGTTTTGTGGAGCTGAGGAGGTACAGTTGAGTTACTTAAGAGGGGTGCTTTTGTGTTTTCTGGGCTGAAAACTAATTTGAGGAAATGTGAGTTATTAGCTGTGGGGGAGGCGAGTAATGTGATGCGGTTGGTTGATACTTTAGGGTGCAAGGTGCGGTTCTTTTACTACTACTTACTTAGGTTTCCCTTTGGTAGCATGGAGGAAGTCGAGGGCAGTTTGGGATCCTATAGTTGCTCGTTGTGAATCTAGATTAGCAGGATGGCAGATGCAACATATTTCTATTTTCTAAAGCTTGTCGTCTTACACTTACTACTCTTTCTAGCCTTCCGACTAACTTTATGTCTTGTTTCAGATTCCAGTTTCTGTCTTCAAGAGAATTGATAAGCTTAGAGAAACTTTCTCTGTAAGGAAAATGAAGAATCTTCTAAGCATCGCTTAGTGAATTGGGATACTTTGTGCACTTCAATCTTAAAGGATGTATCAGCTAAGGGTGTTTCATTGGGCCCTTTTATGGAATTGGTTGTCGAGGTTTTCTAAGGAGGAAATATCTTTATGGAGGAAAGTGGTCGAGTGTAGGTCTGGAAACTGGAGAGGATTCCCTTGGATAGATTTCCCATCCTTTTAGTTTTTCTATCGTGTGGGTCTTTGGATGAACATATAGCTAGTGGGTGGATGGAATTTGTGCAGAATTTTTTCATTTTTTGTAGGGTATGGAGCTCGAGTCAGATTTTGGGTGCATGTTTATGTGGGGAGGTACCACTACGAGTTGCTTTTCCAGATTTGTATAGATTGGCGTGAATTTAGTGGCAACAGTTTCAGATTATATGATTTGTTCAAATGGACGTTTGGCTTGGAATTGACATCTTTTGACGGACTTTTATGATTGGGACTTAGAAATCCGGATAGGTTTTTGGAGGGCGAGACAAATTTTCTTACTTCTGGAATGGACAGTCTTCTATGCTGACCAGCCAAATATGAAGTGATTATAGGGTAGAGGTATATGACGCACATGCTCCCCGAAAGGTGGCCTTTTGTGTTTGGGCAGCGGTACATGGTTCCATATTGACACTTGATAACTTGAGGAGGCGGAAGAGGGATGCGGAGTCTACTAATCATCAGCTTCTTCATTTTGATGTAGCAAGGAGTCGTTGGAGCTTATTTTTTCCCCTGTTTGGTGTGGCTTGGGAGATGCTGAGATTGTTTAAGAATCTTTTGTTGAGCTGGATAGGAGTAAGGGTGTCGAAGAGTTCATGCAGAAGGTGGAGGTTAGCACCGCTGTGTCTCTTGTGGTCCATTAGGCCTGTTAAAAACAAGCAGTGTGCCTTTGGAGGTTTTGTGCTTTGTTGTAAGTCCAGAGAATTTTCTTGGTGTCTTGGACCTTTTTCTTTGTGCGTGTACTCAGGTTTTCTCCCTGCTGGGTTTCATTAATTCAATCAGCACTAGTAAAAACTTTCATCCTCAAAGAGAAGTAATCAATCGACTAATTTTATATCATTACTGTTCTATGCGTTGTATTTTGGGGAATAAAGTTAGAAGGAAAAATTTATCCAGCACAGTTATACTCACACACTCAGAGCTATAACATAAATACGACGGTGTTCTGGACATAAAAGCAGGTTTTACCTGTTCCTTTATGCATATAGCAACTGGGAGGGAGTTTATTATTGATAAACATGAAGCTAGATTGGAAATGCGGCAGGACTCTAGTTTGTGGGTCACAAGGCCTGGTTATTATGGGAGGCTTCAATGTTGTTAGGACTTTGTTCAACGTGAGAGATTTGCTACTGCCAAGGATCATTGGAAGGTCATAAAATGGTGGAAGACCATGTTTGCCATATCCCGCACCTAGAGTTGGGTTTGTGGTGAATTCTAGCTGATTATTTATTTCTTTGATGACGTTTAAAATGCCGCGACAAATACTTAAGTGGTGAATTTAGACCTCTAGCGACGATAACTTCAAACTATAGTTTTTACTTAGAACTCACTTATCTGGAACAAGGCTGCAAATATAAAACATTTATATGTTATTGCAAAAAGAGAGATTCTCTCGCGGTGAAGTTGATTGATACCTATATGCTTTCGGGTGGTAGATGCTTATGGGATTGCCCAGTACCAAATGAATGCAATTGGAGCTGGACGAAAATTCTGAAGTAAACTACCCTAGCAATGGTAAGCTTACTTGTGGAGTGACAATTGGCACCCTTTGGGTCCTCTACTACCTAAATGTGGTCCTAGACTTATCTGTGATGCAGCTAGCTTCCGTAGCGTTTGGTAACACTTCCAGTTTTGGTTTTCTATTTCCAAAAAAACAAACCAAAACCATTTTAATATTTTTTTTTTTTACAAAAACAAATGGATGTTTGATTAAACAGTTTTTATTTTGAGTTTTTTCTTTTGGGTGTTTGATTACCCAGTTTTTATTTTGAGTTTTTTCTTTGGTGGTGGTTTGCGGTGGCGGTTGTGGGGCATGGCGGTGGCCGGTTGCCGGTCGCCGGCGGTGGGAGGGTGGTGGTGGTCTCAAAATAAAAACCAAAACTAAAAACTGAAAATAGCCCTGTTTTAAAAATTGGTTTTCAAACTGAAGAAAAAAAAAAACGAAAACTGTGTGCCAAACGCGTTTATTTTCTCCGGTTTATAAAACTGGAGAAAAAACTGGAAAAATAAGTGTTACCAAACGGAGCCTTCATTTATGTGAAACTTGAAGCCATCATTCTTCATGACCACTGGAGTTGGCCTAGAGCTCATACTGTGGCACTGCAAGCTATCACTAGAATCTGTGCCCCCTAAATTACTCCCTCGGTCTCACATAAATTGATCATATTTCCTTTTTGGGCCGTCCCACAAGAATTGCACACTTTCCAAATTAAGAAAGATTCTCTAAGTATTTTTACATAGTTACCCTTTTTACACTTTTTTTATTCTATTTCTCTCTCCACAATTAACTCTCTACCAACTTATTTTCTCTCTCCTGGCCCGTCCTTTTACACTTTTTTACTCTATTCCTCTCTCCATATTTAACACTCCACTAATTCATTTTCTCTCTCCTGGCCCGCTTTCTTCCCCTTCTCTCTGAAGGGTAAAATGGAAACACATACAATATATGACTAATATCCTTAATCAGTATGGAAAAAAAAAAGAGATCGAATTAATGTGGGACGGAGGGAGTACTTCCTAATTCAATTCAAGATGATGCTGTTATGTTAAATCTCACAGCTAAAGGGGATTTTTCCCCTCACTCAGCTTTGGAAGCTTTGAGAGAACACAAGAATGAAGTGCCTTGGCATGGCAGGTTCTGGTAAGATACCATTCCAAAGATGTCTGCCTTTCTCCCCTGGCTTGCTTTAAAGGGCAGATTCAAATCGAAGGACAAACTTAAGGAATGGGAGGATGAATCGGCGTTATGCCATAATCGCAGTGAATACCTAAACACCTATTCTTTGACTGTGCTTTTTCTTTTGCCATGTCTTTGAGTCAAAAAGATTCAATGAGGTTGGCGAAAAGGTGGCTCCACCTCAGGAGCTGGGTGCGGCTTGAGACCGGGAAGCGTTCTCTGTGAAGGACCCTATTCAACTGCCATGAAGTGAAGAGATGAAAAATGTGAGTCAACAGTACAAGGTCTCTCAGTTGCTTGGAAAGCTCAGAAGATTGTCCCAAGCAGCCACCATATAGTGCATCTTGATGGAGAGAAGGCTAGGATTTTTAGAAGAACCACAAATAAGCTCAGTGGTTCCTTAATGGAAATTGAAAGAACTGTCACTGCAAAGGCTTTGCAATGTTGTGCACCTCAAAATCAGCTAAACTGGAAGCTACATGCTAGTTTGCTATTCGTATTTCTACCCTTGGCTGATGCTTTTAATTGTTTTGGCAATTTCTTTAGTGAGGGCTGTATGAGGAGCTTGAGGGTATGCCCTGAACTTTGTGGCTTGTAGAGCTATTGTAACTACCGGTTTCACGGCCCCACCACAGGGCGTTGCCTCCCTCAAAAGGGCTAGCCAAGTAGGTACTTATGAGTTCATGGGCGGGGTCTTATAAGGCCAATCACAAATCATCTCACATCCGATGTGGGATATCACAGCTATGCTATTCTTTTCTTGATAATGGAATTACGTTTATTGAAAAAAAAAATATTACCCCTAAGTTTAGCCTTTATGGATGCAAGGGAAAGTACTTGAATGGTCGGACATGACCGTTTTTGCGTTGCTTCTGTCCTCTCATTTGCAGTCATTCTTCACTGTCATGCCCTGTTTTGTCCTCCCCGTCGGTAATATTCTGCGTCTGGCGTATGATTTCCTAGTGTCTCAACATTGAGTCATAAAACTGCTTTTGTACCCAAATCGCTAGCAAGAGATGGCCTTATATTTGCATTGGAAATATATATTCTTCCAGTGACATGTTGATATACTGCCTGTATTTCTCTGCTGTATGAACCTGTGCAACAAATATAAGTGGCTCAAGTGAATAAATCTTATTCTGCTGCAGATGCAATGACTATGTTACAGCATGGAAGCGCCTTACTATTCGGCAGCCTCCAAATATTCTTACGATTGCCCTAAAAAGGTTTCAGGTATGTGCTACTTTTCTTCTTAGTTTGGTATGTACTAGGTTAACATAGTTGCCCGATACTTGTAAATACGTACTTATGACCTAGGTTATCACTTTCATTTTTGATAGTAAGCATCTCCTCAAATTGGTTTGCCATATAGCTTGAGTTCGCGTAAAAGTGAATAAAATTGTCCACTCAATTCTTATATGATCAGTTGCTTGTGTTGGGAATCACCTGTTGACCTCTGCAGTCTCACATAAACTTAAAGAACAGTAATCCAGGGCTTACCCGTTGGTTAAGCTTTTGGGTCACATACCGGTCTCCAACTTGTATTTTGGACACCTCCTTCCCCCACCCCCCGCGGAATAAAAAGAAAAGAGAATAAATGTAAAATATCCGTAGGTAGTCATCCTACAAGCACTGGATAGCATTTGGAAATGCAGAGAAGAGTGAGTACCTTCTTGGGTAAACAATCGAATCACTTTTTCGAGAAATACGAGACATCTAAGCCAACAATGCCACCCTTGCTGAAACAGGGTGGAACCTTATGCACAACAAGAACACCTTCTTACCAATGATGTCCGGAAAAAGGGGGCTAGCGGAAGAGAGCAAGTGCCATAATTGTGGTCATCCTTGAGACAGCACTGCATGTTGTGAGGGTGGAAATGCAGAGAAGACTGCAGTACCTTCTTGGGTAAACGCAGCCTCTCTCTTTAATTTGACACTCCTTGGAATATTATGATGGTCTAATTCAGTTTTTAACAAGTTCCAAGTATGAACAGTGTCAGCCGTTATCCACTTGCTATCTATCATTTTCCACTTGCTACCTATCATTTCCCAGCAACTAGCTGCATTCTTCTTGAGTGTAAATGTTGCGAATAACAATTTCAGCTTATCATTCAAATTCATGGCCTTGAAAAAGATTTCTATATCCCTTATCTGATTCTCAGCTCTTTCAGGATTTCCCTCACCAACAAATTCTGGTGGATACATGTTCATGAACGTTTTAAGCATCTCCATTTGGTCTTGCTGTACTGATTGATGATTCGGTCAATGGTTATTGTGCTTACCTTGTTCAATGCAATAGATAGATGCCCTAAATTCGCATAAACTTCTTTCAAAGCAGCCTCACCATTCCTTTTAGAAGAACTTCCTTCAGCCGCGAATATCTACAGGGAAGCATGAGATTAGACATAACCTAAGCACTCAAAATCGCTTGAGGCTTAATTCCAAAGACTTGTCGTAGCTAGAAAAGAAAGTCATGCTCTGATGCCATCTTACTTGTCATCCCCCAAGAAGAAAGGCATAACACGTCAATCAAGCGATCTACTAACCACAGCGGGGTGATCAAAGTACTAAAACAATTTTACAAGGGCGGAAGCATTATTTCAAAGCTTGTACAATATCCACAAGATTCTTCAACTTGTCCACACTTGTGTTATACGTCAACTAGAATACTCGTTGAAAGATGCAAAGAAAGCTAAAGACACTCTCAAACATCAGTTCACACTATATTCATATAAACAATCCACTTACTCGGTCCAATCACTCCTCGCCCTCATTGTCCCGGTGACTTCCTTCGCTTGTCGTGCGTCCTCAGTATACTGGACGGGCTCGAAATCTAAAATCTGAGATTTTTAAAGAATAGGTCAGCCATCACAAGGCCCAGTAGGGTACTATATGATGAAAATAATGTGCATGTGAGCGTTTACATACATAATTATTTAGGCCATATTTGAGATCTTATGAGCATAGAAGCAAAAAAACCACGATGTAACAGTGATAAGCTTTCATCATGTATGTTCACGTCATAAATACAAGTAATGTCAGGCAAGAATAATCAAGCACGTACAGAGGCCCAGCCTCGTTCCAACCTTCCCTGGAAAGATCCTAGCTGATCATTTTCGGATAAGCCGATCAAACAAACCCCGAGCTAACCCAACTAGTATCTAACTCTAGCACACCCCGTAGCTAGTGATAACGGCATGCAACATATCACCTAACTAGGCATATATCCCGCCGCCCGAAGGCTAATCTCGTCGCCGGATAACTACAAACCCCAGCCCGTACAAACCCCTTTATTCGGGGGCCCTGAACATGCAAGTAACACACGGCTGTACAAATAGTTGAATCAAACTAACACTAACAAAGACTATAACGAACAAGCACATAGTTTATTTTGAGTCAACAATCCAACTCATGTTATCGATGCATGAAAATTGCTGTAGCTAAAGCATAACAGATTTAACCTAGTTTTAACTTAACACTATGGAAGTTAATTCAGATTTAGATGTACACTTAAAAGCTATCTAAAGTACATTAAATACAATAGAGGAACTTTGACTTCATATCTGAATTTTAAACCTTGCCATTTAGCAATTCCATCTAAGCACATGAACAAAGTTAAAACATGTAAATCAGTCCATCATAAAGCAACATAGGTCAAATCTGAAACTTTTCAGAGTAAGTGAAAGTTCAAGCCATGACGAGAACCTTGTGTTGATGGAGCATGATCCAACAAGCGAGGATTTGATTGTTACTAATTTTAATTTTCCTTTTTTCCTCTCAATTCTTTTCCTACGAGTTTAGTGAACTCGCAGTCCTATACACTTTTATGAGGTTAATTTCTATATCTTATGGTGAAAATATCCATATACAAGGCAAGTAGGCATTGTTTTCTAGTTTTACCTAAAGAGTCAGCATAAGCTGCTCTCGAAGACACTAAGATGCTGAATTTACTCGACAGATGTCTGGCAATTTGTCTCCCACAAGTGTGGATCATGGCGATGGAGGCTTAATACAAAGGTGGTCCATATTAGGCTCAATTCGATCCCAAGGGCAAAATGGTCAATTTCCCTATCTCAAAATGCAGATTTTATTCAGAATTGTGATCTACACGAAAAATTAGTCTTAGGGGTCAAAAATCTCATTAATCCGATATCATTAGCATAATGAACCGTAAAGCCAAAAATAAATATGAATGGAGTCCATAACACTTTCTAGCAAGCCTAAAGCATTCTAAGCATATAAACTCTTGGAACGTCAGTCAAGAATTATAAAATGCACTTAGAGATGCAATATGATGTTTAAGGATGCATGCTCAACATAAGGATCTCACAGTTAATACCACTTTAGTCCCTTGAACTATGCCCGCATTTTCAAGTGTTCCTTGAACTCCTATTTTCGTTAGTATAAACCTTGTACTTCGCTCTATCTCTGAATTTTTCCTCAGTTAGCCTTTGTGTAGAAAATATAGGGTATTTTTGTCATTAGCTCCTTTTTCTTGAAGCCACCCACTTGCCGAAGCCTCGCCACCACGAAATCAAACCTCTCCAAACCTTGCTCGGCCAGCTCCGATTTCCTCCCGAGAAAAACCCCTAGATTATGTCTTCTTCACTCACCGTCCGCAATTCCACCTCTTGTTATTGGCTTCCACCTTCACCTCACCACCCTTGCCGCCACAGCGACAACTGATCCCACCTTCATCTTCGTATTGAACTTCTTTGGTGTTGATTTGGACGACCATAGCCGTACAATAGCTAGATTTGCTACCCGTCAACCAAGGAGCTGGCTGCTCTTTGGGTGATGGGTAGTGGTTGGTAGCAGATTTGGCAGTCATGGGGCGAGGTGGTGATGTCGGTGCTGGGTTGACGAGGTGACGATGGGGTGGTAACGGCTTTGGATAGTAGTGGTAGGTGGGGCAAAAGGTGGTGGATCGATGGTGGCGGCAACGGCAGCATAACAGAGAAGAGAAAGAAGCTTGAGGTTTAAATTGTTTGCAGTGGTGATGAAATCGGGAGGTGGACAAAAGGCAGATTTCGAACTGTGTTACTGACAAAATTTCCTCCAACACTTCAACATAAAAGTGTTCACAAAAGGAAAAAAATGAGTAGTTCAAGGAGTGAAACAGCGAAAATAGGAGTATAGGAGCTAAAGCAATATTAACCTTTATCAGTGATTGAGATATAATGTTTCTTGATAGTTTTCTTCGCCTTCCAATTCATATAAAGGTCATTAAAGCCCCTTTCATTCCAGATAGATAAAGAACTCATTTGAATTTTATACCACTCTCCCTTCTTGCAGATTTATTGCCCTTGTCCATTTTTTATGAGTTTGAATTTAGGTTGGTGCTCCTGTAATATATCCCCAGTTGCTTCCACCAATCGGTCAATGTTAACATAATCCTCTATCTGAGACACCTCTTCCATGTTTTTAATAGCTGCAAAAGCATTATAGGTAATTACCACTTGATTAGTCTCATTTTGATGAATTATGTTCTCAGATGTAGCAGTAACCTTGTGAGTTCCACTACCTTGTTGAATTTCTACCAGTTCCAGCATTTGAGACACTTTTAACTTTCTATTCCTGTTTTGGCTTCTGTTTCATTACGCATCTCTCCTCCTAGTCACCAAAGACCTTACTAAAACATGCATTTGGGAGGATACCAGTCATACTCCACACTTTGTACCCTGATCTCATTCAATGTCCTATGAGAGGAACTCTCTTGGAGATCATCATCAATATTCACCTTGACATAAACCCTGGCATAGAGTTAATCTTTCTCTGGTAGTCCTGTCTGCAAACAGTGGTTTCCCCTGGAACTTACAATTCTGCTTAGCATGGATATGACTAAAACTGAAGAGGTAGGGAAGGTAGATGAATCCAGATAGGTATCGTAGTCGAGCCTTCCTTTTCTGACGAGATATGAGGGGACCAAGATTTGTTTATGAGCCTTCGATTATCAAAAGTCTGTCGATCTCATTAGCATTATCAAAATTAGCATTGTACATCCCGTGTTTGAGTAAACAGAGGCTAAAGTTACCGTACTGCTGCCATTTACGAGCGAAAATCCCTTGATGAAGTGAAAGGGTGGTTTGGATTCTAAAACATGTCAAACAATTGCATGCTCCCAGTTGCTTAGTTCTTTCTTAACATCCTCAGTAGGTGTTCTACCACTTTAGTTCCATTTATCAGTTGGCGAGGGATGAACTCAAGTTTGATTCCCATAGTTGGTTTCTGATTAGCTAGGAAGCACAGACACCTCTTCGGGTTGAAGTGTCTTGTCCAACGTCTAACGGCACCGGATTCCTCTGGAAACATGTTGGACACCTTTTGGAGGTGTCCAGCTATTCTTTATTTATTTTCAATTATCAGGCATTGTGTCGGACACTTATGCAATGTCGGACACATAATGCATAAGTGTCCGACACCTATGGGGCAGAACTGCGATTTTTAAACTTAATGAGGTTTATGATGGAATAGTAGGGAAAGTTAGGGCTGTCACATAAATCGAAAGACTAAGGCATACACCAATGGTAGATTGTATTCTTACCTTTTCTTCCAATCGACTTCTGCCTAAGTGGAGGGTGATGGGGCTCCTCGATGAAAGCAATCTAACATAGAAGATGAACTCCTTAATTGATGAGGTTGTGCACAGAAGAAGTTGTTGCTAGAGGTCCAGAGAACAATAAACGTGATGTGGCAATTGATGTTGATTCGATCTTGGTGGATGGAAGAGAATAAAGCCGTTTTTGTTTTCCTTTTGGCTTGTTTTTATGGGATCTTACACTTCCTTATTATCTACAGTAACTTGATTCAAAGTATGGCTTTTATGGTGGTTTATTAGTTGGTGTTTACTGTTTCATGAGGGCCGAATGTGCCTGAATATTATATAAGCATGCCACTAAGTAATATATACAATGAAATGCAGCAGTCTCCTGCGCTTTCCCAAAATTGTTTTCCTTGAATTGCAGTGTCTAGTGTCCCAGTCAGTGTTGGTGTTGGGAATGGTGTCCATTACCGTGCTACTTAGGTGATTAGGCATAACTGAGTTCACATACGATTTTCCAGTCATTTTTAACTGTGGTTGGTGTGGTGTAGGCAATACCTGATATAGGGCATTCCTTCCACAATTGCCATTTAGGTGTGGAGATCCTTTGGATTGTTTGATTTAGGGAATATCTGCTGGCGCGTATAAACTGCTTTACCCTATCATACATGGACATGGGTGTGGGGGCAGATATGATACGGGTGCCAATACGCGGATAGGCAGATACGGCATTTTTGAAAATTTTAGGATGCGGGTGTGGTGGGGATTGGGCAGATTTTGTATCTATATTTTTCTAGCGATGTATACTTGTATTGAATTTCTAAACAATTTGAATCTTAAGAAAGTGCGTGAAAGGATTTATAGTGCAATTTAATTTAACTATTCTACAATAGTACAATACCATCAAATACATCATAACCACCACCAAATACATCATAGTAGAAATAGCATAATTTCAAAAGTAGGCAGCAGCAAAGTAATAAAGTTCAAACAATCGATGATTACATCATCATCAAAACAAACTATGACAAATAGAAAGAAAAATACTTCATCAAGTATCTAAGGATTCCATGGCCACAACTTCTTCATCTTCATCTATCCCTGCGTCACCATCTTCCATAAAAAGTATGGCCTTCAACTCTGGCTCATCAAGTGAAAGCTCCGTAACCGATAGCATACCAACATCATCCAGCGTCGAGCTAAGGCAAGAAGAATGAAAGCTTTTAAGAGAGGAAGACAAAAGGTACAGCGTAGAGCAAAGAGAGAGGAAGACAGAAGATTTAACCTTTCGAGAAATGCTGCAGAAGATGAGGGCCTGTCGTTGCCAGTGCTCTCTCTCTCTCTCTCTCTCTGTCTCTCCCCTCTTCACAGATCTGTTGGAGGTGAGGGCTTGTCGTCGCTGGTGGTCGTGGGTGGTCGTCGGAGTCGCCGGTGGTCGTAGGTGGTTGTCGGAGTCGCCGGTGGTCGCTGGTAGTTGCGGGTGGTCACCACGTGGCTACTGCCACTGCCACTGCTGCTGCTCTCTCTCTGTCTTCTCCAATCTTAGCATGTGAAGATCTGCCCATTAGTTGGGTTAGTATAAGTTTCTTATTAATGTTTTGACCCCCAAAAAATTCGCTTGAAAGTTATGTTTTCCGCCCCGTAAGTATGCCTTTTTAAACTACACCTAATCCTATCCACACCCGATATTTAGGAATTAAAAAGTAATAAAACAAAAGTGCCCGACGCGCACCCGACCGTCACCGGCACAGGCACAGGCACCCGACCCCGGTGCTTCACCCATTTTGGAGCAGCTGACCTCGCACCCGCACCCAACGCGAACCCAACCCCGGTGCTTCACTTATTTCAAAGCACCCATGCTTCATAGGCTTTACCTCATGACGCACCTCATCTGTCGTGTTAAGCGGACTTGTGGTACACCCCTGAACAGAGACACCGCCATCCTCCTCAAGCGGCCGTGCATGGCCAAGGCTGCTTGCTATCAATTCCTGAAGTTTTCCCTCGAGGAGCCTCATAGCTAGTTTTAAATCACCATTCTCACGTTTAGCTTGCTCCAATTCGCGTTGGAAGTCTTCGACACCATCCATATATGAGTCTGAATTTGAATGCTAAAGATTTTCCGGTTGCCAATCGCCTACATCTTTGAGCGGAACAGAGCCTGACTGGCCGAGTACAACCATCTTCAAGCTTTGTGCATTTGATGACATCATGACATTAGTTTCTTGCCAATTTTACCAATGAAATCCAGTTCAAAGCATCTTTTGGCTGTCCTCTAATCCAATTAGATTGCCTGACCATGGTAGTAAGCATCAGAAACCCAAAAAAAAAAAGGAATCAGACACCAATCCTGGCCATGATTGCTGGAAAAAACTATCTTCACTTTTCTCTTGCCGAAACAACAGCTGTTCTATTGTTTTTTCTGTTAGTTCTGATATATATGCTACTATATGCGTGCAGAGTGGGAGATTCGGAAAACTAAATAAGAGGGTGACTTTTCCTGAGACTTTAGATCTTAGTCCTTACATGAGCGAAACAGGAAATGGTACTGATTTTTACAAGTTATATGCTGTCGTCGTCCATGTGGACATGCTGAATGCATCATTTTTTGGCCATTACATTTGCTATACAAAGGACTTCTGTGGAAACTGGTGCAGGATCGATGACTGCAAGGTAATAATAGCTCTCTCTCTCTCTCTCTCTCACACACACACACACACACGCACGCACGCACGCACAGAACCATCCATCCTCGCCTGCCTTAGGAAATCAGTAATGAATGCCAATGCATACATGCTCACTTTTGTTGTCTATAACTTCCTTTATGCGTTCCAAATTTCTGGGAGTATATTCTGACTTCATCACTTATATGATAAATTTTCCTCTTCGATAAGTCTTCTCTTGAAAAGTGTGCTAATTTGATAATAAACATGAGCATTAATGATTTTTTGCAATTAACCCCTGCATTCGACCAGTCTTCATCATCGTCATGTCTTCATGTTAAGCCTTCTCCCAAACTCTTTTCTTCCATTCTCCCCTACCCAAGCACATGTTCTCTGATGATTTCCTAAATCAAGTATTTTCTTACTGCTTGTTGCCTCGTCTTACCCCATCAACCTGGTATAAATCACTTTTAATCATTTGGGGATCTGAAGGCATATATGGGGTTACGACCAAATCATCTCAAGGCATGTTCACTTGGCTTTTCTTTAATTGGTGCCATCCCCTACATTGCATACATCCCCATCTCTTGAATCAGACCAGCACTAATACGAAAAAATCCGTAGTGAGATGACCCAGAAACCTATGAGTATTTGTATGTCTCAATTTTTTGATATATGAGCAACAAATTTTTTCAGGTTGCCACTGTTGAATTGGACGAGGTGCTTTCGCAGGGAGCATATATGCTCTTGTACAGCAGGTCAGCTCTTCCCTTTCATATTACTTTGAGTGGAAGACCAGCGGCAAGCATGATGACAGTCATGCTCTTACTATATTGTACATCCAATTTTATGCATCTAAAAGTTGTGGTAGGTTTCCATCAAGGGGGGTCCAGTAATTCCACAAAAGGCTTAGTTTTGTGAATGGATAAAACGAAGGTTGCAACATATGTTAATGTGGTTTTGTTGCTATGTAAAAAGTTGAATGCTGATGTAGTGGTCATTGCGAATAACTTCACTCTCCAGACCTTAGTGAGAGGAAACTCCTCATATGGTGACGCTTCTTTCTCAAAACTCGCTATTGCGATCCCAACTTAGGAGCTCCACAGGATCCCGTCCCAAGCTAACATGGGAACTCGATCCCGTCAGTTGGACAGAGATGCATGAAACAAGTGAGAGAGTACCTGAAAATCAAGCCCTTTTCGACCCAAGTCCTTGTTTCTCCCTTCCTTCAATCCTTAAAGCATCCTTATCCATTGCTGACTACCCTCATCGAGAGATCAGAGCTTGTGATCAGTGCTCTCTCTCTCTCTCCCTCCCTCCCCCAAACATTTTTGGCCCCATTTCTAACCCTATTAATTAGGAGATGTGCCGCCTAGAAATGTCTCGAGAAGTGAACAGCAGCAGCGGAACTACTTTTATCTTTGTTATTTTCGAAGCCAAGTAGCTGGTAGACATGACGAGTACAAAGTAACCATTCACTGTCGCTTATGGTGTTTTCAAGGAAAAAAGTGAGTACACCATAATTTAGTGTAAGATATATTTTTACAAGAGGTAATACTATTTTTCCATTTATTTATTCAAGCCGCTCCGAATTTTAGATTCTTCCAGGCGCTTACGCTCCCCTGCCCCTCTTCCCGCTCCTGTCCCCGCCTCTCCTTCTTGCAACTAAGTCCAGAACATTGTTGGCTAAAGGAAGCTGGTCCAAGTTTTGGCACGAGCTTAATGACTGCGTTGTAAAGCTTTAATCATTAGCAAACTTTTGCATCACCTTGACATATGCTTGTGGTTAGTCGCAATGGTATAGTTCCCGTCATTTTATCCCACATTGACTCCCACCTAACATGGCAGCCATGTCATCATCAGGACCCACCTGAATTAAACCCTTTTCTCTCTCATTACCCCACCCATTCTTGTCAGCTTCTCTCTTTCTGATTACACCGCCAACCACCAATGTCCAAGGCCTCAACCCACCACCACCAGATGCCACTACCATCCCATCACCCTTGCTACCGCCTAAGTGCAATCTTCATCTACCTTAATTGAAATTACAAAAACGACCACCATACATCTAAGCAACCACCGACCTCCACTCAGAACTGCCGCTGGAAATGCAGTTGGATCTTAATCCATGAAAACCCAAGCTTCTTGACCAAATCTGCTACCTATTTGTCAGAAAAACAAGAATCTAGGGTTTAGCTTGCTATGACGAGATCTAGGTCACACGGGGTGAGCCAGAGCAGAGAAGAGTGAGCGAACTGGGGGGGAGCCCCTATCGTTGGTGTTGGCATGGCATCAAGGCCTGAAACGGTCGGGATGTGGTGGTGGTCGGGGTGTTTGTGTGTGTGTGGGTGGGTGGGTGGGTTTGGGGTGTGGGGGGGGGGGGTGTGGGGGGGGTGGGGTGTTACGCAGTGTTTGAGTGAATTTTGCTAAACCATTAAAAGAAGAGAGAAGATTAGTTAACTTCTCAATGATGACATGCGGTGTTGACATCTATGCCATGTCAAGTGCGAGTGAAAGTGTGGGATAAAATGGTAAGAACTATATCATTGTCCTTCGAGTATTTGCTGAATTTGATGTAAATGCCCTTGTGACACCTTTCCAATTTCAAACTCTATATGATCTTGCATACTTTTATGTTGAAGTTGTATAGTGTGCCGGCATTTAGGTTGCAAACATGATGCATGGCGGAGGGAAGGGAGGAGCACAGCGAGCATGTGTTCACCCCTACCCTTTGGCAAAAATTATATTCGGTATTATGACACACATTTATTGTTTTGTTAATTTGGTGCCCCTTTCTGAACCTTTTTTGTGTTACTACTATTATATTTTTTTAGATCCTTTTTTATGCCATTCTTTTCCAATATATATAATTACTCCTGCCAAATACCATAAAAGAATTCTAACACTTCAATTGTTTTCACTTTTTGTCTCTATAGATCTGAAGTAGAATGTCTATTCCGTTTTGGGACACTATATAAATTTTAATGTCTAAAGTAGAGTGCATGTACAAAAAGTAGAATGTGTGTTTTTCTTTTAATTTCTCGTAGCACCATTGTGAACTTCATCTTTATCTGTTTTTGAATGCCCGCGTTATCCAAGTTTCCCGGCTCTGCCACTTCTGATGCTAAATTATTTGAAGACTATAGGAATTTGAGCCCTTAGTTTTCTAGTTTAACAAAATATGTAGATTTTGTCTTCTCGCGTGTAACATATATGTGACTGTCTTAAGGTTGTCAATACTCAAATGATCATGTTTGTCTGTTCATTGCAGGGTTTGTGCCCGACCATCATGCTTAAATCGCATTGAACCGTTAACGAAAGAGGAGCGAGGAGTAGTCGAAATGGCTCCAGAAGTGACGACTTGTCCAAAAGAACCTGCTGGTTCCTTGCTCTCTGATGGAAGTTCAGAATCAAAGGTTTCTAGCTGTGAAGAAGAGTTGTCTTCCGTGACTGAAGATGCAGCTGTCCAGGCTTTTAACTGTGAAGGAGAGTTCTCTTCCATAGGAGAAGATCAAGATGAGGTACACTCGGGGCCAACTTCCAAGCATATCAAGGTTAATGTCAATGGAAGATGCATTGATGTCAAAGGTGTTTCGTTTGTTGAATATCAAGATATGGTAGACTCTGGGGCTAGTTTATCACCAAAGGATGTTGAAGTTCATAGCAGCGGATCTTGCAACGAAGTTAAAGATAGTGTTTTGGTTATTGAACAAGCTCATGAGCTGGTCTCTGGGCCTGGGGTTACTACTTTGACAGATACATATTCTGCTGAAGCTTATACCTTGAAACACGAGCAACCCGCCCCAGTTTCTTACGCTGAAAACCGAGCTGGTTCCGGACAGGGTCTTATAATGGATCCTTTAGATGAAGGCGCTGTGCCCACTCAGAATCACTTATGTGAGAGCAGGGAAACAGGATGTGATGATTTAATAACTACTTTAAGGTCAGGTGAATGGACAGATGAAGCAAATCCTGTTGATTGCAGTAGTAAGCGAGAAAATGCAGAGTCTGGTATTGAAGGTGCTGCCAGGAAATTGGATGGAAGCAGTTCTTCTGGATTGAGACCACTTACCCCTCAATATGAATTAAGGGATTCCTTTATTGAGAGCTCCACTCCCACTCAGAATCATGTCTGGGAGAAGACTGAAGAGTGCTGTGATGTTTCTGTTGGTACTTTATGGTCAGGTGAAGTCCTAGAGGGAAGCTATCCTTTTAATTCCAGAGGTAAGCAAGAAAGTGTCGTGTCTGGACAGAGCTTGCCATCTTCTACTGGTATTGAAGATGCAGCAAAGAAATTGTACGGAAGCAATCCTTCTGGAGCAAAGTTAAGACCACTTTTTCCTTTTCTTACGGAGGGCCCACAGTGCACTTTAAGAGATTCTTCTTGTGAGGACACTTCGCGCACTCAAAATTTTATCTCTGAAAATAATGAAATGCGCCGTCATCTTTCTGTTGGTACTTCATGGCCAGGTGAAGTCCTGGACGAAACTCATCTCAAGATCTCAAGTGGTAAGCTAGAAACAGTTGTGTATGGAGAGAGTTTTCCACTATCTAGTATTACTGAAAATGCAGCGGGAATATATCAGGGAAAAAGTTCTTCAGCAGCTATACCACTGTTTAGTCCTGCTTCTCTTGAGAAACTCCCGCAGTGTGTTTTGACAGATCCTTTAATTCAGGGCTCCGCTCAGAAGAAGAGTGAAAAGTACCAAGATGTTTCTTTATCTTCTGGAGCAAACTCAAAGCCATTTTCTCCTCCTGGGGTTTTTAGGAATCTCCGGCAGTCTGTTTCAGCAGATTCTCTAATTGAGGGTTCTGCCACTCATAATCTTCCATGTGAGAAGACTGAAACGTGCGATGATGTTTCTGTTGGTACTTTATGGTCAGGTGAAGTCCTAGATGAGATGAATACTGCTACTTACAGAGGGAAGTTAGAAAAGGTTGAGTCTGGAAATAGCTTGCCGTCTTCTGAGGAAGATGATGCTGTGGGAAGATTGGATGGAAAAGAATCTTCTGGAGCGAAGCTGAAGCCAATTTTTGCTCGTGGTTTTCTTCGGAAGCGCCCACGGAACAAGTACAATAAGTGAAGATGCATGTGTCTCAGGAGAACTTAGTGAAATAGCTTCTGCATGCGATCGCAATAAAACTAATGGACATCTCATCAATATGGTGGTATGCCGAAAGTCGAGGGAGAACCTCCTTGTGAGTACAATAGTTCATCATCTTCTAAGTTTTGGACTGACAAACTAAGAAGCCAGTGCAGAGGATTTGATGGATGAGGATGTGGTAGGTGAGGATGTGATAAATGCGAGTCGATCTTTTGGTGTCTGCGATGGAAATTGTGGTATCTCCTTTGTATCTAAGGGGGAAGATTTGTTAATAATAATTGCGGTGGCTGGTAGTAGAGCAAACTTTGTTTGTTTGACTTGGGATGGGAAATTTCATTGACTGGGTGGGAACAAATTATGGATGATTTTGCGGGAAGTGCTCATCTATGTATGGAAAGAAAACAAATTTTCACATTGGGAGGTCACTATTTGTCTTTTGAGACGGAAACTGTAATTGAGATGCTGAAATGGAGATGTAAGAGAAGCAATGGCAGTGGGGAGGTGAATACAAGTCAAGTCAGAGAGAGAGAGAGAGTCAAGTAGGAGGGAGGTAGATAATTGAGGTGCATTCTTGGACTGGTACCTTATATTCTTCAAATATCCCATTGCTCTAATGAAATGTCAGTTGGGAAAACATTTTATATGCGTCTTCCACTATTTGAAGAAATCTTGGAACAGTCGACGCATACCTAATCAGATGGTTGAATTTAATCATCCTGACTCCTTATTTCCATTTGGCCTCACCTACTTAAAATCTGTTTAACCAAAATTAGGGGTGCAATCGTGACGAAAACCCACTCAAACCAGCCCGTACTTAAATGGGTATTGTAGCTCGGTTACTTGGCAGTCACCTAATATAACAGTGACTAAAAACCTAAATCCTTTTTGTCTTGAGTTCCACCACGAAGATGGGTTTCCAACCTTACAAGTATGAAGGCTACCACGCACCATTGCGCTCTCTCATGCACGACGCTAACGAAACCCAAATTGACAAAAACGGTGAAACCTCTGAGCTGCTTTTATTGTCAAATTCTTCATCTTTCTCGTGGTCACAATATCTAACAATTGGTGGGCAATTTATGCAACAAAAGGCAACGACATTTCTAGAATTAAAATTACCGAAGGTTACATCAGGAGGACTATGAAGAACAGGGTGTTATTCTTTGACGTTAACCTTCTTTTGTTGCGACGGAAGCACGCCCAACAAATACCATAATAACCTTGTCTTTTAGAGGGTGTTTGTGATTGCTTCTAGAATGGTCAAACCTGATTAAATTCAGATTAAATCAAGTTTGAAGTGTTTGGCAAAAAAAAGTGAACTGATTAAAGCTGCTCAAATGTGCTCAAAACTGATTAAATCCATAATCCTCGTTTTCTAGGATTAAGATTTAATCAGTTTCGGAGAATCAGGTTTGACCAAGGAAATTACCAAAATATCCTCACATATAAAAGGCATTAAATGCTCTCTTTCAATTTGTTTACATTATATGGTAATTTTACCGCACTAAATCTACTTTAATCTCTTTTTATCCAAACACTTTCAACAACTTTTAATCTGTTATACTTCAAATGGATTAAAGCTGATTTTAGAAACTGATTTTGATTTAATTTTAATTCACTTTTGAGAATCAATCCCAAACGGCCTCTTAGACTTACCCCGTTTAACTCTTGGATAAGGTAAGAAATAAAGTTATAAGGCTTCTCATATTATCACCGACGTGGTGACAAAAATATCAAATTGCCGCACAAAATAGGATCTGCCTAACAGGTCTTAAAAATTAATGGGTCATCATCAGGTCACTGGGAGGTGAACACATCAGGTGCGGAAAGTCAGGAATCAAAGGGTCAAACAAGTCACATGGAAGTGAACATAAAATTAGATAAAGAATTGAAATTACTAATGTAAAAAAACAAGAGGTAAATATGTAAAACGGGAGTTTCATATTTGTCTTATCAAATCATACCCAACAACACTCCCCCACCCGCCCTTCCTCGCCCCACCCCAGAGAAAAAAAAAAGAAAAAGAAAAGAAAATACACATACGATGACTTAAGTACAGAATAAAAAAATACAACTAATCCATAAGAAAACTTGAATTTGCAATCTAAAAAGTTACATATTAGAACTGTAATGTTGTGCTAGTACTTGGCAACAAGAAAATGTTCTCAAAGATAGAAATGTGCTTAGATTTAAGTGACTCTTAAAAGTAGCAAGTGATTAACAAGTTAGATATCTACTAGTAAATAAGATAATAGTTCCTAAAAAAATAGGCTTGAAAACAATTCAAAGTTCATAAGTTTCTTGTTGGCTCCGTATCTTAAGTCTTATCAGTGCTTATTTGCATCATTAACCATGGCTTTCTCAAGTGAAATGAAAATGACATGAATGACTCAAACTTCCTTGCATTGCCAATCAGCACGTCATAAACTTTGAGCAACTCAAGTTGATCCAAATCTGGCACCTTTGCTAACTTTTCATAAATGAAATCAGCACTTGCAATTGTAGCCTCTGATGCACGTACCTTGTCAATAGCACTAGCAATTGAAGTAACAGTTGTAGCAAGTGCATCACTGGTACGACTTCTCTTTCTCACTGGTTGGAACTTAGTTGTGGATGTTGCCTTTAGAGGATTTGTGTTATTAAGATCTTCACTATCCTCCTCTACATTGGAATTAGATGCTAGCTCAATTTTATTAAGTGACTCTTAAAAGTAGCAAGTGATTAACAAGTTAGATATCTACTAGTAAATAAGATAATAGTTCCTAAAAAAATAGGCTTGAAAACAATTCAAAGTTCATAAGTTTCTTGTTGGCTCCGTATCTTAAGTCTTATCAGTGCTTATTTGCATCATTAACCATGGCTTTCTCAAGTGAAATGAAAATGACATGAATGACTCAAACTTCCTTGCATTGCCAATCAGCACGTCATAAACTTTGAGCAACTCAAGTTGATCCAAATCTGGCACCTTTGCTAACTTTTCATAAATGAAATCAGCACTTGCAATTGTAGCCTCTGATGCACGTACCTTGTCAATAGCACTAGCAATTGAAGTAACAGTTGTAGCAAGTGCATCACTGGTACGACTTCTCTTTCTCACTGGTTGGAACTTAGTTGTGGATGTTGCCTTTAGAGGATTTGTGTTATTAAGATCTTCACTATCCTCCTCTACATTGGAATTAGATGCTAGCTCAATTGTAACCTCCCACGTTAGTCTCAGCTCTGTTGCTCAATCTTGTCCACATATAGCTGATAAATCTTCTCAATTCTCAATTACCATTCTTTTATACAGCTTTGCATCAGGATGATCCTACAAAAAGTAAAGGGACTATATAAGTAACATTCCAATTAGTTAAAATTTAAGAGAGATTAAAATACTTTTTACCTTGACATACACGTTCCAAACAACTTCACTATAAAAGCTAATCGTATTGAAATAACAACCCACGAAAAGCCACTTTGGGTCAACAACTTAGATACTACCTCATAATGCTTGTCCCATGTTTTTAGATGACTAAAAATATTCTCTTTTGTAACTTTCGCGTTACATTGATCACTTATCGCAACAATAAAAGCATTGTACGCACTTGGTTTCCATCTATTAGGCACTCTGTTCCCAATATTAAGTTGTCAAGCAAGAAAATATTAGGAGCCTCGTCAATTTCCACAGTTCATCTAAGGTAATTTGTCTTCGAATCACTCTCATTCTTTCTTTTACTAGAAAGACTAACCTACAAGACATTGCTATCAGTACTCATATATTTACAAACACCAAAAACAATAATAAAAAGAGCAATTTCAATTAGAACACTAAAACGTAAAACATACATATAACAATAAAACGTAAAACAGACATATAGCCTTCATGGCATTGATATAGCGCACCAAATATACAAGATGCATATGCACTATGCCGCGTTCTCAAGAAGAGTTTGAATGGCCCAAAGCTTGTGGATCACTACGCCACCACAGCAAGCAAGCAATCATCCAACATTGACATCTATTCTGATGGAAGATGTGAAGATATCAGGAGTTCTGATTATCAAATGCAATTAGCTATTTGCTCACCCAACATAAATGTTCATGGATCTCCACAAAATATCAGTGGTACAATTGATGGGAAATGGATGTTGTATTTATCGGAATAGAGGCCTTGGGTTTACAAATATGTCATTTCCCAATTATGGGAATTTTCAAATCTCCCATCAAAGGTAAGAAAGAAAAACAATAATATCATACAGTAGAAACATCACCACAAGACCGCTTATTTGTGAATACAATTGTTTGCCAGTCAATTTGTCATCACATATATTTATAAAATCTGTCAGTCTTGTACTGTAGATCCAGCTAGGATACCAATATGAGTAAGTACATGGATATTAGTCAACTGTTCCTTGTCGACGAACCTTTCCAAAATGAGAGAGCAGCTGAGAACTTAAGATGGGTGGGAATGTCGAACAAAGATCTAAAGAAGGTTCTTAATTATGCGCCATGTGATCTACTATAATTAAAACAATTCATCTAGACCACATTGGCGTGAAATTTGAGTAATTAAAAGGTTGCAATGACAATTATAGTATTATAGTAATCATATTCTTTTTGGCGTAAATGGAAACCTAAGTTTGAAACCCTTGTACTTGACAGACTTTTTTGGACGAACACAATCCCAATAGAAAATATTTCCAAGTTTCCAAAGAGAGGAAAATGAAGTTCAAGGTTGTTAATCGTTCTTTTGTTCATTAATAAAAAAAAAATTGATTGCAGGAGAGACCAGTCAACACAAAAACTTCAATGATTCCAACGACGCATAAACAAATTATTTCTCATCACTTAGATTTGCCAGTGACAACGTCTTAGTTGATGGCAATTTTGATGACTTTTCAACTGAACCGAACTTCGAAATTTATGAGAGAGTTGAAGTAAATCATGGGTTGTTTGTTTCAACCTATCAGGTTTCCAACATATTTTCACCAAATAATGCCTTCAGAGACTGTCAAAGTCCATATAAATCCAGTTATGATGCACAACATGCAGATGCCAATAGCAGATTCTCGATCAAGACCTAAGAAGAGGATATTTTTGGACAAGTTTATGGCATTCGCAAGAAAAAAGTTCATTCGAGTCGCCGAATCTTTGCAGCCATGGATGAAAATTGGGATCCATATAGTCATCACAATTGCGCTTTTACTAACATACTGCATACATCTAGGAGAGAGCATGGAGGATGAGAAGTTGATAGATATTGGCTTATTTGCTGCCGGTAGAGCTATAAATACAAGAGAAGAAGGTTGCTCTACAAGGAAGATGAAGAAAACTTGAAGTGCAAACAAGGTTTGGTTTGTTGATCATCGCAGTATAGGACAGACTAAATTCAGCGTGGTTGTGAACAAGACGTGGCCTTGTCTCACCCTTGGGTTGGCTCTTTCTGCCATGTGGGTGCATCGAGTTATACTTAATGCCTTTTATACTTCCTTTGCACTAACCATAGTTGTTAAATAGGAAAGGCATAATTTAGCCTTTGCCTATACCTAGAGTCTGATTTGTTTTGCTTTACTTGTAATTCTTATGTTTTAATTGTAATTCTTATATAATTATATTGGTATATGGTTGTTATTGAATCAGATTAATGGAATACTATTTATTCTTTTTCTTCTTATGCATCATCTACATTATACAAATAGCTAAAGTTTTCCTTCTAATGGTATGTGCCTACCAATGTTCATTATTAAAACAGCTAACTAGTTGAAATCATTAGGTAACGAATGCAAAGTAAACTGGGCTTATTCAGTTCATTATTTTCTTGATGCTTAATTAAAAATGTGAAGACAATCCTTCATGTGCATCCACCTTTTCTAGTAGGTCAAACAAAAAGTTACTTATATCGGTCGCCAGTGACCCTATGTAATCTTACTGACCCAAAGATAGAACTAACCCAAATTTTATGGCTCAACTTTAGACTGATCAGAGTCCAAAGGAAGATAAAATCAAAAGGAGAGTTGAGAAAACCCTAAATCAAGACAACGTCTAAGCCATGGCATTATAACCATCTTTGACCTAAACTCAAAATCAACATCAATAACAAAATTAAGTGAGACATCTCAAAGAAAAATTAACAGAGATGCTTGACTAACCTCCACTGTCGTTGTCGCTGTAAAAAAGAGTAGATCGTTGCCGTCGCTGCCACCGTCATCAAGACAGTAGATCGTTGCCACCGTTGCCGTCAAAGTACTGGAGCGTAACTGTCATCGTCTACATAATAGATTGACACTGCTATGATGAGGTTGAGTCAAAGAGAAGAGAGAAAGAAGGTCGTCGTTGCCATGGTGGGTGAGGTTGAATCAAAGGGAAGAGATAAGGAAGAGAGCCAAAGAGCTCAGAGAACCATCATCGGGCAGAGCAGTGAGCCGATAGACAGAAACAGTGACAAAATGTGTGGGTTGGAATTGTAAATGTGAGGTTAGGCCTTAAGAATTGAAATGTGGGCTTTAAAGTATGTTTTTAATTTGGGAAAAGTAGGGAATGACCCCCTCTACTTTACACGTGGTGCGTTTTGCCCCCCTCCACTTCAAACTTAAGCACTAAACCTCCCCTCCAGTTTAAGAAAATGGGCACAGTTAATGGAAATCATCCAATTTAGCTGCGTTTTTTGGAGGGAAAGAATTGGCGCCCAGAAAGTGTTTTTTTAAGACCAAAATGCCCTTATACTCTCTTTATAACACCAAACTTCATCCCTTACCCTCATTTCTTCCTCTACCAACATCCCAACTCCATTTTGGTTCTCTACCCACATCTCCATGCCATAATGGATAACAGTGTCATGCAAGAGCAAGGAATCAACATGCGGCTCTGCTATTGTGGTGTTGTAGCTCCGGTGAAAACCTCATTCACTATTCAAAACTTTGGAATAAGGTTTTTTGGGTGTGCTATGTAGTATAATTATGATTTCCCTAATTTTTAAAATTTTAATTGATTTTCCTAATTTTTAAAGTTTTTGTTGTTATAGATCCAGGGAAATTGTGGGTATTTTGATTGGATTGATCCTCCAATGTCCAGAAAAGGGAGCGAAGTTCTTTCCAATATGTTAGCCAACATCAAACAGCTTGAAGAGGAATTGGCTACATCTCGAAAAAGGGAAAGGCTTTACAAGAAAATGTTGACCGGAACCGTTATTATGCTAATCTTTGTACTCTTAGCTAAGAGGTAGTTGAAAAATCTGTAAAACTTTGCAACAGTGCTATTTTCTGTTTTTAATTGTACTACAAATGTGTTATGTAACGCAAATCTAACCTCTGTAATGCAAATGTGTAATGAAAATTTATCCTATGTAATGCAAATGTGTTATGTAATGCAAATCTATCCCCTGTAAGTGTGTAGAGAGTTGTTTGTGAACATGTTTTAAGTGCTAACCCACATAAAAAACCTGTGAAAAACTAACCACTAATACCATAAAAACCACCAACCATAAAAACCTGTGAAAGTAACTGTTTGAAACATCACATAAAAACGTGTGAAAACACCTGTTTGAAACATCACCATAAAAACCACCAACCAAATGCAATTTCCAACAAGTACAATACATCCACACCAAAATCATCAGAAATCTATACAAACATCTAACAAGTAAATCATATCAAAATCTAAAGTAAAAAGTACCCAAAGTTTCCAACAACAGTTTCGAAATCTAACAAGTTTTCAATAGTTCCAACAAGTAAACCATAAAAATATCTAAAGTACAGTATATGCCATCTTCATCATCCAATTACTTGCCAACATGACCATTCTTCCCTCCAACAGTTGTTTGCGTTGCAATTGAATTCATCTGTCTCTTTTTATCAGCAGCCTCCATCCTTTGTTGCCTTCTCAAAGTAGCTTCAAGTAAAACTTGTTCTCTTGATGTCTTAACAGATTGCAACTTGTTACATAAATAGTAAGTCAAAGTGAAATGTTAAAGCAATTTACTAAGTGAAGGTATATTGTAACCTGTTAAGAGTGGCATCAGGTGTTGAAGCAACATCAGTATCAGCATTAGAAGTTCCCTGAGCCCAACAAGGTGGCAGATTTTTTGACACAACTGCGGCAGAAGCAAATCTAGCCCCTGTTGCAGCATCAACTAGAGGTGGTGTAGCAGCAACATGTCCAACTGTTGGTGGTTCACTAGCAGCATCATGAGGTGCCATATGGTTTGGAGTGCCAACCATTTTTGGTGCAAATCTTCCCATCAGTTGTCATCTATTCTTCTTGATATTTCTCAGTGGACTATGCTTGTTACCTGCAGTTGCATTTGCACTAGCACTAGCACTGGCACTAGCACTTGCACTTGCACTTGTACTTGCACTAGCCCTTGCCCTTGCATGTGCAGTATCAGTGGCACTAGCATTGGCATTAGATACCTAGTTATAAACAGTGATGCTGTAAGTTCTTACCCTATGAGTGGATATATAATAAGTTAAAAATCATTATTGCTTTGATGCTTACACTTTCAAAAGTTGATTGTGTTTCACTACCTATTCATGCCTCACTTGTATTGCCATCAGAACTCTATATAGGCAAAACGAGGGTGTTGACATAAACAGGATTTAAATAACAATTGTAATATCTCAAAAAACTAAAATTACAAAAAATAAAACTAAAGATTACAAAAAATATACCTGACCACCTTGCTTTCTTGACAATCTAGATTTGGGGTGAAGTGGTCCTTTGCAGCTTCTCATATTATGGCCAACCTCCAAGCACTTGGCACATGTCATGACCCTGCCCCTCCTTGAAATGTTATTCTCACTTCTTGGCTCATCACCACTCATTCTTCTCAACTTCTTTGGTCTGCCAGCTGGTTTCCTAAAATGTGGTGGGGCAAGTGGATCAAGACCAGTCTTCACCCAATACCTCTCACTAGGTACTGGGTGAATCATGCTAGCATAAGCCCGTAGGTAGGTTTCCTTGTTGTAAAAAAGGTGAATATATGACTCTGGTTTCTCCCTGTTTAGGTATATTGAAGCCACATCATGCTTGCATGGTACTCCTGTTAACTGCCACATCCCACATCTACAAGTCATTGCTCTCAAGTCCACCAACATTGTTCTATCATAGCACTCTACCTCAAATTCTAATCTTCCACTCCACCCAGCAAAACAACACTTTGATACCTCTTTAATCCTCTCCAGTTTCTCCAAAATCTTAGGACAAATAGATCCATGGTATTGCTCCATCCCCCTCTTCTTAACTTGGATCCTTGTCATCAAATGCTTCCTAATCCACTCCAACATGTTCACAATAGGGAGTTCTCTAGCTTCACGTATGTAACTGTTAAAACTCTCTGTTAAGTTATTAACCAAAATATCACACTTAGAAGTTGTTCCAAAATGTGACCTTGTCCACAACTTTGGGTCTATGTCACTCAACCACTTCAAAATACTGCCATCTTTATCCACACTCTTGATCTTTTCAATCCGATCATTGAAATCATCCTTGTTACTTGCTCTAGCAGCACGCCACAACAAGTCCTTTAACTCTTTACCTTTGAACTTCTCCCTAAAATTAGAATACATGTGCCTCATGCAATATCTATGTTCAACATTTGGCATTAAGTCATTAAAAGTCTCAACAAGTCCTTTTTGTCTGCAGAAATGAAAACCCACCCATGTTCCTCAACCCCACCAATGTCATCAAGCAAAGTCTTCATAAACCACATCCATGATTGCTTTGTTTCTGCCTCAACAACAGCAACAACAATTGGAAACATATTTTCATTGCCATCTCTGCCTACAGCACTCAATAACTGTCCCCCAAAAAACACCTTTCAAAAAGCAGCCATCTAGACCTATAATGGGCATACAACCCTTCAAAAATCCTGACTTCAGTGCTTCAAAACAAACATACATCCTTTGAAAGACAGGCGGATGATCAATTGATAGCATCTCTGTACAAATAACCACACTTGTCCCTGGGTTTTTGCTCCTAAGTGTCTCCCCATAATCCCACAACCTTGAATACTGCATCCGATGGTCCCCCTTAATCATTTTCCTAGCTGTCCTTTTTGCTCTGTACAGTTGAAACCTACTTATTTCTGCATTAAAATCCTTCTTCACATTGGTTTTCATAGACTTAATCTTCCAATTAGGGTCATCTCTTAACCTCTCCAAATATTGCTCAGAAATGAACCTAGGGGTAACCAGATGGTTATCAATGTCTCTGCCACAAGTATGTTTGTTGTTGAAACTCTTAATTTGAAATGTTTGTGCCATGTTCATCGGAGAAGCATGTAATCTCCACTTACACCCACCATCATCTTTGTGCCAATACTTACAGCACAGTTATCCTCTTGCTCTCATTGTTTTTATAAACGAAATCATAACCTCTCTTCACACTCCACTCCTCAGAGCCTTCCTAAAAATTTGTGGATTTGCAAACCTCATTCCCAAAACCAGATTTGGTCCTTCATGACCACCAAACCCTGTTTCTTCATTGAACTCTGGATATTTAGGCCCCCGTTCATTTTCAGTTTCCTCACTTCCTGAACTCCTAAGTTCATCCTCATTATCACCATCACTATACCACTGCTCTTCCCCTGCATTTACATTGACTGTAGGGACATGCTCTTCAACACCTTCCTTAAAGATGTCATCATCTTGAGGCCCTCTTTCTATCCCTTCACTCAACTCATGTAAATCAGCTTCAGCAGCCTCATGAGCCTCAGCTGAAGTTGCAGCAGCCTCAGTAGCCTCAGCTGCAGCCTGTTCAAACTGTCCATCAGTTGTTTCACCCATGTCATCATCACCTAAATGAACATCCCTTAAACCATCTTCTACATCATCACCCACATGTACATCTTTTCCACTTCCACCTCCAGTGTCATCTGCCTGTGTAACATCCCCATCCCCAACTTCCATTTCATCTTGGTCCCCATTATTATTTTGAATCAGCAATATGTCCCCAACTATGACATTCCCATCACTACCAACAACTTGTAAAGGATCTACCCTCTCCACATATAAAGGAACCATATCAGTGGACTTATAATATTCAAGCATTGACATCACACCATTATCATCAGTTATCAGCCTTAAATCTGACCTAAAATCAAGCCCAAGTACTTGGTAATACATCAAACTAGAACTAGGTAAGCCCAAGTCACCTATAATGCTCACCAGCTCCCAATAAGACATAAGGTCTACATCCATGCCATCTAAAACATCTACAACACCACCCTTCCACTCCATATTAGGAACCCCAGTGAAGTAACCTCCATGGTGAATTTTCAAACTAATTGTGTCAAACACAACCATTTCTGCAAGTTCAAATAAAACATATTAATAATTATTTAAGCATAAAGTTGTTTTGTCACTATATTGTAATAAATGTTAATTAAAATAAATTCCTAATTAACTTTTATGTTTATTTAACTCTTGTGTTTACTAGCCGTAATTTACTAATTACTGCCTAATTACTGCTGTAATTAAGCTTTACTAATTAATGCCTAATTTGTTACCACAGCTACTAATTAAGCTGAAATGACTATTTAGGAAGTTATTGACTAATTAACATGTGAGATTATTGTCTAAGATTTGCAATTAAGGTGATATTAATGATTAAATTGTTACCACAGCTACTAATTCTTGCCTAATTAAGCTGAAATGACTGTTTGGAAAGTTATTGTCTAATTAACATGTGAGATTACTGTCTCAGAGTTGCAATTAAGTTGAAACATTTGGGAAGTTATTATTTAGGAAGTTACTGAGATTTGCAATTAAGTTACTGTCTAAGATTTGTAATTAACATGTGGGATTACTGTCTAAGATTTGCAATTAACATGTGAGATTACTGACTAATTCAGTTGTAATTACTATTTGGGAAGTTACTGACTAATTAGGGTCGGATTTTACTGCCTTGATCATCTTCATACAATTATTAACTAATTACTGCCTAGTTATTGCCTGATTTTACTACTAATAATAATTAATATTACTGCCTAAGATGCTAATAAAAGTGCTAACAAGGAAGTAGCCTGATTTGGGCTAACCAAGATGCTAATGCTAGAACAAATATGCCTAATTTATGCAGACAATGCAAGAAAAAGCAAGTAAACTGAAATAATGAAAAGGCCTCCATGTAGAACAACTATGTAAAATATCCAGTTTAGTCTCACATGTCAAATGTCACACTACTACATGGAGCATTGCCTCATTTTACTACTTAGAATAATTAATATTACTTCATTGATCATCTCCATACAGTTCAGGAAACAACTCAAATGAGATAATATGAAACGTACAAAGTGAGTAAGTTACTGCCTAAGAGATAATAACATACCAGCTGTGTGCTAGTTCCAACTGTGTCATACCACTACAGAAATTGTAGCACAAGAGGTAGCACCAATGTCATAGCCATACAGGATTCATCCAAGAGCAGGGAAAAGAAATCTGAAATAATGAAGTCCCTTGTTACAAATTGAAAAAAAAGAGTTGCAGTTTGACAACAACTCAAATGAGATAATATGGAACTTACAAAGTGAGTAAGTTACTGCCTAAGATGCTAATGAAGTGCCAACAAGTAAGTAGCCTGATTTGGGCTAACCAAGATGCTAATGCTAATGAAGTGCTAACCAAGATGCATGTCTTGTTTTAGAAATGCTAATGCTAATGAAATGCTAATGCTAATGAACTGCCAACAAGTAAGTAGCTTGATTTGACCTGATTTAGTCTCACATTTCAAATGTCACACTACTACAGGAAGCATTAAGGGTATGTTTTAAGTCTTACATTTGCTCAAAATAAACCAACTTACAAGGCAAAGGCCTCCATGTAGCCACTGAAATTCATTTCAATTGCAATTTAATTGATAATTAGAAAAAACAAGTTGTCTGAAATAATGAAGTGATTAAAATAAGAGTGAGAAGTTCAGTTGTACATATTCAAACATTAAAAAACCTCCCCTTGTCAATGGTCTAGGTCACTACATATTCCACTTCCCCATCTTAATATAAGTTACACCAGCCTGGATTTGAAAGCACGTCACGAACATCACAACATTGCCACAATAAGCAAAATAGAGAGCATATAAGTTGAGGTCATAAGTACCATATTATAGACAGCAAATAGATCCATTGGAGATCAAAATTGGTCAGAAAGCGAATAAAAACATATAGGGTTTTATCCCATTTATACTTGCATTGGAGCCAGTGATATTCCTTTTTCTAACAAAAAAAGGAACAATGATACTAACAATGCATAATCTGTCCCATTGTTTCTATCAACTCTGACTCCACGCATATAAACCAAAACAGCTAAAGGAGCTCCTGAGTCCTGACAGTCATGTTAAGCTATATGAGGAGAGCATTAATCACCATAATCCTCGGTGATAGTTAACTATCTGGAATTCGGTCCATCAGGACAGCATTCCCAAGTATAAAAACCTATTTCACCACCAAAAGACACATTCTCGGACCAAGCAGGAAAGGTGGTCATAAACAGAAACTAAAGCTACAAACAGTACACAAGTTTCATGCCTGATTTGCCCTCCATCTATTTGTTAAAGAAACGATGAGATGAATTCCGGAAACATAAGCCGTTCCAACTTAACAAGGCAACCATCTCCAAAATTTATGAAAAATTGAAGCTACTAAGACCTTTCTTCTATGTAGAAACTATAGCTATTAAGAGCGACAAAGAATGGGTGGTCATGGTACTCTCTAAAGCAAAGCTAGTCGAGCACTCATTCTCGCAAATGAATGTTGTGTAGTCCATTTGACCATAATTAACATGTGTAGTCCATTTGACCATAATTAACATGTGTAGTTCATTTATATAAACCATCCTCATACTCATTACAACCATAACCATAAAAACTGTGTTTTGATTTCCAGAAGCTATGGCAGCATGTGTTGATAATTCAAGGAACCAAACTTCAACCACCCCTTTCTCCTCGAGCACTTCTAGCAGGTGCCACAATTGTAATCATCTATGCAAACTCATCAAACTGTGCACGCCCACTGTCTCAAATCTTGTTTTGGGCGATACCATTCACCCGCATGTTCAAAAGTCTAAGAAACCTTCAAAAATATTTTCAATTACAACCTAATTGATAATTAGTAAGTAATATTTTCTACTTAATTGAAGTTCTGCCCTAATTTTGCCCTAAAGTTACTTCCTAATTTTGCCCTAATTGTACCCTTTCCTAATTTTGCCCTATTTATACCCTAATGTTACTATCTATATTATAATAGCTACTTTACATGAGATCGTGCATAGTAGCCCATTAATCAAACCCATTGGAATCAATCGGTAATCATTAAATAACAATCATAACTGAAAGTCAACCATTAATCAAAGTTAAAACCCATTAGAAAATTGAGATCGTGCGTAGTGGTCCCAAGATTTACATTACTTTACATGCCCTCACCACATGACCACTGTCTTCGTTCATCAAATACCATAAAGGAAAAAAACCCTAACTTCGTGCAAACAGAGTGCATGCATGGCAAGAATGTGGCGTAAAATATAATCATCAACCCTAAAATCTATAGATCTAACTAAAACCCCAATTTTTGAAAGCCAAAACTTTCAGAATTGGGTAAACCAAAGACGTTGGGGGTAGAGACATAGATCGTAGAAAACCTACTTTTAGATGATGGGTATTTAGAAAGAACATACCTTTATGTAGAATCGCACCACAGAAGCTGAAGATTGCAACGATTTAGTCCAATACGTAGATCGCGACGATTTCTAAGTTTCGTGACGATTTCCAAGTCCTCCTCTCTTCGTTCAGCAGATCGGCACGCGTAAGGTTAGGAGATGAACAGACGCCTACGATTTTGAGAGAGAAGATGAAACGGGAGAAGGCAAAGAGAGATTGCACGGGTTCTGGGCAGGCTTCTCGAAGAAAATTAAGGGTTATATGGGAAGGATAAAATAGACATTTGATAAAGAACTGTTACGGTCAGTTAACTGTGCCCATTTTCTTAAACTGTGGGGGGGTTTAGTGCTTAAGTTTGAAGTGGAGGGGGGCAAAACGCACAACGTGTAAAGTAGAGGGGGCCATTCTCTACTTTCCCCTTTTAATTTCGTGGAATTAGATATGAATTGAAATACCAATTCTAAATAAGCTGTCCAATTAGCAGAATTAGAATTCTTAAGGTCAAATTTCAAAATCTATCTCAATTTCAAGGCTAGTTACGTGATCCGGTCAGACCCTTAGAGAAAAGCCCTACACTTTTAGGGAGGAAGAAAGAAGGTGTTCCCTTAAATCTGTAGCGCAAGGGGTCAATTTATAAAGGTTTTGGGGGTCGATTCAAGTCTACCATCTCTGGTAGAGCCAAATGTTTGACTATAAGTGCAGACTAAGAAAAGGTCACTAACTGGTTGGTGGGGATGTACCAGATTTCAAGAATTATCCCTAACTTTCATCTAAATCAAGAAGATTTGATTGCACCAAGGATAAATCATAAAATAACTCCAACTTATCTAATCAAACTCAATCTATTGGCCTTAACTTTGGGTTAAACATAACTATATGGACTGATTTAACCAACTGAAGCGGACTATAACTATATTGAACTCTATCTGGATTAAACTGGACCACTTATTGGACTTAACTAAATAAATTAGACTCATTATTAGGCCCAAACACATAATAACAATAAACGCAATTATAAAGAAGGCCCAATAAAACAAAAGAAAAATATAACATTAAGACTACATAAATGGGGGGGGGGGGGGTATCTACAATTGTACTTTTTCAAATTGTCCAAGATAGACATCTTAAGACTCATTACTCTAAAATGAATACCTTTTAACGGAAACTAAATATTTTTATGCATGTATATGTTTCGTATCGGTAATATGTACCATTCTTTCTGAAAAATGAACAATTTAAAAAGATGGACCATAAAGTTAATCTGCAAGAATATGCCAATACCGAAATGAATCTCAATCTCTTATCAACCACGAGTTGTAAACAACTTGTTATTTAACAGACTTCACAAAGTCAATGAGAACGTTTCCTTGCCTATAGGCATAACTCTAGTGCCTACACAAAATTAATGAGAACATTTAATTTCTATAGTAACCACATACTTTTTAGGCGGGCCAAGGACTTGCTCCTGGGAGCTCCCTTAATCTAGATCCCTTCTAGAGGTTCAGACTCCTCTCTTCTACCATTTTCCAATATTTGTATATCTAATAAGTAAGGGATCAAAGTCCGTGTCCCTATTAAAATCCTTGAGTCCTAATTGTTCTTTGATATAGGTAGCCCTATCATTGGTGATGATCAATGACACATGGGTGCGCCAAAGTGGGTGAAGCACTGACACCGAATGCGAGCCGAGTGTGGCTTGAGTACGTGTCCGGTATTTTTGGCACCATAATCTTGATCTAGAGATCTTTATGTAACTGCTTGATCAATAGTGAATTTTTTTATAGTATAAAACCATTGAGCACCATCTATTGTATCATTGCCAAAAAATTAATCTTTTTCATATAGTTTTTCATGTGATTTTGTAATATTACTTAATTTCCACTTATCCTTGAGTTTGGGATTCATGGTCATGGTCACTGTTGTGCTTGAACCAATTTAAACAAGGTACATTAGTAGTACTTTTAAAACTTTCTATTAAATGTGGTTGCCTTTCTAGTTCGTTGCTGTTAGATGTGGATTTTGCTATGTAGGTGCTTATTTGCACTTTTCATTTCCTGTGGTTCTTTGTTGCTATCAATGTGTGATTTTTCTTAGCGGAGATGATATTGTATCATCAGATTTATCAAAGTAGGTTTAGTCGATTATTACTTTTGATTAGTCATTTTAGATCTTCTATGTGTTGCATCTCAACTGATTATAATAGTTTGTCTCTAATCTCAATGATCTCATACAAGCTAACAATCAGATATTGCTCCCAAAATCTCAACAATCTTGTACAAACTAACAAGAATGTAACTAACTAGAACAAGTGACACACAAATATACCTCCTATTTTAGTTGTTATTTTTGTACCAAAGATCAAAGATTAAGATTTTAAATAGCAAATAAGGACTTACTAGCAAAAAAAAAAAAGAAATATCAAAAGCACATACCACAAGAGTCAGAGAAGCGACAGTAGCAGCTAGAAAAGCGGCACGACGGGTGGCAATGGCTGCAGGTGGCGGCCGATGATGGGTAAGCTATGAGAAACAAAGTGAGAAAGGGAATAAATTACGGCAACGAGAAAGAAAGAGAGAAAAATAGTGTTAGAATCAAGCGATTACCACCGCATCAAAAGCAATTATTGTTAGTAAGGACGCAACTTTATTTTCTTATACTCTTGGCCTAGTAGCTAGTGCACAACACAAAGGAGTAAATGGACGCGGCCAACGTCTGATCTGCCAATAATTCCTCCCTCAGATACACCCCGAGAGACTCGAACCCGTGACTGGCTCTGATACCAATTATTAGGATCAAACGCTTACTACGGCAGCAAAAGCAATTGTTATTAGTAATGGCACAACTTTATTTCCTTATACTCTTGGCCCAGCAGCCAGCATACACAGTCGAGTAGATGGACACCGCCAACATCGGATCTGCTAACAAGTAAGGTTTTGGATGTCAAAGTATTTAGTGACAAGACGTCCATTGCTAATAATCGGCCACTAAAGACTACTAAAATACAAGTTTATACTTTTCAACCAACAGATGGAAGTCCGTCATTAAATACTATATCCAAATTATAGTAAAAAGAAAGAAAGAACTGGAAAAAAGGGAAAAAAAAAACAAAAGTCTTTTTTGTCGACGGACATATTTGCGACTAAAGGTCCATCTTTAAAACTGCATTATTTAAATGTGTTTAGCGACGTAAGGTTCCATCGCTAATGCTATTAGAAGTAGAATCTGGCTAACCAGTCGCAAGAAGTACTGAATCCGGTCCAACCATAACCTCAAAACGAGAGTGTCTTGGGTAAGTTTAACGAACATAATGCGACTAGTTGTAGGGGGTTATTGGACCCTATAGAGACAATGCACTGGATTAGCAAAATTGAGGAAATTATGAGCAACTGATTGTATAAATTCTGAGCAACTGTAAGTGAAGCGACAAAGGATTGATTTTGTTGTGTATAACCTGAAAGAGGAGGTTGGTTAGCGGTGGAAAATGGTAGCGAAGAGTTCGACTCATCAGCAATTGATTCATATCCCTTGGGAACAGTTTAAGAAATTATATTTGACCGATATTTGTACGAGATTTATGAATAGATGTTAAGGGAATCCGTTCGTTGTGACGCAAACAGATCAGGAGTCGATAGAAGAATTTGAAATGAGAATTTACTGTCTCGCTGGATTCGCAGTGAGAATGTTACTAACAGAGGCAGAGAGATGCCAGAAGTCTGAGTAGGAGATTAGGCCTGAACTGAGAGATAAAATGATCCCAGCTCGATCGACGAGCTAAATGGAACATCCTTATTTAGTATGTGTTTTGGAACAATTTAAGTCTGACAATGGAGGAAGGCATGAGTAAACACATGTAGGATAGAAGAGAGATAAGTAAGAATTTTTCTTGAACAGATTAGTAATAGTTGACAGTCGTCAGCAAAAAGTTTTTACAGTCGGCACAGCACGGTGCCTAAGGCAAAAGGTTGGGGCGGAAACAGGGATTCAGGCCCACCTCAGTTTAGTGATATTGAAATTTGGATAGAGTTCTGAAATTGATCGAGGCATGATATGGGATTTAGGGGAGCGCAGGGTATAGGCGCTCGATCATTTCAGAGTACTAGAGTTGAAACATCGCAGAGTTTCGAAGTTTGACCTACACAGAGTACTGGTCAGGGTGGTGGGTCAATTTTATGGCCACTCCATGTGGTAAGTGCGAGAGAAGTCAGAGTGGTGAGTTATGCTATAAAGTGACCGGATTATGTGTTAGGCATGGCAGTGTGAAGCCTTAAGTTTGAAATTGTTTTGCTTGTGATAAATAATTTGTCGTGTACCTATAGCTAGTGTAACAGTGATCAGTGCTCCTCGTCAGGGAAGAGGACAAGGTTGGTATGGGCACAGGCCCAGAGCATCATCCAAATTTCTTCCAATGTCCGTTTAGGATGTTGTCACGTCTGATGACGTAGTGTCAGGCACTTTACATGTAACGCCCCAACTTAGGGTTATCACTTCGTAATTATACCATATCGTACAAAACTAAAGAGTTTACTTTTATAAAACACACCTAGTAAGCTCTCTGCCAGATCTCATAGTTGACATACTGTTCTATGCAAGTACAAATTAATTCACAATTGTACAAGTGACCCATTGCCCGTCTTCTCACCATGTCTCACACCTTCTCCTTGCATTTCGAGGGACCGACTCCTTGATCTAAAATGTTATTATGGGTAAAAACCCGTCAGCCCACTGGCTCAATAAGATAATCAAAGACATTTAATGTAACTTTCAACTCAAGAATACTGATAATGCATGCTATTGCAATTCAATCACATTAAGCAGTTCTACGTGTGCACATAACACATATCACATGTTCACTCTTAGTTGATCATTACAAGAGTTTACCATTCCCGAATTCAGTCCCATCAATAGACCACCCTTATGTCACCACACCCGGGATATAAGATCACAACATTTGCCTCGGCCAAAGGCAAAGTAACAAAAAACAATTGAATATCGATACTACCTCGGGTAACAGTCGGAGATACAATTGTTCGGCTCATACGGTGCACCGTTACTCAAACACAATAAAAATCAACCCCCAATCATTAGAATGTGGTAGCATAATAATCATCAACAATATATCAACCATCCCTTACAATGAAAGGATGTAACATGCTCATGCGCAAGAAAACAAATCATTTCATACATGTAGTTGTTGTAATCTTCATTAACTTGCACCATAAACCTTAGCTATCAAAGATATATCCACTTTCATCATGTAACATCATCTTCATAACATCTTGAACATGTAACATAATCATTTATATTCAGTGAATTAGCTTCAATAATAGAACTTAACAAACATGTCCAAAACCATATTCTAACCATGTCTAGTTTGACATAATTACATAATTCACACGTATCATAACCTGTTTCACGTGTTCTATAATCTCCAATATGTTAAACATGAATAGATTCACTTATTAACAAGTCTCTAACAAGTATTCAAAAGTTTGATAAAGAATTCATACTAAAAGAATTACGCTAACATAGCATAAATCCATATTCATGTCTTAAAAGTCCATTAAAAACTTTCACTATCTTACCTTAAAGAAGAGATGAAAGAACCAAATTTTCAGATTTGAAACACCTTCAAAATACTCCTCAAAACACGTTCAAAACATTGTTTGAAACTCATAAAAACTTTCCAAATCAACGGCTTAAGGTTCCCTTTAAAAAACAAGTCTTAATTCTAGATTTTGTGAGGTTTTTAGTTGCTTTTCTTGCACTTTTCTCTAAAAAATGAGGTAAGAGAATTTAAGCATGTCAATTGGGTCTTTTATATCAAATTAGAAGTAAGTAGGAGGTGTCAAGTGGAGGTGAAGAGGTGGAAAAGTAAAGCACGACGAGGTTTTAAGCACGAGGTGACAAGACACGGTTGTGCCACCTACCAAGCACGACGAGGCTCAAAGCACGAGGTGGCAAGACACAGTTGTGTCACCTAGCAAGCACGACAAGGCTCAAAGTACGACGAGGCTCGAACCACTATGTGTCACGATAATATGTTTACACGTCACAAGCACGAGGTGACACAATTCTTTACAAAAAGCAAAACAATTCACAGGTAGTCCGGTCAACAACCGTTTATTCCCAGCTGAAGGTTTCACCATTTTTCGTTTCCAACTCTTCTGAAAATATTTTTGGTCATTCCAAGTGATCATTTAAAGTTTCTAAACATCAAATACTCTTTTCCATTTCTAGCACTTCGTTCACCTTCTTAGAAAATTTACTAAATTCAAGGTGTTTAACATTCAAACATACATTCAAATATGTTATCATGCATTGTTCATCATAACTATTTTTACATAAAGTGATTTATCTAATCATACTTAAATATGTAATCAAAGCATATAGAATGTTGGGTTCTCACATCCTTCACTCCTTAAAAGAATTTGGTCCCCAAATTCATAACTTAAACTTACCAAATAAGTGCGGATAATCTCTTCACATATCCTCCTCTTTTTCCCATGTGGCTTCTTCCACCTCATGATTTTGCCACAAAACTTTAACCAACAGAATGCTTTTATTCCTCAAAACTTTCACATCAAAAGCTAAAATCTGTACCGGCAACTCTTCATATGACAAATCTGATTGGACTGATATCGGTTCAGGGCTTATCACATGAGATGGGTCAGGGTTATACTTTCGCAACATAGAAACATGGAACACATCATGTACTCCTTCTAAGGATACAGGTAAGGCAACTCGGTATGCCAAATTCCCAACACGATCTAATATTTCATAAGGGCCAATATATCTCGGTGACAACTTGCCTTTCTTTCCAAATCGCTTTATTCCTTTGAATGGTGACACCTTGAGAAATACAAAATCTCCCACTGAAAATTTCAACTCTCTTCGTCTGTTATCAACATAACTTTTCTGTCGGCTTTGAGCAGTTAAAATCTTTTGTCAAATTTGCTGAATCTTTTCAGTGGTTTCTTAAACTATTTGTGGCCCAATTAAACTCCTTTCTCCGACTTCACTCCAACAAATTGGTGAGCGACACTTTCGTCCATATAGAACTTCATATGCTGCCATACCGATACTTGTCTGATAACATTTATTATAAGCAAATTCAATCAATGCCAGATGTTGATCTCATCTTCCTTTGAAATCTATCACACATGCACGAAGCATATCCTCCAATGTTTGAATAGTTCTCTTAGATTGTTTATCAGTCTGAGGATGAAATTATGTGCTAAATTTCAAATTTTTACCCAATGCACCTTGCAAACCTTTCCAGAAATGAGATGTAAATCTTGGATCTCTATCACTTACAATACTTACTGGTATTCCATGCAATCAAACTATTTCTTGTACATACACTCGAGCTAAATTACCCAATGAGTACGTCTTAAGTACATGTAGGAAATGAGCAGATTTTGTCAATCTATCCACAATCACCCATACTGAATCATGCCCATCACGGGTCCTTGGCAATCATGTAACAAAATCCATTGTTATATGGCCTCACTTCTATTCGGGTACCGGTAACGGTTCTAATCAACCCGCGCGGTCTTTGGTGTTCGGCTTTTACTTGTTGACATACAATACATCTTGAAACAAAGTCAGCTACTTCTCTTTTCATGTTATTCCACCAGTAATTGCATTTCAAATCCCGATACATCTTCGTTTCACCTGGGTGCACTATATACTTCGACTTATAGGCCTCTTTCTGTATTTCTCCTTTCAACTCGTCATTGTTAGGCACAACTATCCGGTCTTTATACCGTAAAACACCATTAATATCCATAGAAAACTTAAGTTTAAAGGTTCCATCTATATCCTTCACTTCTCTCTGCAACTACAAATTTCTTTCTTGTTCCTCATGGATTCTCTGTAATAACATTGGTTTCACTTGTAAATTTGCAAGAATAATTCCTGACTCAGTAACAGATAACTCCCATGAACAAGTGTGCTCAATCATCTTCCACTCTTTCACCATTAAGCTAGCAACTTGCACTTTCCTACTTAGTGCATATGCAGCAACATTGGCTTTATCTAGGTGATACTGAATCGTATAGTGATAATCATTTAGTACTTCCATCCACCTTTTCTGTCTCATGTTCAAATCTTGATGAGAAAATAAGTATTTCAAACTCTTATGATCAATAAAAATTTCAAACTCTGCACCATACAAATAATGCCTCCACTTATGCAATGCAAGCATAATCGCTGCTAACTCAAGATCATGTGTTGGATAATTCTGTTCATAGGGCTTCAGCTTTCTCGAAGCATAAGCCACAACTTTGCCATCTTGCATCAAAACACAGCCTAATCCTTCCTTTGAAGCATCGTTGTACACCACAAAATTCTTAGTTTCACTAAGCAAAGTCAAAATTGGAGTTGTAGTTAATCTCGTTTTTAATTCCTGAAAACTCGCCTTACACTTATCGCTCCACTAATATGCCACTTCCTTCCAAGTCAATGTGGACAATGGTGCATCTATCCTTGAAAAATCTTGTACAAATCGACGATAATATCCCGCCAATCCCAAGAAACTTCTAACTTCTGCTACATTCTTTGGCACTTGCCAATTCAAAATAGCTTCTATTTTAGACGGGTCAAAAGTCACCCCTGCTTCAGACACTATATGACCTAAGAAGGCCACTTGCTTTAACCAAAATTCACATTTGCTGAACTTAGCATATAATTTCTTATCCCGTAATACTTGGAGTACAATCCTCAAATGACGATCATGCTCCTCTGTACTTTTTGAATAGACCAAAATATCATCGATAAAAATTACTACAAATTGATCTAAAAACTCCTTAAAAATTCGATGCATTAAGTCCATGAAGGCTGCAGGAGCATTCGTCAATCCAAACGGCATGACAACGAATTCATAATGTCCATACCTTGTAGGGAAAGCCGTCTTTGAAATATCTTCATTTCTTATCCTCAATTGATGGTATCCAGATCTCAAGTCCAACTTAGAAAATACCATTGCCCCTTGTAACTGATCAAACAAATCATCTATGTGCGGTAGTGGATACTTATTTTTTATTGTTACTCTATTCAACTGCCAATAATCCATGCACAACCTCATTGTACCATCTTTCTTTTTAACAAATAAACTGGGGCTCCTCATGGTGATACACTAGGTCGAATAAACCCCTTATCCAGTAATTCTTTTAACTGTGACTTCAACTCCCTCAATTCAGCCGGAGCCATCCTATACGGCGCTTTTGAAATTGGGGCTGTGCCCGGCAACAATTCTATCACAAATTCCATTTCCCGCTCAACCGATAATGTTGTTACATCCTCAGGAAATACATCCACAAATTCATTTACTACAGGTATATCTTCTATTTTAACCTTTTCTTTCTGCTTATCTACCATATAAGCTAAATATTCCATACAACCTCTAGAGAGTAACTGACCGTTTAAAGTATTCTGGAATTTTTCGTCGGTTGGATTCTTTGGAATCGTTTTGTGATTCTTTTGTTAGTCCTTGTACGACCTTACAGTGCTCTCAAAAGCTCACCCTTCGTTTGATTCCCTTCTACAGGTAACAGTCGGCTGTAGAATGCTCGGGAAAGGGTTTAGAGTCTGAGTGAGATTCTGATGAGCCCATCACCGCTGTATAGTAAAACCCCTGAACGAGTCGGTACTGTTAATTTGTTCTTAGGAAATTTGAATTGTGAAGAACCTAAGCTGTAATAGTTTAAGCTAAGCAGTTGTGATCTAGTGTTTTGAGAAATCTACGTTGATGCTGAATTAGATGATTTGGAATATGTGTTAGTGAACATGTCTGACAGGTTTGATGTGATCCGGTAGGTTAACGACCCGAGAGTTCGGGGCGGCTAAACTTCGGATTTTTGGGACGTTACATGAAAGCCGACACATGACTTTATCTGTCACTTGCAAAATAATGAGGTCCTGGATCTTCGCTACCACAATATATGTTAGAGAGAGACATCTTAAAATTCGGTAGGAATTGTCTCTTCAATGGCTTTTGAGAGATAAATAGCAATGGTCAATGACCTGGGTAGCACTCGTCCTAGAGGACAACGCGTGGGTGTCGACGATGTAGAAGAACTTCTTCTCATGATGGATCTCTATGATAGCCCGACCCCCCCTAGTCGTACGTTCCTCCTTTTCTTGAGTCATATTTCCTACCATAACTTGAGCGTGTAGATAGATGAAGGGCGGGATTATCATGATCACGATGGGAACATTTAATCGATACTGAGATTGAGATGACATGCATTTGACCATGTTCTTGAATTAGTGAACTTCTTTCATTAAATCTAAATATAGTGTGCGGAACAATTTTTCGATCAATGCAATGACAATGTTGTTGCCAGGAATGGTAGAGGGTCGGAGAATGATTTGTGGGGGACTGTTACTCTTCAGAACAATTGTTGGAGGTCACGTTCATGTGACAAGTGCCTGCCAAATAAGTGGTTTGATTCGTCTCACAAGTTCGATTAATGTGTTGATTGCGTGGACAATCGTTCCGGTGAGTTTTGCTGGACTGCTGATGGCGAGAACGATCTGTAGTCAAGTTTGTAATAGGTTAAAACTATTATAGTGTGCCCTAATTCTTGACCATGTCTCATAGATAGGTACAAGGTATTGCTGCTAAATAATAGACCGGGAATCACCGCTAATAAACAATGACCGTTTGTGGGGTTCCGGCGGAGGACTCATTGATGTTTTAGTCAGAGCATAGCTGCAGAACTTAAACTCTGAAAAAATAAAGAAAGCAAAGGTGTTTGTATGTGGTTACGTGTCCACGTACTTGGAGCCCTAGTAAATTTAGGATCGTTGGTTTGGATTTGGGCCTTATCCTTGGGATGTAAGACAAAATCTTATAGAAATCTCGATCTTAGGGTAAATTCAAAAAGAATATATTTAATGAAAGAACATGGCGTCATAATGGTATATTTATAGCCTAACATTATAATGCTTTTCTATTAGTTTAGGCACCATAGATTTCTCCGGGTAAATTGGTATATACACCATAACCATACCCTTGGATTGATCAGCCTAGTTGAGTTATCAATCACCTAACTCTAACATGGATGATTTGGAATATTTACATAACTCATAATAGAGACAGACCATTCTATAAGAATTTTATGGTGTACAGATTAAAGGATGCACTTTACTGAGGGGTATTTTTCAAAGTCCTAGGTCAATGTTGATCGTATTTAACCAAATACACCATGTGTCCCATCATTATTGATGAGCAAATTTTAGCTACGTCACTTGTCACTGTTATTCATTTGTGTAATAATACTTTTTAGAGTTGTCTGAGATTGATTCTAAAAAATATTCCAGAATAAATCTTACTTTGATAGTTAGCTTTAAACAATTTTTTAGCATAATCAACTTTAAACTATGGATGTTGTTTGGACAAAAGTACTTGAAACAATATCGGTAAGAAGACTAAAATTTCTTGTTCATGCCTGATGGTAAAAATTGAATTAATTCATAATTTTTTGTGACACCCTCAACCCTAGTGACATCACCGGGTTGAGTTACCGATCATAATCACAATCAAACTCTGTGCAGAATACATAGGAACTACCCCTTCATACATTATTAAACGCTCCAAAATGCGTCTTTGCAAAATTTTTCTTACAAACATACATCACACTGCAGTGGAAGACTTTCAAGTCCTTAAACAACATATACATTTACAATGTAACACACGACTGTAGTCGTGTAACTTCTATCAACTTATCTCGCAACTCAATCGTTGTCTTACAATTTCTAGCTTGTCCCACCTCACTCAACTTATCCTCTTGCTCAACTTTTCTAGCTTATTCTCTTTCCATTCCTAGAGAATTCTCCTTGGTCAACCTTATAGCATGCACAACACAACATAACGAATGAGCGCAAATCGCCTAGTAAAGATGACACGTGGAGTATCGTGTACAAGTGATTCGAAAGACTCAGAGGAATAATAATCATCTTAACGATAACAATGAATCAAGAGTACACAATAAATTTCAGCATCAATATAACTTGTCACACGATAATTTTTCTTTCGTTAGACTGAGTGGCTTCAAGGCCCAACAGAACAATATTATTGCCACCTTCTCATGGACAAGACTGACTGACTATGCAAGTGAATACTAAAACAAAAAATCGCAAAAATAAACATCAATGAAATACAAGTCATTAAAATTATTAACATCAAAATAAAATCAAATGCAATGCAACTCAGACCCGACAGACTGGACTCAACTAGACATGACAGACTCGACTCGCACGCCATACATCCTCTTTATTAGTGATCATATTTCACAGGCCATCCTCCTCATTTTTGATGTCCCATTATACGGGATGTTCATCTCAGTCTCAAATAATCAAGAAAGATGCTGTCAACAAGAAGGGAACTCACAAAAGTATTTGTCCCTAACCACTTTACAACTGAAACAACAAGGCTTCATCAACGGGGCGGACTAAAAGAAAATTATTCCACCTTATGTCATCAACAGCACAATCCAAAAAACGCTCTTAAATAGGAGGAATGTCGGTTACCAATAAGTGCCGACATTACACCACAACAACACATCATCTCTATGTAACATCATTAATCAACGACAGGGCGGACTCGAGAGAAATTTAACCGCAAGTCCTCAACAACGTTCTCAACCAAGAGAAATATCATATATCAATAATTACCGTATCTCACAACAACCACACAACAACCCCTACACAATATCATCAGTAACTTCAGGTATGCTAATCATATTGAATCACAGCATACTAGGACACAAATTATTCGTACCAAACTTCATCAACGAGGCGGACTAAGGAAAATTATTCTACCCTAAGTCCTCAACAACATAATTCAAATAAATGAATACCAATCACAATGACTACCGGTGTCAAAGCAAAACAACGAGTTTAAGATAAACGTCCTCAACATGGCATGCTAATCTAAACAATGCATTAGCATAATAGAACCACATTGTCCTTACCTCATTGGCTTATAGCCGAAGCAACTTGCAACCTCTGATCGCCACGAGCGGCATCACTTAGTCAAATAATACTCTGCTTGTTAGACATCGGTCAAACATATACGCACTCTCTATTCTATCCCTTCTCATTTAACCGTTCATAGCATCTTATGATAGCTAGTTAATCCGATCCGATAACCGGATCTTTAACTTAGCCTTATCGACGCATTATTGATAACAACCCTCTCATTTTCGACGTATTAACACTGTTTTTCACTTCCTGCCATTCCAGACGCTTAATAATGCGCATGCCCAAAATTTAGCGCTAACATGACAAATTACCAAAATACCCCCTAATGGCCGCTTCATAACCAATACCCCAAAACTGCTTTAAAACTAATTTTTAGATGTACTACACCATTTATAGACCAAATAGTCCCTTAAAAAATTTCAAAGGGAAAATTACCAAAATACCCCCTCTAGGCAACAAATTACCAAAATGCCCCCTGAGGGTTCACTACCTCCCCAACACCCCAAATCTGCTTCAAAACAACCTCTCAGGTGTTTTACAACCCTTCGCAAACTAACAAGTCCTTCAAAAAATTTTATAGGAAAAATTACCAAAATACCCTCCCCTCTAGGTGGCAAATTACCAAAATGCCCCTAGGGGTTTTCGGTACCAGAAAAATCCCAAACCACTTTAAAATGCTATTTTAAGCATGCTGAAGTCATTTTTGAGGTTAAAAGCATTTTCAAAAAAATTTCGCCCAAAAATTCCAAACTGGTGTCTAGACCGAGCGCTTAAAAGTTGGTTCGGCCAAAAATAGCTAACAACTTTGGAATGACCCTAAATTTTGAGAAATGGAACTTCTCAGCATCCTAATGTTGTCATAAAAGTTTCAGGCGAAACCGTGCTAGTATGATATTTTAAATTTTACTGTAAAATTCTAAAGTTATAGCGTCCGTTAACCCCCTTCCCGACCTCAGAACAATCTGAAATATTTTCACAGTACAGGTATCCTAAAAATAACTAGGGTCTTTGTTTTGTACTTTGACTAAATCTGATCCTAACTATTTTTAAAATTTTGAATTTCAAACTGATTAATTAATTTTCACTTTTAGCGACACGATTACTATTCAAATCAACACACTATTTCACCTTCAACACACATAGTCTTCATCTTTAACCTCTCTCCCTCTCACTGTCGAATTCCCAATCTCACACTAATTCCATTTTTCTTCCCCTATCATGGACAATTCCACCCTAACCCACCTTAATCCAATCATTAACCCTCTTTTTAACATACAATTCAACACATTAAACCACATAGAATTTACATCTTCATCCACCAGAAACACACCATGAACACACACTTAGAACACACACTTAACACTGAAACTTCTTCCCAAATCTCTCCCTTTCTCCTTTCTAAGCCTTTGTACCCACAAATTATTCATAATTTCATCATAATCTCCACCAACACACACACACACCGACATATATACACATATATAACACGAAAATACAACCAAATTAACCACAATTTTTTGCACAATTAATGGCTTGAAGTAATGGGATTACCCTGTTAGATTTAGGGTTTTGTTTCCTCTTTCTTCTTCTTCTCCTTCTTCTTCCTCTCTTTTTCTTCCATTTATCTTCTCCTTTTTTCCTCTCTGTTTTATGTTCTTCGTCATTATTGTTCACGGCCACTATTCAGACTTTCTTTATTTATGTTTCCACCCCACAACTTTCTTTTAAAATTTCCCTTCATAATTCTTTATCCAACAATTTTTTTATTTGATTTTACTTAGTCAGCACTTAACCCACCAGGAGGTGGCAAACTTTGGGCTGATTTCTCCCAGGTTTGTGACACCTCTTGCCAAATTTTAAAATTTGTACTTTGGCCCCTAAAGTTTCCAAAATTGCATTTTGACCCCTCTACTTTGAAAACAAATTATACTTTGACCCCAAGACCACATTAACCCCTCATTTAACCCCCTAACACCTAGTTATCACAAAAATAATGCTACTTAATAAAAATATGCATTTCGTTTACCATATTTACCAAATTTGCTCTTTTGCCCCTGGCTTTCCAAAATAACATTTTAACCTCCAAGGCCACACTAACCCCTTATTTAGCTCCTTAACACTTAATTATCACTAACATAATGCTACTTAATAAAAATACCCCCCCCCCCCCCCCCCAAACCCCCCAACTCAATTAATCTAACTTACTGTGAGATTAATTTTTTTGGTATTTTCAGGGTATCACATTTTTATTTTTTAAATTATGATTTAATCTGCTTTTTAACTTCTAAAGCTCTTTTAATCAGTTTTAAGCTATTTAATTTAAGTGATTTAATAAATTAAATCAGAAAATCAATACCAATCCGACACGAGGCTTAGTTTCATTTGAATGTAGTACTCCCTCCCTCACACATAATTTCATCAAATTTTCTTTTTGAGCCGTGTCAGAAAATTGCTTATTTGCAAATTAAGAAAGATTCTGTAGGTACTTTTACATATTTATTCTTTTTAATTTTTTTTTGGTTATATTTATCTCTGCATATTTAAATCTCCATCAACTCATTTTTTCTCTCCTGACCCACTTTTTATACTTTTTTTAATTCATTTATTTCCTGACATTTTACACTCTACTAACCTATTTTCTCTCTATTGACTTACTTTCTTCTCCTCCTCTGTCTAAAGATTAGAATGAGAAATACATAATATATATCATTGAGATTCTTAATTTGCATTCAAAAACTTGATCATAATTAGACGGAGGGAGCATTTTTTTTACGGTGGAAAGAAAGAGAAGAAGATGTCCATCGGCTAAGAACGCGCCACGACATCGAAACCAACTTCTTCCCAAAATCCCGACCAAAACCAACGCACCTAACAATACATTGACATGAAGTTCATAACTTTCCCTTCTCGTCTTAACCACATTCTTCCCTTAAAGTACTCAATCAGTATTACCACTCCCACCAACAAGATCCACCAATTGTACTCCTCCATTAGCATGACATCCAGTTCATCAAAGTTTGCAACAATGGCTTGTCATAAGGTCCCCGGTCTGAGTTCAGAGGAAACCGACGGAGTTGCTGATCAAACATTTCAAAGGTACTCGTCGTCTTCGTTAACGAAGCAGCGAAACGGCAAAGGGGTTGCCATTGTTTGGTTCAGGAATGATTTGAGGGTGTTAGATAATGAGGCTTTGTTCAAGGCATGGATTTCCTCAGAGGCTGTCTTGCCGGTTTACTGTGTTGATCCTCGACATTTTGGCACCACCCATAAATTTGGCTTCCCCAAAACCGGAGGTAAGTTTATTTTATCCAGACTCCTGTTTTGCATCCCCATTTTTGGTTGCCCGTTCCTTTCCTTTGGTTATATTTCTTTGATTTACTTGTTCTTTTAATTTGGTGTTGCTAGTCCATCTTGATTGCGCAGCTATCTTGACTACGTAGCTGAGTCTTGTTGGAGACCCACTTTGAGAGACGGTAGACAAATTTCTAACCGATCCAATCAACCCCGAGCATGCCACCTGCATCATGTCACATAGAGTGTGTTTGGATGAGATAATTGAAGTGGGGAGGATTTGAAAATAAATCACACTAAATTTTTTGTTTGGATTATGATGAGATGGATTGACCAAATTCTAGAGGGATTTGGAAAGGGGATTTTGTGTGCTAAAATCCCCTCTAGAAATGACTAGTACACACTACTTATTTGACAAATCCTTTCCACAAATATAGGGAGACTATTTTTCTGTCTCCATAATTTTAGCTACCTTCTTCTATTATAAAAAGAAACTCTCTATCATTAGTTTGTATCCATACACCATAAAATTATCTGGGTTCAAATTTTCAGATGTAAATCCACATATAAAATATTCGCTTCTACAAAACCGCCCAAACACTAAATTTGCAATTCCATAAATTTGTAAATCAGTGAATTTCAAAATGAATGGATTTTGAAATGTAAGGTAATTTGAAATTCTTCATCCAAACAAACTCGTAGTGTTAATTCATACGGAATTGCTTAGGCAACAATGTGTGACCGTTAGAGCAAAAAAGAAAAGATGGCATTGGCCTGCACGGTAGAGAGCTGCTTACGGGTTGCCCCCTTGGACGTATGATGCATTTGGATACATGCAGGGGGGGCGGATCCCGAAAGTTTAATCGGGAGGGGCCAAAAATGCATAAATAAGATTGATGGCAAAAATAAGAGATTAAGAAGGTTCATCGTGATTTATTTAACCTGGGAAGGTTAGTCGACAACGAACCATTAATCTTGCATGAAATAAGCTTAACTCTTACGGTATAAATGTAATGTGATTATTAATCACACGAGTACAATAGTCACGTATAAGTTAACATATTGTAAGAATTTAATAAATATATATATAGGGAGTTGATTCGTTAATAGCGCTAGCAAAATGGGACAAGTTGCTAGCGTGATCTGGCCGTCAACGCGCGATCTGTGGACGGTCCAGATCTTTTTTTTTTGCGTTTTTTTTAATCTGTCCGCTACATAATGTAGCGCACAATATTTTGACAAAAATACCCTCTAGCTTTATCCGCTACATTATGTAGCGGACAGTAGGCAATACTTTTTTTTCTCTTTCTGTTTCTCTCATTAATTTTCCTGACATGTTTCTCTCTCTCTCTCTCTCCTTTCTCTCATCAATTTCTGATCCTTTCTCTCTTTTCTCACCACTTTTTTGTTTTCTCTATCATCCTTTTCTCTCATCAAGGGAGAAGAGAATGGTGGTTTTTTGGAGAGTTGGAGCAATCTGTGACGGGGTTTACGGAGGAGCACGTTGCAAGATTGAAGCTAAAATTGTTTGACAGGGAAAACAATTTTGAAGAGAAGATGAATGAAACAAAATTGTTTTGCTGCTATTCAGGGAAAACCTTTCACGGAGGAGCATGTTGCAAAGATTAAAGCTAAAATTTATCAACAGATTGCTCCACCTCACAGGAAAAACCTTTCAGGGTACTGAAACACAATTGTTTGACAAGGAAAGCAATTTTGGATAGTAATTTCACCATTAATGATCAGATGAATGAAGAGAAGATGAACTGAACGCTATTCAGCACCATGGAAGGTATTGTTGCTTTGTTCGTTCATGGAGTTTCGTTTCCATTTCTCCCTTTTTATTTCTAGTCCTCGCTTCAAAGGAACACTTCCAATTTCTGTCCACGTTCCCATATAAGCTGCATATATATACACATTGCAAGGATAAGACTTGGGTATTCGGTCTTTTTCTTCTCTCTAGTGTCGAAGGAATTGGGTTAAATTGAGGATGGAGAGGAGAGAGAAAGAAGAAAGGAGGGGAGAGGAGGATGAGAGAGAAAACAAAAAAGTGGTGAGAGAAAAGAGAGGGAAAGAGAGAGAAAGGACAGAGAAAGTCAGAAATTGACGTGAGAAAGGAAAGAGAGAGAGAGAGATGTCAGAAAATTAATGAGAAAGGAGAGAGAAAGAGAGAAAAAGGTAGTGTCTACTTGTTCGCTACACAATGTAGCGGATGGAGCACGAGGGTATTTTTGTCAAAATATTGTCCGCTACATTATGTAGCGGACGGATTAAAAAAAACGCAAAAAAAAAAAAGATCTGGACGGTCGTCCACAGATTGCGCGTGGACGTCCAGATCGTGTAGCAGACGGATTAAAAAAAACGCAAAAAAAAAAAGATCTGGACCGTCCAGAGATTGCGCGTAGACAACCAGATCGCGCTAGCAACTTGTCCCATTTTGCTAGCGCTATCAACGGATCAGCTCCCATATATATATATATATATAAACTATCCTGGATCGGTTCGTGTTTTTTCGTTATTTGGAAAATTAGAATTTGGAATTTAGTAGAATGAAGATGGTGTTAAAAACCAACAAAACGAAACCCTAACTAATTAAAGTTACGATATAATGGCATTTTCGTATATTTATTAAATATGAATGATTATTAATTGAAGAACTAAAAACAATTCCCAAAAGTTCCCCCCCCCCCCCCGGATCATGAGTAAATTCTACCTTTGGACCCAAAAAGTATATTGGACACTTGAATATATTGGTGCTTGGATATCCCATGTCCCGTGACATTCTATTATGTCCGGTACTGCACCTGACACCATGGCAATCACCGGCCATGCCATGCGCTGAATGTATGCTACGTGCCTCTGACACTACTTCAATGACCGCGCCCATGCGCATTGTGTTACGTGCCCCGCCCCCAGCACTACATCCTTCCACTGCACCCTCGCGCCACACTGCTTTACACATGACGTGCCCTCAACACCGCAACCTGTTACTGCACCCTTTGTTGTTGGCGTTTTGGGTTTTAAACTCATTTTGAAAAGCCATCTTTAACCTAATTTTCTAATGAGTTCTATACCATAATTTGTTTAGGAACAAGTTGGTTTAGTTCATGTTCACTTATTGGAGTAGATGACCATAGAATATTCACAAGTTTAAAACAAATGAGAAAATTAAAGTTGAAGTTGGTGGTTTAACTTGAAGGGAAAAGGAGAATACCACATAGAAGAGATAAAGCAAATGTTATCTCCTTAGACGTTCTAGCCTTGGACTAAGGGTTGGGCCCCTTGTGGGTACCCAAAATTTGGAAGGAGGGAGGACCTAGGTTGACCCAAAGTCCACAAGCGCGCGCCGCCTGCCCGCCCGTCCCGGTCTGTTGCCGTGGCTTGGGCCCATCAGCTTGACTCTTTTTGGGACAAAAACATTTAAAAAAAATAAGTTTTATTTTTCCAAATAATTCTTTTCCGAAAAGTTGCAACCTTTGCCAATAGTTGCACCCTTCAGTGAAGAGTTGCACCCTTCAGTGAAGAGTTGCACCCTTCAGTGAAGAGTTGCACCCTTCAGTGAAGAGTTTTCTTTCACTATATAAATATAGTGTCCAGGTCTGAAAAACGGAATAGAATTTTTTTTCCCTTGCCGAAACTCTGCTCTTCATTCCTGAGCGTCGCAATAAAGAGTTCTACATTGTTTTGGTTCATCGTGTCTGCAAATTTGGAGTTTTCCTATTTTCAGACGTACTGTAGTTGTATCTGTGATAGATATAACAATGACTACTAGTGAAATTATTCTCGAATTGGACCGGTTAATCCCTACGCATAACATGGTGGCGGGACTATGTTTACACCGTCTTATCTAGCACCTGCTCATGGATCCGTTTGACTTGGTCAGAAACCAGAATAAGTTCAACGGAAAGGACTTTAAAAGGTGGGAACAAAAGATGTTGTTCTATTTGACCGCCTTGAACTTGGCAAGGTTCTCACACTAGAACTTGGTCAGAATCCTGACAAGCAGAAAGTGGCTGTCGTGGATATTTGGAAGCATTCAGATTTTTTATGCAAGAATTATATCGTCAATGGTTTGGACAATGCGTTGTATAGCGTATATGGTCCAATGAAAAATGCGAGAGTATTGTGGGAATCCTTGGAAAAGAAATATAAGACCGAAGATGCCAGCTCTATGAAATTTATAGTCGGCAAATTCCTTGATTTCAAGATGGTGGATTCCTACGAAGCACCGGTGCTTCAAACTTGGTGAAGCACTGGCGAGGTAGGGTGCGCGTTGAGTGCGGGTCAGGTGCGGGGTGGGTGCGTGTCCAATATGCTTGTTTTGTTTCTTTTATTTCCTAAATATCGGGTGCTAATTGGGTGCGGGGCAGACACTTATAAAGTGGAATTTTCAGGGGTCAAAACATTGAACAAAAGTTAAAACATAAATAAAAAACTTACACTAACCTAATTAACGGGCATATATGGAAGAGAGAGAGAGAGAGAGAGAGAGAGAGGACGGCGACTTAGCGCGCATGTGGATCTCTACACCCGCAGTTAACCTTGGTAACTTACATTTGTCTCCTCTTCTCTCTCTCTCTCGCCGGTGTAGAGATCCACATGCGCCGCTAAGTTTCCGTCCACTCTCTCTCCCTCTCTCTCTCCCCAGTCCCTACCTTGACTCTTTGACTCCTCTGTGCCGCTAAGTCGCCTCTTGAAACACCTGTCTTTTTCTTGATTTATTCCAATATCTCTCCCTCTACTTGCAAAGCTTTCACACACGAGAGATATGGAGTAATAGGCTTCGTTTGACTCCAAAAACAATTGGCTTGTGTTTCTCTTAAGCGCTGGCATCTAATTATTTTGGCAAAATGGTACTTATTTTTTTTTTTGTATTAGTATTGTTTTTGTATGATTTTTAACAAAAAGTTAGATGTGGTTTTTGAAAAAAAAGGACTTACTTTTATTGTAATCTTTGTCACAAGATTTAATTTGTTAAGAAATTCAATACTAAGTGTACATAGTTAACGAAAAAGATATAAAGTTTGTCGTATTCCCGCCAAACCCGTATCCTAAGATTTTTAAAAATACCATATCCTCGTATCCGCACCCGCACTCGTGTCCGTGCTTCATAGGTGGATTCCAAGATTGTCAGAAGTCTAAGTTGAAGAGTTTCAACTAATTTTGCATGACATCCATGCGGAAGGTATGGTGCTTGGAGAATCTTTTCAAGTGGCTGCATTAATTAAAAAATTGCCCCCTACTTGGAAAGTATTCAATAATTATTTGAAGTACAAGCGTAAGGGAATGAAGCTTGAAGACTTGATTGTGAGATTGAGGATTGAAGAGGATAATCACAAGTCTAAGAAGAAGGCCGGAAATTATCATCTAGAGGCCAAGGCAAAATTCGTCCAGCAAGGTCCATCAAAGAAAAGGAAACATTCTGCTTCAGATGGTCCAAATGGAGCAAGTGGCTCAAATTCCTATTGCGGTAAGAAAAAGAGGAAGTTCAATGGGAGTTGCTATGTGTGCAACAAACCAGCCCATCATGCTAAGGATTGTTACAGTTGCAAAAATAAAGGAAACTCAAAGAAGGGAAAGCATTCTCAAGTCAACGTGACTGAAGTTACAAAAATTACCGAGGACGTTACAGATTTGAATTTATCTGCGGTGGTATCTGAAGTCAAATTGGTTGGAAATCCCAAACAGTGGTGGGTAGACACGGGTGCTACTCGACATGTGGCTCCGAGCGAAATTATTTTTACTACATATCAAACTGCTAACAACGAGAATATGTTCATGAGAAGTTCTTCCTCATGAAAGGTGCAAGGAATGGGAAAAGTGGTCTTGAAGATGATATCGGGAAAGGAGTAGAGTCTCAACAATGTTCTTCATGTGCCAGACATTCGAAGAATCTAGTTTCAGGCTCATTGTTGAGTAAAAATGGTTTTAAGATAGTGTTTGAGCCTAAAGGTGGTATATTTGTAGGAAAATGGTACATTTGTGATGGTCTATTTAAGTTGAATGTAATGACCATCGTACCTAAAGCTGTACCAAATTCCGAAATTAATAATAATTTTTCTTCTGCTTAATTGCTAGAATCTCCTAATTTATGGCATCTTAGATTAGGTAATGTGAATTATGGTTCTATGCAAAAGCTTGTGAAAAATGGTTTTTTTGCCTAAAATGAATTTTGACTCGCACAAAGCGTGTGAAATTTGTTGAGGCAAAATTGTCAAAAATATCTTTTAACTCAATTGAAAGAAGTACGGAACCTTTAAGTCTAATTCATAGTGACATATGTGACTTAAAGGTGATACATTCTAGAGGAGGAAAAGTATTTTATTACTTTTATTGATGACTATACGAGATTTTGTTATGTATATTTGTTTAGAAGGAATGATGAAGTCTTGGAAGCATTTATGCAATACAAAATTGAAATTGAAAATGAACTTAGCAGAAAAATTAAAGTACTAAGACGTGATAGAGGAGGGGAATATGTTTATTCTTTTGAAAAACATTGTGCTGATCATGGAATTATTCAACCACAGCACTATATGGGCCTCAGTCAAATGGAATTACTGAGAGGAAGAATCGTAATTTAAAGCAAATGATGAATGGTTTGTTGATAAATTCAAGACTACTGGATAACTTGTGGGGGGAGGCCGTCTTAACTGCAAATCACATTCTTTATAAAGTACCCCACAAGAAGTTACAAAAGACACTATATGAGTTATGGAAAGGATGTTCTCGTTCTTTTAAATATCTCTAAGTGTGGGGTTGTCTAGCAAAGGTAGCAGTCCCACCTCTTAAAATGGTCAAAATAAGACCTAAAACTGTTCATAGGATTGTTATTGGATATGCAAACCATACTTTTGCATATCGGTTCTTAGTGCATGAATCTGAAGTTGATGACATACACGTCAACACCATAGTAGAGACAAGGAATGCACATTTCTTTGAAGATGTATTTCCTTATAGAATTGCACAAGAACAAAATTCTTTGAAAAGAACTAATATGGACCAAGAACCCTCACTGTTCAAGACGTAGCAAGAGAGCAAGAACGTCTACATCCTTTGGTCCTGATTTTCTGACATATTTGTTAGAAAATGAGCCTCTTACGTGTAGTGAAGCTATGCCAAGTCCTGGAGCTCTACGTTGGAAAGAGGCAATTAATAGTGAAATTGAATCCATCATGCAAAGTATACATGGGAACTGGTGGATCTTCCTCCTGAAATAACCCTTAGTTGTAAATGGATTTTCAAGAGATGAAAGATGATGGAACAATCGAAAAATTTAAGACCAGGTTGGTTGTCAAGGGATATAGACAAAAAGAAGGCCTTGATTATTCGATACATATTCACAGTTACTAGAATAAGATGCATTCGAATATTAATAGCTACTGCAACTATTAATGATCTTGAGGTACACCAAATGGATGTAAAAACTGGCTTCTTAAATGGAGATCTAAATAAAGAGATCTATATGGAGCAACCTGAGGGGTTTGTAGCTCTTGATCAAAAGAGGAAGGTGTGCAAGCTTGTTAAGTCACTTTATGGACTAAAATAGGCTCCGAAACAATGGCATGAAAAGTTTGATAAAGTCATGATTGAAAATGGCTTTAGAATCAATGAATGTGATAAATGTGTATACGTTAGAGGCACTGAAAAAGGATATGTCATTGTTTGTCTTTATGTAGATGACATGCTCATTATTGGAAGTAATAGTGAATTCATTAAGGCTACAAATAAAATGTTAACCAGTAAATTTGATGTGAAAGATTTGGGTGTGGCTGATGTTATACTTGGTATGAATTACCAAAACATTGAATGGACTAGTATTGTCAGAATCTCATTATATTGAGAAAGTGCTAGGCAAATTTAAAAATTATGATAATAGTTTTGTGAAGACACCACTAGATGTAAATTTACATTTAACAAAGAATACTGGTGAAGGAATATCTCACTTAGAGTATTCGCGCATAATTGGTAGCCTAATGTATATCATGAATTGCACGAGACTCGATATAGCATATGCTGTCAGTAAATTGAGCAGATATACTAGCAATCTGGGGAAGAATCACTAGATAGCTATTATAAGAGTTTTAAGATACTTAAAATATACCTTAAATGTTGGGTTGCATTACACCAAATATCCAGCTGTATTAGAAGGATACAATGATGCTAATTGGATATTAGATTCTAATGAAACAAAATCCACAAGTGTATATGTGTTTACATTAGGAGCTACTATTTCTTGAAAATCCTCAAAACAGACATGAATTGCCAGATCCACTATGGAATTTGAATTCATTGCTTTAGACAAAGCAGGAGAGAAGCGGAGTGGCTTCATAATTTCTTGGAGGATATTTTAAATTGGCCTAAAACTGTGCCACCAATTTGCATACATTGTGATAGCCAATCTGCAGCTGGAAGAGCACAAAGTAATGTGTATAACGGCAAGTCTAGACACATACGTCGCAGACACAATACTGTTAAACAATTACTTTCTAATGGAATTATTTATATTTACAATGTGAATTCAAAGGATAACATTGCGGATCCGTTAACAAAAGCTTTAACTAGAGAGAAAGTAAATGCGTTATCGAGGGGAATGGGTCTTAAGCCTATAAATTAAAGAGTTGCCATAATAAAAACCCTATCTCGCTGACTGGAGATCCCAAGTTCTAGGTTCAAAGGGAAAACCAAATTATGTAAATACAACTCAAACGGAGCATTGTGGGGGGGGGGGGGAAGCGTATTAAAAACCCTCATATCTGTTCCTATGATGAGCATACAGTGCCACCTACAAAAGTTTAGGTTAAGCAATGCTTTTAATGACTCTTATATATCGGAAATCCAAGTGAGGGTGCAGTAGGAACCTCTTAATAAGAAGTTACCTATGTGAGTAAGAAGTGGGCCTTTTCTATGAGAATTGCAAGACTGAATTCTTAGAGAGTACTCATGAAAAACCAGGAGTTGTTCAGTGCCTAAATGAACACCAACAATTAGAACCTTAAAACCGTGTTTGAGCGGTACTGTGTGAAGTTCTATTGTCACGATTTACACTAAAGGTTGAACAGTTCAAGACATCACGTTCATTGATTAACCGGTAAATGCGATAGTTCTCTCTAGGTAAGGTTCAAAGCCATCGGCTACCTGGCTTGACGCAGCGTCGTCCTAATTGAACTCTTTCTAGTGTCAGCGTTTCTTTGCTATAGTGTCCGGTCAATCTTCCATTCATGTGGGAGATTGTGGGCATTTTGGGTTTTAAACTCATTTTGAGAAGCCATCTTTAACTCAATTTTCTAATGAGTTCTGTACCATAATTTGGTGAGGAACAAGTTGATTCATGTTCATCTATTGGAGTAGATGATCATAGAATATTCACAAGTTTAAAAAAAAAATGAGAAGTGAATGAGAAAATTGAAGTTGAAATTGGTGGTTCAACTTGAAGGGAAAAGGAGAATCCCACATAGAAGAGATAAAGCAAATGTTTTCTCCTTTTAAGTTCTAGCCATGGGCTAAGGGTTGGGCCCCTTGGGGGTACCCAAGTTTTGTAAGGAGCCACCTAGGTTGACCCAAGGTCCACACTTGCATGCCGCCCGCCCGTCCCGATCCGGTCTGGGCTTTTTTCTTTTTGGGGCAAATCATTTAAATAAATAAGTAACTTTTATATATCTAAATAGTTCTATTCCGAAAGGTTGCAACCTTTGCCAATAGTTGCACTCTTCAGTGAAGAGTTTTCTCTCACTGTATAATTACAGTGTCCCGCTTTGAAAAGCGGAATAGAAAAAAAATTCTCCCTTGCCAAAATTCTGCTCTTCATTCCTGAGTGTTGTAAGAAAGAGTTCTACATTCTTTTGGCTCACCGTGTCTGGAAATTTGGAGTGCTCCTATTTTCAGACGTACTGCCATTCTATCCTGGGAGACTTTAGTCAGAGACCGTTAGCACCGTTGCGGGACGAATATAGTCTTAAGGACAGTGAATCAAATGCACGCCTCGGTTCTTTTCTTTGCTGTTTCGTATTTTTGCTGTGAGTTATTAAAAATAGTTTTGTTTTTCTGATACTGTTCATACTTTCTGCATGTTAGTATTTTCTGAAACTGGTTTTTTGCACAAGTATACACAAACAATTTTTCCAATAGTTGTCATTCTGTATCTTCCTTGCACCATGTGCCTTTGGCCTTGGTCGTGGAACATGCCTCTACCCACTTTCTAGGGTGTGGCATTTCGAGGGCTCCGCTCGTAGTGCTCTAGCATTAAGACAATTTTGCAGCAGGATAGGTTTGTTCTCTGAGACGCTTTCTCTGTTGATGTGACGTGTGACACTAGGGACGCTTTGTGCTGGGATCTGTTACGTTCCTGTTATTGGTGATGATTGATGCGCCTAGGTTCATGAAAGGTTCTTGGGTCACTCCGAGACGTCGCCTGCCAGTCGGGCAGTCGGGTATAGGCTTCCCCACCAAGTTCCCTGAGTCTCTTGATGCTTTATTGGTCCTATGGCAGGATCGAGGGGATCCTCTGGCCATATCGGCATTGTGTGAGCCAGTGTTACAGAGGGAAACTGTTTATAGAAGGCCAAGTGAGTACGACGATCCGGCGCTATAGTGCACCTAAGGGGACCCCGTGTTCCTTGATGACAGGGGAATTGTAGAGACCTTGATCTCTACACTTTACATTTTCAGTTTCTCTTTAAAATCTGAAAGTTAGAGAATTCTACTGAGAAAGCATTCAGGCTGTGTGATATAACGGTGATAAAGCGGCAATATAACGCCAGTATAACGAAGTTAGAAAATATCCCTAGCCATGTCCATCGGCATTGGAAGATGTTTTATCTCACCAATCTGAAAGATTAAGAGATGCCAATCACATATTCTTCAGAAGATCTTCTCTTGAGCACGGACTAAGTTGAGGAGGTTTCTCTAAGAAAATGATGTTGAGTAACCTACTCGTGTCCAACATGAGAAGACGAAGGTAGCAAAGAACTCTGATCTTGTGACGGCCGAGGAACCCCCTCTTCTGCCCTAGATTTGGTAGATCAGGGTGGCGGCCACAAGTTCCTTATTTTCTTTATTTCATGTTTGAATATTTTTTCCGTTTGATTCTACCGATTAATTCTGACCAGTCAATGCAAGAAGCACTTCACTTTTTTGTTCACAAGGTAGAAATAGCAGTTTTATCGGATACGTGCGTGTCTTAGCAATATAATTTAAAATAAACTAGACATGTTCCAACTCCCAGCTAGATTGCCATAAACGTGTCATTCTTTGCAGTTTGTTGTTGTGACTTGTGCTTTCTGGTAATGTACAGTAACCTGCGGATGTTGTACTTAACAAAAAAATTGATCTTGTTCGACAAGTTTCTGGTATTTGCTATGTCTGAGCTATCATAAAGAGAAAATGATGACTATTCTGTTTAGAGAAAATTTGCTTTTCAAATAGTACAATAATAACAAAAGAGTTCACCAGATCCACTCATTCTAATTTCCAAAATTTTGCATCCTCATATTGATTCATTCCATTGTGCAAAGTAAGTCGTTGTGAACAAAATTTGTGGTCAGTTGAAAATACTCTTCCAGAAGGTGTTATGGAAGACGGTATGCAGGTTGCCTGTTGAGAAGATGGCAAACTTTACTAGTAGAAGTTGTATTAGAATTTGAAGTCAGATCAGACTCATTTAAATAAAACTATACATGGTATGCAATGTGTATGGTTCGCTCTTATGCTCTTTTAAACAGAAAATTCATAGAACTTTCCTCCTTGGCAGCTATGAGAGCACAATTTCTCATAGAATGTTTGGCCGACTTGAAAAAGAATTTGGTGAAGCGTGGCCTAAACTTGCTAATTCAACATGGGAAACCTGAGGAAATTCTCCCTTCGCTTGTGAAAGCATATGGAGCTCACACAGTTAAGGAATCTTTGCCACTTATCTTCTTTCTGTTTGTGCATTAGATAGTTTCTTACCTTTTTGACTTCTTAAATGAATTGTTACCTATCATTTAGGCTAATGACTGTCTTTGAATAGGTGTATGCCCAGAAAGAAACATGCAGTGAGGAACTGAATGTTGAAAGATTGGTCAACAAACGTTTGCAACAATTGCTGCCACAATTAGGTAATGGGGTATCGAGAAACCAAAGTTCTACTCAAGTTACCAGACTGGAATTGATCTGGGGTAGTACTATGTACCACATGGACGACCTCCCATTCGAATGTAGCTGTTTACCAGATGTGTATACTCAGTTCCGCAAGGTATTGCAATTTTTGTCAAAAGTTTGAGTCTGAACTTTTGGCACATCGACATGACTATCTAATACGTAAGCTGTACTCTTTGGGTGCGTACGAGTAACAGTCTGTTGAATCTAAATCTACTATTCGGGGCTGCATCAAAATGCCATCACTTTTTGGTCCGACACTTGCCATTGGAGATTGGGGATGTGTTCCTGCAATTAATGAACTTGGATTTCAGCAAGAAAAGGCAGGTACACAAAAACAGACACAGACACACACAAAAGAAGAGAAACTGATATTATACTTTTGAAGAGTTCTTGTATCTTGTTCATTTCGTTCACACAGGTTAGCAAAGGAATGATGTTTGTGGGTGGTGAAAGTGCTGCAGTTTCTAGAGTATACGAATATTTCTGGCAGAAGGCAAGAGATTTTTTCTTGGTTTATGTTTCCAATGGTGCCATACTTGCCGGTAACAACGGGAACTGAGAATGTGAACTAATACTCAACTTTCATCTTTATGGCGAGTTTATGCCTTCTAGCGAGACTTGTTTTACCTTTAATGATGAAAGTGGAGTTAAGTGGTCAAAAATAGAGTGCGGATGTCAATTATATATCATTTGGACAACATGAATCAAAGACAACATGAAATCGACATGAAGCTCTTTAAACTCCTATATATCATGTAGGAGTTGAAAGAGTTTCTGCTTCTACTTTCTGAATCTTAGTGTCACGACGCAAGAGGGAGTGGGAGCGGGTAGAATGTAACAACCTGGTCCACGGCCCCACCACATGGCAATGCCTCCCTCAAAAGGGCTAGCCAAGTAGGAACTTATGAGTTCATGGGCAGGGCCTTATAAGGCTAATCACAAATCATCCCACATCCGATGTGGGATGTCACAATCTCCCCATCTTATGCTTTAGCGTCCTCGTTAAGGCTCGATCACGCATAGTCCAGAATCTTCCTCTCTAGCCGATGTGAGATATACCCGGCTCACTCTTCATTGCCCCAACCATAATCTTGATATGGGATATACCCGGGCTTGCCTTAATTTCCCAACCATCGACAACCCGATTGGATAGCCTAGCCTGAGCTTTCACGAGTAGGCTCTGATACCATATGTAATGACCCAGTCCATGGGGGCGATGCCTCCCTCAAAATGGCTAGCCAAGTAGATATTTATGAGTTCATGTGCAGGGTTTTATAAGGCTAATCACAAATCATCCCCAATCGATTTGAGATATATCACAATCTCCCCACCTTATGCCTTAGCATCCTCGCTAAGGCTCGAACACACATAGCCCAGAATCTTCCTCTCTAGCCGACGTGGGATATACCCGGTTCACCCTTCGTTGCCCCAACCATCTTCTTGATGTAGGATATATACCCAGGTTGCCTTTGTTTCCCCCAACCATCGGCAGCCCAACTGGATAGCCCAGCCCGAGCTTTTGAGAGTCGGCTCTGATAACATCTGTAACAACCCAGTCCACGGCCCCACCACCGGGCAATGTCTCTCCGAAGAGGGCTAGCCAAGTATGTACTTATGAGTTCATGGGCAGAGTCTTATAAGGCTAATCACAAATCATCCCTCACTGACGTGGGATATCACATAGAAGGTTCCGAGGCACAGAGCGTCACTAGCATAGTAGGTTTTTGGGTGGAGCAGAAGCGGTTCAAGGTTCACGGGTGGGACCAGTGTTCTGCAAAAGAGATACCATTAGAGAAACTTGGTATCATATGAACACACGCCTATTGCTAAAAGCTTAAAGGCAAGCAATGGGAGATGGCCAAGTCTGCAGCCAAGGGTGGTTAGTTGAATCATATCCGTGCTACCCCGTGGAAATTACTCCTTAATGAAAAATAGCGAACATATAACAGATTAAGTGACAAAAATTAGTGGACGATAAACGAATCTATGCTACTGCATAGGCCGTACTCAGTATTTAATGTCTAATTGTGTATACCATCTAAAGCCAGGATAGTTTGTCTTGAAATAAGAATCCTAAATAGCGTGTTCTAAATCAGTTGCAATCGTGTATTTTTTCTAGGATTTGTTGAGGAGGTATAAAGACACCCGAAATGGAATGTTGGGGCCTGATTACTCAACAAAGTTCTCCCCTTGGCTTGCTTCAGGAAGCCTCTCTCCTCGTTTCATACGTGATGAGGTATAGCTTATATAATTTCAATGGTTGCATATCCTTAGAAAACATTATGTACTGATTTTGTTTTAAAACTCTATTGTTTATTAAGGTAAGGCGCTATGAGAAGGAGAGACAATCAAATGATTCCACATACTGGTCTCTCTCTCTCTCTCTCTCCCTCTCCCTCTCCCTCTCTGTGCATGCGTGAGCGTGTTTAATTTTTTTTTTTTGTGTGTGCTTGTGTGGGCGAATCCAGGTGGTTTTGTATCCAAAGATAGATTTTGGTTGGAATTATTTTTTTTTGGTTTACGAACAAGTGGTGAGTAGATTGCAACACTTGCGACATTTTGTGTCGCTTGAAATAGATTTTGGGCGAATTTAGGAACTTTGCTTCTCGAAAATACTGGCAAGTCGAGTTTGCCCAAATACAATACTTTCCAGCAAACATGTCAAAAATTAGCTCTGTTTTTTGTTGACATACATCACTTGTTAGCTGGAAACAGAAAATATTTTCTTCTTGAAATGGAATCCGAAATAATTCACAAATGTAATTGCATTTAAGTATCTAAATGTGAAGTCACAGTGGGCAACTTTGTACTGGTACAGAGATTATTTCATTCTCAACAGTTTCCAAAAAATGGTATGTCAGCCAGCAATTCAAATATTTGAAGATGTCAGTTTCCCAGTTTTTAGCTGTAATACTTGCAGTGTGATAAAGTTCAATCTCGTGTCATACATTGTGTCTGTGGTACCACATTTTTTCCTTTTTTATCCTTTTCTGCAGTTTTGAAACTTAGTCACCGTCACAAGTCTAAGTTTGAATCTTGTTTACAGGATTTTGTTTGAACTGATGTGGAGGGATTACTTCAGGTTTCTATCAATTAAATATGGAAATTCTCTATTTCATCCAGGTAAACATTTATTTACTAACTATTGTTAGTAATTAACTGCTCTGTAGAGGAAAGCTTTATTATTTCTATTTGTCAGCTGAGACTTGAACTTCATCTTCGTAGCCTTTCACCAATTGTATCTATCACGGGTAAAGGGAATTAATGTACAGTGGCCAGTGAGATTGACTTCTGTTAATTTTACGGAAGTAGGGGTGAAATGCATAAAAATGCGCTTCTTGCATTTTTCAGGTGGCCTGAGAAAAACGGTGCAAAGCTGGAGCCAAGACCAGACTATGTTTGAGACTTGGAGAGATGGCCGCACTGGGTGCATCTCTTAATGCTGATGATTTGAATAGCTAAATTTCATCCGCCTATGCCTCCCCTTCCCTGCTCTTTTCTTTCTTCTCTTCCTTCCTTTCGAAATCCAAAGAGAAAAAAAAGCTAACATGATTGTAATTTTGTGATCCTCCTATTAGAAAAAAATCCCTTTTGATTGAATGGATCAGCTATTCAACTTTGAAGTATCTGGTGTGTTTGTCCACCCGGGCTATGGGAGTAAAAGAGAAACTGAAAACATCCATGTAATTCTAAATTTCCTTAATTTTTATCCCTACAACTAAGTTATCGGCCTGGTAATTTGTAGGTACCCTCTCATTGATGCAAATATGAAAGAACTATCAACTACTGGGTTCATGTCAAACCGGGGACGACAGGTAAATCACAAGAACAATCGGAACCACAATTTAATCTTAATTTTTTGTAAGAAAAAATCAAAAAGTTGTGAATTCACTTGATTGCAACCAACATCCCATGTTTGAATAGGTACATTGCACTTTGCATTAGTAAGAAGATCTGCATTTGGAGGGGAGCAAGAGAGATGCGAAGCTTTAGCTTTCTTCCATTTATTTTATTCCAGCTCCATAAGGACTTTATATTTCTACAGATTGTGTGTTCCTTTCTCGTTCGAGACATGCGAATCGACTGGCAGATGGGAGCTGAATGGTTCGAGACATGCCTTTTGGATTATGACCCATGTTCCAACTATGGTAATTGGACCTATGGAGCAGGTAATTCAATTTGTAATACCTTACACTGTAACGAATTTATGTCTCTTTTTCAGTACATTTGATGTTTATGCTATATGATTGTGTTTTTGTTTCATGCTTTTGGGATAGTATCCATTTCTATTTTGGTACTTGGGGGTATTATAGCATATTGGGAAGTGATTGATTGGATGGCTAGAACCTATCCCTTTCAAGAACAAGCTATGCCTATGTGGGGAAAAACGGCAAAAAGATGGGCCTTCAAGATTTTGAATCTTCTGCTAAAAATGGTTAAATATAAGACCTCCATGATAGGGACTGACGAGGAGTGCGATATCACTTGCATTTGTTGTAAGAATTTTTCTGTGGGCTTGGCACAATTCGCTATTTGTCATTTGTGAAAAACCGAATTGATAGAATGCTTATCGGCTCATAGTATACCGGTAGCTCAGTTTGGACCATTGAGCTAGGTTCACCTTTATGCGTTTATTGCACCCAAGAATGTATGGGCTTTGTTATGTGTGTGGTCCTAATTTAATGCAATCCTCTATGGGTTGGGGTTTGCAATCTAAAACTACAAATATAAGGGTTGGGCCCTCCTCTGAATAATGATTTGCAGTCCCCATTAGAGTTACCAATATATTGTAGAGGAGAGAGTAGAAGACTTTTCATAATTTGTCGATTCTTCTTTTCTGGTTACATGCAATAAAGCACCGGTGCGGCACTTGGGGTGAAGCACCAGCACTGGATACGCGTGGGTGCGTGTCAAGTGCGTGTCCCTTTTTTTGATTTATTTTTTTAAGGGCTAATTACACCTATGTTTCTGAGGTTAGGGGGTAATTACAGTAATTACAGTCAAGGACACAAAGTTTCAAAATGTAACATTCCGTGACCAAAAGTGTTTCGAATGTATCACCCGTGTCTATCCATCAGGGTTCCGTCCAAAAAGTGTACTTTTTTAATGATGTCATTAATATGTATTTTTAAAATGACGATACTGCCCCTTGTACTGTATATACTGAATATTTTTAAAAAAAAATAAATTAAGATTTCAATCTGCAAATTAGGGTTTTGAAACCCTAATTTGCAAATTAAGGGTTTCAAAGCCCTAAATTTTCAAATTAGGGTTTCATTTTTCAAATTAGGTTTTAGGGAAACACCAATTAGGGTTTCTTTGCCCTTGGGTTCAGATTGCTTTTTCTGGAAATTCAAGGAATTCGCAATTGGCAAGGCTTTTTTATGAACTTCTTGTGGCGCGAGAGGAGATGAGTCCGACGGAGGAAAAGGACCAGCTGCCAGGGGCGGAGGCGGCGCTGGGCGACATGGGGGAGGAAGGCGATCAAGCGGAGGAGGACGGCGGTGGTGGACTCGATCCTGGCCTATGCCAGGCGGCTGAGCGGGACGTGTTCAACACCGGCGATGCCGGCGAGGCATTCAAGATGAACTAGAATTCCTTGATGCAAGTCAAAATCCCTTGAGGCGGTGTCCTCGATGCAGTTGAGGGTGACGACGGAGGGGAGAGGGGGCTCCCGATGCTGCGGCTTGCTCAGTGGGGAGATCTGTTGCGGCGGTGGCGAGGTGGGGCTTGGGTTACCAGCGACATGGGTCGAGGGACAGAGCTGGGCTGCCGGCGGCGTAGGGCGAGGAAGGGGGCTTGGGCTACCGGCGGCGTGGGGTGAGGGAGTGGGCGGCAGGCAGATCTGGAGAAAAAGTTTGGAGAGATAAACCTAATTTGAAAATTAGGGTTTTGATAGGGATGGATGGTATTTTATTTTAAAGTTTGGGGCAATCTAGTCTTTTTGTCAAAACCGTTAAGTATTTTTGTATTTCGTTTGGTCAACGAACATAAGTGTAATTATTGCAAACTATTGTCCTCGCGTGTAATTACCCCCAAACATCAGGGACAGGTGTAATTAGCCCTTTTTTTAATCTCTTAAAAAACGGTTGTGGCACGGGTGCATATCCGACCTGTGACCACTAGCGATCTGTGACCACGGCGACCACTGTCAACCCCAGCGACCATTGGCGACCACCGGTGAGAGGAGAGAGGAGACCGGAGAGAAGAAGAAGAAGGAGGAGGAGGAGGAGAGAAGGAGAAGAAGAAGGAGTTCTCACCGGCGACCCAAGGTGGTGTGCAGCGTGCAGAGCTGGGGCATGCGAATTCAGAGAAGAGAAGATTAAGAAGAAGATTAGAAACCCTAGGAACAGGGAATACTGATGTTACGCATGTGGCTGGAAATTGATCAGATCTTTTTTTTTTTTTGATAAAATGAGAGAATAGCATTGATAAAGACTCAGATTAAGCGGTTTACAGACGAGTAGTTCCCATGACATATCATGGTCAAATAAAACGGAGCATAGAAAATTAGAGCACAACACCATAAAAAAGGAACAAAAGGTGTTGTTTAGTGCAGGTGACATAGATCCTGTTGCAACTAAGAGTCGTGTAGCTAGTCTTGGTGTACGTTAATCCTGGCTTGACAAGCAAAAGTTGCTAAAGATCTGGCCTCCTTGAGATCTATTAGTGGCACCATGTTCATACTGTAATAGTGGAAATCTGTTACGACATAGCAAAAGTCGTACCAGAGGCTGCTTACCGTAGAGCTTATGTCTTTAGCATCTGAAATCTGTGAAAGGAGGAATGTAGAGTCAGTGAAAATGATCAGATCTTTAAGTCGTTGACTTTTGACTTTTGACTTTTTGACAAATTATCCACAAATTTGCTATTTCATTTTAGTACTCACTTATTAATTTATTACTTAAATCAGCCCCAATACTTCAAACAAATAAAAGTAGTACACATACAAACTTCATTGTGTTAAGTTATGCAATTCTAATATTTACAAAAGAGCCCATTAAACTTAACAGACTCTCACTAATTTGGTTGAAAACTTCAAAATTCATGAAGCAATCCATTAAACTTAAAAAACTCTTACTACTTTGGTTGGAATATTTATGTTTTTTTTTTCATATATGTAATACATATTTAGATTCAAATTGTTTAGAAATTCAATACTAAGTGTATATAATTAAAAAAATATTTACAAAATTTGCCGTATCCCCACTGCACCCGTATCCTAAAATTATCAAAAATGCTGTATTCGCGTTTCCGCACTCGTGTCCGTGCTTCATAGGTTACATGTATGTCTTTGGGAGGGCCCCAGTTGGTAGAAGAAAAACCCACAACCGCTTGGGGAATTTCTTTTTTTGTAGTTCCTTAAAAATGGGCTCAAAAAAGCCTATCTCGTTTTGTAATTGCATGCTTATGATTTACACAAGCTCAATATCTATAGTTTATTATACATGTGGTACCAAAGCCACCTTGTCTAAATTACTGACTGTACATTCTATCTATTGTATTCCATAGATGCTTAGGCTCGTATGCTTTTAGCTAATTTATGCGTCATACATGTTGGTTCTTGGATCCTTGTTGTATTTCGGCAGTGTTGACGAGAATTCTGGTACCGATTTGGTCGACTTCTCATCAAAACTAAAACCCCTTGGCTTTTTGGTTTAAGTGAAGTTGGTAACTTCAAATTAGACCTAGATCTAGCAAGAGTCTGATTAGATTGTGTTTGGGCTGCTGGAGATCTAGTTGTTTTTGGGTCATGGCAGATCTGGCATGAGCTTGTTGGTGGTACCACCGATTTGCAATCTTGGCATTAATGGCTTTAGATGGCCGGGTTCGGAGGCATGCAGCTTGTGATTGCCATGCGCCCCGTGGCTGTAAGTGGTGGGGTAGGCCACCATTGTGTCCGGCCAGCCTGAGTTTAGTCGGGTTGTTTTGAGCTTGCCGGCTCTGGCGTTTGGTTCCTTTTTAGAGCCTCTATGGCGTATCAATGGTTTTAATCAATATTTACTGATTATTGATTTTAATCAATATTTACTGATTATTGACTATCGATACGGTTCGTCCTTTTATAGTTAACACGTTTAAGTTGTTCGCTGTTCAAGAATTCTTGTTTAGGCAGTTCATACCTTCCCGTATCGTAACAGCCGAGTCGTAACGGTGTTTCGGGTGGCTGATGTTGTTACACATTGATATATTGATGCTTGCTGATTTCACAGCCGTATTGGTGTTGCATTACCTTTGCAGGCCATAACGCCGATGTTATGTACCGTTACAGGACGAACAACTTTGAGAGATTTGAGATTGATTGTCTGCTTCCAAGCATAATTGAAGAATCTGCTTCAAGGGCTGATTGAAATTAGTGGGTCTTTGATTGGTAATTTAGAATTGAGGGTCATTTGGAATTAAGAAAAGGAAGAAGGTGGCGAAGGCTGTGCTGGCTTGAAGACTGCACTATGCAGAAGAGGAAGCAGGAAGGCGAGTAGTAGGGCAGCTGGTAACGTGTGAGTCGGTGCGAGTCGGTGTGAGTTTTACTGTGTGGGTGAGTCTATGTCTAGTTAGTTTATCTTTCTCTTTGCTGACTTCATGACTTGTATACATGTAATTTGGTGGCTGAGTCTATTTAGGTTTAGGTTTAGATTGTTTAGAATTATGTGGGTGGGCTTTAAATGAATGGTTCAAACAAAATAGTAAACCCTCAAAGTATTAAAATACGACATTCTAAGGTCACAATTTTCATATCTTTGAGTTTTAAGCATTTGTTAACGTTTGAAAAAAAATCACATTCTCGGAACCCGATTCCCATTGCGTAACGTTTGATACTCCTGATACTGTTGCACCGACCCGACCACGATGTTTAGTGTCATAATAATGCGATTTAAAACCATGATTTTCACCACCATGCTGGTCGTTGTAGTCGCGGTGGAGCGGCCTTTTTTGGGCAGATCTCAGTGATGCAGGGGCTGGCCGTTGGTGGCATGGCTCTGGCGGCACCAAAGTGACCCAATTTGCATTAGTTCTGATGGTTGTCCAGGGCCGCGAGCAAGACGAGACTGAGGGGTTATGGTGGTCGTGACGCCAGATTTTAACTGAATATATTAACACGTAAGCGCAAAATGCTGTTCCCATCCCTGATTATGGTGGCCCCGTAATGGCTGAGGAATGGTAGCTGGAGTAGGCATGGGCAGAGAGTCTTGAAGTTGATGTTTAGGTGGTCATTGGGGAAGACAACCCATTTTTTGGGTTTTTTTTTTAATTCCAAAGTTTTAGATCCATGGGTTGTTACTCGGTGAGTCTTTTGTTAAATGGATCGCTGGCTCATGTATAAGTGGGCTGATTTTGTGGCTTGAAACTTTCTTCTATATCAAAAATTTTAATGGTACTAATAGACTACTACGTGTGTTCTGTTTGGGCTTGGCTCTGAACAGTTTGTTTCACAAATATGTTAATATAACTGTTGATTTTATTTAACTTTTGCTTAAAATGCTTCATTATTGCATCGAATCTCAAACTGTTAGTGAAGGGCATGTTTGGCTTGTGCTACTTGCATGTTTTCTTTTGGTTTACCTTACTTGGACTATAAGGTTGCGTATGAAACATGTTAAGGGTTGTGGCCTTGAATTGACATAAACGCGTTAATATGTTAAACTCCGTATTTATTATTGTTAAACTCAATAAACGGGTTAATTTGTTAAACTCCGTACTTATTATTGTTAAACTCAATAAACGGGTTAATTTGTTAAACTCCGTACTTATTATTATTAAACTCAATGCTGCACAGAGTATGTTTATCCTCTAGCCTTCTGTATATCAGATTATGACCCGAGCTTGTTGTACGAAGTTTGCAACCCACTTGGGGCACTAAAGTAGCCGAGTTCTGGCCGACCATTGTCTATGTCAATGTGTATTATGTTTAAAACGAGGTCACTAATCTAGCATGCTTGACGAACGGTCTATACCAGTACTGTGTGTTGTCTTAGTGTAGGCCGTAGCTCAAAGATTTTGTCAAATCTAAAGCTTGTTTTTTCAGGATTGGCGTTGCATCCTGTTCGCATGAACATGCACAAAATTAGCTGAATGATTCCCACATCAAAATGACTACGTTTTCCTTAAAATGATATACGTTGAAGGGAGAAAATTACCATTGTACCTAGTGTTGGTATATTTTTGTACAACATGACGGGGGATACATTTGTATGTCTTGTACTTGGGCCACAATTACTATTCCAGTTCTATACAAAAGCATAAGCACAAGCAACAGCACATTCCTGACAATAAACTTAAAGATATGGCTATTTTTTGTGAGTAATTTTTCATATCGGTTCATATGGTATGGTAACTGTTGAACTATACCGCATGATATCATTGTTTGGAGCAAAGTGCTAAAGCTTTACTATATATAGGTCCATTAGACCTTTCAGCGACTTCTGAAGCTTTGTACATGTACTTTCAGCTTGTGTTTTAGGTCCATGCGATTAGTAAGCAATTTTTAAGCTACATGTTTTTATTTCAGTTTTAATGAACAGTGTAATAGCTATTACAGAATGGCATGATTAATTTTGGTTTTTTTGTGCTGTTATAGACATGCACATAGGTGTCGGTATGAGATAAAGTGCACTTTCTTTAATGAGATTATTGCACTTTGTTTTGCTTCTGTTGTATAAGACATGCGTATGTTTTGACAACACAAGAAAGATCTGTCATGTTGCTGTTACGCATAGGCGTGGTGCTCTATGCTCTATGAGAAAGATAATGGTGCAATAATTTGCTGCAAAGGAATCATGTTTGTATCTAAAAATGATGTTGTATAGCTGGCAATTGCTTAAATATGCTATTACATAGCATCTATACTATAAATAAAGAGAAGATCTTTTGATGTAACACCCTTCTTGGTGTTACATATCTACCTATCTAAAATGGTGACATGTGGCATTCTAAGAAAACTTTTAAAAAGTGACAAAATAATTTTTCTTAATAAGAATTAACTATCTACAAGGAAATGTTTGGTTTTCACAATTCAAGACTTATTTTATAATATTGTCAATTAGTACTTATATACCTTGCTTGAATATTTGAAATACTTTATTTTTGCACGCGCGGCATCGCGTGTGCTACGACAGCTAGTTACTAAAAATGTCTTCAATGGGAACAGTGTATGATAGCACTTAATCAAATGTACAACTTAGATGACATGAGTGACGCACGTGTATCTTTAAGGTTTAATGCTATCTTATGTAGGCAATAATGATTCTGATGTAACTCTTCTTAATATCCTGATATAACGGACATTGCTGGTTGCTCGCTGATAGACCATTCTGTTTTACAGCAATTTACGTTATTATCAGTTTGGACCACTGAGCTTGGTGCACCTTTATGTGTGTTATCGCACCCCAAATTGTATGGGCGCTGTTATGTGTGTCGGCCTAATTTACTGTAATCCTTTATCGGTTTGGGTTTGCCATTCACTTAATGATTTGCAGTCCCCGCATTAGACCTAGCATATATTGTAAAGGATAGAGCAGAAGACTTTGCCCAGTTTGTCGATTCTCTTCTTGTGGTTACAAGTATGTCTTTAACCTATCTCGTTTTATGATTGCATGTGTATGATTTAGACAAGTTCGATCTGTATGATTTATTTTACGTTCCTATCTACGTTAGCTTGTTGAATTTCCTGTAAGTGTAATATTACAATCCTGGTTATTACTGTGCTATGGGTTTTTAAATGGTTTCATTGAGGACTTAAAAGATCAATTGCGTTGCTATATTTGACTTGTTGAACCCCATTAACTTGTATTGATTGTGCGTATCCTATATGCGACCCCAATGAATACTGTGATTCGCATTTCGAACAGGCATGAATACAGAAGAAAAAAAAGAGTGGTTTTTAGAAGGGGCATATCATCTCGCTCTTTTCTGTATTGTAGGTGTTGGGAATGACCCGAGAGAGGATCGTTACTTCAGCATTCCCAAGCAAGTAAGCAAATGCAAAATTTCTCATATTAAAGGATGTTTATGTTGTAATATCAAAAGGAGGACAAAGTAGCAAGACTGAGACATTGTAGTTGATACATAGAGGTTTGTTTGGTTGAGTCAGAATCTTTAGAAGAGATACCAATATAGTTTATAACTAACTGAACTATATGTAGCTGCGAAATGTTGATATAATTTTGCTTCTTAAGTAAGCACAAAAAGTAGAATAAGTATACCTTAAAAGTAAATGCCATAACCTGAATTTAAGTTTGTATTGATACTCAGTAATCAACAGTGGGTATCTAGTTGATATTCAGGTTGATGTTAACTTGTATAAGTTCAATGAAAGTAAACCTGTTAAACAAGGAAAAGGTCTTATTACCAATTTGGAAACCCACTGATAATGCTACTATGGGCCCTCCAACCAATTGATATCTCTGTGTATTCTGAAAATGGACTTGGATTATCGTAAGCAGACACTTGTACGTCTGTTACTGATATCCTGTTGCCGGGCTCGCTTACGGAAAGTGCTCATTAGTGGGCCGTTTGTTCAACGTCGTTCTGGTGGTATCAAAGCCGACTCTTGTGCTGATGGTTTAAGATCTTATGTTGCATCAGCCTGTCTAGGGCTGATCCAGGAAACTTGGTTTGAGTTTGACAGCTTGTTACTTTCACAAGGGAGAATACTTTAAATCATTGACTAACATAACCGTTCAAATAAAATGTAATCTCCTAATAAACAGATGTTCTAAGGGGCCCCTTCCCCCCCCCCCCCCCCTTCCTAACCTATCTGAGATTATCATATGTTCCAGGCTCAAAATTATGATCCCAAAGGCGAGTATGTTGCTTACTGGTTACCAGAATTACAAGCCCTTCCAAGCGACAAAAGGAACTTTCCTGGACAGTCATACATTAAGCCAGTCGTAGCTCTCAAGCATGGAAACACTAACAAGAGCAGTGATAAGTCAACAGCATCTGCAACAAGAAATCACCAAGCTGGAGGAAAACAAGTAGAAGGTTCCAAGAGAAGAACACGATAGGCAGGCCGTTCATTACTGTGAACCCCATTTTGTTGTCAAAAAGTAGGAGGAAGTCGCGGAAAAATCTTGTGTGAAATATTTCTATCTTTTCTATTATGTTGTTTTTGATACAGCCAGGCAGTGAGTGATCACAATGGGGAGTATTTATTGCCCTCTTTATGGAGGTGCTCTATAATAACGAATTCCTGACATGAAGGCAAGTTGGATGCTATTGTATTTTACCCTCATCAAAGAAATTTGAACGTCCTCATCTCTCTCCTATAAAAGCCACCTCCTCCCTCTGGTGAAACTTCCATATGCATTATTTTTGAGCTTGAAGAGGTATGTAATCTACGTATCGTTTCTTGGTTCTAATTTTCCGTTCATGCATCCCTTGATTTTTCTTCTCCTGAGACGACTTAATGATTTCGTTTCGCAGCTTAATGAGGTATGGCAACTGTCTTTCATTTTCTCTTCTTCAATCGTTTTTGCTTCTTAACGGATGCAAAATCAGTATATTTTATGGTGCCATTTTTCTTTCTTCATGCAGCATTCCTTCTGTTGCAAGAGTGGGTGCGCCTCTGGATTTACATTATTCATTCTCTTTTTCTCCAACAGTTTTTTATTTTTGGGTAGCTTTTTTATCTTCATCAAGGTTTGCTTTTTCTAGTTCATTTCTTCTTCGTTTTTTCTTTTTTTCTTTTGGTGAAAATAGGAATATATACCATAGAGAAAAACAGTAGGGTTACACTAAACAGCATCTCCAAAAGAACACCTGGATGACAAGCCCATCCAGATTGACTAGAACAAGCTGACAATAGCAAAAATACCAAGGAAGCCTCTAACCGAAGACCAAGCTGTCAGCATGCTATACATCAGCTGTCCAAGTCTGCCGATAACCATCACCTGATCGAGATGCAAAAGCGGCTAGAGCTGACGCAAGATCCAAAATGCAGTCATTTTCCTGGCCAATATGTACAGAGTGAAACCTACTGCAGCCTGCTAACAGACCAGGATGAAGCATCAAACTTAGGGGGGTGCATGGAGTCTGGTGCATAATCTGAGACAGAAAAGGAGAGTGAGCAAGGAGCAAAATGATATGAATGTGAGAGAGGGTATATAACCAATGCAGGCCAAATAAAATAGCTTTGATAATGGCATCAGATGGAGAATCAACAATAGTCAGGTTGATGCAGGCATCAACCGGGTTCCAGTGGGAATTAAAAAGCACTAATCCGAATCCATAACTAGACGCCGAACTGCCCGGAGACACATATATGGAACAGGAAACCCGAGAGATAGGCATAGAACATTGACATAGGTTAGAGCAAGAGATTTGATAAAGAGGTGGGAAGAAATGCTTGAAACCATAATGATCCGACGTCGGCGCAGAGCAGGGTTGTCGCCGAGTATTCTGCTCTGAACGCTTGAAGTACGCAATTCCTCTCACGTTATTGAAATCGAACCTAACCTTTTGCCGAAGTCGGGAAATGGAAAAGGGTGAGAGTCGAAATATAACTTCATTTTCACTGACACCATATATTCCAAAGAACAACCGCTATCCAAACAATACAAAGTAGGGCATCCACATGACTACCAATTGGCTGCACTAACCAATGTTTTAACCATTGTGGGAGAGTGAGGTTCACTTGTCGAGGCTGGCGAAGTAATAAGAAGGAGGTCTGCCAAAATTGCTTAATCCGCGAACAATCTAAAAAGAGGTGTTGGTGTGTCTCCGGTACCATGGAACACAATGCACACACAGCTGGCATCCGACAATGCCTTTTGAGCAATTCGGAACGAAGAGGCAAACGTAGGTGCAGTAATTGCCATATGAATATTTTAAGTTTCTCAGGAAGCGGTAGTTGCCAAAATTTCCTCCAAAGCTGCGGGAAAAAACAAGTTTGAGTTGGGGAGGGAACGCTAGATTGATCCTGAATGAAGCAGTAGGCGCCTCTAACAGAAAAGAGGCCACTACTAGAAGTAGGCCAAAAGGCCTCATCTGCCCTTTCGGCTGGAAGCAATTGTAGCCGCAGAATTTGCGAGACAACCTCAGACAGGAAGAAGCCAAGGAGGTAAGGAAGGTTCCATGTACGGGAGGAGGGAAGAAATAAATCACTAACACACCAGTGAGCTTGACGGGATTAAGAAAAGTCTGCATCCTCTTTGGTGGAAACTTTGGTAACCACCAATCCATCCATACCAAAATGGAACGCCCATCTCCCACATGCCATTGAATGCCTTGTCGAAGGACTCGTTGCCCGACTTAAAAACTTCGCCAAACCCAAGAACACTTTCGAGGATTGCCTGCTTGGAGAAAATTAGAGTTCCAGAAATAACGTCCCTTAAATACTTGAGCAAGAAGGAAGCTAGGGTTAGACCCAATTTTCCATGCATGTTTGGTGAGCAAAGCCTCGTTAAACGAGCAAAAATTGTGGAAACCTAACCCGCCTTGATTTTGAGGCAGACACAACGTAGGCCAAGCAAGCCAATGAATAGAACGATGAGATGAACCACCAGACCACCAGAAGCTAGCAAGAGTTTGATCGAGCTGATGACATACCAGGCTGGAAATTTATAGACGGACATGTAATGAATAAGGAGGGATGAAAGTACTGAATGAATAAGTGTGGCACAACCCGCCTTGTTAAGAAGAAGCCCTAGCCAATGAGCATTATGCTTTATAAATAAGAGATGCATTATGCTTCTCACAATCATTCTTTTGTATCTTTGTTATACATGTTTTTCTCTCTCGCGATTGTTCTCCGTTTTCTTTTTTTTTTGTGCTTTGTTTGATCGATGTATGTTTGTGGATGAAAGATTTTCTACTTAATAACAGTTCTCCACCTATTTTTCAAAGTGTGGTTTTTGGATTCTTAATAGAAAAAGAAATTCCATTTCTCAACTTTTACTAAAGCTGAATTAGGAAAAGGCATTATTAATAGTTGCCTTGTGTAAGGTTCTTTTAGACGAAATCATTCCCCTTGACCTTTTGAATGAACTAGTAACAATCGGTTATATAGAACCGTAGTTAAAAAAAAAATTAATAAATGAACTTAATTACTACAATTTTTTTTTTAATCAAATCATAGTAAGTAAATTAATTACAAACTGCTAATGAAAGATTGAAGTATGAAAAGTTCATTGAAGAAAACATGGTTTACTTGCAAATGCAAATTATTAATGTTAATTATCACCAATAATTGTCACTTTGTTTCTTTTTGTCGCATCAAGTTACTATTTAAGAGAACTCCTGACTATTTCATGTTATACCAAGATATAGTGACATTGTAATCAGTTTCAAACTTCTTTTATAAGTATGTCTTTGCATCAATAGAAGTAAATAAAGTATTCCAGAGACAATTTGATGCACAGATAATGTAAGTGAAGTGTATATATTGGAGTTGTCTAATGTGTTGTAATATATTTCTATGGCACGTATCTAAGTCTAGGAAGTGAAATCCTGAATAGTTTGAATTATAAGTAAGTAATAGTAACAAAAGTTTAAAATTTCTCGCCTAAAGAATACAATAGAAAGTAAAATGTCTGATGTGACGGAATATTAATAATTGCATAACAAAATCAGCTTAAATATTACATCTTTGAAACCAAGAAAAAAATGAACTAAAGAGATCTAACATAGCCACATTTAATAACTCACTTGCTTACACCGCAAATCAAGAAGTTATAACTCTTGCAAGATCGAATATTTTTAAATTCGTTCACTTTTAAAGTTTCCGTACTCTCTCCTATAAGCATATGTACTAAAGTGGAAAACATATTCATTTAAAACTTTTGGTATCATTAATGATCCAATCTTGTTTATTTCTATAGAGTGATGGCCGTTTCTTATATCAATAGATCGCTGGGTCAAAATAGTCCCCCCTACCCCCCACACCCCCCCCAACCCCCCACCTTATTTTCTTTCGGTTTCATCTTATTACAACTTTTATGTATCTCATATTTAGAAATTGGGGTGCTCTTTTATCACTTTCGATATAGGCGAGTTTTAACGTTAGGTTTTCTTTAAAGATGAGTATAGACTAAAATCAAATTTATATCGTGGGGTAAGATCGGTCCCCGTTTGATTAAATTCATACGATTTCGTCATCACCAACAAAAAATTAAAATTTAGCAAAAAGTTACTATAATTCATACTCTTTAATGTTTGTAAACCTCATAAATTTAAAAAGGATATTTGAAAAAAGAAAGTTTAGGCCTCTAATCCATTGGTTTCATATTTTATACAGTGGGGCTAGAGCCACAGCTGTTTTGGTTAAATTCATACTTTTTTTTCACTAAAAAATATATTAGTAAACTTTAACCTCTTTAGGGACAAAATACATGAATTTAGTAAAAAAATGTTTTAGTCAAGCCTCACGCTTTTAAAAGTAAAAACTATCCTTAATGTTTGTTAACTTAATAAATTGAAAAAACATATTTTTAAGAAAAAACTATCTGGCCATTTAACTCCTTGGGATCTTTTTATACAAGGGGCTAGATCCATGCCAGTTTTGATTAAAGTCATACTATCAGTTATTTTTTAAGCTCTTCAGCGACAAAATGTTTAAATTTAGTCAAAAAGGCTGTAATTTAGCCTCACCTTTTTACAACTCAAAAACACCCCTAATTTTAATAAACCTTTTAAATTAAGAAGGGTATCTGAAGACAAAAATGTTTAACCATTAGCCCCTTGCATATCAAAATTTGAGAGTTTTAGAGCGGAAAAAAAAAATCAATAAGCATTTGAGCTCCAATTAGTTAGAGTCTTTATCAATTGTGTTTCACCTATCCTTATCAACTCCAATAGTGGAATATACAAAAATTATAATTATATGAAGGATATACTATAATGGTAATATTTGATATTCCAAGTTACGATGAAACATACAAAAACAATAAACACATGAAAAACATGCCATCATACTCATTAGGGTATTCTAATAACACTACAATAAATTTAAATTATTTATTTGCCATGATCCCAAATAACATTTAGGAGCATAATTGTATGATCTAGATTCTTAAAAGTCATGTTTACATATGCATTCTAGAAATCCTAGAAAACTCTAATTTTATCATAGCTACTTACACAAATATCTTCTTATTTAAAACCTAGAATTAAACTTCAGCTTGCGATAACTTCAATATATATAATATGTCCGTGTTGAAATCTATAAACATGCACAATATTTAATTTTGTAGAAGATGTAATAACTCTAGGATAGTTTAGTTTTAATGTGCATGGGGTAGGTTTTGATAGGATCTTTTCAGTAATTAGAGAGGATGCAGAACTTCAACGGTGATTTTGTAGGGCTTTCATAGTTTTTTTTCTTTTTTTTTTAAGTAAATGTCAAAACAACCGTTAATGCTAATAAGTTATGTGTTCAATAAGGGTAGTTTAAGGAAAGAGACTAGATATATCCTATGAGAAGTCAAAAACTCTTTATTTTTTAATAACACTTTAATTGAAAAAGGGTATTTTGCATAAAGATAGTTTTAAGACAAAAACATTCCCAGTCACCCAAAACCTTTTATGAGGACTTTAATTAAAAAAGGGTATTTGATGGGGAAAAAATTAACCCCATTCGTGCTGATATGGTTTCACTTTTGGTCATTCATTTATGTTTTACTTTTTTTTTTTTTGATCAAAAGAAGAAATATATACCAAAGATTATACAAACATGGATATGTACATCATATACTACATCCAAGTAGTAGAGCGGAAATAAGACTACATTATGGATGACAACCCATCCAAATAGGTTAATTAGAGCTATACAAAGCAGGGACTACATAAACAAGACACCATGAAGGAAACCAACAAGAACTGAGCAACTCTGGGGCGATCATGGTAGGTTCTGCTGTACATGCTGTATCCACTCCTGTATAACACCTGTACCAGAGTGAGAAGCAAAAGAAGCCAGAGGCATGGAAAGTTGTAACACGCTTGATTTTCCTTGGGCGATGTGCAAAGAGTGCAAAAGACTGTAGCAATCCTGAAGTTTATGCGAAATATCCGGTCGTACCACTAAGTGTGAAGTGCTATCAAGCATCTGGCGCACAAAATTAGGATAAGCCAGCAATACGACTATAAGCAGAAAACGATAGCGACGTAACCAATTTAAAGCATACAAAAGCGCAGAGGCAGTAGCAGTCAACCGACAATCAGCTTTTGGCCCCAGTAGGAATCCACTCACTACTAAACAGAACTAAAACCATGCTAAAACGTGACGTAGTTGAAGTTTCTAGAACAGAGAAGGCATAGATCTGGGGGGTAGAAGGGATTGAACATGTACAGGAGAGTGAGTAATGTAAAGGTAGAAGAGGGGGCCAGAAATGTTGAAAACTGTATTCTGGAACATTTGCACGTAAATCATTGTCTTTTAGCATCCGCTGATGACATTTATGAAAGTGTTGAGTATCGCAGATATTAACAAATGTTGAATGGCGTTGTCTTTGAATAATCGGAACTCTAAAACATTCACCCTTAAAGATGGACGCATTACGACCAATCCAAATGGACTAGAGGGTGGCAACTACCCAGGTAATACGACGAAGAGCAACCAACTGTTTGAAAATATGTTGAGTTAACCAATGAGCAAGCCATAATCTTGAATTAGAGAGCGCAAATGTCAAAAGAAGGAAATGTTCCCAAACATTTCGAACAGCGGAGCATTCCAGGAAAAGATGTTGATGTGTTTTAGACTGAGATAAGCATAGAGGACAAATATCGAGGACATGGCATTTGTGTTTAAGGAGCTCAGATAGGAGGGGTAGGCGCATATGTAAAAATTACCACAGGAAAGACCAAAGTTTCTCCGGAATGGGTAGTTTCCAAAGGTTTGACCAAGTAGTAGGCATGATTTCAGTAATTAATCAAAATTTTGGAATAATATTCCTGCCTAAGAAATGATAAGTTTTGGCTACGGAAAAGGAGTTACATTCTCGTAGCTTCATGTAATCATACTTAACTTTCTCGTGTTCTACATCACCTTCCTGACTAACCATAAGTCCCTTTCCGGTTTTAACTTTGCAAGAGTTTCTCCTAAACAACATTCTAAATATTATTGTGTCTACACTTCTTAAGCTTTACTAATATACTAAATCTTTGCTATTTTTCCAGTAAATAAGAGAATTTCATAAATAAAGTAAAGTTACAAAAGATTACAAGTTTCCTGATGGATTGCTATGGTCATGACATCCCATGACTATCCAAAATAGACAAAAGATCCATCAAGTGAAAAGCTAGTACTAATACATACATATATAGTACACAAAATATATAGTACACAAAAGGAGGGGTTTGGGAGCCTATCCAATTATAACAAAATATCATGGAGCAAGTCTCGGTAGACATCAATGTGCGCATGACAAGCAAAAGCTGCAAGGTCTCTAGCTTCATTCATCTGACATGCATTTGCCTTGACTAAGGTATCGGGATCAAAATCAGAAACTGTATAACAGAAAGAGTTAATTACGCGGTTGACCACTGTACTATTAAGTAAATTTCACTTTGACCACTGGACATCGATTTGTGTCATAGTAACCATTAAACTTTGAAATTCGTTTCAATCAGGTCACTCCTTCAATTTAAGTGCGTTTATTTAGGGGTACAACCGTCCATTCACTGTTCACCTTCTTCTTTCTTCTTCTTCTTCTTCTCTGTAGGAGAGGACATCGGAGCTCAGATGCTGAAATTTGTAGCAAGGCTATATTTACTCACAATGGAGTTAATGTGGTGGTAGCCCTATATCAGATAATGAAGACGTTTCTTGCATCCATCATGGGAGGTCCAAAGTTGATGCAGCAGATGAGTTGAGTGGCTGCTGGATGCCCCAAAGACTTTTGGCAGGCAAATGAGACTGGCAAGAGAAAGGAATGAGGAGCTTGTGATGAAAGTCTTTGAGAAGCTTGTCAACAGGTGGAAGTCTGCTAAGGTCTACCAAGGTCGGAGCCGATACTATCACATAGCGGAGGAAGCAGTATGATCTGAGAGCCGAAAGACTCTATCAACTATGATGGGAAGACAAGGCAGTGACAGGGACCATCCAAAGGAAGAGGGGCGGGGGGAGAGAGAGAGAGAGAGATGGACAGCTGCCATTACTTCTACTCTGGTATTACGAGGTTAAAGATTCTTTCTTGGACTGTTTCTGGTTTAAATGATAAATTGATGCCAATGGGGTGGTGAACGCTAAAGCTGTAATTACCAAGGAAGCATGATGTGCTCTGTTTTTAGGAAAACAAACTGGAGTCAATCTTTCAATCTATCATCAAAACAATTACGGTGGACTACGTGGGTGGACTTCAAAGTTGTGGTTTCTGACTTATGGGGGGGCTGAAAAATGGTTGAGAAGGTCAATGCGCTTTTCGGATGCTACATTGTCTAGCTTGTTTAGGAATGTTAAGGATGGGGCATGTGGTGCATTACCTGTGTATGGCCCGGTGGTCCGCAGCTTGCGCGAGGATATTCGAGCAGAACTACCAATGGTGAGGCAGTGTGTGTCTGTGTTGTGGGTTTTTGTGTGTGTCTGTGTGTTGTGCGTGTGTCATTGTGTGAGGCAGTGTGTGTGTTTGTGTGTGTGTGTGTGTGTGTCTTTGTGTGTGAGAGAGAGAGGGGGGTGGGGGGGGGGCAATGTGTGTGCATGGGTATGCGTATGTGTGTGTGACAGTAAAAATGTGTGTGGGTTGGGGGAGTGTCTGTGTGAGACGGAGAGGGACAGAAGAGAGAGAGAGAGAGAGAGAGAAAAGGAAAATTCATAAAGACTAGCGTAAAAAGACCAATATACCCCTGAGTAACCTAACGCCGTCAAGATTGATTTGACAAAGTGACCTGATTGAAACGAATTTCAAAGTTTAGTGGTTACTATGACACAAATCGATATCTAGTGGTCAAAGTGGAATTTGCCTAATAGTACAGTGGTCAACCGCGTAATTAACTTTAACAGAAATCATACATAACAAGTGCCACGGTATCCAAGATATCCTCAATGCCTGACATTTGCCCATGTAAGAAAGTAAAGTCTGTTAGTACCTTTATATGTAATAACATTTATTCTTGGCCCAGGCAGTGGCTTTAAGTAGCCCTTTCAAATATACGTTAACAATATCTGATGCCATGCAAGATATAACAGCTCATTCACAGTAGAGATCAAGTCGAGTAAATCATGAGAGACCAATGCCAGCTTTTAGTCTTTCTTTGTTTTAACAGCCAGCCAAGACCATTCGGATGGGTCGAGGACTTGTGCAGGTACATTCTTATTTTTGGTATGCATATGTGGAGGCAAAGAGTAACTCTTTTCCTTTTTATTGGTGAGGGGGATTTGTTTTGTTGATTTTAGTAACTGATATTGTAAAAATGTGACACCCTTAACCCTAGTGACATCATCGGAGCTGAGATGTCTACTATTTCTACGTCATAACCCTTGTTACAAATACAGAGCAACTACAACATTAAGATCATTAGTGGATGTCACAAAATGCGTCATTACGAAAGTTTTTTTAAAAGTACACAATGTACTCTAGCGGAAGTCTATAAATGGTTAATAAAATCTACAACAGAGTTCGCAACTGTCGTGGTAACACGTTCCTCACCGAGTATCTCAATACATATTTTCTTTACTTTTTCTAGAGGTCTCACCTCGATCAAGCCTGGTACCTAAAACACAACATATAAAGAATAAGTGCAAATCGCCCAGTAAGGATAATACGTGGAATGCAATGCATAATCCTTTAGGGAATATAAAAAAATCAATTATGAGTTCTCAATGGTTACAATAAATTTGGAAGGCCAAGAAAATAGCCACAGCGTCTGCCATCACTTTGATACATCACACTAGTTCAGACTGAGCGGCTTCAAGCCCAAATAACGTCATAATTTCTTCTTATACAAAGACATGACAACATTGTCTATGCATATGTAACGCAAGAAATAACAGTAAGGCAAAAGTTAATTAAGAAGAACGTAAATAACAAAATCAAGAATACCACTTAAAATCAATTATAATGCAAACTCGACACGACACGAGAGAATCTGGTGTCGTTTCCTCCTGTTGCCAGTGAGTCAATTTTCACTGACCATCCTCATATTGATGCCACATTATGCGAGGTGTTCATCTCAGTCTCGCATGTGTTGAAAGGAAACATTTTTTTTATTAAAAGGATGGACTTACTGAGTAATTCAACCATAAGTCCTTAACATCTCATCTATGTTTCATCAACGGGGCAGACTAAGGGAATTGTTCTACCTTAACTCCTCCAAAACATAATTAAAGTAAAGAAGTACTGGGTCATAATCACTTCCGGTGTCCAATCATAATAACAATAGTTTAACATAAACGCCATCAACATGATATGCTAATTGAAACAAGGAATTAGCATATCGGAACCACACTATTCTTACCTGTTTGGCTCTTAGCCGAAGAATTCCTCACCTTCGATTTCAACACGTGGAATTACCTTATTTACACAAGCCTCACCTTCGATTTCAACACGTGGAATTACCTTATTTACACAAGATCTTACTCGTTAGACAACCTTTAAGTACATATGCACACTTCACTCTACCCTTTCCCGCTTATGTGCTCACAACATCTTACTACGGCTAGTCCTTTCAATCAGATTTAACCTAGCCCCTAAAAGTGCACCAATGACACCATTTCTTTTAACCTTGAAAGCATATTGGCCCTATTTTCTTGTTTTCTATGATTCTGGACGCTTAATTACGTTTTTTCAATAAATTTGCCACCGGGCGTGGAAAATTACCAAAACACCCCCAAGGCAAAGTTAAAATTATCAAAACACCCCTAGCGATCATCGCACCAACCAAAACCAAAAATAATTCAAAAACATCTTTTTGAGCAATCTAAACTGGTTGTTGGTCTAAAAAGTCCTTCAGGGGACTTTTCGCTTGAATACCCCTATATGATATGTAACGACCAAAAAATCCGGAGCCTCCGACGCTGTGAACTCCCGGAGCGTGAACCTATCACATCACATCAAACCCTGCTCAATGATATAACAAGCTTAATTCAAACACAACTTCCAAAATATAACAGAGCTTCTAAATAGACATTTACTCAAACTCTCCAAAATATAAATTCTAAAAGAAAAACTTAAACTACTAAACAAGTGAACAATGCTCACCCATGCATGGGTCTTACTACTCAAAATAGTGGTGGGAACTCCAGAATCTTACTTAGGCACTAACCTATTCCTGAGCAATCTACTAATGTTCGTTACCTGTAGAAGAGAATCAAACGAGGGTGGGCCTTTGAGAGCTTAGTAAAGTCGCTCAACGATCAATCGAAAGAATTACAAAATGATTAAAGTTTCAAATAATTTCCCAGAGGATTTCAATAATCATAAACAGTTTGATAACAATATTGTAAAAACTCAATCCCTTTCAATCAGATACCAAAACAATCATTTGAAGATCATATCAAATTAATCATTTTAAGATACAATGCTTAAAAATTCAGAGATATTGACCATGAGATGAGCAAAGCGACAAGAGCAATGCATAATACTGTAGAATAACTAGTTCATCAAGGTACTAGCCTGCATTCCACGCAAGAACTGAACATTCTTATAACGCCTCCCACTAAACAGACTCCCATGTAAATATACAGAAAACAACAATCATTGAATCAACAATAATGTAATGCTCGACATGCAATAAGAAATAAGCATTGACATGAGTTTGAATAATCGATTTAGGCTTGATATTAGGGTTTCAATGGCAAATAAACATACTAATTTCCATTTATCACTCATAGTTCATGAATAGACATGAACAACTCAAAAGAACATATACGAATAAAGGTTGGCGAATTTAGGGTTCGAACATAAATCCCTTACTTGGACCCGAAGCCAATTTATCCTAACCGCAAAGTCTTTTGCTTTTACCTATATGAAACAATCCAATTATTAGAATACAGTGTACACGACAATGCTATAAACTCAATACTAACTTACTCATATTCCCAGAATGACCCATTCACCGGGTATGTAAAATTATCAAAAATACCCTTCTCAAAATCACCGGATCATCCTTCCCGTAAGTAAAATCATTAAAATATCCCTACCATATATGAAGTTACCAAAAAGTATCTCTTGTAGGTAAAATTACCAAAACACCCCTGGCACCGAACAAATCTCAAAAAAGTTTAAAACACCATTTTAAGCAACCCGGAGTTATTTTTGAACTAAAAAGTATTTTGGAAAAAAATTTCGTTCAAAAACCCGTAACTGGTATTCGGATAAAGCGCCCAGAGGCCAGTTCCACTAAAAATAGCTATCAACTTCGAGATGACACAAAATTTTAAACACCGACACATATCAATAATATAAGGTTCTCCTAAAATTTTTTAATTGAAATAACTTGATTTGCTATATTAAATAAATTGAGAATCATTTTTCACCGATACACTAATTTATCATCCTTTGCAAACACAGAGCATGCCCTAAAAATTCCACATTGTAGATCTTGTAAAAACAACAAGTTTCTTTTTTGTACTTTATCAGATTCTATTCCTAATTATTTTCAAAATTCGCACAATACACAAATTACACACACACACACACACACCTGAACCACTCACACACACAGCAAACACAAACTACACCACCTGCACACACCCACGACCACACACACACACACTCTCTATCTCTCTCTCTCTCCTTCTCCCTCACACAAACACATACTCCACGGTGCTAAAAAGCGCACGCGTGCACACACACACACACACACAAAAAAGGGTAGAGATATTCCCTTTGAAGAATTCTCTCAATCGGATTTCATCTATTGCCCATACCATGTTCTTCCCTGTTTTCTGTTTTTCTTATCTTTTATCTTCTAATTTTTCCTCTCACCTGAGTTTCCTATAACTAAACTAATAAATTTTTGTATCATATATATTCATTATTCACCACTCCATAAGTAAGAGTTGGCCACTTTGAAGACAATTTTCTCTAAAATTTTGACACTTATCATGCCTAATTTTCATAATTGCAAAATAGCCCCCAAAGTTTTTATATTTACAAAATGATCCCAAAACTTTTCAAAATTAAATTTTGACCCTAAAATCATTTTAACCTATCACACTCCACTAATTCCCAAGTATCACTAAAAATTATCACTCTTTTATTTTTCGGATCCACAGATAATTATTTCGAACACCTCGAAAAAATATGAGGTGTTACATGATATTTAAATTTAGCGCTAAAAAAACCAACACTGTTAAAAATAGTAACTGGGATCGAAATGCCAAGAAACTTTAGACACTGAAGTATATTAATACCATAAGGTCTCCTAAAATTTCTAACGAAAAAAATAATGATTTGATATATTTAATAAATCAAGAACATGTTTTCACAAATAAAATTATTTGGCATCTTTTACGACTAAAAAAAAAAAATTCTCAGAAAATCCCACATTGTAGATCTTTTAAATATAATGGGGGTTACTCTTTTACACTTGGCCAAAATCAGGGCAAAACTACTTTTTAAGAATAAAGTTTGAAAAGCTTAAAAGTTAATGACTTTTAGTGACACTTACACTTCCTATTCCTAAACACCTAGATCACACACACACAATTGCACCTTAAACACACACACACACTGCACTGCTTCCCCACTAAACACTCCCAGATCACACCCTAACACACGCGCACACACACACACACCCACACCAATTACGCCAACAGATTCAACACATAAACACCTACATTACGCACACCAACACACATAAATTGCACACAAGAGAACCTTAGGATAAGGCTCTTCCTTTTGGCTTATTTGTTAGAACAAGTTAGTTAGGCTTCTTTTGGTTGGTTGCGATGGACTGTCGTCATCATAAAACTCGTTATTCTAAGCACAACCCGAGCTGCAAGAGAATTGCGAAAGCACAAAGTAAAGCAAGCTTCCCTTTATAACTTCCATACTCACGTGCGTGCGCACGCACACACACACACACACACTGCACCAACTCTCTCAAGCACACTCAAACACACATCAGTTATGCTGCTACACTCACACAAACAGCTGCATTCACACCCACAACATTTTCAGGAAATAGCACGCTTAACACACACCAATACTCTACTGCATTATAGACACACTTGCACTTTCTTAAACACACACACACACACACACACACAAAACACATTGATGCACCACACATACATGCACCTCCTCATTTGTGCACACACCAATATTCCACACACACACACTCCTGCTGCACACACATTGATGTGCATAATGCACACACACTTTCCACCAACACACACTGCCTAGTCCCCTATGAACACATACACACACTCAAGAACACACACTCTTGTGCACTCTGATTCCCCCTTCCCCATACACACACTCACCTTATGGTTCACACACAAAGCACACTCAACTACTCACCAATGCTACCCCAATCCCCTCACATACACTGATAAATATATCTATACAACACACACATGCACACACCACTGTTACTGAACACACACACATGCTCGAGCGCGTACACACACACACACTGCAACTTAAAACACACCGACAGTCACAAATGAGACACTGAATTTCTATCCTAAAAGCCCCTTAATCACACCTAAAACATGTGCTAAACAAGTGCTTAAATAATCCCACAAACTACATACAAAAACACCACTAACAAAATCTGTGATTTAACCCTACTTTTAGGGCCTAAATCCTTTTAAAAAATTTACCAAATTGCCTCCTAATTCCTCTGACTTGTTTTTCCCTCTCACTTCTACCGAATTCAATTCTTCTTCCAAAAAATTTCCTCTTAGACCTCCCTCAATTACCCACCTCAACCTCCCCTTAAATATTCCCTTCAAAGACACCTCACTCTGCCTTTTGCTTGACATGCACACACTTCACTGCAAAAGAATTTTAGGTGGCAATTTTTTTGGGGCTTGTGGCTGCCCAGTAGCCACAAAGCCGTGCAAATTTTTTTAATTAATTAATAACTAAAATTAACTCCTTCCCCCTTAAGAAAATTTTCTTCCTCGAGATTACAGTGTATTACCTTAATCTGCAAACAAGTGTAGGTATCTCTGCGGCATTAAGGCCTTGAGTTCCCAGGTGGCTTCTTCTAATTTGTGATTCCTCCAAATCAATTTGACCACCTGCACAAATTTATAGTGAAGAACTTGCTCCTTCCTATCAACCACTTCTAAATGGTACATCCTGGTGTGAGAGATTGTCTGGGATCTCAACTGGCTCCAGTCTTATTATATGTGAAGGATCAGGAACATACTTTCTTAGCATGGACACAAGGAATATATTGTGTAAATGGTTCAATCATTGGGGTAGCTCAAGCTTATATGCTTTCGTTTGGATTCTTGACAGGATTTTGAACTCCGATGGATCTAGGATTCAACTTTCCCTCCTCCCGAATCGTATAATCCCCTTCCATGGTGATACTTTCAAAAGCAGAAGGTTACCGACCTTTAATTGCAATGATATTCGTCTTTTGTAAGCAGAGTTTTTCTTCCTACTTTGCACAATACGAATCCTTTCTTGTATAATTATGACTTTATCTTCCGTCTCTTTGATTAACTCTGTACTGGATAACTTTCTTTTTCCCACTATGTCCCAACAAATTGGGGTGCGACATTTTTTACCATACAATGCTTCGTATGTGGCCATTTCGACACTTGTGTGTGGTAACTATCAATATACAAGAACAATTAAGGGCAACTGTTCTTCCCACTTTTTGCCAAAATCTACAACAAAAGCTCTTAACATATCTCACATTATTTGGATCGTATGCTCTGACTGACCATCCGTCTGTGGATGAAACGCTGTGTTTATGCTTAATTTAGTTCCCATTTCTTCTTGAAAACTTCTCCAGAACCTTGAGGCGAACCCGGTGTCCCTATCAAGCACAATAGTTACCGGTACTCCATAACAGTTGACTAGTTCTTTAATATAGATTCGAGCTAACTGCTTCTTAAGTACCCTTTTCTTATGGGAACAAATAGAGTTGTTGTTTTCAAATGATCCACTATAACCCAGATTGACATAAATCTATTAGTCGTTCAGGGAACTGGATACAAACTCCATGGCAATATAGTCCCACTTCCACTCGGAGATAGGCAATGGTTGCACTTGTTTTGTTATGTTTTTATGATCAACTTTTACTCGCTAACAAGTCATATATTTTGATATGAATTCCAATATCTCTTTTTTCATACCTAGCCACCAGGAATTTTGCCATAAATCTCGATACATCTTGTCTCTCCTAGGTGAATTAAGTACTTAGAGTTATGAGCACCAGTCATAATTTTTTCTTGAATTCATCGTTAGATGGAACATATACTCGACCTTCACATATGTAAGTTCCTTCTCCATCGCAACAAACATTTTTATTTCATTCTTTTCAAATCGTCTTTGGATAGCAGGCAACTTCTCATCTTGGTTTTGAGCTTCCTTAATTTGATCGAGTAGTGCAGGTTGGATTTCCACATGGAAAAGACAACTGCTCCCTTCTCTTGTTATTCAAATATCAATTTCGAGCTTGTTTAAATCCTCTATGATAGCTCTCTGTCTGGTATTCATTTAAGCTAGGTTTTCCATTTTCTTTTACTCAAGGCATTTACCACCACATTTGCTTTTTCGGGGTGGTACAATATGGAGCAATCATAATCCTTAAGGAGTTCTAGCCACTTCCTCTGTCACATGTTAACCTCCTTCTGCGTGAAAATATACTTTAGGCTCTTATGATCTGTGTAGATCTCACATGTCGCACCATATTGATAATGTCTCTAGATTAGCAAGTCAAACATACTACTGCCATTTCTAGGTCATGTCTGATAATTCTTCTCATAGATTTTCTGTTCTCTCGATGCATAAGCGATTACCTTTCCATTTTATAGGAGAACACACCCTAGCCCATCTCGAGATGGATTACTATAGATAACAAATTCGTTAGATCCAGATGGCAATGTAAGAACGGGTGCTGTTACTAACCCCTTTTTCAACTCCGAATATTGTGCTCACACTTCTCCGTTCGATTGAATTTCACATTCTTTCTGGTCAAATTTGTTAGTAGGGAGGCAATCTTAAATAAATCCTTAACAAATCTTCAGCAGTATCTAGCTAAGCCTAGGAAGCTATGAACCTCGAACATCGATTGTTGGATGCTCCTTGTTTGACACCACTTCAACTTTTTCTGGATCTACTGATATTCGTTCGCTCGTCACAATAAGTCCCAAAAATTGCACTTTTTCTAGCAAAAAACTCACATTTTTGGAATTTGGCATACAACTTGTGTTCCCTTAATATTTGTAAGACTTGCCTTAGATGTTGGGCATGTTTTTCTTTGCTTTTAGAGTAAATTAGGATGTCATCGATGAAGACGATGCACAATGATCGAGATATCCTCAAAAGACTTGATTCATTAAATCCACAAAGGCCACAGGGGCATTAGTCAATCCAAATGGCAATACCAAAAATTCATATTGTCCATACCTGGTTCTAATGGCAGTCTTAACAATGTCACTCTCCTTCACCTTTAACTGATGATAACCCGATCTAAGGTCAATCTTAGAAAAATACTTAGCACCTTGTAACTAAAAAAAAATGTCATCTATGTGAGGCAATGGATATTTATCCTTGATTGATACCTTATTCAACTCTCGATAATAGATGCACAATCTCATGGACCCCTTAAGAACAGCATCGGAGCTCCCTAGGGTGATACACTGGGACCGATGAATTCTAATTTAAGTAATTCTTCGAAGTGCACTTTCAACTCATTCATTTCAGAGGGTGCTAGCCTATAAGAAGTCTTAGATGTAGGGCTAGCTCTAGGAACCAGATTGATACTGAACTCTACTTCCCGGTCTGGGTGGTAAACGTGGAAGGTCTTCCAAAAAAAATGTCCAGAAACTCACCAACCACTGGCATCTGCTCTAGTTGAGGTTCAGTTCACTTGCACATATATCATACACACGTGCTAGGTAGCCTCGACATCCACTAAGAAGATTACGACGAGCTCTTAAAGAGGATATTAAATAAGGAGGTCTTATCGCCTTATCTCCTTGAATAACGACTTCAGGTTGTTGGGTACCGACACTTTTATTAACATACGATGACAATCCACATTAGCATGATGTGCAGCTAACAGTCCATTCCGAGGATAAAATAAGTCTCCTAAATCCAAGGGTATGAGATTGGAATAGAAGGTTTGGCCGAAGACATGAATCAGACATTCTTTATATATCTTTGGGGCGATAAGGGAATTATCACTAGGTATATTCACATCAAGTACATCATCGAGTAACTGACATGGTACTTTTAGTTTATTGGCAAATGTTAATGAAACAAAAGAATGGGTAACACCTGAATCAAACAAAAAAAGAGCTTTATGAGAGCAAACAGGAAAATTACCTTTCACCACATCTTTAGACCTTATGACTTCCTTTAAGTCCATGGCATTAGCACGACCCACCACCAGTGGCTTCCTTCTATGGCCATTATCTTCCTCTTGCGACACTCATTTGCATTTTGTCCTACCTTTGACACTCAAACAAGCCCGTTGATTCAGTTTTGCATTCGTTTTCTCGGTGGCCTTGCTTGCCACACTTAAATCATGCTCCAGTTGCCTTTATACAATTCGTGCCCTTGTGTTTTAGTCCACAACGCCTACATTCTCGAACTTTGCCTTTTTGTTCAGATTATCCAGACTTTCCTTCATCAGACCTCTTTTTGAGTTTCTGCCCACTATTCCTTTTCTGATCTTAATTTCTACTACTTTTCCTTCCTTGTTCCTTCCTTTCCTCCCGTACTTCCCTGTTTTTCGCTTCTACTGACAACGCCTTCTCCATAGCCTTAGCAAAACTATTGAGTTAAAAAATCTTCACTATCCTCCTCAAGGGTTGTCTTAAACCTTGTTCAAAGTGCCTAGCTTTGCAATCCTCTTTGATCACCTGATGAGGGGCAAAGCGTGCCAACTCATCAAACTCCTGGATATACTCGTCCATCGTTTTATCCTTTTACTTCAAACCAAAAAAAATTGGTCTTTAGCTTGTTCTGCACGTTTAAAGGGAAATATTTCTCATTAAATAACCGTTTAAATCCACTCCACGTGACATAAGTCCGATTAGTCCTTCTCCCCTCTTCCACCTGTTTCTGCACATGCCACCAATAGCTTGCTGCTCCTCTCAACATATAAATGGCAAAATACTTTTTGTGCTTCTCACATCCCAATTTTTTAAACGCTTTCTCAATTCCTTTAATTCAAGTGACCGCCTTTATCGGATCATCGTCCCAGTAGAATTCACTGGGCGGTCATCTTGGAAGTCCTCAAATTTACATTCTTTCTTCTCTTCTACTTGAACCGTCGCAGTATCAGCTATTGGTTGCGCTACTGGAGTTGCTACAACTTCCCTTAGAAGCACTACCAACTCTCTTAAGTCTTCCCTATAGAATTAAGCTCTATTGTTATTGTTCCCACGCTCACGTGTTCGATGTTGGCCAAAGATGCCCCAGTTGCGGGCGCTTTCTGATCTGGACCCCTCTTTTTGCTTTCTATTATAGGAAAAGCACGGTTTCATAGGTTGTAAACCATTCTGAAATAGAGTAATAAAGTCTTGTGCTCAAAATTAATAAGAACCTCATAATACAACAACATTTTAAATTACACAATCTTATATTGCAATTATCAAATATTTACGGCAGTAGATTTTGTTCTCGCTCATACAACTTTTAATTTAGGCAAAATCATATTGTTCTATAAACAATTTCACGTTCCACTCTTCCTCGTCCAAAAGAATTTATCGCCTTTCACTGGACATGACCCTATCAGGAGGGCAATAACGAATGACTTATTGCATTTTTTGGACGACCCCCATACTGGCATCCATTGTATCCTCTACCATTCTATTTCTATTTTTCTTTTCTTTTAAACACTCCGGCTCCATTTGAAAATGTTTTCATTTTCAGTTTTTCTCCAGTTTTGTAAACTAGAGACGCGTTTGACACACAAATTTTCATTTTTTGTCTTTAGTTTTGAAAATTAGATTTTAAAACAGGGTTGTTTTTTAAAACTCCCATTTAGGATTTTGGGTTTTCAATTTGATTTTTATTTTGAGGCCACAGCCTCAGCCACCGCAACCGCCACAGCCGCCGGCGACCACCTCTGGCGGGCCACAGTCGGCCACAGCTGCCGACTACCGCCACGCCCCACCATCGCCACTACAAACCACCACCAAAGAAACTATTCAAAATAAAAACTGGGATATCAAACAACCAAAAGAAAAAACTCAAAATAAAAATTGGGTAATCAAACACCCATTTGTTTTTGTAAAAATAAAAAATAAACTGGTTTTGGTTTTTGGTTTTTGGGAAACATAAAACCAAAACTGGAAGTGATTTCAAACGTTGCCTCCATGTCCATATTTTTCATCTCTTTTTCTGTTTTAATTCTGAGAAATTCCAATTGGTTTATTAACTTATCTCTCTCCACAGACACTTTTAGCGACGAAATGTTCGTTGCTAAAAGTTATCGTTTAAACCTTTCAGCGACGGAACTGTCGTCGCTAAAAGTCATTTATTTACCGAAAATGTAAGAATTTTAGCGACGAAATAAAATCCGTCGCTAAAACTCAAACTATTTTTAAATATTTTTTTAATACCCAAACCTGTAATTACAAATTCTCAACAATCATTCTCAATCCAGCAAATATTTCTCAGCGCACGATAGGGTTAAATAATTGCTGATCCATCAGCAATTATTTAACCCTAAAACAGATTCAACACATATATATAAAGAATGGATTCTATACTATTCGATAAATAAAATGTATACAAAGTTCAGGAGGGCACGAGAGCGGGGTACAATAGAGTAGAGGAGGGGAGTACAAGGAGGGGGGGGGGGGGGGCCCACAGAAACGAGATACAAATAGCTAGGAGGGGAAGGGCAGATCAGGGGTTGGCGAGTCTCGGATCTGGATCATGCTGATCCTCGTCCACGGGGGCACTGTGATCTGGATTCGGCTCGGCATGTCCAGCAGCAGTGTCCTGCATGTAAAGGCACGAACACATTAATATAGATAGCAATTGTATGTAGTGTTTACTAAACGTATATAGTGGTNGTCACGCCCCCAAACCGGGAGGCCGCGACTTCAAAGCAAACCTCGTGATATACTATTACCATATAGATGATGATGGTATAAACAGAGCACTAAAAGCCTCCAAACATAAAGTATTACCATATTTAACAAAAGTCTATTACAACGCGTTCCCAAAAATATGCCCATACAAAAGGATTTCTAATCGCAGCGGACAAATAGATATACAAAACAATTCTATCAAATTACCCCAACCGGGTAAAGTTCCCAAAAGAAATAAACTACAAAGTTTATCAAACCAAAAGCAAAATCTCATAGCTCCAACGCTGCCATAAGAATCAAGAGTCACTTCCTTCACCTGTGGCAAAGGCAAGGTAAGAAGACAAAGGGGTGAGCTCAAATAGCCCAGTAGGGTAGACAATGGTAAGATGTCAAGCAATAAAGGTATAATCTAATAACAATATATATCGAAGTATCAAAGATTAGCAATTAACCCAAAACACATTTCAATAATATGTAGGGTATGCTACAAACATGGGATGACTATGGTGGTCATAAGACCCAAATGTCGAACCAAACATACAAACATCAAACGCGTGCTCCGGAGCGTACTAGGAGGCTTTGGCTCTCTAGTATAACAAATATGTGTCCAAAGGACCCTCTCAAGTTGAGAGTTGTTCAACATAGTCAATGTCAATCTTAAATTGACGGTCACAAATGTACAAATTCAAAGTTGAGCATCATTAAGGCACAAATGAGAAAGGGTGAACAATGTTCTCAAGAAGGCAAAAGTGGAGCAATCAATTACAAACGAGCATAGATGAATCAAAAGTGACGAAAGTATAAGCCTTCGGATTTTCGAAGATACCTTTCCACAGCAAAAATCGTATAAACCCTTACCTCAAACAAGCTTTTGAACCAAAGAAAACCTTAAAGCACCAATGAGCTTCCCAAGCCTCCTATTCTCTCTCTCTCTCCGCCGCAAAGGAGCAAGAAATCGAGAACAAAAGGGCTAGAAAGAAAAATAAAGAAACTATTTATATGAAGGTAAAATTACACTATTCATTCGAAGGAACATGAGTTTTAGTCGACTAAAAGGTTTAGATTCGACTAAAAAGTGCCTTTCAGTCGACTAAAAGAGTTTTCATTCGACTAAAATGGTTTTAATTCGACTAAAAAGGTTTAGATTCGACTAAAAAGTGCCTTTCAGTCGACTAAAAGAGTTTTAATTCGACTAAAAAGTTTAAATTCGACTAAAACCCTTAAATTCGACTAAAAAGTGACTTTCAGTCGACTAAAAGTGCCTTTAGTCGACTAAAAGGTTTAGATTCGACTAAAAGTACTATTCATTCGGCTGAAAGTACTATTCATCAAAAAAAATTTTTTTTAAAGCTTAACTTAAAACACAAGAAAGGAAAATTTTGGGGTATTACAGTGGTTGTACCTGATTATGCGCCGTGATCATCCTATACACCTCTGCAACAATGCGACGAATTTCGTCCTCTTGTGCAGCAATGCGACGGATTTCGTTCTCGTGTAACAACGGTCGCTCGGTGTCTGCGTCGGTGGAGGGGCAGAGGGGGGTGGGAACACTTTTATCACGGCACGTGCAGTCGTACCGGGGAGGCTGCTCACGCGGCCTAATTAAAACTGATTAACCCTAATTAAACTCTAGTTTACAGTAATTATTCCTAATTCAACCCAACTAACTCCGATTAGCCCTAATTAAAATTGATTAACCCTAATTTACTGTTAATTTAATCTCTAATTAGCCCTAACTACCGTTGATTAGCCTAATTAAACCCTGATTGTCCTGATAAATCATAGACAAACCCTAATTAATCCCAATTAGGGTAATTAACCGTAATATGTTCTAATTAGGCTCAACTAGCCCTAATTAACACATTAACTCGGCATGTTCACCTTAATTAGCTTTTAATTAAACCCTAATTAAGTCTAATTAAACCCAGTTAACTCTATTTCGTGTTCCAGTACCTTGTTTGCATGATTTTAGGGAGTGAGAATAGAGTTTCCTTCATGGTTTGTCCAATCATCGAGTGAAGTTGGAAGATTCAGAGGTACAAGGATGCTTAATATTAAAGAGCCCAAAGGTTTCGCTTTTATACATGACTCAGTACTGTGTATCTAGTTGGAAGTTAGCGTAAAATGTCCACAACTCCATTTTCTTGCCACTAATTTGCAGTTGCTTTGAGCTATTTAGGTTCGGTAAAACAATTATTTGGTACAGTTAATCATGGTTAATTAAGTTTAATTAGGGTGAATCAAGGTTAATTAGGTTTAATAAGAGTTAATGTGGTTTAATTAGGGTGAATCAGAGTTAATTGTGGTTATCGGGGTTAATTATGGTTAATCGGGGCTAATTAGGGTTAATTAGGGTTAATTAAGTTTAATTAGGGTGAATCCAGGTTAATTATGTTTAATTAGGGTGAATCGGAGTTAATTAGGGTTGATCAGGGTTAATTAGGGTTACCAACGAATGTGTTAATCAGGGTTATTTACGATTAATCGGGGTTAATTACAGTTAATCGGGGTTAATTAAGTTTAATTAGGGTGAATTAGGGTTAAAATTTTCTAACTGCCAATACAATATATATTATAATAATTACAACAACTACAACAATTATAGTGATAAATAACAAAATTTAACATGTAACAAAAACTATATCGAATTCACCCTAATTTTTTCTAACTGCCACATCCAAAACACACACACACACACACACAGAGTTAAACACATACATTAAACCACAATTAGGGTAAAATGGACATACCAGAGGTAGAGACGGCGGTGGTGGCGCGACAGTGGAGGCCCACATGAGCTGTAGCTTTGCAAGGCGTCGTGGGGGCTGTCTCGGGGGGGGGGGGGGGTGGAGGCGTTGCCAGAGGGGGGTTGTCGCCGGAGGGGGGATCGCTGGGGGTGGGGTGGAGTCACCGGGGGAAGAAATCGGGGGGTGAGTGAGAACCAAAAAGAGAGAGAAAGACGGGGAGAGAGAAATGAAGGGTTTTTATAACATAACTTTTTGCGACAAATATATCATATCGCTAAAAGTCCATTGCTTAAAGTCAAGACTTCTAGTGACGGAATTTTTTGCGACAGAATATTTCGTCGCGAATGGCTACCTTTGGGAGTTTTAGCGACGGAAAGGTTCCGTCGCTAAAATTTTCTACAAAATTTTAAAAAATACGGCCAAAAATAGGAAATTTTTAAAAACGTTTTAACGACGGCAAATCCGTCAATAAAAATCTTTATCGACGATTTACCCGTCGGTAAAAGTTTGTAGCGACGGAGTTTTACTGATGGAATAATCCGTCGGTAAATCTGCCTTTTAGCGACTCCCGTTGCTAAATACACTTTTTCTTGTAGTGTCTAAAGTCATGATCGTCTCGATCAAATTGTATCAAAAGCCCTAAAAATTAACATATCCAAGGTTCCCATTAGGTTCGAACAACAAAATAATTCGTATAGTTCCTATTAGAATCTCAATTAAATAATTGAATACACTCTTATCTCAAAGCAATATGCAAAATCCCACGAAGTCTCTTTTTAGGGATTCTTTGGAGGCTCTTCTGAAGTTTCATGTGTTCGTAGAAAATATGTATTATACACAAACTATTAGATACCTAAAAGAAAATTGTTTATATTTCTAAAACAATTATAATTACAAAATATCCATTATGTCCCCGAAATTCTCTAGTTTAATAAATTAGTTGAACTAAAGCCAAAATTTGAATTGGGTCATCTAACCCCATAATACCCACTTTCCAAAAAGAAAAATCTGAGTTGCTTCTTAGGCCAATACGCTAACTAAAAAATTTTACGAAAATTCCCTTAAAGGCAATAGTCAGTTCAGGGTCTAAGAAACACTCTCAAACACACTCAAGCACACGCCAATAATGCTGATACACACACACAAACAACTGCTTCACACCCACAGTATTTTCAGAGAAGAACAAGCTAAACACACACCAATACTCTATTGCATTACACACACACACACACTTGCACTTTTGAACACATAGACACACACACACATGCACGTGCACACACACACACACACACACTGCTGCACCACACATACATGCACCTCTTCCCTCGAACTCACACTAATACTCCACACACACACTCCTGCTGCACAAACATTGTTGTGCACAATGAGAACACCCATTTATACCAACACACACTGCTTAGACCTCTGTGAACACACACACACACACACACTCTCTCTCTCTCTCTCTCTCTCTCTCTCTCAAGAAGACACACTCATGTGCACACACCTTCACACTCTGCTCCTACACACATACGTCTTTGTTTTACACATACACACACTCACCTTATGGTTCACACACAAAGCACATTCCACCACTCACCAATGCTACCCCAACCCCCTCACACGCACTGATACATATACCTATACAACACACGTGCACACACGCCACTGTAACTGAACACACAAACACGCTGCAGCTTAACACACACTGCTTAAATAATATTCCATTAATTTAATTTTAATCCCACGACAAACACAAACACCAACAACACATACTAACAAAAGCTATGGTTTTACCTAACTTTTAGGGCTGAAATCCTCTTTAAAAATCCACCAACTTCCCTCCTAATTCCTCTGACTTGTTCTTCCCTCTTACTACTGTCAAATTCATATCTTCTTCCTCAAAATTTTCTCCCAATTTTTGCTCAATTACCCCTCTCAACCTCCCCTTGAATACTCCCCTCAAAGACACCTCAAATTCCACTTTGCCTTACATGCACACACTCCACCGTAAAGAATTTTTGGGGTTTGTGGCTGCCTAAGGTAGCCACAAATCATGCAAATTCTTAATTCTCTTAATTAGTTAATTACTAAACATAATTAAATTTTTTTATAGGATTTACATCCTTACCCCTTAAGAAAAATTTCATCCTCGAAATTGTAATATAATACCTTAATCTGCAAACAAGTGCGGTATATCTGCTCCATCAAGGCTTCGGGTTCCAGGTGGCTTCTTCTATTTCGTGATCCTCTAAATCACTTTGACCACCGGCACAAGTTTAGAGCGAATGACTTGCTCCTTCCTATCAACCACTTCTATTATGTACGAGAGATTGTCTCGGATATCAACTGGCTTCAATCTTATTATATGTGAAGGATCAGGAACATACTTTCTTAGCATGGACACATGGAATACATTGTGTAGATGGTTCAAGTTTAAGGGTAGCTCAAGCTTATACTTGACAAGATTTTAAACATTCCCATGAATCTAGGATTCTTCCAGAATCACATAATCCCTTTCCATGGTGATATTTTATGAAATACGAGGTCACCCAACTCAAATTTCAATACTCTTCGTCTTTTGTCAGCATAGCTCTTCTGCCTACTTTGCATAGTACGAATCTTTTTTGTATAATTTTGACTTTATCTTCCGTCTCTTTTAATAAACTTTGTACGATATAACCTTCTTTTATCGCTACATCCCAGCAAATTGGGGTGCGACATTATTGACCATACAATGCTTCGTATAGCACCATTCTGATACTTGTGTGGCAACTATAAATATACGAGAACAATTAAGGGCAACTATTCATCCTAATTTCTGCCAAAATCTACAGAACAAGCTCTTAACATATCTTCCAATATATGGATCGTATGCTCCTAGTGACCATCTGTCGGTGGATGAAACGCCGTATTCATGCTTAATTTAGTTCCCATTTCTTCTTGAAATTTTTTCTAGAACCATGAGGTGAACCTTGAATCCTTATTAGGTACAATAGTTACAAGTACTCCATAACGGCTGACTACTTCTTTAAGCTTTAAGCTAGCTACTCTGTCGAATACCCTTCTCCCATGGGAACAAATTGAGCCATCTCTGTCAAATAATCCACTATAACCTAGATCGACGTAAATCGATTAGTTGTTCAGAATAATCCAGATTAAAAATCCATGGTGACATGGCCCCACTTCCACTTGGGATAGCAAGTGGTTGCAATTTTGATACGAGTTCCAATATCTCCTTTTTCGTACATGGTCAATATGCCCACAACAACGACATTGGTAGTAGATATGGTACATCTTCAAAGGATCAGTTCATCCAGATATTAGTTTGATCAAGTAGCACCAAACATACACCGGTCAGAACAGGTTCGTCCACCGGAACCTTAATCAGGATTAAAAAATAATCAATAAAATTCACATAGAACTTCGAGTTGTTAACCGAAACTATCACCTGCAATACATTTGTTAATCTGCTCGGCATGAATCGTGGAATCTCAGGCACTCGGATTTTGTGAATGCGAATCCATCAGTCCACGATCCGTCTTGGTTAGCAAACAACAAGATAGCACCTTCAATCGTCTATGGTTTATTGTATGAAACTAGATTTACTCCATGCGTGAATTTGAAATGAAGTGGAATAGGTTCTGTAGCTTCTCCACCTAATAGTTCCTTATAGTCTCCAACATCTTCAGAGCAATCATTGTAGTCTAGATTGAGAAACTCGTTTTACATCACGGATGAAACAACGTAAAACATTATCTTTATGAGCCCTACAAAAAAAAGAACAAAATCCTCATTAGCTGTTAATACACCCCCTACAAAATGAAAAGGTAATTTCTTATGCATCGAGAAAATTGAAAAACTGAAACACGATGAGAAGAATTATATAGCGCATGACATAGAATTGGCAGCAGTGGTATTTGCCTTAAAAATCTGAAGACATTATTTATATGGTGCGACATGTGAAATCTATACGGGTGGTCATAAGAGCTTAAAGTATATTTCCATGCAGAATGAGCTTAACATGCGGCACAGGAGGTGGCTGGAACTCCTTAAACACTATAATTACCCCATGTTATACCACCCCGAAAAAGCAATTGTGGTGGCAGATGCCTTGAGTAAAAGGAAAATGGAAAATCTAGCGTCAATGATTACTAAATAGAGATTTATCGTAGAGGATTTGAACAAGCTCAAAATCAATGTTTGAGTAAGAGGAGAAGGAGCAGTTGTCTTTTTCATGTGGAACTTGACCTACACTACTCGATTCAATTGAAAGAAGCTCAAAAAGAAGATGAAAAGTTGTCTCGTATCCAAAGAGGATTTGAAAAGAATGAAAAAGAAAATTTTAGTTGCAATGAAGAAGGTATTTACGGATATGAAGGTCGAGTATATGTTTCCATCTAACAATGAATTGAGGAAAGAAATTGTGACTGATGCTCACAACTCTAAGTACTCAATTCATCCGATATAGACACAATCAGGGAAGTTTTGTGCATCAAATCCACCAACTTAGCAATTTCATTGTGAATCATCCAATGTTTGAGTTGGGGAAACCTTTGTATGGATATATTTTGCACCTTCTGCCCAATATGGATTTTAATTAATTGTCAAGAATTGGCGCTGTGCATCCCGCTAGGGCCTGAATTATAACATGTCTTTATAGCATTTTCACCACAAGCCTTGCGACGTCCTTGGTCCAACTATATGTCAGTCGAGTCCTAGAGCGATGAACCGCCAGTTAACGATGTAGATCACCCCATAGGAATGTAAGCAACAAAGGGGCCATACCATCACAAGTTTCATCTCGAAGTTCCTATAGAGGATCGTGTTCAGCGATGTTTAGGGGACTGTTTGATTTGTCATCTTCTGGAAACTCGGCAGAAAACTTAGGGACAAAGAACAGTCAAAAGTACGTAGCTAGGATGGTCTAGCAACAAAAAGCCCCTGCATGCAGTATGCATGGAGAGGCAACCCGGGTGCATAATGCATGCAAACCTGCCAGTACAAACTTCAAAAATTTGTGATGTACGTTGGCATGGGTGTCAAGGGTGTTGTCACTGAAACAACAAAAGAAATAAGTAGGTGGTTTGAGCCACCTTACGCACCACCTACTTGGTCCTCGGGAAGCTTGGACATTTCATGACACAGTGGCGCGGTGATGGATGTAGATCAACAAAAGGAAGTATTAGGTGGTTTGAGTCACCTCGCGCATGACATACTAAGTCTTTGAAGCTTGGACATCACCGGGCATCGTGACATGGGGCAAGTGATAGGTGCAAGGACGAAGTCGAGCATCGTGATGGTAGGGTGCCACAATGAACCCAGAAAACAAATGGAAAGAGCCGCCTCACGCACCACCTACTGTATCCTTAGGACGCTAGAGGATCTCTGGGGGGGACGACGGTCGCATTGCCTGGGGAGTGATGTAGAAACAGCGTTGGGGATCGTCAATAATCGAGGGCATTTTTATCAAACAATGAAAGTAAGTAGGAGCGTGTTGCACACGTCACGGGGTGTGAATACAGATGGTAGGAATGATGGTCGGGGAAGGGGGGAATGTGGCACTAAAACTATCCCATGGTATACACAGTGGGTCTTAACAGTGGTTAGGCTTTTTATTTATTTTTTTTAGAAGGGGAGTGGTAGGGGAAGGCGAAGGCTAAAATGGGGGAGGGGGTGTTGATCGTAAGCCAAAGGCTTGGCCTTAGGGAGAAGGGGAGGGGGTGAGGGGTGATCATGGGGTAGAAAGGAAGGAAGAAGGGGCACAAGATGGAGAGAGAGGTGGGCAGCATTGCCAGGGGGGTTGTAGGGAGGGAGGAAGAGGAATGGAGGAGAATAATGGGTGTGCATGGCTGACTAGGGGTGGGGAGGCATCCTCAACGAAAGGAGGGGGCCAAAGGTGAGGGTCACAGCACGAGGCCTTGGTGGCCCTAAGGTTACAGGGATTAGGGTTTTTCGGGGCTGGGCTATAAAGTCGGCCTATGGGGTTGGCATGGGCTGTCGGCACATGGGGTTAGCAGGTGGGGTCAGCCCATAGATGATTATTGTTCTTATTTTTTTTTATCTTAGTGGTTGTCCCTTGGGAAGGAGGGTGTTACAAAAAAAATTTTGGAAAATTTTCAAAGTCCCAGAATGGGGATTAATGAGTTTAGGCGAGGGTGCGAGGAGAAAAGCCTTGGGTTGGTGACGCGACCGCTAGAGTCAAGGTGATATGGAGGGGGAGTCCCTGGGGGATAGACCCAATGTGTCAACAAGGCTGACTTTGGCATGGTGATGTTGAAGGGGGGAGGGGGAGTAGTACTTAGGGTTGCGAGACAACACTGATGAAGTTAAGTTAACGCACAAGGGTGTTGAAAGGCAAGGTAAAACATGTTGTGGGCATGTTGTTGCGAGTTCGGGGTCGATGTCGATGTCGATGAATAGAGCTGAGACTTAGTAGCGTGGCTTGGGTCACCTCGTGCACCACTTACCAAGTAGCTATCTAAATTCAGACGGAGGGTTGAGGACCTTGGCCTTGGGGATCGGGAAAGGGGGAAGCCCCTAAGGGAGCAAGCTGTGCACTCAAGGGTGGTGCAAGTAGACTTGTGCAAGAACATTTGTAGCTTGAAAAAAATATATTTCTAAGTCTAAAAGTTAAAACTTTGCATTGATAGCATAGGTACAACATGCTTTTGGAACGGGGGGGGGGGGGGGGGGGGGAGTACATTGAAATGCAAAGCGAAAAGAACTAAAGTAATTTGGAGCTTGGATGGGTTGGGCACAAGTTTCCACACTTAAAACTTGAGCTCTCCGAAAGCAATCTTCATGGCGAAGCCGAACATGACGCTCTTGTAGTTCTTGAGGCCGTGGCCAACATTTTGATGATAAAGGTAGTAATTGGGCTTAGCTAGGTTGTCCAGGGTCGGCTCATCATTGACAGGGGGAAGGTTATAGGATTGTCGATGATCTTAGCCTTGAGAAGCTCCTTGATTATGTTTAAGTCGGTGAGTACTCTGGGACAGGCTCCGACTGCCTTCTCTTGTCAGGGCACCTGTCCTAACCGTGGGCTGACAATTTCTATTGTTGTCGTTCATTGCTGGCCACTTCCCCCATCGCGTCAAGGCATTCTCAGCTTGAGGCTTTGGGATCCTTGACGGACCAACTAAGTCATAGGTGCCTCGCGTAGCTTCCTTAAAATTGCCTCAACATCTGAACTGAAATTTTTTGAGGCAGAGTCTATATGTGTCCCTCATATTCTTAATGCAGATGATTACAAGGTCTCGTCCTTGCTGATGCAATCTAAGTACTTGAGATGATAATCATTTGACATAGGCGTTGAGGTCCTCCACGAGGTTCTGGTGGATGAGGGCAATGTCAAGAATGGTCACACACTCTACTTTGTAGTGAAACTTATCAGGGAAGAGCTAGACTGTATCTACAAAAGGGAGCGGCACTTGAGCGCGGTGACGAGTATTACAAAGATGGGCAATTCACGGGAATGTGACATGGAGATGGTGCTCAGGCGAATTTAGTTATCGCGGTGCTTTGGTGCACCGACTAGTTTGATAAAGACGTGCATATGTTTGTATTTGTAGACACAGAATGAGTGTGTGTGTGTGTGTGTGTGTGTGTGTGTGTGTGTGCCATGGAGGGAGAGGGTGGGTGTATGTCTGCGTGTATAAGTGTAGTGTGTGTCTCCGGTAGAAAAAAGAATGAGATGTGTGAATTTTAGAGTGTGATACTGTGCATTTAATTTGTGTAATTAGGAATAGTAGATATAATCGTCGCTATAGGTAGTTAATTTTTAAGTTGTCCCAAACTCCATTTTTTAAAGATAGTTTCTGCTCAGATTTTGGCCAAGTGCAAAATAGCAACGAATTATTTTTACGAGGTCAACATTGTGGAAATTTTTGGAACTTTTCTGTATCCCCGAAGGATGCTAAATAATTTTATATGTAAAAAGGGGTTCTACATTTAGTTGATTTATCAAATCAGGTTATTCTTGTCTAAACATTTTAGGAGAACCTTATACTATTGAGACGTTTTAGTGTCTAAAATTTCATGACATTTCTATATCGATAGTTTAACCGAAACCGGCCTCTGAGAGCTTTGTCAAGATATTGGTTAAGAGTTTTTCAGCAAAAAAAATTCCGAATGACTTTTTAGCCCAAAACTCATTTTAGCTTGCTTAAAAGGGTGTTTTGAAATAGTTTTGGGATTCTTGTCTGTACGATGGCCGCCAGGGGATATTTTGGTAATTTCATATATATCAGGGGATGTTTTGGTAATTCAACATGTTCCAAGAGAATGGTTTGGTCATTTCACATATCCCAAGGATGACAATCGTGGGTACAAAAGTGTGGGGTGTGTGTATAAGGTGGGTGGATATACGCAGTGTGTATAATGTGCGTGTGTGCGTACCCAGTACTTGAGTATGTGTATAGTGTGTGAGTGGAGGGAGGGCACTCAACCGTGTGTATGTTATTTGGACGGGGGTTAGCGTGTGTGCAATGGGTATGTGGGTATTGTATGGTGGGTTTGTGTGCATGTTTGCAAGAGAAAGAGACATTGAGAAAGAGAAGGGAGGTTACTGGTGCGGGTTGTCACGAGGCTATGGTTGTTTGTCAGTTCTTACGTTGTACAGTTTAAGAATAGTTCAAGAGAGATAATTAGAGAGTTAGAAAAGCAGAATCCGTTGGACACATACGACTAGAATAGGACATCAAGAGCTCGTGGGAGAAAATGATGGGATTCATCTTAAGTGGCTGCAAAAAGAGGAGATGAGCGCATAGAGAATTGGCTCTTCCAAAGATGAGCACATAGAGAATTGGCTCGTCCAAGAGGGGCATAGAATAACTTTGACGGTTCTTTAGTCATATGTAGCAGCGTGATCATCACGTTGGATTTTGGATTAAGGAAATGTGTCAACGTCATGTAAGTGACCTTTTGATCCATCTAGTGTCTGTTATATAAAGCATATATGTTTATCTATTTGTGAGAAAGCACTGCATGCTTACAAGAAATGAAATGCTTTTAGTTACATTTAACTATTTCTTTAGTGAAAGAGCTGTTTATAGAGTGTGAACTACTTTTAGCAACAATTATTTCTCGATAAAATCCGGATCGGCATGTAAACGATTGTTATGGAACTTTCACTGAAATGCTTTGTGCAAGTGCGACGGGTTATCGGGTTGAGATGTTTTTGGATATGAAATATCTTGGAAAAAGATTAATATGAAGTACGATGGTTTGACCATCAGTTGTTCGATGATTGTGTTTGCGATAAACAAAAGAGTGGTTTTTGCTTATTCAGTTGCTGTGTCCCATATCTAACGAGAAAAAGTTAGATTTCGGGTCTTTGTCAACTAGACCGAATGTTGACATGCAGTATCATTGCTCGTGGTCCCGAGGTGGGATTCAGGGTCCAAGTCAGTGGGATCAAACGCTGACCGCAACAGACCATTTGGCTGGTGTTGGGATGGAACTGTGTTGTGGTGATGTTTTTGTGCTTAGTGACTTTTATGGCCTCAGAGCTGTTTTACTTCTACTTTATCATATTTTGTCGTATAAAATTCCATTTACTGCTTTCAAATATTATTTTTCAATAAAGTTAATATTTTGGTTAGCTGAGTTATTTTGTGACATGCTACGTCCACCAAGTTGGGTCATTGGTTACTTACTGAGTACGTGAAAGCTCACTCCTAACTTATCATTTCAGGTTGAAAGCAAGGTGATGATGACGAGCATGGAATCAGAATTTAGAGTGAAGCTCTGAAAATGGCATTAGATAACTTTGAGTGCTATCCTGAGTGTTAATGTAACAAATATGGTAGTTAAATTAGAAATAAAGTTGTGTTTGAAGTTGTATTTTAATTTAGTTTATACTGCAGTTTCTATTGGTTTTAGCTAGTAATGCCTGGCAGAGCCCTTGGTAGGAGTCGGTCACAGACCTAGCTGATGAGCCCAACTGTGGGTTTGGGTCGTGACATTATTAGTTAAGCAATTGAGTCATATTAGAGCTGAAATTTAAGTTATCTCGGGGCCATTAAGCTCCCGTTCACAAGACAAACACAAATGAACTGTAGAAACTCAAACCAACCAACCAACCACCACTCCATCTTCAAACGGAAAAGCATATCCTTTTTTTTCTTTTTTGTCTTCTTCTTCCATCACCTTTCGCCCATCGCTGCACCACCCCTTACCCACAGCGTCACCACCATAACATAGATATAATAATCACAAGCATTTAGGAGCCTACCTATTGAACATAGGGTATAATATACATATATATGTTGGTGGTTAAATAGTAATTAGGAATTGATTAGAATTAAAATATTTTTAACTGAATGTATATAGACTCAGTTTGGTTTATTACGGGGTATCAAATCGGATCTATATGCAAATAATTAAAAATATTTAAATATTAATCAAATTCTAGTTACTATTTAACCACCAAAAATATATGTATATTATACCCTATGTTCAATAGGTAGGCTCCTAATCACTTGTAATCATGTATTACAAAGGTCCAATAGTCAATGAATATGTCCAAACAAAAAAAATATATGTATGTATGTATGTGTGTGTGGCTTGGTGGCACTGAGTTGACAAATCATTTTCACTAATCAAGACTGCCAAACTTGAATTAGTCATTTTAGAGACCCAATTTTCAATTCTCACCCAGTCTCATAATTAGGAAGCCGATACAATAGATAACCTTTCATGTGATTATAACAAGTTGATGGATGAGCACTAGTGGAAGTGCGTGGGTCCTTAGATTTTATCACCTTGTGAAATGGCAGATATATGGAACTTTTAAAAATATTTTTCACTATGTTGATTGTTTCATGCTAGAAAAAATCTTTTTTCAAATAGAAATACACTTATCGAGACATTGTTGTGGCTGCTGCTAATTCTACACTAACCATGATAAAGAGCATGAAAACCAGCCAATGTCTGACCAGCAAGTGGAAGGCCCCGATTCTTATACCAAAGGTTTGCTATTATTGCTTTTCGGAACAAGAGGGTTTCCATTTTAGTGCCTTTTTTTTTCTTAGTACGGATTTCAACTAAACATGTTATTTACTTCGTGAAGAATATAACTCATTAATAAGAATTTTAAATTGCTTAAAGAATGTAAAATTCCTAAGAGCGCAACCAAAAGCTACCTAAATGAAGCACCAGATTCTTTTTCACCTCAGAGCTAGGATAGATTTTACTGTGTATGTATTGTAGCAATATTATGCCTTGGAAACGATGATAAACTAAATTGTTTATTATCTAGGCATAACCTGTTTAGTCAATAATCATTATTGCATTCATTCCAAACTCATGGTTACCTTTTGAACCTTGTAAACGAATGCTTGTGCTGCTACTAGATTGACAGTTACTGGAGGTACGTAACGCTGGAAGGAGAAACGGATAAAGAGAGGTGGAAAATGCCAGATGTAGAGGAAGAGGGCACGATGAGTTTTGGAGTTTTGAGGATCTTGATTATGAACGTCATAGTTCCTTCTCAACTTTTCTCTACTACGATCACTGGATCTCAACCGTGAGTTCTTAGAATTGAGCCCCGCTTTTTATCGATAGTACGTAAACATGGTAAATAATATTTCAGTATCTAAACTGCAAGTATTTATAACTGGACATTTTGTAGCAAAACCCACTCCTCTATGATCAGTCTCTATACGATAAGTTCTTTGAGTTTGAAGTTATGTTTGCTGATTAGACTTATTTGATGTTTGTCAAGTTGCACATGATTATACAGCTTTGGTTATGATTGACCAATTCAATAATAATGTAACTTATATTGTATCCATTATATAGACAGTGAAGTGAACTCGTAATAGGAATTGAAGTCCATTGGTGACTCAATGCAAATGATAGCTTCTTCAGATTTGCAGCAAATAAAGTCTAAAATATATCCCAATTTGGTGGAGTTGATAAACTGGAAAAAAGGACTTTAGCAGACCATCTATAGAAATGGCTCAAATATATTTTCGTGTTGTATTTGCAGATTGTTAACTGCAAGTTTGGAGGCCAAAGATGTCCGTTGCGACATTCAGAATTCGTTGGATGGGCATAAGTTGTTGTTGGCATTCTCAAAATATATCCCAATTCAGAGTTGGTGCAGTTATACTGTCATAATGTTGATGTATTGAGTTCCCTGTATGAAATATTGGTAATTTTATTTTTATGCTTTACGAAGACATTGCGTCTAGACTTTATTTTCGGAACAAGTGATTTTGAGGGCAACCCTTGATTTCTTCAATGACCTTAGTCCCCGTGCTTCTAAACTCATGACTGATGTTTGAGAAAAACTAACTTTACAAATCTCACCGCTTGGCAACATTGGAGAAGATGTTTAAGGTCAAGTAGTATTCCAACGAATATGTGTTCGGATATCAAGGGGAAGCAAAAATACAATCCTAAGTCTTTTTATTTCGTCAAACGGGAGAATACTGCTAGAGACGAGCAATAGGCATGGAAAACATTGCAGCAATATTGAGGAATATAACAGCTAGGAGAACTGCTATTGTAAGTCAGCCAGTCATATCTTCAGCCACAATAATTGCCTCGAATAGGATCCTCACCATATCTGAGCCTTATAGAAGATGTCAATTAATTGAGACAGGATACAAGCTTGAGCAGCTGATCTTGTTGTAGCGTTATGTTGTAGCTTTGAGCAATATCGGTATAGGAGCATCAGTTTCATCGAAGAACGGTGTCATGCTTCCGAGTTTAACAACTTAACATTCTATTAACATATTGGAGTAAACAACACTACTATTTGGTTGTAACTTTTGTTTTCTGGTTCTTGATTTTAGAGCAAGCAACAACTACCAACAAATGGATTGAGGATGTTTTTGATTCAAGTCCCAAACCTTCCTACAAACATCCCTCTTCCTTGGCCTTCTCGAGAAATTTGATTTCCTTGCTATTAGGAAAGTCTCCCTAGTTCTGCTTGCAAAATGCTCTCAGTAACTAGAACCGCTTCCTGAATGCAGGGCCACAACCAATTGATGAAGAATCCGACAAAAAGGTGGGTCAGAGTTTACACCGTTACTATTCACACCAGCATCAATCGAATGCTCGCGATGTGGGTAGGTTTCCCAACCTTGAGAGATGGTCCAAGCTAGAGAGGGAAGGACACAGAAAAAATTGCTCTAAGACATAGGATTAATTTGCTCATGACCAGACTGTCGGAGGATCTGACAAGTGAAGTAAAAATATGAGAAGCATGGACCAATGAGACATATACAGTGGTATCAAGAGTTCCACATATGGGGTTCATGAGTGCTCTACCAATTTCAATATGAACAGATATCTTTAGACTCCTTGATATAGAAGAACTGGATCTAGGCATCAATGCCCGGGTGACCTTCAAAGAGTGAAGGTCTAGATCTAGAGAAGTGAATATGACATTTTACCTCAGTTGGTCCAGCTATTAAACACATATAATCTAGAAGCCACATGTAGAGAAGCAAGAGGCTACATTTTCATTCAGAGCCAGGGTCTCGGTGTATCTCGGTGATTGAATCGATAGTCTTGGCAACCATTACAAGAGCTAAAGTGCTTCCTTGAAAGGATTCTTCAGATACAAGGTCTGCTAACCTAACATCAGCATATCTACATACACAATGGTGAGGTATTCAGTGGCCAAACATAATGCCAAAGTAGTTACTCAGTCACTAACATACTGTTTGTTGTCGAGGTTATCAAGTTTTTCAGAAAAATATTATATGAGGGATAAAAGAAGAATGTGCTTACCTCGAATGCAAGACTTTGCCCGCTCTATAGTGACTTCTGGTAGGCGCATGAGAGACATGTGATATCCCTCTTGAATGAAAGGCACCGCGATGGATAGCTTGGTAGGGATTTCCATGAAAGCTTAGAATTTCTTGTAGGTAGGGAAGAGTTCATCAAGACTGAATGAAAAACATGATCTTATGGATCCTAGAATTTGTAAGCTGCTTAAACAATATCCTCATGAATGGTTACATTACGCAGACACGTGATGGTTTTCAAAAGAACGCACCCATTTAGGTGAATGAACTGTATTTTGTTGAAAGAATTGGCAAAGGATTAGAACTGAATCTCAAAAACTGTCAGACTATCTCCATTGTTGGCCATTGGGATTCACATGTAAAAATTGACATCTATATGATATTTATAAAGTGTTATAAAATGTATGGACGTGATACCAAGAGAAAAGAAACCCTAAACTATGTAGGGGTTAGAACAAAAAATTTTAACTTAGTTGGAAGAACCGGCCGATTTCGTAAAATCGGCTGATTTTCCTTGTATTTTTGTTTGTGAGAAAAATGACTTGCTACCTAACCGGCCAATTTTCATTTCAAAAGAATAGTCTTGTGGTGCTTCCTGGCTAACTAGCTGATTCCATGCAAAAATAATTTTTTTTTAAAAAAAGTAACCTTTCTGACTAACCGGCTGGTTAGTCTGTATTGGGTGATTTTAACAGAATTTATTTATCTGTAAGCCAAACCATGTACCTATTTCTGAAATAATTATTCTGTAATTTTCTTCATCCCATTCTCCTTTTTTATGTTCCATGTGTGCGAGCATACATAAAAAAAATGTAAATTATAACAATCATAAAATCATGTCCAAATAAAATTCATAAGAGCTGGGATCCCTAGAGCTAATCCATTAGCCTCACTCCCTCGATCACTCTGAGCTTGGCTCGGCATTCATAGAATCTGACGTGTCTGCATCTATCTATCTTCCTATCATTCTTCCCCAGACTCAAAATGAGAGCCTATCTTTATAGGCTCATGTATACGGTCTGCACTTTGGTGGATCGCCCCTCTCAGTTTTTTATAAAATACGGTCTGCACTTTGGTGGATCGCCGGACCGGAAACTTCTCTTTGCCTTTGGACTTCACATTGATTGGGCTTCGTCCTTGACTGCACTCCGGAACTGCTTCCTTTTTTCGGCTCAGAATCTAATTTACGGTTGAGCCTGGAGATGACCTTGTTAGTTGCTTGTGTCTTCACCCTACGACTCTTTTGTATCATAGGTCATCCTTCTATCTGAGCCTATATAATATTATAGGTTATGCCAAAGGGCTCTCTCGCTCTTTGGCATCAGATCCTCCAGTGAATGGTGGTCTAGATGGAGGTGTAGACGCATCCAGGGTCTCTCTTACTAGCCCATAATTCACCATGGTATTGTAGCGGTTCGAGACCATGTCGTTCAAGCTATCGATCATTCTGCATGCGTCCTTCAATAACTCGTTCGGGACCTACACATGTGAATTGTGAGATTAAGGTTTAATAGCGAAAAAAGAAAGAAGTAAGAAGAAAAAGAATTTAGAGATCATTATCCTCCTTTGGCCTAACTTCTTCACCTGACATATTGTCATCAGCCTAGGGACCACCTCCATCCCAGGATCTCTTGTGGACTTCAAAGTAGGCATTTTCCGTGAGAGGGAAGGGATGCCATCCACACTAACTTCTTCCACACCTTCCTCTTTTCCTTCTTTCCCTACTCGGATGCTCCTTGACCACTCTACAGTCAAAAGAGGAGCCAAGTCCTTCCGAGTGGAAGCCTCGTATGTCCTAAGATCGTTCGGCCATCTTAAAGAAGATATCGGTATCCCCTTAAGTAGATTTTTGTGCAAACCCTGATCTAAACTCCATGTCTTGTACATCTCCACGGGAGCAGTGGCCAAAATTTGAGGCACAAAGTCCGAGTAGTGCTGAAAAAGTAACCGATCACCTAAATATAGTTCTTCGTGGGAAGGCCCCACTAGTAAAACTTGACTTTGGGTGAGTCTGAGCTGCTTCTTATAGAGGTTCTCTATCAACCACTTTGAGAGTGATCCCTAAGTCAAAAAAGGAAAAGATGAGCATTTAGCAGAATAGCAAAGCAATGGAATATTCGATCGAAGGTTTTACCTGATGTCGTTCAAGTTTTTTCAAGCAATCCCAGTGTACCTCTACAGCCAACTAGCACGCTCTGCCCTGAAATTCTGTCGATACCAGACAGGCCTAGTCTCATCCAACTTCCCCTTGGCCAATTACAACTGGCGCAACTACAAAAGCTCAAATATGTGACAAAAAGGATCAACCTATGAGAGGAAAGGTAGCAAATTTAAAAAGGACAGAATAAAAGCGGGAATCATACCTCCCACAAATTTTTGTTTCCCATAAAGCTCACTACTTGGAGTCAGGATATAGAACCCATGGAGGGATAAAGGTGGGCCAGTGCCGACACACCTCAATCATACTCATGTCTAATATCCTCCAGAGCCCTAAAAAACATGTAATTTCTTCCATCATTCCCGTACTAAGTTGGGGGAACACATAAGCCTAATGTTGTTGGGGAGGGGATGCATGGGATCCAAGCAAAATAAAGATAGGGGTTCAGAGAACCTACATGTTTATGTATTGAATTTGTAAGTACGTATAGAATAATGCATGTGGGACCCTAAGTTGCATGGAGAATCACAAATTTGAATATTCCCTAACTTTGTTATGATGAGGATGAGATATAAAGTACAATTACAAACCTGATCCGTGAAGAAGAAGTTAATGAGATGCATGACTTGATCTGAGGTGAGAACCGTCTACTCAACGGGCCAAATCGTTAAGCATAATTGCAAAATCCTACCAATCTGTAGGCCTCCTCGTATACTCTTTTGGCTTTTTCCGTGACTTTACTGTTGAAAATGGGGAAGGAGAAGATATGCCTTGAATTTATACTTGGAAGAGGTCAATATAATATCCCGGTCCTAAGTTAAGATTGCCGTTAATTATCATAAGTTTGCTTAGACTATTAACGACCGTTGTTTATTTGGTGAGAATTCATTGCATAGCGGCAATTTAACAATAAAATGGAGACGGGTAAAATGCTGAGACATTTTAGCATGGTGGAGTTAGTGATATACAAGGTAATCGTCATAAGTCAGTTAAAGTGTGTTAGTACATATCGTGAAACCATGTGCTTCAAAGTCTTTAGTGCATATACTTTATAAGTCACTCGAAATTGGATTTGACATGTTTGCGTGTTCAAATGAATTTAGTTATATAAGGACTCGAGGTGTATGGCGATGGATATTCTAGATTAGATTAAGATCAACAATCTAAAAAGCACAAAATTTCAAGAAGAAATTTTTTATAAGTTGAGGAGAATGTAATACCTGCTAAACATTTCATAATACAATGGTAAATAGGTTTGGGGATTTTCCGTAAATTTTGGGGTGAACTTTGCAAAATGTCGAAAGTTGGGGGGTTTTGGTAATTTGCCATTGTAGGGATTTTGCTCATATGGGTTCATGAAGGCCGCACCCCTACGGTTGTTACACTGAAAGCCAAATTCCCCTCCTCATGTTATTCTTCTAGCTATAGAAGTTAAGATAGGGAGAATGTGAGAGAGTAGAGTGAGAAAGTGAGAGAGAGAGCACCTGACCGTGGGAAAATCTTGGGGTATAGAATTTTATCTCAGAGGAAGAATCACGATCTGGTAAACCCCTAAATCGTGCCATCAATATGTGTGTACACACACACACAAACGATGAAATTGATCTTAGATCTTATAAAGTAAGAGAGCATTTAAAAAACCATTCTGCATATTTCTTTGACCTTAGTTAGGCCACCTGAATCATAAAGTATTTTACGACCGACATTTTCGCTCCCTTTTGGTAAAACCAAAATTTTCCCAGGTGACCGAAAGCTATTTCAGTCCCCCAAAAGGCTAATGAAAAAATTGCATGGCTATGCTTTGAATTTTTCGTGTTTATGTCAGTCAAAACATTGTTTTTGTCAAGCACATTCAATACTCACCAAGCTTCAAATGGCCATAGTTCTCCTCGAACCTAGAGAACCAAATTGAGGCTTGATTTTTACATATCTAAGCGAGTTAGCCACCATTTATAGCAAAGCATCAAATCTGAAAAACATTTAGTTAATCTCGCTTGCTTCATGTGTTTCAATTGAAGTGAGAGTTCATTCACCAGTTCATACATTCAGAGTCAGCATTCAAGATTGTCATCAATACACTCATCTTTCAAGTGACTAGCGCTTTAAACTGAACATGTCTCTTTCGAAAAGTTTTCTCTACATTGTATATGCTATTTCAAAAGTTTGGGTTTTCAAGTCTTCCTAGAACTTTGTGGATTGAAGGCTTGGTGTTCGTAAATTATCTAGTGGTGTTGGTTGTTTTGGTCTTCACCAAAAGAGAAATATCTTAATGAATTCTAAGACCTTTAAAAAGACTTCCTTGCAATGGTATATGTAAACTTTAGGGTAGTTCAGGGACCTGACTCTTTACTTTATTGATCAGATCATTACTCGAGATTGTGTTATGCCTGCTAAGGCTCAAGTCCCTATTAAGATTTGAATCAAGCACCGGCCGACAATGTCGAGTTCTTCTGGTAAAGTTTTCCGATCAGGGGAAGCATCGACGGCTGTGGTTTGAAAGTTGAAGCGTGAAGTAAGGGATGATGGTAGATCAAGTGCAAGTGGCATGCCAAGTCACGACACACGGCTTAGTTGGCAGCTTAGGTGTTAAAATAAAGCCAGTTGTCATACTGTAGTTGGCTTATTACTTAAGGCCAATTTTATTTCGTTGATCACTCAGTAGTTGGCACGTGTTCCCTCTCTTGGAACCGTAATCTGTTTGAAATTCTATTTGTTAGGGAACAGAGAGAGTGATGGTTATAATAGAGAGAGATGCTCGATGTAAGGCATGGAAAATTCAATCAATTAATGAAATTCTCTTCCTTACTCTCCAATCTTCTTCCTCTCGGCCTGTTTCTTCTAAAATCATTCAAAAATTGATTGTAGCGACTCTTTAATTCGCTACATTTGGTATCTCAGAGCTAGCTTTCCTTACTCTGAAAATGCCGAGATCTTCTAAGTCATCACTACTCGAAACAGATTCTCTCGGTCTATTAGATGGGCTGGAAAGACGATTTGAGACGTATGACCTGTGATTTGGGTAATTGGATGCAACTCTAGGAGATTTGCAGAAGAATTACTCTGATATGAAACTAGAGATGTTATCTACTGTCACACAGATCAACATTTAATTGGAAGCTCTCTTGAAGGCCAAACAACCAGCTGAGGTTGGGACCAGCAAAGGTAACCAAACGCCTCTTCCCCCCTATAAATAACCAAAACAGTTTAATATCCTTTGGAAATCCACATAATCAAAACTTCAACAATTCGATGCCTAAAACCCCCAAACTGACCTTTCCAAGGTTTAATGGTGATAATCCTCGAGGAAGGGTTAAAAGGTGTGAGCAATATTTTGAGTTTTGCCCCATACCTGAAGAATTTAAGGTTACTTATGCGTCAGTTCATTTTGAGGACCAAGTAGAGTATTGGTATTCCACTTATATCAAACCTTTGGGGAAGGTGACTTGGACCAAATTTGTGCATGATATGTATGCTCGTTTTTCAAATGTGAGCAGGGATAGTGTAATTGCAGAGTTTAATCAACTCAAGCAAACTACCTCAGTGAGTGAATATTATAATCACTTTGAAGAATTAAGGGCTCAGGTGGTGGAAGAGTTTGGATCCATGGATGAGGGATACTTCATTAAGAGCTTTATTGGGGGGTTGAAGCCAGAAATTAGGAGCCGTGTGGAGCAGTTTAAAGTTATGACTCTCACTAAGGCAATTCACATTGCCAGAAAAGAAGAAGTGGAAATTGCAAATTTGTTCCCTCATGCTAAAGCTCATCAAACTTCCAGCTCAAACCCATCTCTACAGTAAGACTGTAGCTCAACCTATTACCAATCCACCTGCTCTATTTAAACCACATATACACAACCTTTCCCTAAGCCCTAATTCCAAAGGGGTCTTACCAACTCCAACCAGCATACATGCCAAAACACCTTTACCAATCAAACACTTAACTCATGAGGAACATCAACACAAGTGAGAGCAAGGACTATGCTATTGGTGTGATGGTAAGTTCACACCTGGTCATCAGAAAGTGTGTCCTAAAAGGTCAATTGCCATGTTGATGGCTGACCATATACCAGATGATGTGGAATGGGTGCAAGAAGCTGAACAAGAAGCTGAAATTGAAGTTGCCACAGCTGCTAAGACTTCTGAGATTAGCATACAAGCCCTGGCTGGTAATTCAAGCCACATAACCATGAGAATTCAAGGATGGTAAACAAGAAATCATTTTCAATATTGGTTGACACTGGGTCAACTAACAATTTCTTGGACCCAAAATCAGGTGAGAGGCTGGGTTGCCAGTTGACACCCACCCCACCCCTCACAGTAGCTATAGCCAATGGAGCAAAAATTCAAAGTAGAGCTGCTTGCTTGGGCTTTGAGTGGACCATGGGTGAACAACTCTTCACCACTAATGTTAAAAAATTTCCACTAGGAGGATGTGACTGTGTGTTTGGAGTACAGTGGCTCAAGGGTTTGGGTAGTGTTCATTTTGACTTTGCTCAACATATTATTGCCTTCCACTATCATGGCAAGGAAGTGAAGCTAAAAGAAGGTAGTGTGCCAGGGGAATCTATTAAGATGATCTCTAGAGTGGCTATGACTAAATTGCTCAGTAATAACACTGGAAGCTTATACGGGCAAGTTTTTGTTGTTACCACAGACAACCAAGCAGGGGTTTTTTCAACACAGGTACACGCCTTAGTGACTGAGTATGTAGATGTGTTTGAGGAGCCTTCTCAGCTACCATCATACAGACCACATGACCACAAGATTATCCTCAAGGAAGGAGCACAACGTGTGAATATTAGAAGGAGATAAAGGACATCATTGATCAGCTCTTAGCTACAAGTGTGATTCAACCTAGTAATTCTTCTTTTGCTTCACATGTGCTACTGGTCAAGAAGAAGGATGGGACATGGATGAAGGCTATGTGGACTACATGGAACTTAACAAATTGACCTTGAAAGATAGGTACCCCATACATATTATTGATGAGTTGTTAGATGAGTTGCAAGGATCAAGTGTCTACTCCAAGCTGGATCTCTAAGGAGTACGTATCACCAAATAAAAGTGGTGTATGAAGATATTCACAAGACAACTTTTAGACTCATGCTGGGCATTATGAGTTTAAGGTGATGCCTTTTGGGCTCACCTGCCACTTTCCAGAATTTGATGAATAAGGTGTTTAGGCCACACCTAAGGAAGTTTATCTTTATATTCTTTGATGACATCCTCATTTATAGTTAGGATATGCACACTCACCTAGAACACTTGAGAATGGTGTTGCAAATTCTGAGAGACAACCACTTGTATGGCAAAATGATATTTGGGGCACATTGTGTCACATGAAGGTGTATCCGCTGATATGGGTAAGATTGAAGCCATGATTCATTGGCCCAAACCTCAGTCTGTGAAGGAATTTCTGGGATTCACTGGCTATTATAGGAAGCCCTTCTCAAGAAAAATGCATTCATGTGGGATTCTGCAGCTAAGGTAGCCTTTACACACCTTAAATAGGCCATGGCTTCCATTCCAGTGCTAGCATTACCCAATTTTTCACAACCATTTTAGGTAGAGACAGATGCAAACAATTGGGGTATAGGGGCTGTACTCATGCAAAATGGAAGGCCTATTGCCTACTACAGTAAAGCTTTGGGGCTCAAGAATGCTAGATTGTCTACCTATGAGAAGGAGCTCTTAGTTGTAGTGCAGGCAGTGACCAAATGAAATACTTACCTCAGTCACCAGCCATTTGTACTAAGAACAGACCATTGTAGCCTGAAGTACCTCCTAGGGCAAAGGGTCACCTCAATGTTGTAACATAAATTTCTATCTAAATCTCTAGGTTATGAATTCCAAATTCATTACAAGAAAGGGGTGGACAATGGTGCTACAGATGCATTGTCCACATTGCCTAACCACCCAGCTTCCTTGGAATGCTCAGCCATCACTACCCTAATTCCTACCTAGGCTCAGGAGATTCAAGAAAGTTTGACTGAGGACAATGAGGCTCAACAGCACATACAAGTTTTGCTATTGGACCCCATGGATACAAGCTTTCATTCTTACAAGGAGGGAATACTCAGATATAAAGGCAAATTTGTTTTGGGTTCAAGCACCCAAATAAGGAAGCAAATCATGGCTGAACTTCATGAGGGAAGGAGTGGGGGCCACTCTGGAGTCAAGGCAACTTATCAAAGGATTTCAAGTTTATTCTACTGGCCTAGTATGAGGCAAGAAATACAAATGAAAGTAGGTTAACGTGATGTTTGCCAAAGAAACAAGACTGAAAACATTAAAATGCTAGGCCTACTTCAACCCTTACCTATTCCAGATCAGTTTTGGTCCCACTTAACTATGGGCTTCATTGAAAGGCTTCCTAATTCTGGAGGTAAGAGTGTGATACTAGTGGTGGTTGACAAGCTAAGCCAGTATGGACACTTCTTAGCACTAGCACATCCTTATACAGTTGAATCAGTAGCTCAATTATTTTTTGATCAAGTGGTTAAGCTTCATGGCCTACCAAGTTCTGTGGTCAGTGATAGGGATAAGGTTTTCCTTTACAATTATGGCAACAACTGTTCAAGATGATGGGTACTACCTTGGTTATGAGTACTGCCTACCACCCTGAAATAGATGGACAAACTGAGAGAGTTAATAGGTGTTTGGAGAATCATTTGAGATGTATGATAGGCCATAAACCAAAACAGTGGTTGTCTTTGGCTGAAATATGGTATAACACAAGTTTTCACCAGTCCTTGCAAACAACTCCCTTCGAAGCCTTGTATGGGTATAAGCCCAGGACACTGGGACTAACGCAATTGGAGTCTACAGACATAGCTCCTTTGGACACTTATTTAAAGGACAGACTGGATATGTTACAACACCTCAAGGCTAACTTGGTGGAAGCACATAATCGCATGAAACAGTATTCGGATGCCCACAGGACAGAGATAGAATTTACAGTAGGGGACTTTGTTTACCTGAGGCTCCAACCATACAGACAGACTACACTTGCTGTGAGAAAGAATTTAAAACTTTCCCCAAAGTTCTATGGACCCTATGAGGTGTTGGAAAGAATCGGGGCAGTGGCATATAAACTAAAGTTACCAGATACTTCCCTGGTTCACTCAGTGTTCCATGTGTTCTTATTGAAGAAGAAGGTAGGTCACCACATTACCTCTTCTCCCGAATTGCCATACACTAACGTAGAAGGTCAATTTTTTATGGAACCATTAATCGTCCTTGATCAGCGACTGAATCAGAGAAACAGCACCCCAATCACTCAAGTTTTGGCAAAATGGTCCAATTTAGCTGATGGTAATGAAACCTGGGAAGACTGGGATACGATTAAAGTTAGATTCATAAATTTTGATCTTTGGGGACAAGGATCAATTCAAGGGGAAGGGAATGCTATGCTTGCAAAGTCTCGAGTCCCTATTAAGATTCAAATCAAGCACCGGTCGACAATTTCGGGTTCTCCTAGTGAAGTTCTCCGATCAGGGGAAGCATCGACGACTATGGTTTGAAAGTTGAAGCGCGAAGTAAGTGGATGATGGTAGATCAAGCGCACATGGCATGCCAAGTCACGACACAAGGTTTAGTTGACAGCTTAAGTGTTAAAATAAAGCCAGTTGTCAGACTGTAGTTGGCTTATTAGTTAAGGCCGATTTTATTTCGTGGACCACTCAGTAGTTGGCACGTGTTACCTCCCTTGGAACCATAATCTGTTTGAAATTCTATTTGTTGGGTAGTTTGTTAAGGAAGAGAGAGTGATGGTTATAACAAAGAGAGAGATGCTCGGTGTAAGGCATGAAAAATTTAATCAATTAATGAAATTATCTTCCTTACTCTCCAATCTTCTTCCTGTCTGCTTGTTTCTTCTAAAACCATCTGAAAATTGACTGTAGCGACTTCTGGATTCGAGAAATAGATTGGTTAGTTAATAAATTGATTAATTGAATATTTACGGCTAGAACATTTTATCTGTGTAGGTATTTAATACCCCATCAGAGGCGGTCGTTTATTCGATGGAGTATCTTGCTTAACTACTTTTATTGTTCAGTGCCTTTTGGTCTAAGTAGTAAATTTCAAAACCCATACATCCCCGATAATAGTTATCGTCGGCAACAATTTGGCACCCCTATTTCAAACCGTTGAGTACGCAGTAAGCACGGACTGATCACATGACGAAGTGCTCCAAGAAATTTGTGAATCAACTTATAGCAGTTTTTCTGTGTCTAGGTTGGAGAGTTTCGTGGTTAAAAACTAGAAATTTCAAGAACACAATGCATACACGGCATATGCCCGTGCATGAAGGTGCACGTGTCAAGCGCACATGTAGCGAGCATGATTTTGCGTGCATGTACGGTGTGTGTTGGGGGGGGGGGAGAGAGAGAGAGACGGCGTGGGCGCATACAGTGAGGTGGTGTACGCCGCATGGCACCAAGAGAGGGGGGCGGGAGGTTGGAGAGGGGAGGAAGGGAAAAGTTGCTTCTAGAGGTAAATTTTCTAACAAAATATGCATCAACATCACTACATTTGGTTTCTACTTTCAAGACCTCGCTATGATTGCTACTAGATGGACTAGGCTTTTCATTCTCTTTTCCCTTTGATTAAACCGTGTAGTGCTTCTGGATATTATCAATGTCTTTCAGCTTGACAACTGATTCCATATGCCCCTTCAGCGTATTCAACTCACGAAGCCTACCAAATAAAAGAAAGAAAAGGTTATCGTGAACATAAAATTTTGTAAAACTCACAAATTATTAGGAATTATGCACATCTAGGCAGAAAAATGATGTCCTATCAAATGAGATGCTTTGGCACTTTAGAATGTAACTTTCCAATCAACTGGTCAGCACTGTGAAGATGATTCATGGGGATGCCAACTACTAGATAAAATATCTGTCACCATAACACTGACATGTCGAAGGCGTGAATATGAAAAACGAGAATGCTTACCTTGCAACCTCTGCCCTTCGCTTGGCTTGCTCTGCAATCTCAGAAAGCTCTCTATAACTGGTTTTTTCAGTAAAAAGGTTAGTGGTCTCGGGTGGTTGAAGCCCATGTAGTGTCCTCTGGGCAGCAGCCCACTGTGCCTCCCTCTCTTCCTTTCCATAGTTTGATTTAGTTGTAAAGGCAGTCTGTATTTAGAAAAAAAACACCATAACCATTACATACAAATAGAAATTAGAGATAGAAGCAACTTCAACTAGCAGCATTCCCTTTCTCTCAACTGAAAATCAGGAAACAGATCAAAAAAAACGTATAGGAAGTATACCTTATTCTCCAAAAGGTTATCCCAAGCCTTCCCACTTAAAATATAGCGGATTGCAAATTTCAGCAAGTCGAGTGGAATATATGTTACCAAACTGTAAAGCCAAATGATACCGGCCCAGCCCCAACCACATCCTTCTATTTTTGCAAAACCCCAGTTAGCATAGACTGCTATCAACGTGGCAACCTGTCATTTATGAAAGAGCAATGTTCATCTGATTAATGGTCCTATAACTTCCCAGTGCAATACCAAAGTTTGACTTACATTTAGATAGGAGAGAGTACATATGAATAAAATGAAAAAGAAAATTGAGCTGCAAGTATAAGTTCGATGAGTCTATGTTAAGAGACTTAATCCGACACCGGGACATTAAGCCGCATTAGTCAGAATTTTCATTTTCATTTGTACAACTGCTACAGCAGATCTAACTGTTGATAGATATGAAACCCATCTCAACCCTCTCCTCCCACAGAATTAATCAGGTTAATTGCAGTATACAAGTTAAAAGTAGTTCCAAAATAACCACACAAAGACCTTGCTAGATTACCACACAGAAATTGGAGTGAGACTCCCACTGATAATTAGTTGATTTTATTCTTTAATAGTTTCAAACAGATTGATAAGAGTCGTAAAACTTCTGTCTGAAACTTTCCCAATCTACTGCACTACTTCGGTTTTCTAGTAGCAAGATCTTACTTTTGGTTCGAAGATTGAATCTGCTCTCAGCTGGAGGAATTGCTGGATCCCTCAGCGGTTCCTTTTTTACCACGGGCACGTAGGCACCCGAGCATGGCCAGCAGCAATCGAAGAAGCATTAAGGTTTTGAAATTAGACACCCGTTGCGCGTAAAAAACTTGAACACCGTTCTTTCACAGGAGCATAGATAATCCTCCTTAATATCATCCTAACGAAAATCTAAAGGTCAGTAGTACTTACCAGCTGTGCGACTAGGAAGGCTGAGAGTAGTAGTAGTCCAGGCCGTTCAACAAAGGACCAGCTGCGAGACCTAGTAACAAATATGAGGGCCTGACTGACAATACTCACTTGAAGGTATAAAGCAGCCATCATTTCGCGAGGGTTATTTCTTATCGGTCTTACACCAAATTTTTCCTGGAGTGAAAAGAGAGAGTTCACAGAGAATCCGAAACAGTTGAGAAAAGATGATTTTTATTCTATTCTGGTACAAATTAATGCATTTCATACCGAGAAAAAGTCAGTATCTCTAATAACCCAGAAATATACTACAGTCATTAGTGCCAAGTAGCCTCCAAGAACAACGCCAGTTGCAAAAATCTCTCTCAATTTCCAGCTGTCAGGCATTGGAGATGGCTTCACTCTGTCCTTTGAGATTGTCATAATTGTTCCTAAGTGAATAACAAGACGCATGGAGCCAGACACATGATCATAATGAAAAAATAACTTTTAAACAGCAAGGAATATAAAGTTCTACATGATTTCCTTGTAAAATTTGATCAGCTCACCATCATTTAGGATTGCAATAATCAGAACCATGAAAGGTGCGAAATCAAACTTCCATATCAGAGCAATAAGCATGAAACCAAACTGCAAATTGAGAATAAAATATGAAAGAAAAAAAAACGGAATGAGTTCCTAGTCAAACTGAGTATAAATCTTTACATTATCGTAATTTACACATACCACAATACGGATGGTAATTGAAACTGCATAGATCTGCCGGGGTACAAGAAAGAAAAAGAATGTTAAGAAGAGTTTAAACTTGGTGCAATCTTAAACATTGCAAATTGAAAAAATAAGTAGACTGACGGTGTAATTTTTCATTCTCTGGAATATGGCCCTGCTAGTCAGCACTGCACTTATTATGACACTGAGCCCAGGTTCAGTGAGAACAATATCAGAAGCACCTCTAGCGGCATCAGTAGCATCAGCAACAGCAATTCCAATATCTGCCTTCTTCAAAGCAGGGGCGTCATTGACACCATCGCCTGTCATTCCACAGATATGCTTTCTTTCTTGTAGCCTTTTTACGATTTCGTACTTGTGCTCTGCATAAGCAGAACGTCAGAATATCGCAGCATAATCAAAATTGGGGAATAACCACTAAAAGCAAAAGAAAATAACAAGTCCTTGGTGCTTCTTTCATCAGAAGAAAATACACACTCAATCTGGAAATTACCGATTTCAATTTAAACATTCAGGTAACGTGGGCAAAAAATGCTTTAACAATCTAGTCTAGACAACAGAAGAAACGCCAGTTTCTGGTAGATTATGGTAAAAGAAAACTCACCTGGAAATACTCCAGCGAATCCATCAGCTTTCTCTATCAACTCATCTACAGGAAGGGCTGCAATGGATGCATCCTTGTCCTGTCCGAGCAGTGAAGAGGAAGGATACATATTTGTTCCCATTCCAAGCCTGCGGCCGGTTTCCTTGGCAATGGCAAGCTGATCCCCTATATAGTAATGGAAGTAATGAAACTAAGCAACAAAAGACCAGCTATGGTATGAAGAAGTACAAAACTGACATAAAGTTACAAATTTACCTGTAATCATCTTTACGTTTACCCCCAGATTGAGAGCTCTTTTGATCGTTTCTGCACTATCATGCCTGGGTGGATCAAAGAGAGGTAACAGACCAACAAATTGCCATGGTGCCCCTGGAGAACCTTTGGATTTCTCAGGTACTTCCTGCATAATATTTGAGAGAATGCCAATAAGAATATCATCATAAATAAAACACCAGTAAGAGCGAGGAAGTACATTGCCACCTGTCTGGCCACAGCTAAAGACCGAAGTCCACGTTCAGCAAACTTGTCGATCACAGCATGAGCTTTCTTTTTAACGTCCTCCTTGCAGTTACAGAGGGATAATATCTACAAAAAAAGCATGAGAGTGAAACAAGGAATCATTCAGACTTGCACTGGAACTTCGATGCTTCATTTCCCCGAATCAGGAAGACCAAGGGTACCTGCTCAGGTGCACCTTTACTAGCTCGATGCCAATTTCCTTCAGCATCAATGTAGGTCAGAGCAGTCCTCTTATCCACAGGGTTGAATGGTAGAAAATGAACCTCTCTCACACCAGCTCTTGCCTACCGAAGTGTTTCAATAGTAACAGAAAAGGAAAGAAATTACACTAGAGTCAATAATTTGCAGGATTTATTAATCAAGATGGAAAAAAGAAAAGCTTGCAATAAACTAAGTTCTTTAGAGTACATAGGCACATTTCAAAATTTTATACCTCTTTCGGGTCTGCAAGCATCCCTATGATGGCAGCATCAATGGCATCCTGATTCTCAGTTCTTGATGCCCTTGCTGCAAGTAGGATCACATGCTCTTTCTCGACACCCTTTGAAAACACTTCAATCAGGGTCCTATCAACTGTCAACTTGTTAAGGGTCAGCGTCCCTGTCTTGTCACTGCAGAGAACATCCATGCCTGCCATTTCCTCAATGGCAGTCATTCTTTTGGTTATTGCACCCTGCTGAGATAGCCTGTGGGAACCAATAGCCATGGTAACTGACAAAACAGTTGGCATGGCAATCGGAATTCCTCCAATTAAGAGAACAAGTAAATTGTCAATCCCATCTCGGTACTTGCGGTGTTGTATTGGGTACATGACAATAACCTCAATGGTTATTCCAACAAGAATTGAGCAGATGCAGAAGTTTCCAATTGCAGTGAGAACCTTTTGGAAGTGTCCTACTTGGTTGGTGCTATCCACTAGATGGGCAGCCTTGCCAAAGAAAGTATGCACTCCAGTCGCGATAACAACTGCTTCAATTTCACCTTGTTTACAAGTTGAGCCAGAGAATACCGAGTCTGAAGGGTTCTTAGTGACAGGGAGAGATTCTCCAGTCAATGCAGATTGATCAACCTTCAGTGGGTCACCCTCAAGAAGACGAGCATCAGCAGGGATTATATCTCCCAACTTGATACTTATGATATCCCCTGGCACTAGGATAGCGGCCTCCTGCTCACTCCATCTACCATCTCTGAGCACCTACATGGTTTACCAGAAGAACCTAAATACAATATGTGTGTGTGTAAGCTAAGCAAATGCTTGTGTGCATGTGTTAGTGTGTGAATGCATATCTGCAAACATAAAAAGTTTGAGTTTGTGAATAAATTTAACCTTAGTTTTTGGAGCAAGTCCAGCCATAAGAGCCGCTGCCGCGTTACCAGCATTATTTTCTTCAATGAAACTGATTGTAGAGTTGATCACCAACAAGGCAATGATTCCTACAAAATCCTGCCAATCTGGAGGCCTCCCATCACCATTTGCTAGGGCAATCGCCATCAAAGCGGCAATTTCCATGACCCATGACAATGGGTTCCACATAAAGCCCAGAAACTTGAGGATCTTGCTCTCCTGGTTGACAAATGAAACCATGATGTTCAGTTACTGAATAAGAGTACTAATGAAAATAACCACATATAGCGCTTGACAACTAATGGACCTCTTTCCCCTCCAGCTTATTTGGCCCGAAAAATTGAAGGCGGTTAGCTCCCTCCTCGGATGAAAGACCTTCTCGTGTACATTTCAGCTGGTCAAACACTTCCTCCACCGGAATTCTTTCCTGAAAGATATGTTATGTTTATAGAAAACACCCAAAACAAGATAACATGCTAAGCTATGCAGTATAAGCTATACATTCTTTTGATCCACATAAGCTGAAAGATATAGTAAATTATTCACCGAAAAACAGAAAACTTTGTAATATTATTAAAGTTGGCTTATGAGGCACACGTTGCGTGTCTCAAATTTACTACTTGACATCAGTTAATCCTACCACAAAATCAACTAAATGCAACAAGGTAGTACTGTCTGCTACTTGGTGAAGAGTAAAGCAGGAAAACACAAATTTACTACTTGACATCAGTTAATCCTACCACAAAATCAACTAAATGCAACAAGGTACTACTGCCTGCTACTTGGTGAAGAGAAAGTAAAGCAGGAAAACAAAGAAGCCGCATTGGAACAAGCACGTGATAGATCATACATAGATCGCACAAAAGTACTGAAAACTTTTTAATTTATCTTTCATCAGTTCAATTGTTTAAAACATCATTGGCTTGTCTTTTACACGAGCTTAGTAGTAGTCACTTTCTCTCGTTCTCTTATTCCGGGAAAAATACTTAGCTCAATGATGATATAAATATGACGTGGTGTAACGGACGGTTGGGAACTAGAAAAGTGGAGCAATTCCCAGACAATAGGGGGTCAAGGCTTTATTATCCTTTATCTCATCTCTCGGTTACACACTTTTACCATACCATCTCTATAGCCGATACGTTGAAGTCTTTTTCCTTATTTCGGTGGTAGGCAATAATTCCATTTTTATGGCTTTTTTGTAAGTTAAATTCCATTTTTATGGCTTTTTTGTAAGTTACATTCCATTAGACGACTTTTTTACATCATATTCCACGTTGAAACATAACTACGGGGAAAAAATAAAAACACTAGCATATTTTCTAATAGTAGTTGGCTACCACGCCCCAATAGTACGTTAGCAAACTAGGAGTCATGGCTGTTTTGCATGAAATCCAATGAACTCACAATAAGGCCCATGGTTGAGCAAACCAGATCATGTTCTAGTGAAAACCCAGAGGCCTGTAAACGCTTTTAGTGTTCAGGGTTGCTCTTAAGTGTTACGTAACTGCCGTACAGTGACGTAGCGAACAATTGGCACTCCTTCTCCGTACAACCATTTTCAGCTCAAAGTACAACCTTATATGCCTGTACTTCTGGGGTGCCAGTAGGTAACAGCGAGTGGCTATAAAGCCGTGCCTTCATTTAAAAAGTGGTCCAACCTGGAGATCAGCAACTAGAGCAGGCCCCTACACGAAACCCACCTTAAACCGAAAAATGATACCATCCATTCCCTTGATTTTTTTCTTCCTTTAACTTCTCGTGAATTGCCCCTCGCTCTCGAATTTCCGTATCAACAGTCCACACATAAATTGTAATTTTTAGTTTTTACCAAAGCGAAAAAAGAAAAGAAAAAAAAAGAAACTTCTCGTGACTCTATTTTTAATGAAAAAATTAAATTTTGCAAATGTCCAACGAAATCTAATGAAACGGAAGGAGTAACTTGTGCAATACCAAAGCACTAAGAATCCGTGGAAGCTTTAGCGCGGGTATTCAGTCAAGTAAAGACATAGTATGGGGGGCATGGTGTGGTTTGTGCTTGCAGAGCTCCAGATTTTCCAATCTCGTCCACTATTACTATTAAGGTGCGCTTCCCTAAACCGCACATGACGGCCAAAGACGATAGAACCTAGCGGAGCACGGAACTAGCTTGTGTAAATATATATATATAATCAGTTGAGGAACACGGACGGAAGGAAGGCCAGGTGAATATCATCATCATGATACCATCAGAATGCATATCTTTCTTAGTCAAACAAAGAAGTCGCGGCGACTGATAACTTTTTTGACAAGTTTTATTTTATTTATAGAGATCGATCGATCGATAAAGCGAGAAAACAATCCCAAATTTTTGGAACTAAAGTATTAGAAAATCACGCGCGATTTGTGACTGCCGCGTGTCTTTCTTTTGAGTTAAAACTTTTTCTCCCGTGGCCGTGAGAAGCGTGAACCGTCAGGGCACTTGTTCCACGTGACCGAGCGCGTACAAATCACGCTCCTCCGAGACCCCAAAAATAATCCGAAGAATATCAACAGAACTTTGCTGGGCTGCGTTTGATTATCATTTACAAATATCTCTGTTCAACAAAAAAATTCCTGCTCAGTCTCCAAATTTTCTTGAAAAAAAAATCAGTTAAAACCCATGCGTATGAACAACAAAAAGGCCATATGGCGGGCGTTGATCAAACGGAATCCGTGTCAACTTTGTCAATACCGGAAATGGAAAGAAGTTATCTGTATCTATACGTTGGAGAGAGAGAGAGAGAGAGAGAGAGAGAGAGGCAGAGATAGAGATACCAGATCGACGGACTCGTTTTTTATCTCCTCGAGACTGATACCCTCCTTAACGCTTCCCATCGTCAAAGTAGTCGACGGAGATGCAAAGGAAGCTCAAGAAATCAGATATATGAAACTATACACCCACACACGTAAGTTTAGAGAGGGAGAGAGAGAGACGAAGAAAAGAAGGAGGTGGTGGTGGTGGTGGTGCGCGGAAGTGTGTAGGAGGAAAGGGATTATGAATGGACTCTCTTTGGAATCCTTAGGCAGTGTGCATTATTTATATGCTTGGAAAAGTGGGGAGAACCTGATGATTTCCTATGTTGCTGCCTGTATGTACTATGTAAGCCTATGCCTAACATTCACTTGAGGAAATACTATCTTCACCGTCACAGCTTTGACGGTCCTCTGCATTGCAGACCCAACTTTGACGTCAAAAGCATACTTTCTCCGCCCTTGAAAAAAAAAAATTCAATCGCTTTCTAAATTAAGAAAGATTTTGCAGGTATTATTTCGCGTTTATTTTTTTTACACTTTTTCATTTTATTTCTCTTTCTCTATATTTAATCTTCCACCAACCCAATTTCTCTCTCAGGCCCACTTCATTCTCCACCATCTCTCTTGGGGTATAATGAGAAACTCATAAAATATGACTCATATCCTAAGTAAGCGTGCAGTCCAACTTGATCAAATGATTTGGGACGGAGGGAGTAACATTCTTTAGTGAGCATATTTCCACGAACTCATTGTGTATGCGCTTAACGAAGGGGTGTGCATAGGGATTTAAGTGTTGGAACACAAATTAGGTCTGGCATGTAATGCCACACCCTGATACAGTAGGCTTTGTACCAATCCTAACATTGTAGACACTGAAATTTACATTGGGAAGAGGGCATGGGGCCTCATTTAGGTATAGTCAACCTAGCTCTTCACTCTTAAAACGACTATTTTGCTCATTACAGCTACCCAAAAGTAGCCATTGCAATTTGAACTCTAACAATGCAATCAATTGTATTCTCATTTTTAGGGACCACTATCGTATTGCAGTCGACTGTAATAACTCAGAAATCTGTATTTCCTTTTTTTTTTTTTGGGAAATAAGTGCGTAAACCATTTATGCATGCAAGTGAAACTATGGTTACTCTCGATGTCACGGTCTCGATACAATCAAATCTTTAAGTCTAGTTACCAGATAAAGAATGACAAAAACGTTACAACTTGACTTCGAAGATTTTGAAACATTCCATTGAATCTATGCTTCAATATGTCGCTATTTTACGATGTAATGTCTGCCGCATGAGTATGACATCTGCACCTAAGTTTCATGACCTTAAATGCATATAAGATAACATAATTATCAATTTTAATTATCATCAAAACTAGATGTAATATATGTTAACTAACTATAGGTCTAACACAAGCACACATGCACACTAGGGAGCTTATCTGTTGCGCTGGCAACTTACCCTAATTTATCACTGGTGATCTAACCTAGATGTCTATACGTAATATATGAACGGTCCAGATCTTTTATTATGCATTTTTCAAGTCTGTCTGCCCGATAATGGGTCGGACGAGAGTTTTGAAGAAATTGCACCTTTATTTATTATAATGAGAAAGAAAAGATCACTATCCACCTTATAATGGGACGGGCAATTGTGTATGTGTGTTCAGCGTTATGTGTTGCCTGCTATTCATTTTCAGTTCCCACAGTGAAAATTCAATGCTTTGTTCAAATTAAACACAACACCACCATGGACAGAAAGATCCGGAAAACTATGAAAAGTTCGAGGTTGTGTTCGAATTAAAGCTATTGCCACCATTGTTAACCACACCATCAAATCCAATGTCGTAATAGAATAAACCTAATGGTTTCAAGTAATTGGCTGTGGATTGCTACGAAAAGTAACATCGCTGCCACAACCACCTTCATCCAAATTGCTGCTACCACAAACCACCAGTATACGGGCTGCCTTCGCCACCAACCACCATCATTTGAATCGAGGTGCGGTGGCTGCAACACGTCCATCATCCTTCGCTTTGACCCAAGTTCTCATTCGTCTTATGTGACCAAATCACGCCGCCCTTAGCAATGTCACCAACCTCCACTACTACTCCTTTTCCCACTCCTATTGAGAGAGGCAAAACACTCTACCCCCAAAACACTACACATGCCCCACCTTCTCAAGCCTAGATTATTTTGGTCGGATAGATAGGAAGGGGGGGGGGGAGGGAGGGAGAGAGAGAGAAAGAGACCAAGGGGGATGGATTTCAGAACGGACATATAAAGATAGATTATCTAAAGTTTGTAAAGGACATAAAAGTAAAGTGAGCCGCCCAGTCCATAGTGGGGCGGATGACTACAAATGAAAAAACAATGCAATTGTTCGTCCACAGATCGCGTATGGACGGTCATATCAACATTGACAACTTGATAACTTAGGGAAGTTTTCACTGTCAACAGAACAGCTCCCAAATATATGGCAACTTCCTTAAGTTACCAGTAGTGATCTGGCCTTCCTTATTACGTGATTTGTGGATGGGCAAGACGTGACAGTTAACCATTTTACCCATGTGTTTACAACAAATAAAAAATAAAATATCAAATTATACGATCAATAGTGATATCATTAGTACTATTCAAAGTTTTGAAATAATCAAACTTTTAGCACATCAACCCAAAAACCTGACTTTAAGTTCATCACAGAGCTTACTCAGCTCATACAATGAGGCTCCAGAGAGAATGGGATCGTTCCATGGATGGTTACACCTCTATATCATTCGGACGTTCATCTGAGCCAATGATTTTTCTCTCTGTCTCTCCCTAGCTTTTACTCTATAAAGAGAAAGAGAGGGAGAGAGATTGATTGTGAGAGAGAGAGAGAGAGAGAGAGTATCATCTATCTATCTGTATACATAGATACATGTAATTTATCTAGTATTGTTACCAAATGTACATAACCCTTTACATGTTGCAGCGAATCGCATTGAGAAATGTTTGACCTAGAAAGGTCTAATTCGGATCGCCATCTTATTTTAGGGTTAACTTAATAATTAACAGGGGAGAAACAAGAAAACCCTATTTTTTTTGCTCTAAATTCCCAATGTAGGCTTCTAATCACACGAAATTCAAAATTTGAGCTCTGGGACCAGATTATACAACGGGAAGGTATTAGGCACCCCATTGTACCCTAATAATCCCAACTATATTATTGGTGATTGTTGAATTATATCGTGAATGACGCTAAAGCATGCATAACAAACCATAAAGTAAACAATATTTTTGTTTGAACCCAACATCGGATGTAACACCCTAAAGTTTTAGAAGTGCTCAAAATATTATTGGTTAGTTGAGAGAAAAATGATGATGATGATGATGATTTTTTGTGACAATTAGGACTTGAATTGTCGTGCTTGTTGGGTGTCATCACGCAATCGTGACACCTCGTGCTTATTGAGGAGTCGGTGTTGATTACTTCTCTGATCGACACGTCGTGCTTCAAGACTTGTCGTGCTTTGGTTAGCATCGTCGTGCTTGCTGGGTGGCACAAACTTGTCTTGCCACCTCGTGCTTTGAGCCTTGTCGTGCTTTGTTAGCATTGTCGTGCTTGCTAGGTGGCAAAGCCTTGTCTCGTCATGTCGTGTTTTTTTTCACCTCATGCTTCCTAGAATATTCTATAAATAGGCCTTTGATCTCTTTTTAAATTTCTTTAAGTTATCTTTGACTTTTCATTATTAGATAGATAGATAACGAGTGAGAAAAGACGAATCCTAGTACCTGATTTGGAGGAAATTTTAAGTGGATTTTTCATGATTTAAGTAAGGGGAATTCCATATCACTATTCTTTTATGCCACGTGGTTATTTATTTATCAACGTTCGTTGTACTTCTAAACACTGTTGTCACGAAATCTTGCTCAAATGCTTTGTTTTAAATATTGGTAAACATCTTGTTTTTGAAATATGTTTGCGGGACGTGGCTTAAGTACTTTTGATCAATGACAGTACTCCAGTGATTTGCCTATGTGCATGGTATGTTATGATACAGCTGAGCTTTGGCGATCCCTTTGAGGATACTGGAAGCAAGATGTTGAAGTGGTATCTTTGATATGCAACTTGGATATTAAATTGGTTTACTAATTGTTCGGGGTACTAAGTCATGGTTGTGTTGACGATTTGACTGTCAAATTTATTGACTGATGTTGAATTGTTTAGCGTGTTTGATTCTGATCCTATGGTGCTATGATTATTCCACTTACTGGGCTACGCGGCTCATCCCCCATCATTTACCTTTCCAGTGCAGATGATAATTTTGGTGAGCAAGTGCAATCTGGGATGTGAGCGGGACTTGCAGATTTGGAGTTTAGAAACGTTTGTAACTTATTTATAAGGCTTGTAATCTGATAGGACACTATTGTCATTGTATTTATGATATTGAATTATCTGATTGACAACTGGGGTCATCACAGTTGGTATCAGAGCGAAACCTAGGCTTGAATTGCTTAGGTTAGCGTAAGCCAGAATAGGTTCCTCGACCTTGGGATAATTATGAGCTGAATTTTGAAGTTGTTGATTCAGATTTGAGGTTGGTGAATTTCGCGAACGAAATTCTTTTAAGGAGTGAAGAATGTAACAACCTAAAATTTTAGAGGTGTACAAAATATTATTGGTTGGTTGAGAGAAAAATGATGATGATGATTTTTAGTGATAATTAGGACTTGAATTGTCGTGCTTGTTGGGTGTCATCACGCAATCGTGACACCTCGTGCTTATTGAGGAGTCAGTGTTGATTACTTCTCTGATCGACACGTCATGCCTCATCCTATTCCTCTTCTTCTTCTACTCATCCTTGCCTTTGTAATACAGCTCATTACTTGTTCAACAGCTTGGGCTGCCTCAATTACCTCATTCTATGCATTGATATTATTATCAGAAAGCTACCTCAAGTATTTAGCAAGAGCCTAACACATAATATTGGCTGATGCTTAGTAGATACCGTGTGAGTTGCATATTTCAATAATCAGGCGAACTCTACTTCACAATGGGCAACTGACTCATGCTCCCCTTGCTTCAAATTGATGGAAATGTTTCAACACTCGATCCCTTCTGACAGGTGTACTATACTTGCCAAGAAAAGCCTGCTTGACTTCTGGCCATGTCATGGCCTAGAATCTGTAGGCCTGGTGCTGGTCACCGTCTTCTATGGTTGATCTACTTCACCCTTTAATTCATACATTGGAATGCCATCTCCACTATAAAGAAAGAGACTCAAAATTCTTCTCAATATCAGCAAGCCACTTCTCAGCCTCCACTGAATTAGTTGTCCACTTAGACTCTTGTGCTAACTCACGGAACTCAGAAATTGAATTTTTTCCTCCTTCTAATTGCCCAACTAATGCTGCATTAGTCAGGGTTCGCATCTAAATTACCTAGCTAAGTTAAGAAGGGCATTGACAACATTCTCCTCCTTGTTGCCGATATTTTGTTGAGGGATAGTATTGTTACTTATCCCAGTACGACCGCCGCAAGTTGTATTACAACAGACATCCAATCATGAAAAGAAAGAACTTGAGTCCTAAAAGGCGATAAACATGATATAAGCTCAAAACAAATTAAGCAATCCATGTGCAAAGTACTAATCTTTATCCTACTACCATATTCAATCAAGTTCCTACAAGAGTCCGCAAGATCCTCATCCTATGTTCTGATACGAAAACAGAGGCACGACCTAAACCAGAGGCACGACTTACAATCCTGTAATTTAATATTTCTGTTAAAGGATATATGGAACCATATAAATCACTAATATCTCAACAGGGTAATCAAGATCACTAATATCATCAACATTCAAGAAGACAATATCCCAATAACTACGCTTTGAAGTAGTCTACCTATATAGGGATACAACAGAAATAAAGTAAATCCTTACACTACCCAAAAAGTGCTACTCAATAAAAAGAAAAATAGGTCTTGCCCGACCTTTAATGACCAATAAAATCCCAGAAGTTTATCCAATTACTAATTCTTATAGCAGGAAACCCAAAACTTGCTAAAAAAATTCCAGCGATTTATCACCACAATCAATAGGTGCAACCTCTAATTTACCCTAAAAAGGGTGAAACAAAGTCCAGCAAAAGAAAGATAGGCTCACATTCGAAGTATAATACAGTGGGATCAATGATAGACATTTGGAACCAATTGACAGAACGATCAATATGTATGAGAGAGTGATTATCCATGCACTTTACAATCAAAATAGAGTCAATAGCATTTTATTAGCGATCGCAATTACAAGACAATATTGTACAGTTCAATAGATTTTAGTTGAACTGTATAACAAGCTTAATCATCCTATAATAGGGACTTTAAATTTCAATCACATACAATGGAGGAACTAGATGGACCCAAAAAATAAAAATAAAAATAAAAATAGAAACTCTTGAAGGGCCAACAGGACCGCTTTAAGAGGGTTCTCATAGAAGATGCATTTCCCTTTTATTACTTTTGAATCAAAATAAGAATTGATTTAATGCAAATATATAATTTCAATTAGTGTAAACAACTCACAAGAAAACATTAAAAGTATCACTTTCCTAAGCCAAATTGTTTTATCAATATCCAATTTAGGTATTTGAGCACTACATTTGATGATATACAGTGTTTGACTACTAAGTTGAGAATATATTGATGATATACAGTGTTTGATATCACAGCTTGACAAGATCCGCGTAGCGTAGGTGAAGTTGATAAAGGCAAATGCGGTAAGTTTTTGTTAAAATATACAAAAAAATTGGATATAATTCAAAAGACAAAATGGGTCAAGCAGAGAGAGAGAGAGAGAGAGAGAGAGAGGTAGAGGGTTAGTGCATGTGAATTAAAAAGGACATATGCCTCCTGCGAATTGTGAGAGAGAAAAGGTGGAGGGTTAGTGCATGTAAATTAAAAAGGACATATGCCTCCTGTGAATTGCGAAAGACAATGTCACTTTATGCTATCCCTTGGCGAATCTAATTTCGCAACTGTTGGTTCGGGGTTGGAGTCGTGAAAGCCATGACTTGTTGAAATGTCCACAAAAGACCCACTAAAAGGTATAAAGTGGTGGTGTGTAAACATAGGATAATGATCCTTTCTTCTGCAGCTTTTATACCGTAACAGTTTTAGTTACAAAAGATTATTACAGAAAATATTCTTTTTTTTTTCTGTTATTAAAAATTATAGTGACAATCTTTCGTGGCTAAAATGCATTTAGTAATTTACAATAGAGATATTGTACAACAGAGGGTCCTAGTCCGTAAATATATATTGTCTCTCTCAACTCTAAAGCAACGTTGACAATAAAGGGAAGGCATTTCATTTTGGCACCAAAATTTACCCAAAGTGATCATGAAATGAAATTCTTTTTCTAACTTTCGATGTGAAATAAGTTTTAGAGAGAGAGAGAGAGAGAGTGAGCGATGTGCAAGAGTGCCTACACACAGGCTAAACGCGGACTAGATTCATTTCGGACCATAGAAACAAGACCTCCCTCATCCCACCATAACAAATAGGAAAGGAACCCAATTTTAACGAAAGAATTTTGGTTAAGAAACTACCACTACTTCATGTAGCAACAATTAATGGGCAATATAGATGGTTAGTGTCATTCTATTAGTGACACCAAAAGTAATACCTGAAATAAAAAATTCAGAAAACTTCGGCGTTTATACAGTAGTGGCAGTTTAGTAAATATATGATTTTTTTTTCACAGAGGGGCTAACCGGGTCATTTCAAGTACACTATGAAACTTTGTGGGGCTTACAGTAATTTACCATCTAAGGCTCTCAAAACAACCAACTACCATGTTTTTCCCCATTTTAATTCATTATTCTTCTCCATTCTTACTACTATAGGAGACTGTAAATTAGTGCTCAGGGCAATATGGTTGACCAATTGACGATTTAAATAACAGTTCTGGGATGATTAGTAAGTTTTATTACCTCTACTTTGTGACACTAGTTTTTAGGGTTTGATTGGTCTAGTATTGTGAACCTTAGATTGATAACTTACTGGCTTCCGTACTTTGTAGTGTAGTTTTGGATTTGCAGTTGTTATTGGAACGAATTTTTTTGATTTGAGTTAACGGTTATATATGTATCAGATTCGTCATTGTGAAAAATTATCATCTTCTCACCGATTACTTATTGTTCGCATTTCTATAAATTGGATTGTTTATCCTTTTACCTATTTTTTTCTTCTTGATGCTAGCCTCTACTATTGGCCTTGATTTAGTGCGTCGAATTACAATTGCGATGTTTTAAGCGACAATTATCTCATTTATTTGGCTTCAATTTTGAATTCTTGATGCGTTAAATTGTTAACCTTTTAAGCTTTGACCTTTCTTTTGTTATATACGTCAATTGACTTATTAGGCCTAACTTTAAAACTCGATTAGAACTGTCTCCATGGCTTCACACCAAAGTTTGGAAGTTACCGAAATATAAAATCCAAAGTCTTTGGCATTTTATTCAAGTTGTTGTTAATTGTCAAGCATTGCTAGGATATATGTTGCTTCATAGATTCACATGTTGACAAGTACCGTATTTTCTCAAATTTCAATGGTACCATATTTTCATAGATTCACATGGTTTGTCGTTACATAACACTGTCTAAACTTCTGATATTTATTGAACTATATTACTTATCTTGCGCGTGCTCATATTGTATTGATTCTAGCCCTCAAGAGGAGGCCTATTAGTACCGGTACAAGTCGTATTGCTTTGCCATGCATGCCATTTTTGTTGTACCCTAATTTCGGGTTCATTTTTTAGTCCGCAAAGATGCTTTATGACTTGTTACTTCAAAGTCAAAAAATGAAAACAAGGACAATTAAAAATGACAGAAGATAAGGTTATACGTAATCTCTCTCTCTCTCTCTCTCTCTCTCTCTGTATATATATATATGTGTGTGTGTCGAAACTGAGAGAATGTTGTCCAATCATCGCTTACTTGGACAATCTCTTATTTCGCCACGTGAACTTTTCTATTTTAAATTTTAAAAATATTTTAAATTACTTACCTTTATAGTAATGATCTCTCTCTCTCTCTCTCTCTCTCTCTCACACACACACACACACACACACAAAATTTGATTTGAATTCTTTCTTTCCATTTGAAATTCAACCAATTATATAAATTTTACATTTCTCTCTCTTTTATGTCAACATGCTCCACTCAAAAACTTTATCTATATTTTTACAATTCCATTAATTCCTAAATTTTAACAAAAGTAATTCACTATATATTCCTTTTTAATCTTAAATCTTTTTTATTACTTAAGGAAATGCGATATTCTTGATCAGTTTTTCTCTTAAACTACCATAGTCTCCTTCCTTTTATTTCATTACAAGTTTTATATATTGATTACTCTCTCATTTTTTTTTCCAATCATTTATTATGTATTGTTACTCTTTTCTTGGTGGTCTTGAGTAATACAACATCAACACACGAGTTATTATTGTTAGTTTTATCATTGCAATCGTTATTAGTGAGGAGAAGCTATTTCTATTATTTCATACACTATTTTTCATCTTCATTACTCACTAAAAACTAACAATTATTACTCAAGTTCATTTTTAACGATAAAAATTGGTAGGAGAACTCATATAAAAAGGCAAAAATAAATTTTTAATTATCTTATTGTTACTACGAATTTTGTAATTGTTATTAGGCAGACGTGATATCTGAATAAGTATTTTGATAGCTTTTGCTTTTGTGTGTAACGCATGGGATCAAAACTAATGTGCAATGAAAGTAAAAAAAAAAAAGAGGTAACAGTACAAATGGTCCCTGAACTTTGGGCCATTTTGGGGTGTAGTCCCTGTAGTTCCAAATTCGTACAAACAGTCCTTGTAGTTTCTAATTTTGGCCCGTTCAGTCATTTTTCTCACGTCCGTCTATATTCAGCCGTTAGTATGCCAACAACGGGGGCATTTTCGTCTTTTTCCTTACATTTCATACTCGTGACAAAAATGTCCTTCCTTACAAAGCTTAAGATTTTTTTTATTAAGGGTAACACCGTCATTTGATATTTATATAACCTAAACCCTAAATCATTCTTCTTTCTCATCACAGCCGTCGCCACCCTTCCACCATTGCCGTCGTCGCACACCGCCGGTAACTACTGCCCTTCACCGTCACGGCGATCCAGCACGGCCGAGGGCCACCAACGCCACCAATCGACCACCCATGAAGCAGCCTCCAGGGATCTGCCCACCGACTACCGCCGTCGCTCAAGTCCCACTACCAGGCATAACGCTGCCGCGTCTCTTCGATGGTGATGCATACGGCCCCACTACAGCCCACACCACCGGCCACCGAGAACCCCGAGCGTCACCACACATCCAATCAATCGCCAATCACCCAAACGTGGTGTTACCTCTAGATGGCGTCTCTTCGATGGTTGGCATCACCATTGATTTGGATCGATTTTGGCAACAGCAGCAGCTTGGACGGTGGTGGAGGCTGAAATGCAAGGAGAAAAGACGAAAATACCCCCATCGAGGAGCACACTAACAGTTAAAAATAGACGGACGTGGAAAAAAGGACTGAACGGGCTACAACTGAATAATTTAGGGACTGTTTATACGAATTTTGAACTACAGGGACTACACCCCAAAATGGCCCAAAGTTCAAGGACTATTTGTGTTGTTACCTCAAAAAATAAAAAAAAGCTTAAAATCGTAAAACGGCAATGTCTTTTATTCGTGCTTGGCCATCTATATATACAACAAAGTCAACAGATTGCTGACCTGTGTTGTCCTCGTTTATGCGGGGTGAATGTTGCTTAACAATCACCTGAGCTTCATCATCATCGTCTATACGTTCCTCTTCCCTAGTGATTTCAATTAGACCAGAAATAGTCTCCACTGTGCATTAATCTTCTCTGCAACTTTTATTGACCCCAGAGCTAGGTCCTTGAGGAATGGGAACCTCAATCTGCCACATTTTGCTAAGTTTGGTATGACAGCTCACCTCCGTATGGCAAAAGACTTACAAAATCGACATTTATAGGGCTTCCGTTCAACTCTCATGTAAGAAAAAGTTACACCATCGTTCAGCTAGCGACGCATGTTCTTTTTACAAACAAATATTGATTAGGTGCGTTCGTATCTTTTAGATATATCTTATAGGGCTAATTACAGCAATGTCCCTGAGGTGAGATCTAAATTAACCGTGTGCCATTTAGTTTATCCTAAATTTTTAAATCTCAACTTTACTCTCTCTCTCTCTCTCTCTCTCACACACACACACACACTCTCTATTTCTCTCACATCTCTCTCTTCCCCCACCCTTCCCCACCCACTTCGCCGCCACCCTCCCTCCCACCCCGCCCTCTGCTACTCCCCCCACCCCACCCACTGGCCACCAAGAGTTCCCTCTGCCCATCTCCTCAGCAGCCACCTCCGTCTGACCACGCGCCATCTAACCTCTTCCTCTCCCAATCCGGTCGCAACCCCCTCCCTCGCCCAACCCCGTAGCTGAAGACCCACGATGTAGTTAATGCAGATTGTGTATATTACGCAAGCACAAAGAAAGATAGAGAGATGGCGATTTGTACTGGCTTCTGTCAACCATCAAAACTGGGGTAAGGATGGCGAGTGTTATGATACCAGAAATGGACAGTAAAGGCAAAGCATGAGAAGAGCTTTAACATTCAGTAACTATAATGAAACAAATGCATCAGCAATTCAGAATTAGGCTGCTTAAAACAGAAATGACATCATTGACAGTTGATCCTTGTGGAAGAGAAGTAATCACTGGTTGCGCAGTGTTAATTTCATTTGCAAACCATAATTTAGCGACAGAGGGGTGTGTGTGAGATAGCGTGTGTGTGTGTGTGAAACCATAATCTGGGAATTACTATTTGTAAACCCTAATTTAAAAACCTAATTTTCAAATTAGGGTTTGAAATCTTAATTTAAAACTATACAGTACAAGGGCAGTATTGTCATTTTAAAAATACGTAATGATGACATCATAAAAAACGTAGACTTTTTGGACGGAACCCTAACGGATGGACACGAGTGTTACATTTTGAAATTTATTGTCCTTGACTGTAATTTCACCCTAACCACATGGACACTGCTGTAATTAGCCCTATCTTATATTTTTAAGAAAACATTTGACTCCTCGCTCCACACACACACACACGTGTGTGTGGCCGATCCACATCTATCGATAGAAGAAATGGTTATTTCTCCATCAGATCTGAGACCGTCAACGTCGCATAATAGTCCGTTCAGATATCTTCTTTTCTTTTTTTTACAAATTTTTCCTTAACCACCTATCTTAGGAGCATTTAGTCATTTTCCCAAGTCTGCCCTTTATTCCCATCTCTCATTTCCAAGATTGTAGATTTCTCTCTCTCTCTCTCTCTATGTGTGTGTGTATGTGTCTGTGTGTGCACGCGTGCGGCTGCAGCCTCTTAGTTTTGAGCCCCCGAACCAGCAACATTCGAGGCAACGACTCCGCCCAACGACACCACCACAACCCGATGACACCACCGCTGCCATCACGTCACTATCGCATCTTGCTCTTCCAACAGCCGTCGCACCTCATCCAACAACCACCGCACTTGCTCTTCCCTATGCCACCGCCGTCGCATCTCATCGCTGATGCCACCACCATGTTGTCGCATCTGCCCATCCCCCTCACTGTCGCAGTCACCACCACATATGCCCTTCGCCCATATTACCGCCGAATATGGCGGTAACCCTACTGCTAACACCACATCAATTGTTGGCGCGCCACCAGCTCTGACCGCCTTATCCACCCTTCATCGAGATCTCGGAGTTGAAGATACATTTTTTTTTCTTTTTTCTTTTCTTCATATATTTCAATGGTCCAATTTAATTCATTATTAAGTTTTGAATTAGATTGGTTTGGTTATCTTTTGGTGTAATTGACATGTAATTGGGTTTGGTGATGGATGAGAGTGGATGAGATTGGAGTTTTGACATGTAGTTGGTTAATCAGTTAACTTTGACATGTAATTGGTTAATTTTGGTTGACTTGGATTGGATGAGATTGGATTTTTGAATTAGATTGTTTGACTTTGAGTTTGAATTACAGAGAGGGATAGAAAGACAAAGAAGGATAGAAAGAGAGATAGACAAAGACGGATAGAAAGAGTGAAACAGGGAAAGAAAAAGGGAAAGGGTTACAGAGAAGGAAGGTGTGTTCTGCTAACTGCTACTAAGCGTAGCGGTTAACAGCTACACAATCGCTACGCTTAGTAGCAGTTAGCCGCAACACTATATGTTGTCTTGGGGGGCGTGCAAGGGAGTCTTAAGGGAAACGCAAGAGACATTTTGGTAGAGGTGTCAAACGGGCCGGGCTTGGGCCGCCCGGCCCGGGCCCATCGGGCTTGAAACAGGGCCGGGGCCGGGCCAAGTGGCTGCCAATCCGGGCCGGGCCGGGCCGACTGGGGAGAAATGCTAGGCCCAGTCCAAGCCCTGGCCCTAGGCCCAATATTTAGGGCCGGGCCAAAAAAAAAAAAAATTTTGTGTAATTTCTTTCTTTAATTGGCTATAATTATCCCTCTTTACTCATAATGTTGTTTTATTAGAGATACCACTTCCTCATGAATTTATCTTGAATTGGGAAAAAAGAATTGGTGACTACATGAGTATTTCCTTTTAAATATCGATACCTTAATCCCAAGAATTGGTGACTACATGCTTTTATTTGTTCGTTCTTAGATATCGATACCTTAATCCCAAAAGTTGAGTCCAAAAGGAAATATTGCCATATACATTGTGAGATTATTTCTAAACAGAGAAACTGTTTAAACAGGGGACCAAAAAGGCAAACATTCAAAGATGGTAATAACATATGGTTAGCTAGATACCGGTACACGACTTGAACCGGCAGTGGCTTATTCTTGAGTAGAATTTGGGTTCTTAAGCTTTTGCTGCTGAAAGAGGTTGAAATCTTGAAATATGGGGTTGTGTGGAAAATGGTGTAGTCAAAGAATGGCAATGTAGGTGGTTGAATCCTAAATGAACTCCAACCCAAGAAACTAAAAAAAATTGGATGTCTTATCCACTCATCTTATGAACCCATTTTGAAGTAAACATGAAAATAGCAAGTCACCAGAAAATCTCGGAATTGGTCAGGAACAAGATTTACAGCTTTGGGTATAAATAGCAAGAAGAATTTCAGTATGAGTAGGAGAGAGAGAGAGAGAAATATGCAGATAGGCACACAAATAAATAAAGAAGGGTTGGTGGCTCTCGTGAGAAATGAGAAGCCAAGATCCAACACCTACATGAGTCATGAACACAAGAAAGTCAGATGACTCAAAGTCATTTTGGGCTCAACAAAAAAGAACAGGACAGAAACCAAAATGAAAACGCAAGAAATGTTAATGGCAAGTTGACAGAACCTTTTCAAACGTGGGACACACCCAAACATGAAGCATGATGCCAAGGATTCATGCCCCAACAACCGGGCCGCAGAAACGGGCCAAAACCGGGCCATTTTCGGGCCGGGCCAGGCCGGGCTTTTTCGCAGAATCTGAAGGCCTGGTCTAGGCCCAGGCCCCAAGCCCGCTTGTGCAGGGCCGCTACTGTTCATGGACGGGGCTGGGCCAGCCCGGGCCAGAACTGGGTCGGGTCGGGCCAGCCCGCGGGCCGCCCGGCCCTTTTGACACCTCTACATTTTGGACACAATTCCTAACCGATCCAAAGTGTTGCGATCAATCTAGTTAGAGTAAATAAAAAGGGGGAATCTGGGTCGTCCACTTTAACAAGTGGACGATCAGATGACAGTTGGAGAAATACTTATTTCTCCATCGGTAGATATGGATCCCCCCCCCCCCAATACACACACACACACACACATTCGCTTAACCGATTTTCGTAGGAGCGGTTAGCATTTTTTTGAAAATTCCCTCGACGTCACTTTATTTATTCTCATTCTTTCATTCGCCTCTCTGTGTGTGCACACGCGTGTGTCTCCTCTTCTATCGCTCATCTCTCTCTTTTTCACCAACTCTTCTCTTTCGACACTGCCACCACCCTAAGAAAATCAGAATCCCTACTGATATGGGTAAAAAGTACTACCCGTGAGATGGTAACGCATGTCACCATCTCATAACATCAGAACCATGAATAAATTGAGGCTATTCATCTTCCCCATTTATCTCCACCATCCATTATGGTGGTAACCCCCAAAGTCATGGAGAGTAATTACTCATGACTATAGGTAACCTCCCATTAATCTGATAACTCCCCAATTAAGATGGAGTTAACTAACCACTAATGGGAAACCCTATAAAAGGAAGATGCGGGAATGAAGAAAGGTAAGTGATTTTACAACTACATTGAGATTAAATCCATCTTGAGCTTATTCTAACTTAAGCATCGGAGATTTCCCGCCAGAAATCTCTCCGGCGAGTCACTGGTGTTGTCTCTTTGTTGTGCAGGTCTATTCACGAATTAAGTTCCGGATTTCATCCACAACATTTTGGCGCCATCCGTGGGACACGAAATTCGTGAACAGACCATGTCTCAAACTCCCACATCACCGGCTCAGCAAGGTGGGGCAACTCCACCAATTTTACCCTTGCCACCAATCCGCGATCCACTTCGTGGGGGAGCTGCATCTCCATCCCTTAGTCGCGGCAAAAAGATCGCAACAGCTACTACCGTAGCACGAACTACCACGGTTGCCGCACCTGTATTTCCTGCAGTAATATCAGATGCCGTCACGACAGCGTCAACACCCATAACTGTAACTCTGCCCGCTGTGACAATCGCTCCTCCCTCCGTAAACACTCTCTTTCCTCCACTCCAAACTGTCAACGTATCCACACCTACCACAGCATTACCCGTCATGAGCAGCCAAGCCAACTTGATGGCCGTTCTTTAGGCTATGCAGCAGTCCATCGAACGGTTACAAGCCACTGTGGGCAATCCGCCTCCGCAGTCAGAACCTCCAAACGAGCAACATGTAACTGGTGCGCCGAGGCAGCCAGTTAAGCACCGATTGGATTTCCATGAAGGACCAAGAACCTCAAAAACTCCGGAGCGAATACAAGTAGAAGATGGTCCATCCGACGATGAACGGCGCAACCCGAGATCTAGGAGACAAGAAGAAAGCTCTTATGACGCTCATTCTACCAGGAGGGACTCTTATTATAACCCTGGCGAGCATCGTGCCGAACAATACACCAGCGCCCCAGTCATCGTGGGGCGACCATTCACAGAAGAGGTTGATCACTTTCCTACGTCGCAGAGCTTCAAGATGCCTCCCTGTGAATCATACAATGGCACTGGAGACCCAGTGGAGCACTTAGCTCGTTTTACTTCTGGCATGAACCTGCACTTAGTCCCTTATCAAATTATGTGCCGAACATTCCCGGTAACCCTGAAAGGAGCTGCGCACGTATGGTTTCAACATCTCACACATCGCTCTATCTCCTGTTGGGCCCAATTGGCAGAATCCTTCCGCAACAACTTCTTAACAAGTCGGATACAGAGGAAAAACTCTTCGACCCTTTTTCGTACCATTCAAGGACCCAAGGAGTCTTTGAAATCCTACTACGCTCGCTTCAACTCCGAAAAACTCCTCATCGACCACTTAGATCCAGGAGTAACGTTTGCAGCAATGGCTAGAGGAGTGAGACCAAACACCCCCTTACGTTTCTCGCTAAACAAACGTCCGCCAGAAAACGTGTCGGACCTCCTTGACAGGGTAGAAAAGTATCTTCGGGCCGAAGAAGATTCAATAACCTCGCAGCACGAAGAAGCGCACGCTGGGCACAAAAGACAAGATCGTCCTGAAGGGGGGAATCCAAACGAAGCCAAACGCTCGAGAGCAACGCTCCCCAAGTCGTTTACCCCACTCAATACTTCTCGGGGGCACATCCTAAACCAGATCAGGAGCCAAAGCATCCTCAAATGGCCAAAACCTATGAGAGGACCGGCCGAAAAGAGAGACTCCCAACTGTATTGTCACTTCCATAAAGATCACGGGCATACAACTGATGAATGCAAGGTGCTTCAGCGAGAGATTGAAAATCTCATAACCAAAGGGCATCTCAAACAATTCATCAAAAACAATGATCGACAGCAAAATGGAAGAAGAAATCAGCGGAGAGCAGAAGAGACGTTGCCAAAGGATCCCCCCAGTGATAAACACCATTTCCGGAGGACCAAGCGCTGGAGGACTGTCAAGCTCTTCCCGAAAGGCCTATGCTCGGCAAGTTAATTTAACACAAGGACCAGCCAAGCGGCCGAGAGCATCTACCTCTTTGGAGTTCAACGACGCAGATCTCGACGGAATAAGCCTGCCGCACGATGATGCTCTTGTCATCACTTTGTGCATCGATGCTTTCTAAGTTAAACGCATCTTGGTCGACACAGGAAGTTCAGCCGATATTATCTTTGAAGATGCATTCAATCAGATGGGGATTTCTGACGATAGGGTAAAGCCAATATCTTCTCCTTTATATGGCTTTACAGGTGCCTCTGCTCCCGTGAGAGGAATCGCTTCTCTCACTGTCGTCGTTGGGGAAGCACCTCGCCAGGCAGTTCATACCCTTGATTTCCTCATTGCCAAGGTCAAGTCGTCGTATAACGGGATTTTGGGCCGCATAGGTCTTAACAAGCTACAAGCAGTAGCTTCGACCTACCACATTGTCATGAAATTTCCCACCCCGGTAGGAATTGGCTCCGTAAAAGGCGATCAGACCCTTGCTCGAAGGTGCTATGTAGCCTCTTGCAGAACTGAAGAGACCCTGTCAATCGATGATCAGCGCGATGAAAAGGCACTAAGGCGGGCGAAGCCTATAAAAGCTCTTATCTCTATACCACTCATAGAAGGAGATGATGAACGACAAGTAAGGATTGGCTCTATGCTAGAACCAACAATTCGAGAACGATTAATCTCCTTCCTTCGATCCAACATGGACATCTTCGCGTGGAGTGCGGCAGACATGCCAGGTATAAACCCATCCGTGATCACACATCGACTTTCAGCCAATCCCGCGTGCAAACCCGTTAAGCAGAAGAAGCGACCCTTCGCACCGGAGCGGCAAGTGATAATTAAGGAGGAGGTTGATAAACTCCTAGATGCTGGCTTCATCTAAGAAATCGACTACCCCGACTGGGTAGCCAACGTCGTCATGGTGCCAAAAGGCGGAACGGGCAAGTGGAGGATTTGTATCGACTACACCGATCTGAACAAAGCATGTCCGAAAGATAGTTACCCGCTGCCGCGCATCAACACACTGATCGATGCCACGTCAGGTCATCAACTCCTCAGCTTCATGGATGCATTCTCTGGCTACAACCAAATTCGCATGCACGAAGACGACATAGCCAAGACGACTTTCGTCACAGATCAAGGCATGTTCTGCTATAAGGTCATGCCCTTCGGATTGAAAAATGCGGGTGCTACTTACCAAAGATTGGTCGACAAAATCTTCAAACCCCTCATAGGGAGAAGCATGGAGGTCTATGTAGACGACATGCTCGTCAAAAGCCTTCAAGCTGAAGAGCACATAGTCGACCTTCAACAATGCTTTAATCTCCTTCGAGAATTTTGTATGCGACTTAATCCCGCTAAATGCGCCTTTGGGGTATCATCGGGCAAATTTCTTGGGTTTATGGTCTCAAAAAGGGGAATTGAAGCTAACCCCGAGAAAATTAAAGCCATCCAGGAAATGATTGCACCACGGCGTGTCAAAGAAATACAGATCCTGACGGGACGAATTGCTGCCCTTAGCAGGTTTCTATCTAAATCCGCCGAGCGCTGCTTGCCATTCTTCAAGGCGTTAAAGAATATAAAAAATTTGGAATGGACAGCTGAGTGTCAAGCCTCCTTTGATATGTTGAAGGAATACCTAGCATCACCGCCACTTCTCTCCAAACCTGTCATGGGAGAAGATCTTTTCCTCTACTTGGCCGTTGTCGAATCTGCGGTCAGCGCGGTCCTAGTCCGAGAGCAAGATCGTCAGCAGCCCCCCGTCTACTATGTGAGCAAGGTTCTTCAGGGAGCTGAGCAAAGGTATCCTAATGCGGAGAAGTTGGCATTTGCGCTGCTAATCGCCGCAAGAAAGCTTCGGCCATATTTTCAGTCTCACACAGTAACTGTGCTTACCGACCAACCGCTTAGACGGATCTTACACAGACCAGACCTTTCTGGTCGTCTCGTACCCTGGTCGGTCGAGTTAGGCGAGTTCGACATATACTATAGACCTCGACCTTCAATCAAAGGGCAAGCCTTGACCGATTTCATAGTCGAGTGTACACTTCCCATTGAAACCGAAGAACCTCTCCTTGAGGTCGAAGAGCCTCTCCTCCCCGCCCAAACTGGGCTGTTTACATGGACGCTCTATGTTGATGGATCGTCAAACGCAAGCGGAAGTGGAGCTGGGTTGATCCTCAATGGGCCAGATGGCCTAATCATAGAGTATGCTCTTCGCTTCGACTTCCAGGCTTCCAACAATGAAGCAGAATATGAAGCCTTGGTAGCAGGCATGCATCTGGCACGTGCAATGCGCTCAGCGTCTCTCCATGCTTTCAGCGACTCTGCGCTCGTCGTGAAGCAAATGTCGGGCGAATATGAAGCCAAAGACCCAAAGATGGCCAATTACTTACGTAAGGCGAAAGAGTTTGCGAATACGTTCACCCTATTCAGGATTACGCAAATTCGCAGAGAAGACAATACTTTCGCATATGCACTCTCAAGATTGGCCTCCCTTGACCCGTCAGGTTTCGGCCGCACAATCCATCTTGAACTCCTTCATGAACCAAGTATCACCGCAAAGGAAGTTATGCACACCGAGCATGAGCCATCATGGATTGATCCCATCAAGGCCTACCTTCAGGATGGCACACTACCTGCCGATCGGAGGCAAGCCAGGAGCATCATCCATCGCTCGGCTCGGTACGCCATTGTGGAAGATGTGTTGTACAAACGTTCTTTCACTCTTCCTTACCTTCGTTGTCTCACCCCGACGAAATCAAACTATGCCCTGCGGGAAGTCCACGAAGGCATATGCGGACAACACTTGGGAGGACATGCTCTAGCGCACAAAGTTCTCCGCCAAGGATATTACTGGCCGTCCATGCACCATGATGCCTTAGGCTATACGAAGAATTGCGATGCTTGCCAACGTTTCTCCTCAATCCCCAGGCAGTCACCAAGTCCCCTATCATCGTTAAGCAGCCCCATACCATTTACAATGTGGGGAATGGACATCATGGGCCCTTTCCCTCCGACTACAGGTCAACGCCGATTTGTAATTGTGGCAGTGGACTACTTCACTAAGCGGGTTGAAGCCGAGGCCCTGGCAACAATCTCCGAAAAGAAATGCAAAGATTTCTTTTGGCGCGCCGTGGTTTGTCGCTTTGGAATTCCGCGCGTACTTGTCACTGATGATGGGAAACAATTCGACAATCCCACCTTTCGGACGTTTTGTGCCAACTTAAGCATTGGGCAACGCTTTACTTCTGTGGGGCACCCACAAACGAATGGGCAGACTGAAGTTACAAATTGTACTCTTCTCCAAGGGATAAAGAAAAAGCTAGATGGAGCCAAAGGACTATGGGTAGATGAATTACCCAAAATCCTCTGGGCTTATAATACGAAGACAAGAACCTCTACGGGTGAGACTCCTTTCAGTTTATCATTTGGAACAGACGCCCTCATTCCCGTTGAGGTAGGGTTGCCGTCCCTTCGGCTAACAACCCACGACCTCGTCCAAAATGAGGAAGATCTCCGAGCTAGCCTTGACCTCCTTGACGAGCATCGTGAACAAGCAGCAGTGCACCTTGCAGCCTACAAACACCGGGTATCCAAATTTTATGACCAGAGAGTCCGACATCGCACGTTCCGAATAGGCGACCTCGTCTTGCGTCGTATCGAAGCTTCTGCTCCACGTGAGGCGGTTGGCAAATTAGCACCAAACTGGGAAGGTCCTTATAGAGTGATCAAACTCAGAGGCTGGGGCACCTATCACTTAGAGCACATCGATGGAAGAGCCATACCGCGCACGTGGAATGCGGCAAACTTGAGGCGCTACTATGCATGAACAAGACCGAAGGGGCCCAACCACCTCTGATTGCTATCACTCTTGCTCATGCTTTAGATTGTTCCATTTTAAGAATTTGAGACTCTACGGCTTTGCACAGCCCAGTAGTCTTTAGTTTGTTCTTTTCTAAGTCGGCTCTACGGCTTTATGCAGCCTAGCAGCCCAAAGTTCTTTTCCATTTCCTTGGACTTAGCTCAGTCATTAATGTATCTTTCTTCATCATAAATGGAAAAAGATTTCACGTTCACTTTTGCAAGCAAGAATGCCAAAACGCAAAAATAGAACATCGACGTTGAGATTAAAGAGTTAAGAGTTTACACATCAAAGCCCTGAGGCAGCAGAATGGATCTCAAAAGAAACTACAAAGACTAAATCTAATAGACAAAGCAAAGCCTAGTCTAATCATCCTGCTCAGCAACATCTCTGGGTACTTCCACCTCTTGGGAACGACCTTCAGCCAGAGGCAGTTGCGGCCTTAAAACAGCCATAGACGCCGACCCCGAAGCACCTACACTGCGACTCACAGAAGGGCTAATGAGCGCGCGGGAACTGGCAGCTTTCTTGCGTTCAACCTCTTCGGCCCGACGCTCAGTCTCTAAAGCAACCTCTCGGGCGAACTTGTGCTTATAAACGCTCATGTCAAGGTTAGGATAATCCTTGGAGACATCATTCTTGTATTCGTTGTAGCCGTGCACAAGCGCCCCTTTGGAGTCGCGGAGACGCTGATCCAAAAAGACCTTGGACTTCTTGAACAGCTTCACAGCCTGGAATCCCACTGTGGACTTCTCAGCCTCCAAGTCCCCAATCCTAGTAGTAAGGCAGGTGTTGGACAGTTCCAAACGCTCTACCTTCTTACCCAAGTCTTCAACTTTCTTCTCAGCCTCCCTGCGAAAGTTGTTCTCGATCATTACTCTCTTATTCTCCTCGTCCAAAACCTTGTCCGCAACAATTAGCTTCTTGGCGCCAATCTGCACTTGCGCCATAGCCTATACAACAAACAGTTAGAATGAAAACGCAAAACTTTCAAAAAGAAGGAAGATAGAAGAAGTAAACCTGTGACATTAACTGGACCATCCCATTAGCCGTCTCTGTGACTCCATAACCAGACAACGTATTCCTATCCATGGGAATGATTGCATGTCTGGACCAATCCCATGCCGTTCGGGGAGACTTGAACACAGACTCATCAATGGATACTCCCCAGGCAGGACGATGCGGAGTATCAGGACGAACAGAGGATGATGTGGCTCTACTCCCAGCCTTACTTGAGACTTTTCGCTTCTTGGAAGCCTCCTTAGACTTGTCCACGGAACTCAAACCCAAGACAATGTTCTCAGTTTGAGTCTCCGTCATCTTCGGCTGAGATCCAGAAACCAAAGCACCAAAGTCCAGATCCTGCATCTCCTCCTCCTCGACCCCATGAATCGAAGCTAGCTCGTCAGGGATTATGTTCCCCAAAATTCCTTGGGCGTTGAACAGTGGTGGATCTCCTTGCGCTCGTGACGACATGTTTTCTGCATACAAAACAAAAGTAAGATTACCATTCACGATTAGACAAACTCAAGGTTTGGTAAGAGCTTTACCAGGATCATTTTCGCCCTCTTCCTCTTCGTCTTCCTCATCAACAAGATCTTGAGGCTCAGGAGAATAAATGATACCGCACTCGCGGAGCTGATCATTACTCAAAGGATACTTGGACTCTAAAAGCTCAGCCCCCTTAAGCTTCCCAATGTGTTCAAGGTCAGTCTCCGTCAAATCCATCTCTTTTAATTTGTTACAAGCTCTAGTCTCGCACTCAAGGAGCCATACATTATTAACTTCACTCCTTTGAGACTTAGGCAATCTAACAAACAAAAATCTTTCCTTCCAATGGTGATTGGATGATGGAGGATGCGGGAATAGGTTGGCTTCGGCCTTTGAGCGCCGACTCAAAAAGTACCACCCTACTTCCTTAGTTATCGTGCAGATAATAAAAAACCATCTAAATACTTTAACCCTAGGGTTTAAACCTAGCTTATGGCACTGATAGATAAAGAAACTCATAAAACGCCATGCGTGAGGAGAAAATTGGCCGGGTGCAAGGCCATAGACCTTCAAGACTCTGATAAAGAAAGGGTGAAGGGGAACTCTAAAGCCATTGATAAACATGTCCCAATAAACACCAATCTCGTCTAGTGTGGTCATGTTGGCCGATTCATTCTCATCAGGGAGCCTAAGTCTTAAAGTCGGCGGAATTTCGCAACGCTCACGCAGAAGCTTCAAATCATAACTACTCAGCTTGCTTCTAAGAGTGTGCGCGTCAAAGGGCTTAGGAGACTGAGCAGTTTCCCTTAAGATTTCCTTAGCGGGAACCCCCCTCGACTCTTGGAAAGGGACCAAAGGAACTCCAGTTTCTAAAAACAAAGGATCGAAGGTAGGCTCTATCCTAACACCTTGTACATTATGCTTAGAAACAGTTTCTTCATCCATGTTGAAGATAATTTTAGATCAAAACAAGAGATCTCAAAAGAAAATTTGAAAACAAGTTTGAATCTTACTTGGAAAAGAAGAACCTTCAAACTCTTTAGAAAAATCTCCTTTGAGCAGAGCCTCCAAGAAACCTCACACTCTCTCAAACACTTTGAATAAAATGAGAAGTTGTGGAAAGGTTAGAAGGTTTCCCCCCTTTATATAAAAACAAGAATCTCATCCAACGGAAGATATTTCACGATGGTTATTTTACCCTAGACACGTGGCAGGATCCAGTAAAATAAATGGAGGGCAAAATTACCTGATTACCCCATGACGGTGACTACAACGTAGCCGAATGGACGAACTACTTTGGTCTCGGCCAAGCCGAGTAGACGAGCAACTCATCGTGCCTCCACTCGGCCAGGCCGAGTAGACGGGCACGTTTGAGATGCCTCTACTCGGCTAAGCCGAGTAGAGGAGCTACTCCTTATGACTCCAAAAATTCCACATTCTTCCTCGAAAAAGAAAAATGGAATGGAGGGCAAATGATATGGGTAAAAAGTACTACCCGTAAGATGGTAACACATGTCACCATCTCATAACATCAGAACCATGAATAAATTGAGGCTATTCATCTTCCCCACTTATCTCCACCATCCATTATGGTGGTAACCCCCAAAGTCATGGAGAGTAATTACTCATGACTATAGGTAACCTCCCATTAATCTGATAACTCCCCAATTAAGAGGGAGTTAACTAACCACTAATGGGAAACCCTATAAAAGGAAGATGCGGGAATGAAGAAAGGTAAGTGATTTTACAACTACATTGAGATTAAATCCATCTTGAGCTTATTCTAACTTAAGTATCGGAGATTTCCCGCCGGAAATCTCTCCGGCGAGTCACTGGTGTTGTCTCTTTGTTGTGCAGGTCTATTCACGAATTAAGTTCCGGATTTCATCCACAACGCCTACCAGCACCAATATCACCATCCCCACCACCAACAAAAATCACAAGAACAACTACAAGAATTGCCATAAAAGTGCATTAGCCGCATCACCATTCTTCTTAAACCTATTTCAACTCAAATATTTCATTTCTTAAGGGCTTCTTGATACTTAACCATGAGTTTTTACAAAAATCAGTCACTGGGTGTGAAAAATCACCGAAACACCCCCGAGCATAAGTAAAATTACCTAAACACCCCCGGCCGACTCTTGCAGCAATAAAAACTCCAAAATGAATGAAAATATTCTTTTGAAACAATATAAACTGGTTTTAGGACTAAAAAGGTCATTCAAAAAAATTTCTCTCGAAAATCCAGATCTATTGAGCGTTAGGGAACTAATTTTTTTATTATAAAAAAACAATTGGCATCAAAATGCCATGAAATTTTAGACACTTAGGTGTCTCAACTACATAAGGTGCTCATAAATTTTTTAGATTAAAATAATCTAATTAGATATATTTAAAAATTCAAAAACTCCATTTCAAGGATAAAATTATTTGACACCCTTTGCAAACTCAAAAAAAATCACAAAGATTCTTGATTTGTAGAGCTTTTTCAAAAAATAGGGTTTGTCTTTTGTGTTTGGCCAAATTCTGGTTTAAAACCATTTCTAAAAAAAAAAAGTTTGGACAAGACTTTTAGTGACAATAAACATTCTCTATGTAGCCTCTAAGGGATCAAACACTTACTTTTACACCTCAGCCACAAAAACCTGTGCTCTCTTGGTTCTGCATTTCGAGAGTTCCTCTCTCTCCCATGCTTACACCACCTTAATTCCACATTTAACTTCCACGCTTTAAACACTCCACGACTCACATTAACACACTTTAATTTACCTCACAATAACACACATTACACCTAAACACCCTCCCCCCCCCCCCGGTCACAACGTAAACACACAGACACACCACATTTCCACCCTCTCCCACACTTGCACATTAATCTTACTCACACACCCATTTCACCCTTTAGCCCACTTCATGCCTCCTTCATTCACTGCTCCACACATACCAAAATTCTCACACATAAAGCCACGCACAGTGGCTCATCCACTGCACACAGTAGCACACCTACGCGCGTGCGCGCGCACACACACGTTGCTCCAACAGGGCACACACTAATCTTACACCCTCACACACCGTATTTCTACTCCATTTTCACCTATTTAATCCCACAATTTAAATTATCATGGAATTAAATCAAAAAATAACCAATTCAACCTTAATATCCCTCAAACACACACCAAAATACCAAGAACACAAACACTAAATGCTGGCTTTTTACCTTACTTTGATGTCCTCAAACTTCTTTGATTATTCATAAAAACACCTTTTGTTTCTTGCTAATTCTTCATTTCTCTTTTTTTTGTAACTTCTTAGTTGAAGCCTTCATGAAATTCCTCAATTCTCCCTCGAACAGCTGCCCCCTTAATACCCATCATGCCTAGCTGATTTTTACCTGACTTTGAAAGTCTATAACTTCTTTAATTCTTCATCAAATTGTCATATGTTTCTTGCATCTTCTTTCTTTCCTTTCCCTCTATAATTCCCAGTTCAAACTTTCCCAAAGTTTGTAACACCACGACTTTCTAGAGGTGACCAAACTAATTACTGATTGGTTGAGAGCAAACATGATGATGATTTTTAGTGACAATTTGGGTTGGCAATGCCGTGCTTGTTAGATGTCAGGATGCCATCGTGATACCTCGTGCTTATTGAGGAGTCAGTATTCATTATTTCTCATATGACACCTCATGTTATCTATCACTATCGTGCTTGTAACATGTCACCGTACTATTAGTGCTTCAAGCCTCGTCATGCCTTGTTAGCCTTGTCGTACTTGCTAGGTGACACATCATTGTCTCGCCACCTCATGCTTCCTAGAAAAGTCAATAAATAGGAATTTCATCTCTTTTCAAATCATTTTATGTTATATTTGACTTTCATCAATAGATAGATAAATAAAAAGATAGAGAAGAAGATTAGCAGTGATAATGAAAAAAATAATGGGGTCTAATTTGGAGAAATTGTATAAGTGGATTCTTCATAATTTAGGTTAGGGATGAGCATTTAAACCGTTGAAACCGATCCAACCGATCCAACTGAACCAACCAATCTATCTATTTTCAAACCGATCTAAAAATCAATCGGTTTGGTTTTTTTTTTCCCAAACCGTACATTCGGTTGGGTCGATTCGGTTCGAATTTTTTTGAAACTGTATAAACCGAACCAACCGTATATAATATAACATATCTATATTTTTACCTAATCCTAGTTATTTTTTACTAACCCTAGTTATCTAACCATTCATAAAAAAATGGGATAAACCCTAAATCCCTTAACGTAACACACATTTTTCACTCACTGCCTACATCTCACTAAGTGTTATTAATTATAATTACAAAATTCAATTTTTTTGAACTTATTATTATGTATAAGTTATTAATTTTTGGGCCTAAACTTGTCCAAAATTTCGTTTGGCCCAAACCGAACCGTTCAATCCGTTCAACCCGTAGAAACCGAACTGTTGAAACCGAACCGTTCAACTACGGTTCGGTTTTTTTTTTCCCAAATCGAGGTTGGTCGGTTTGGTTTGGTATTCAGCCTCCAAACTGAACCAAGCTCACCCCTAATTTAGGTAAGGAAAATTCCATATCACTATTATTTTATGCCACGTGATTTTTTCTTAACATTCGTCGTACTCCTAAATACTGTTGTCTTGAAATTCTGCTCAAATGCTTGTTTTGAATATTGGTAAAGAACTTAGTTTCTACTTTTGTGTGACGTGGCTTAAGTACTTTTGATTAATGACAGTGCTCCAGTAATTTTTCTACGTGCATGATATGTTCTGACTATGATACAGCTAGCTAGGCTTTGGCGGAACCCTTTGACGATACCGGAACTAAGATGCTAAAGTGTTATGTTTGATGCGTATATTTCTAATGAATTGGTTTATTAATTGTTCAGGATACTAAGCCACGGTTACATTGACTGTTAAATTATTGAATATTTCAATCCTGAAGTGTTTAACGTGTTTGATTCTGATCTTATGGTGCTATAATTATTCCACTTACTGGGGCACCCGGTTCTCCCCCCCCCCCCCCCCCTCCCCACACACACACACATTTACCTTTTCAATGCAGATAATTATTTTAATGAGCACATGCTAGCAGGGATGCGAGTGGGACTTGAACTTTGGGAGTTTTAGAAATGTCTGTACCATATTTTTGGATATTGTTGGCTCCAGCTTTGAGTGATATCTCCGAAATCTCTTGTATCTAAGCAATCAATTGCTTTGACTCATTGTTGGTTACAGCTCTTAGATATAAGTTTGGTTTCAACTAAGCGACCAGCCACTGTGACGCGTTGTTGGCTCCGGCGTTTAGATATAAGTCCGCTTTCAACTAAGCGACTAGCTGCTATGATGTGTTGTTGGCTCTGACTCTTAGTCAAGCCTCTACTTTGTCTGTCGACCAATCAAATCGACTTTGTGGCTCCAACAACTGCCAAAGTTATTTTCGTATTGCTAGACGACCCTTTCAAACAGATTTGGCGGCTCTAGCATCTAGTAATACCATCATCTCTGTCGACCCCTTCAAATCGATTTGGGAGCTTCGGCAGCTAGTAATATGATTTTGCGCGTCAACCACTCAAATCAATTTGGTGGTTCCAGCAACAACCAAAGTTAATTTCGTCTTGTCTGTCGACACTTTCAAATCAATTTGAAGGCTCCGGTAGCAGGCAAGATTACATTTTTTATATGTAGATGACCCTTTCAAATCAATTTGGGGCTCCAGCAACGGATAAAGTTATTACTTCTTTTACATGTCTAGATTACCCTTTTGTAACGGCCCAGAAATTTGGAGTTCTGCTGCCCTGAACTCCCGGAGCGTTTACCTACCACATCACATTAAATCACATCAAACCTTGTTTACTGACACATACTTCAAAGTTTCTAACTAAACATTAACTCAAATTCCTCAAAATTTTGAACAGCGTACCTCTTGTAGTTCACTGTTTTGAACTTGGTCAAAATCTAAGCAGAACTATTTTGAAAAATCATTGAATAAACTGCTCAAACCTTAGCCCCTTTAGTGACACTTACAGTCACTATTCATGATTAAAACCCACACGATGTCACCTTAAACGCAACCACTTCATCTCCTACCTCACTGCATTGCTGAAACACACACACACACACACTGCTACGCATGAACACACATATATGCACACACACAATACACAGCCGTGTTCACAACTGTAACGCCTCGATTTTTCAGAGCGTTATAATAAAATAAACAAAGTCAGAAAATCTCAAAAATATCACAAAGTCTCCCAAGTGGTCATTCAGAGCACTGTTAATCAATTCCAAAGATACATCAACAAATGCCAGAGCAGCCTAAAGCATTTATAAAATCCAAATTACTCCGACGCGGAGTTTCAAAATAAAACCTAAGCAAATCCAACTTGTCTTAATTATTACATCTAAAAATGCTAATACTAACTCTGAGATAAAACCCCCGCTAGCTCTCAGTCACACAGCTAGTCCTGTAATTCAATCCCACCAACTGATCACCTAAAAGGGAAACAATAAGGGAGTGAGCCAAATGCCCAGTAATGTTGCTCAACGGACCAACCAAAAGGATACAAAAATGTCTGCGGAAATGAAATTGCGGATATACAGAATTTTAACGGAATAGATACACAACATAATTTCGAAACGCGAAAATATATTTTTGTACAGAGACAGACACTAGAGAGTCATTCAAAATAAGGTCACACATGCCATCACTGACACATGAGACAAGATTCAAAAAAATAAGATTGCGATCTCTAGCTCATTTAACTGAGTTAGCCCACGTTCCAATCTACGCGGTTAAGTCAAAAACAGAAAAGTCACATTTACTATGACATGGCTTAAAGAAATAAGTTAAACAAATTAGTAGGGTGTAAGCATAGGCAGATATTTACAAATAATTCACGTACAATATATCTATTAATTTCAGAACTCATTCTATATTACGCTCAAATCGAAGAGAGTAAAATGACGAACTCAACGAAAACTAATCTGCTGAAAAAAAACGTAACCCGAACAATGAAGAAGCGGACAAATAAAAAATAATACACATGCAACTAAATCATGAGAATATGTGAAAACTAAAATGCCACATGGGTAAACCTTACCAAAGACAATAAAATGCACATTATGTGCATCTCTTCTTATGAACAAGACAAGAAAAGACAAGGACTTAAAAAAAAAAACAAAACAGATTCATGAGTGGCAAGTAAAATGATTACCTCATCAAAATAGAGAAGTAGTCATATGCCCAGTAACTTACATAAATGAAATTGCAGGGGAATTGTGCCGTACCACAGAAATCGAGAAAACAAGAAATGTTGGGAGATGTCAGCCGAGACTTTACAAGGGCTGCACAATAATCGAAAGTTTTCAGCCATGAATATACAGTTATGGCACGGAAATCAAGACAGGCAGATAAAAAAAATTAAACAATTAAACCATTAAACAAGTAATTGGTCTAATGCTGATTTAGAATTCAAAAAAAAATTAATCCTTACCTCCGATTGTGCAGTTCAACCCAAAACTTTAATCTTCTAAATCAATTATATCAAAATTCCTAAAAATTAATATACCCAAAAGTTATAATTACGGTTCCAACAATAACAAAATTCGTATGGTTCAAACAACAAACCTCAATTCGATACTCAAAATAAATTCTTACCTCAAAGTAATTTTCAAATCTCTAGCAGTCTCCTCCTAGGGATTCTTTAGAGACTCTTCTGAAGTTTTTTGTGTCCATATGAAATGTGTATTGTACGTAATTATCATAAACCTAAAAGATATATAATTATATTCCTAAAAAAATTTAAATTTCAAAATACCTATTACGTTCCCAAACTCCTAATTTTATTTTAGTTTCTTTTCTTTTCTTCCTTTTTTTCTTTTTTTTATAAGCATTTAAATACGAGGGGTCTAACAAGAACTGTGAATACATACACTTTGCACCTATTTTTCACACAAACCTTCACAATTTGAACCCACTAAAAATCACCAAAGAGGAAAAGGGATTATCCTTTTGAAAAAAATCCCCCAACTGCTCTCTATCTCTCTTCCCGTGTTTTCCTCTGCCGAGCACTTGCCTGCTCTTGTTATGTTTTGCTGTTCTCTTTCTTCTTTCTTTTCTTTTGTTTTGTTTTCTTTCAATTTCCTAAAGTTTCTATATATTTTATAATAAAAATTAGATTAGTCACCAAACAAAATAGCAAGAGGTGGTACCAGTTAAGAGAATTTTCTCTAAAAAATTTGACACCTAGGTACCAAATTTTCAAAATTGCAAAATACCCTCTCAAAGTTTTCATATTTACAAAATGACTCTAAAAAAATTTCAAAATCACATTTTAAACCCAAAATCATTTTAGCTCCATAATCTACTAATGCTTGAGTATTGCTAAAAAAAATTGCCCGTTTATTGTTTGGAGCACATATGATTATTTAAAACAACTCGAAAGTGTACTCCAAATTTGATCTCGGATTTCCTATCACTTATAACATCTAGGTACTATTCTTCCGCTAGTTAAATATGAAAACTAGCACATAGAAGTTGAGTTACATTTAACCTTTGCACACAAATTCATGTCCCACGAATACCCGAAAGCAACAATTCAATTTTAAATCGTAATGTTAAACTCAAATCTGTCAGGTTATCACTTGTGCTCTTCAAACACAAATATGGATAATCAATTGGTATAAGCATTTACACATTACAAAAGACAGAACAAATTGTAACCACTAGACTTTTGCTGCGCACTCTGATATCTCAAACTAACGAGTCCAAACTATTACCAAATTCATCACAGAGAAATGTTTTAACTTTAAAAGAATGCAAAAACTATAATTCCACTGACGCACGTATCGTACCTCCCTAAAGTTTCAGGCTCTAAGTTATCACATCACTTATGATTCAGAATCACATGATTTACCAAAGATCTAAAGTCTTATCCTTCAATCATCTGCTTTGATTAAACGTTTAAAATCTTTCAGTTCTAAAGGCAAGTAACATTTGCATGCTCAGCCAATTTTCAACCTTATATTAAGAAATCAAATAAATTGTCAAAATCTAATCCATGTCTCAAAATTTACTCTCAATCACATATTATCTGAGGCTTAGGAATCTACATAATCTCATATTAGGGAAAATAAAACTACAAAAATCCTAAATTAAGTAAAAATACACGTACACAACATATTGTCAATTTATAAATCATTTGACAATGGAACACAGTAAAATTCTTATAATCTGATTAGGCATGAATAGAAATTATAACATGTTACCATTTTGAAACACATTAAACAAACACCAATCACAAGAAAACAATGATGATTATACAACAAAACATCTAATATTAATCACAATAAATAGTTATCTCAATTAAGAATTTAGGGATCAAATAATAGCAGTAACCGCAACTGGACGACCAAAATACGGAAATCTTTAACAAAATCATAGCTATTGGCTCTCGAGATTCACAATAAAATTTTATGATATTCCAAAAAAATGACGAGTACAGAACAATGGCATAGGTATGACGAAGCAAAGTCAACCCAATGACTCGAAGCAAAAACGATTAGTATGAGTTATTAGTCTTTAATAGGATTCGTAACTTTCCCATGGCCTAAAGGTCATATACTATTCCACTAAGCTGAAATATAGATTTGAAAGAAGCAGATAAATATCTTAAGAAAGGGATAAGAAAACTCAATATGAATAACATCTTCTCTGACATTTCAGAGCAAGTTTGTATTCAATTAAGTCGCAATTAAATTCAACATACAAAAGAATGAATGAGATGACAAGGTAGGATCCCAAACTTCTTATCGTACTCTTAAACTAAACTTGAGACTGCTGAGTCTGGCCCTGCTAATTCTGTTCTCCTCCCTGACGGGGAACACTGCTCGCTATTGTGCTAGTTGTAGGTCCATGGCAAAAAGTTGATTGATTCTCTCTAAGGAATGAACAGTCTCGAACCTCATGCTCTACACTTCCACACCTAAAGCATCCTCCGGTAAATCTATGGCATGACTTACTGCCATGGATCCTCCAACACATGACACATGTGATGGTCGAAAAAACTGACCCGTCACCCTGAGCAGTACTCTATGTAGGTCGAACTCCAAAATTTTTACGATGGTTCAAATCTAGTACTCTGAGCTGGTCTAGTGCCTATGCCTTGCGCACCTCCAAATCTCATATTCTGCCCTGGTTAAATTCCAAAACTTTGTCCAGGTCTAAAGCCCTGAGTCGTAAAATACATGAATCCTGGATTCTGCCTCATCTTTTGACCTTGGGTACCATGTTGTGCTGACTATGCAAATGGCTGACGCTTATCAGCCTCTATAAATATGTCCAGGAAAAACTCTTGCCTTTCTCTCTTCTGTCCACCATGCCTTTGCTCATATCTCCTTCTACTATCAGACTTGGACTACTCCAACGCACGTGCCAAGTCTATACATTCCATCTAACTCATCAGCCGAGCTGAAAATATTCCATCTCTCCATCTAGGCCTAAGGCCCCACTCAGATTTCAACATATATCTGCCTCCATCGGTAACATCCTTACTGAAATTGTAGCGAGACGAGAAAACCTCGTCTCAAATTCATCTACCGATTTTGGATCTGCTTGCTTCATATTAGTAAATTCTCTCAACATTTGTTCACGATAACACGTCGAATACCAGTTGAAGAACAATTCCCTAAATTGTTCCCAATTCATATCAATCAATTGCTGATGAGCCAGATTCTTCTCTACCATTTTCCACAAATGACCAGTCTCACCCCTTAGTTCATAGATAGCAAATTCAATGTAATATCCTGTATTTTTCGGGCAGTTTAAAATAATTATATGTGACCCAGGGAAAAAAAGAGAAAAAAACTGGCGATAATTTTGAGCAATGCTCGTAGATTAGTAGAGATAAAATGCTAAAATGAATTTGGGGTCAAAATATAATTTTGTAAATATGGGAAACTTTGGGGGACTAAACTGTAAATTATTGTTTTAGATAAAAAAAAATGAAATGAATGGTATGTACTTATATTTTGGTGATATCTAGGGTTAGTATTAAATTAATAAATATTAGAAAAATTTTTAGCGAAAAATGTAATTATTGCAACTTTTTAGGTCATTTTGTAATTTTAAAAAACTTTGGAGGCCAATTTGCAATTGTGTCAAGACTTTAGAACTCGTGTCTTGTATAATTGCCACCTCCTACTCTTAAGAACATGACTAACCCAATTTCATTCTAATCTATTGGGAAGCAAAATGAAAAGGAAAAAGAAAAGGAAAATTCGGGTAAGAAAAAAAAAAGGAAGAAGAACAAATAGTGAACAAATAAGAGAAAATAGAGGAGAAGAAGGGGTGGCTCTAGTAGAAAAATAGGAGGAAATTGAGAGAAATTCAATGGGTAATCTCTTTACCCTTTACAGTGGGTGTGATTTGGTGTGTATTGTGCGTGTTTAATGAGGGTTTAGGGGGTGTTTAGTGTGGGTTTCTTCACGGCATGTCTATGTGTGTTCTTGTCTAAACATATGTTTGTTTCCAGCGTGTAAGTCCCCATTTGTGTGAATAAGTGCGTGAAATGGTGTAGGGGAAAGGGTGTGGGAAGTAGCGGCAGTAGGGTGGCTGTTGTGCGTGAAGTGTGTGAGAGTTCAGTGAGGTTTGTTGGGGTAGAACAGTGTTTTATGTGTGCACCACCTGTAGCCGCAGCTGTGGTGTTGTTAGGGCTGTATACGAACCGAGTTCAAGCCGAACATGAGTGTGTTCGAACTCGGTACGTTTAAGTTTTGGCATGTTTGAGCTCGGCTCGAGTTCGTTAAGAGCCAAAATTTTGATGTTTGCGCTCGGCTCGTGTTCGTGACGTTGAGACTCGGGCTCGGCTCGCTCAACTCGTTTAACAATACGAGCCGAACTCGTGTTGGGAAATTCAGGCTCGTATTCATGTTCAAGTTCCATTCAAATCCCTAAATTTACTCATAATTCTCAAATCATTCAAGCAATCAAGTTATAATTAATAAAAAAACGATACATAGAAGATCCAAGAAAGGATGCAGAATCAAAAACACAGAAAAATTAAATCTGATCGATTGGCGATCAAGATATAGACAACGGTCAACGAGTTGATGCATTCGAGGTTGCCCTTGGCTTTGAAGAAGCGATGGCTTTACAGATCTGAAACTTCGTTTTGCGGCTTTGTAACTTTGCAAGTTGAATCCGGCGCCGCAGGTTGAATCTGGCGATGGAGAGATGACGCGGTAAAGATAGGCGATCGACGTGACGGAGATGGACGGTTGAATCCGGCCCCGCAGGTTGAATCCGTCTGAGCGATAGAGAGGGAGGGATGGACATGCTATGTGCGATCTGCGTTTGTGTGTGTGTGTGTGCCGACGAGGTACGGGACAGAGAGAGTGCGGCTGGGACACAGAGAGAGTGCGGCTGCGTGGTTTCTAAATTTTGTGATATTAGGTTTAGGTTAGTTTCACTTTATATAGTTAGGGTTTTTAAGTTTTGGGCTTCATAGATTGGATTATCTAGGTTGAGCTCTATGTTTATAAGTGAGCTTGGAGTTTTGGGCTAACTTAAAGGCCTGGCCTATAACTTTAAATTTGAATTTATGTGATTTATATAAATGTTAATTTTGTAAATATATTATAATTAATTTATTGTTTATACGAGCTGTTGGCGAACACGTTTGTGAACATTTTAGAGTGTTCATGTTCGGCTCGTTTATTAAACGAGTTCTAAAAACTTGTTCATGTTCTATTCGTATATTAGACGAACGAACATGAACGGGTTTTCTGGCGAACGAACCACGAGCCGTTCGTGAACAGCTCGGTTCATTTACAGCCCTAGGTGTTGTGTGTGTGTGTGTGTGTGTTTTGAAGATGGGATTCGTGGGGGTCGGGAGGTGTAATTGTATGTGTGTTTTTAGCAACTAGCATGTGTTTTGTATGTACAGTGGGTGCAAAGTGAGTGTGTGACATTGTGTGTTGAGTGCGTGACAGTGTGAGGTTCGTGTATGTGTATAATTGTGCGATTATGTGTGTGATGGTGTGTTTTAGATGTGTTGGGGTGTGTGTTTCTGGTAGTGTAATGTATTGGAAATGTTTTAGTGTCGGTTTGGTACAGTATCAGAGTGTGTAGGTGAGTTGTGTAAGTGTCTATGTGTAGCAGTGAAGTGGGGAAGGAAGTGTGTGTTCAATGTGTATTAATGTGTGTTTGATTTCAATAGTAAGTGTAATTGTCACTAAAAGGGGGGTTAGGGTTAATAGTTTTATATGATTTTTATAAATAGTTAGGCTCAAAATTCGACAAAGTCCAAAACAGTAACCCCTATTATTTTTACGAGACGTAGGCTCTGAAATATTTTGGAATTTTTTGGTATCCACAAAGGATGCTAAATTAGCGTACAGATTAAGAGAAGGTCTTGATTTTTTTAACATAGTAAACCAAGTTATTTTAATCTAAAATTTTTTGAAAAACCTTATTTTACGGATATGTTTCATTATATAAAACTTCGTGCCATTTTGTGGTTGATAGGTATTTTTAGCGAAATCGACTTTTGAGCGCTCGATCAGGACACCGGTTCAGGATTTTTAGGCGAAAATTTTGAAAAATACTTTTTAGTCAAAAAATGACTTCATGATGCTTACAACAGTATCTTAAAATATTTTTAGAATTTTTTCGGAGTCGGGAACCCCTAGGGGGTATTTCGATAATTTGCCACCCGGAGGGGGTATTTCAGTAAATTTACATATAAAAGGTATTTTTGGATAAATTCACATATAGGGAGATTATTTTAGTCATTTTACTTATGGGAAGGCTATTTTGGATATTTAAGTGTGAGAGGGGTATTTTTGTAATTTTACACATAAGGGCCGTTTTGGTAATTTTACATACTCAGGAGGGGGCAAATTCTGGGAGAATGCGTAAGTCAGTAATGAATTCATAATATCGTAGTATATACTGTATACTAGTAATTGGATTGTTCCGTTTATGTTAAAGCAACAGGTTTTCCGGTTAAACTAGCTTAGCTTCGGATCCAGGTAAGAGTTTCTATTTGAATTCCGGGTAAAGATTCTTATCCGACCCCTAATTTTGATAACTAGTTTTTCATAAGTATGCTTTTGATTTTCTTATAGCTATTGTTAAACACTGAGATATGTATTTGATATCAGAATATTATTGCCAAGCAAACCCTAATATTGAACCTGAATCGGTCGTTTAGAAATCTTATCGATGCTTACCTTGTATCACATGCTGGCAAAATTTGATAATTGTTTGTATTCGTTCTGTTGAATTATTGTGCTTAAATTCGATAATTGTTTGCAATCGTTCTTGGTATTTGTTTGTGGTTATTCTGTAATTCTGAGTGATGAATTATATCAGTATGCTTAATTGTTATTAAAACCTTAATTGTTTCGATTATTTGTATTCATCTTGGTGCTCATTTTATTGCATGTCAAGTAGTGAATTTCTTGTTGGTTCTGCGACTGTTGTTTCTGTGTGGATCCTGGGAATCAGTTCTGTGGGGAGGTTTTTTAAAGCTGATTATTCCTGCATGGATCGCATGCTAGTACCTAAATGAACTAGTATTGTACATCATGCATGTGTACATTTGTGCATTACCTGAATATCATTGCTTCTGCCCGTGATCAACATTTTTGAATTTTTTTATATTATATCTTACAATGATTGTTTGAGAGTGATGTTGAAATGAATGTCTTGGTATTTGATTGAAGGGGATCGAGTGAAACTCCTCTCCATATTGTGATTGATGTTCAAATGAATGTCTTGTTATCTAATTCAAGGGGATTGAGTGAAACTCCTCCCCAAATTGGTATGAAACTGTTTGTGATCGTCTAAAACCCTTCCCCTATCTGCCTTGAAGTATTTGTGTTCGATTTAAAAACTTTGGGAAAATCATCATTGTATTTTAAAATGATGGGTTTGAAATGATTTGCAAATGGTTGTGGTGGTATTTGGTTATGATTGTTAGTGTTCGTTTCGAAACTAGGATGGTTGTTAATGTTTGTTTTGGTATCTGTCTAGGATTGTCTTTGGTCGTTTCTGGTATATACTTAAAACTGATTATGATCATTTTGGAATTTATCAAATTGTTCATGATTGTCGAAATGTTTTAAAACATTATCATCAAATGGATTCTTTTATATCGTTCTGTAATTCCTTCTGTTGACCTTGTACGACCTTACTGAGCTCTCAAAAGCTCACCCTTCGTTTGACTCCCTTTCGCAGGTAATGATAAGTTGTAGCATACTCGGGAATGGGTTTAAAGTCTGTGGGAGATTTTGGTGAGCCCATCACTATTGTATAGTGATACCCCTGCGTGGGTCGGTACTGTCAACTCGTGTTGTAAGAACTCGAGTTTGTAAAGAACCTAGGTTTTAATAGTTTAAGTTTAAGCAGTTATGTAATCTTGTATTTTGAAGAATTTGAGTTGATGTCAGATTAGATGCTTCGAAGTATGTGTTAGTAAATAGGATTTGACAAGTTTGATGTGATGTGGTAGGTTAGCTCTCCGGAAGTTCAGGGCGACGGAGCTCCGAATTTTCGAGATGTTACATTCAACCTTTTGGTTCTCACTACAATGAATTTCTCGAAAAACTTTCTCCAATTTATTAATCCAGCTTTCTGCTTCCATAGGGTCCAATGACCCCTAAAGCTAGTCGCATTTTGTTCATTAAATTCACCTAAGGTACTCTCGTCTTGAGGTTGGGATTGTGTTCGAACTGGATTATGTACTCCTTGCTACTGGTTAGTCAGATTTTGTGTCATCAAGATCAGAATTTGGTTCATAGTGTTCAGAACCACAGCCGTCGGTTGTAGATTCGGCTATCCCTCTTTATTAAGTAAAGGTACCTCTCTATCGGGACCTCCTGGCCCTCCATACTATCTTCACTGCCAGTGCTACGAGTGCAGAGCCATACTGATACAATTAATAGTTGGGTAAATTACACTAAACCCCCTGAGGTTTACACCCGTGTCTCACAAAGGACCCTAAGGTTCCAATTTCAACAACTAACACCCCAACTTTGCATTTTCGATCCAATTGGACCCAAAATTGACTTTCCGTTACAAGAGCTGTGGATGTCCGTTACCCATGAGGGGCATTTTCGGTAACCAACAACATTAAAGCATTTGGAAGGAAATGGGGCTTCTTGTTCCCGCCACACTCTCTCCTCTGCACACACACACACACATATACTACCCCACAGTCTCTCTCTCTCTCTCTCCCTCCTTCCCTCTCTCCCTCTCTCACACACACAAACACACATATACTACCCCACAGTCTCTCTCTCTCTCTCTCCCTCCTTCCCTCTCTCCCTCTCTCACACACACAAACACACATATACTACCCCTGTTAATCTGAAAATGGAAGGGAATGTGTGTTTCTGTGGGAAAAATGCAAAGGTTAGGACCTCTTGGACAGATGCAAATCTAGGAAGGAGGTTTCTTGGTTGTGAAAAGTACCGGGTAAATTTGTAGGTTGCATGTTTATGTCTTGTGTGGCATACAGTTTTACAATTTGCATAATAAGGGAATGTTGAATATGCAGGTGAATGGAGGTTGTGGATACTTCATATGGCTTGATCCACCTTCCAATGAAAGGTTAAGGGCTACGATTAGAGGGTTACTCAGAAAAATCAAAAGGCTAGAAAGGCAGGCAATGATTTGGAAGCTCATGTTGCTAGTGACATGGCTGATGGTTGCAGCTGTGTGGTTTAAGAACCTGAAGTTAGAGACTGGGGCAGAGGCACCACTTCCCATTTCCCAGTTAGCAGGAAGTGGAAATGGAATGGAATGAAGTGGAAATGGAATGAAATTTGGCAAAATTTCTGTAGAGCATCTCCCCTGTATTTTTGTATCTGTGCAAATGTAGGGATGTGTTGCAGAGGGTATGTGTAAGTTGAAGTAAAAATGAAATGAAATTTGCATTTGGCAAAATATTTGTGCAATGGCTAAGAAATATGCACTGTACTTTTGTATCTATGCAATGGCTAACAAGCCAAAACATAACCTGCCTTGCCTTGCCAACATAATGACAAAAAACACAACTTGTACATTCCAACATAAGAATAACAAACCACAAACACAACTTCAAAAATATTTTACTTCATATTAATACCTGCCAAATGTTGTCCAAAGTATTAAATATTAATCCAACAACATTTACAATCCTTGACTTCATCTTCACAACAAAAGTACATAAGTAACACCCCTGACTTCACAATCCCTTAACATTGTCTTAACATTACAAATTTCAACCACACAACCCCCCTATTAACACAAAATGGAAATGATCAAAATTTTCTTCTTCAATCTCTTGACTTATCACTGGCTCTTGTCCTTGCACTTACACCACTTGCACTTTGGCTTGCATTCATCCCTGCTCTAAGTGATGAGGCAGTGACCACATTCCTTCCATTGATCATGTATGATGCAGGCCTAACTTGAATATTTCCAATGTTTACCATAACAGGTGGTGGCTATGGTGCAGCCCTAAACATCCCATATATAGGTCCACTGTGGTTGTCTGATCTCATAGGTAATGGTTGACTTGAACTCATCCTCTGCTCACACAAAAACTAAAAACATGAGATATGGTAAATTGAAAAAAAAAATCACACAACTAAACATTTAAAAAATTAGTACTTACTTGACTCAAATTCTGACTTGAAGTCCCTGCCAAGTTAGGTTGAGTTGAATGCTGCATGTTGACATTTAGTGTAGCAGGTTGCATGTTTACTTGGTGTGATCTATGCTGCAGCTTAAAGAAATGGGACCACTGAGATGGGACCATTAATTTTTCTAAAAAACAGGACAAGTAATGAGGCCACTAATTAAAAAAACAGTATGCCACTAATTAAAAAAACAGTATGTCGTAATACCTTTGGTCTAGCTGTCTCACTTTGCTGTGCACCCCCTCTTTCTGCCCCCTTTCTTATCTGCAACATTATTAAAGGCACCACTGAGTACACATAGGGACAATAACCCACTAAAAATATGCACAGATAAGTAACTTACAGGTAGCTTCACTCTGCACTGCCTTGCCCCTATGTTTCCTTGCCTTGTCCCTGCATTTTCCTACCTTGCTCTTTCATTTATCTGCCTTGCACCTTCACTTCCTTGCCTTGGCTCCTGAGTTGCTCTCACTGTATTCCCAGTACTTACCCCTCAATCATTTAGAACTGAACCTTGACTGCCCTGCCCTTCTGCCTTCTTTCTCTTAGCACATGTTCTTCTGTTGTGCCCAAGGTTTCCACACAATGAACATTTCACGGAGTCAGGCTTGGGATGCAGTTTGAAAGGGTTTTTAGCCACTTTACTAGGCTCATGTACACCTCTTCTTCTTACTAGCTTAGGTCTTCCAGGCTGCACTCTATGGTGGGGAGGAAGAATCTTAGGTAAGGCACTATTATTCCACATTTCTTGACCATTCAAAGCATGAATTACTTGTCCATAAGCTTTCATGTAGATCTCTTTCTTGAAAGCCTCATGGACATAGTTGTCAGGGTGTGTGCCTGCCTGAAACATTGCTGCTACAGCATGTGAACATGGTATCCCAGTCAAATCCCACCTCCTACATGAGCAAGTGTGATGCTCCAAATGCACTACATACTGAGACCCATTTGTCCCTCTGATTTCATATTCCCCATCCCCAGATCCTAGTGCATAGAAATAACCAGCAGCCACCTTAGCCTTCTCAATCTTGCTTTCAACCCTAGGCACATACTGAGACAAGCTTCCAAATCTTTTTAAGGCTTTCTCTCTTTTCTTCCTTAGCCTAGTCATTAGATACACCCTGATCCACTCTAACATACTTAGGATAGGCAGACATCTTGCTTGGACAATTTTACTGTTAAAACTTTTATTCAAGTTATTTGTCACCTGGTCACATTTGGTGTAAGTCTGGAAATGGGACCTACTCCACTGATGTGGTGGCTTATCACTCAACCATTTAAAGGCATCAGGGTTTATGGTGTTCATCTCTGACATATGGTTCTTAAACCTCTGAACATAACTTGCTTTTGAGCAATCCCATAGACAATCTTGAAGAGCCTTGCCCCTAAACTCATCTTTGAAATTCTGGAGAAGGTGCATTGCACAGTACCTATGTTCTGAAGTTGGGACTACATCTTCAAGAGCATTTACTAGCCCTTTTTGCTTGTCAGACATCCATGTCCATCCACTGAAATTAACAATGCCTAAGTCTTGCACAACCAGCTCTATAAACCATTTCCATGATGCTGTGTTTTCTATTTCTACCACAGCATATGCAAATGGATACATTCCATTATCTCCATCAACCCCAACTGCAGTTAACAATTGCCCTGGATATGGTCCCTTGACATGACACCCATCAAGACCAATGAATGGTCTACAACCTTCTAACAGACCCTTTTTAAGACCACCAAAGCATATGTACAACCTCTGAAAAACCCTATCAGGCAAATCTTCATCTATTTTAACCACAATTGTGCTCCCTGGATTGCTTATCCTCAACTCCTCACAATAATCCTCTACTTTGGCATATTGCTGAGCAACAGACCCATCCATCATCTTCTTGGCCTTAACCCTAGCTCTGTAGCATTTTGCCCTGCTTAGTTTCACACCAAAATCTCTTTTAACTCTCTCCCTCATTAAATGTACAGGCCATTTTGGATTAGACCTAAAGTCATCAATGTATCTTTGAGCTAACCAAGTTGAGTTAATAATCCAATTTTTATCCTTTTTGCCACATGTGTGCTCAGGACCTAATGTCTTAATCTGAACAGTGTGTTCACTATGCATGTAAGAACCATATATCATCCACTCACAACCCTCAGCTGCACATTTTGCCCTGATTCTATACCTCTCATTCTTTATCATCTTCAAGACTTTCCCCCATTTAGCTGCATGACTGTAAATAGCATCTCTTAACTCCATGATGCTAGAAAACATCATCCCTACCACAAAAGATGGATCCTCATAATCTGTTCTTTTATTATACTCGGGATACATGGCTGCATTCTCAACCTCACCATCACTATGTATAAAATTGTACTTGATCTCCTCTGTATCTGCATATTCAGTTGAAGTACTTTGCCCTTCCACCCTTTTCCCAACATCTTTGTCAACACCAGCCCATTCACTATCATCATCTATGTTCTTGTCAAACATAACATCATCTTCATAACTAGTTGACTCACCTTCATAGTCAGGATCAGACACAATCTCAGTGTCTTCACTAACATCATCACCACCCACATCCCTAACACCACCTTGACCACTGTCAACATTATCCTCTTCACTTTGTTCCTCATCAGTGGCTTCCTCATCCTCACCCTCACTTGCATCATCACTATTCTGTTGACTAGCAGAATGTACACTTAGCACCTCCACAGTATCAGATCCCAAGTCATTATCAACTCCTTTGTTAATATGCTTAACACCATTTGGATGGGTAGTATAAATGTCAACAACTCTACTTCTAGGCAAAGACTCAACCATGTAGAGAATGCAGTCATCAACTGCAATGTGTATATATGCCTCTCCTAAGGGCTCCTTGAAATAATACCCTAGAAACCCCTCATACCCTAAAGCCTGACCCATGTCATCAAACCATAACAAAGAGATTCTATCACTTAGGACATAGTAAAAAAAAAGGTGATACTTCCCCCAACATAACTAGTGGTTTGTTGAGTTTTAAATTCACCACCATGATGTACTCTGAGGGTAAACAATGAAGACCTTGGACCTGAGCATAAAAGAAAAAAATTTGGCAACATTTATTGTCTGCCTAACAGGGGACATTAAACTATAAAATTGACCTCCTAAACTATAACAAACATGTGGTGGTTGACCACCACATGTATCAGGCTATCAAAGTACTATAGAAGTAAAAGTAATGCCATGATCATATATAGACAAAGACCCATTCGTATATCACTGAAAAAGTTGCACTACATAAAGCATGCACTTGCTTATTTTTTAAAATTAACCACAGATAATCACAAATACATACACAATAACATATTCTAAATAGGAATCACATGACAGAAACAAGACAAAAAAAACCATTCTGTCACGTTTGCACATATGCCATCACAGAAAAGTATTTTACGTAACAGAAAAAATGCATATTGCCAATTTCATCAATGAATCACAATGAAAAACCTAAAATGTTACTCGATTGCATACTTAAAACTTAAAAACCTAAATTGTTACTCGATTGCATACTTAAAACTTAAATAACCTAAAATGTTAATCGGTTGCATACTTAAAAACACTGATTTTCACTCGATTGCATACTTAAAAACCCTAAAATGTTGAGCATACAATGGCCGTTTTACATAATCGAACGTACCGTAAACTGGTGGATCATCCTCTGGTCCCCTCATATACTGCAGCACATCATCCATTGAAGATCCAACAAGAAACGCCTTGATCGTCCTCTGGTCCCCACGAAATCAAACCCTAAACTCAATTTTGTGCCCTAGATTGTGATGGTAGTGCGATCATATTTGATCGTTCAAATTCTGTAGGTGTTTTTCCTTTGTAGCTTAAGTGTTTGTTTAACTTAATTAAGATTTGACAAATTTGCCCCTAAAAAATATCACGTGAGGTGCACATAGCGACGGACATCCACAGCTCTTGTAACGGAAAGTCAATTTTGGGTCCAATTGGATCGAAAATGCAAAGTTGGGGTGTTAGTTGTTGAAATTGGAACCTTAGGGTCCTTTGTGAGACACGGGTGTAAACCTCAGGGGGTTTAGTGTAATTTACCCTTAATAGTTATCAGAGTAACACCAAGATGTATCTAAAGAACAATATAATTTCAAGTTTAAGGCAAATTTTTTAACTCTACCATTATCCTACCCCACTCTCATCAACCGAAATACGATTCTATAGAATCGTGTTACCTATACACTATAGTTACGTGTCTACAGAATCATATACCTAAGCTCTTACGGTTCGTTTGGAACCAATTCTTTTAGGATTTGGATTTCAGATTTGGAATTGGATTTGGAATTCAATTCACATTTTTTTTGTTTGGAACGAAAGGGAATTCAAATCACAGAATTCCAAATTTGTGTTTGGAGAACAGAGGAAATGGAAAGGTAATAAATTTTTAGACAATTATATCCTTGATTTACGATGAAAAATAAATTACAGTAAGTGGTTTCAAGTGTGCTAGTGCCACCACATGATGGTGGTGGTGGTGGCGGCACTGCACGGGGTAGCAACATCGACGGTGGAAGTGCTGGGGTGGTCAGGTGATGGTAATGATGGTAGTGGTGGTATTGAGGTGTAACAAGGTGTAACCGGTGGTCGTCAACTAACGCCAATAGTGATGTCGGTGGCAGTAGTGGCGGCGGTGGTTGCAATACTGATGGTGGCAGTAGTGGTGGTGGCGACGGTGATGGTGGTGGTGGCGACGATGATGGTGGTGGTGGAGGCAGTAGTGGCGGTAGTAGTGGTGGTGGCAATAGTGGTGGCAGTGGTGATGGTGGTGGCAGTAGTAGTGGTTACGGTGGTGGTGGCTTTATTGGTGGCGGCGGCTGTAGCGGCGATAGTGGTGGTGGTGGCGGCGATGGTGGTAGTTGTGGCGGTGTTGGCGGCGGTAGTGGTGGCGGTGGTGGTGAATGATGCAGTGGCGGCGGTGGTGGTGGTGGCGGCACTGGTAATGTGGCGGTGGTGGTGGCATGGTAGTGGTGGTGGCAGTAGTGATGGTAGTAATGGTGGCGGTGGTGGTGGCAATAGTTGTGCTGATAATGGTAGTAAAAGTGGTGTGGTGGTAGCGGCAACGGAGATGGTGGTAGTGAGTTCATTGTTGGAGAGATCCAGAAAAAAGGGTAAGATATGTAAATAATTACTTTTAATTCAAGTAATTCGAAATCCCATGAAATCTGACCATTTTTCATCGGACTTCACACTATATAAACAAATCCCGCCAAATCCCTTGAAATCCAATTCCAATTCCTTTTTTAAATATTCCAAACAACAAATTTTGAGGATTTGAAATGAAATCTCATCAATTCTATGGTTCCAAACACACTCTTAATATCACAACTCCAAACTTGTGACACCCCTCAGCCGAAGTGACGTGCCGGAGCTGAGTTGTCGGTCATAATCGCTACAAAACCCTGCTGGATTACAGAGCAATTTTAGATACATGACTTTATATACATAAAGTTTCAAAAGGGCATCCTTAAAAAAAATTCACTACAACGTTTAGCATAAACACAACGGAAGTTTTAAAATAGAGCATCTAGATTCCAAAATATGATTGACACCGTCTTACATCTCCTTTTATAAATCAATCAAACTTTTCCTTTCCTTTCCCCGAAGCCTCACCCAGTTCGACCTTACCACCTAAAACAACACAGATAAGGAATGAGCGCAAATCGTCCAGTAAAGATAACACAAGGATTAACGTCCATAGACGATGCGACAGCCTCAGGGGAATAATAATCAACTCAACAAAATCAATAATCAAGAGTTCAATAAATAGCGTAACATCAACCTAATGGCCTAGAGATGTTTTTTTTTTCTATCAGACTGAGCGGTTTTAAGGCCCAATAGAACAACATTATTTTCACATTTTTTTAATAGGACTAACCGACTGACAAACTGATAAACTATGCACATGGACATCAAATCAGTACAGCCAAATTAAACATCAATGAAATACAAGCCATTAAAATCATTAACATTGAGATAAAGTCAAATGCAATGCAAACTCAGACCCGATTGACTAGATTCGACCAAACACGACAGATTCGACTCGCGCTCCATACATCTTTTTTGCTGGTGGTCATACTTCACACGCCTTCCTTGCATATAATGTCCCGTGTTGTTCATCTCAGTCTCATGTAATTAAAAGAGACACTAAACACAATAAGGGAACTCACAAAGGGTTTTTGTCTCCAACCACGCTACCGCCAAACTACAAGTTACACCAGCTAGACGGACTAAGGAAATGATTTCACCTTACGTCCTAGATCAATGAATAACTCAAGCAAGAGTTTCCGGTCACAAAGCCAACCGGTGTTCAACACCAAAAATAAAACTCACACCAACATCACTCACAGTGTGGACCAAGGAGAAAATTAACCACAAGTCATCAACAATATTCCTAACTAAGAGGGACATCGGCACAACAACCTCTGACATCTCATATAAAACATGAAGCATTCACAATACAACAACAATATCAACGACATGTATGCTAAGCGGAGCAATTCATGGCATACAAGGAATTGTGTTATCCTTACCTGATTGGTTTTTAGTCGATGAGCCAAGCAACCTCAGATTACAACAAGCGGGGTCACCTAATCAAACAATACCTTGCTCGCCAGGCATTATTCAAACATAAATACACAATTTGTTCTATTCCTTCTCTATTAGTTGTTTATAACGTCTTCCAACGGCCAGTAAACCGACTTGACAGCCGGTCTCTAACCTAGCAATGACGATGCGTTAGTACTAATACTTCTTCATTTAGGCACACTAATCCCATTCCTCGCCTCCCATCACTCAGAACGCTTAATTGCGTGCGTTCTCCAAAATTCAGCATCGACGTGGTAAATTACCAGAACACTCCCTGATGGCCACTACCACCCCAACACCCTAAAACTGTTTCAAAACAACTTTTCAGATGTCTTACACTCCTTTCCATACCAAAAAGTCATCCGTAAAAATTTATAAAAAATTTACCAAAATACCCCTAGCTTATGTAAAATTGCCAAAACACCCCCCGTGGCCATCGCCCGTACAAAAATCCCAAAACGACTTTGTAACATATTTTTGAAAACCTTCATTCATTTATTTTTTTTGGGACTAAATAGCCCTCTGGAGATTTTTCCCTTAAAAATCCCAAACCGACAATTAACAGAGCGCTTGAAAGCCGACTCCACAAAAAAATATGCTATCGGCTTCGAAATGTCCCGAAACTTCAAATATCGAAGCATCTTAACATCCTCGTAAAATTTTTACACGAAACTGCGTAAGTTTGCTATATTTAAATTCACCGCACTTACACATCACACAAAGACCGAAAAAACTGTAGCCACTAAGCTTTCATTGTGCCCTCTGATGTCTCAATTCAATGAGTTCAAGCTGTTATCGTATCCATCACAGAGGAATGTGTTTTCTTAAAAGGACATAAAAAATATGATCCTACACACGCATGTATCGCACTGTTACTAAAGTTTAAGGCTCTAAGTAATCACACTACTTACAACTCGCAATCACATAACTTATCAAAAACTTATAGTCTTATCCTTCAAACCTCTTCCTTGGTTAACACTTAAAAATCTTTCAATTCTAAGGGCAAGTAACATGAGGCTATTACAGCGCACTCGGTCAAAATCTCGACCTTACACTGAAACATCAAATAAATTGTCAAATGTAACCCACGCTCTCAAAGTCTAATCTCAATCACAGATTATCTTAGACTCAAAAGTATACAGAATCTCATACATCAACCCTAAATTCCACAAGACTGTATTGCTCTATTAGGGGTCAAATACACGTAGGTACCCTGGAACTACCACAAAGTCTCAATTAAGGGTCCCAAAGTTTAATTTTTACACATAAGGGCCTGTAACTCCAATTTTGCAATAAGTAAGTACATCCGTCCACTTTCTTAACGATTGAGGCTTTTCCGTCAGGAGCATTTTCGGGTTTCCATATTTGGGTGTTTTCCTCTTCTTCTTCTTCTTCAAAATTTCACCTCTCTCCTCCCCATCCTCATTTAATCCCTTTCTTTCCTCATCTCTTCTTCCCCCTATTTTCTTCGTACTGCCCGAACTGTTCTTCCCCGTTCTGTTTTCTTTCTCTGTTTACTCACCCGCCGTTGTGGGTCCTTTGTGATAGATCGGTGGGAGGCACCAGTCACCACCGATGGTTGCTGTCGATCGTGGCAGTGGTGTGGCCCTAGTGGAATTTGATGTCAGATTTGCGCCTGAGAGGACCTGAGCCATCGACAGCATGCCTCTTATGACCTAAACGAATATCTGTATCGTCCTCGGTGCGTAGGCTATACATGTATCGTCCTCAGCGTGTAGGTCTTCGGCTGAGCTAGCTCGGCCATGGCGCCGCCGCCGGCGTCTCTCACCTACTCCTAGTCTAGGTTGCGACTACAGTGCATGTGTCCTCGAGGGAAGCAAATCTCATATGTTGTGTGTCTTTGTTACATTTGACGAAGTTGTGGTCAAGGTGGTGATGGTAGTGCTGTGATGATGCGGCGGGTAAAGCCGTGGTGCTTTTGGGTGAATTTAGTAGGGTTGCAGGTTATTGAGACTTGGTCTTTTCGTCTCCTTTTGTTACCGATTTTCTTTCTACTTTGCCATTCAGTAGCGACGCCACTGGGATCTGATGTCGACTAGTCACTAGTGTGGTTGTTGCCACTGTCGGTGGTTTCTTGTCCTCATGGGGTGAGGGGGTGGCTGTTGCTGCCGCCGATGGTTTCTTCTTCTTAAGGAAGAAGAAGTGAAAAATTAAAAAAGAAAAGAGGAAAAACACCCAAATATGGAAACCCAAAAATGCCCCTGACGGAAAAGCCTCAATCGTTAAGAAAGTGGACGGATGTACTTACTTATTGCAAATTTGGAGTTACAGGCCCTTATGTGTAAAAATTAAACTTTGGGACCCTTAATTGAGACTTTGTGATAGTTCCAGGGTACCTACGTGTATTTGACCCCTCTATTAGTTATGTGTATACAAAATCATATACATAAGCTCTAAGTACCACAAGACAGTATTGCTCTGATACCAACAGTTACGACCCGAAATCTGGAGCCCCGATGCCTCAAACTCTCAAACGTTAACTTACCACATCAAATCACATCGGATGCTGCTTACTGACACAAACTTCAGAGCTTCTAAATAGACATTACCTTAAATAGCCCAAAATATAGAGTCTGAAAAGACCTACAACTTAATCCATTAAAACTTAAACTTAAGTTCCTTACATAACAAGTTAATAATACTGACCCACGCAGGGTTCTTACAACTCAAAATATTGGTGGACACTCCAGCATCTCACTCACTCAGGTTCTAAACCCATTCCCAAGCAATCTACCTGTGATCATTACCTACAGAAAGAAATCAAATAAAGGTAAGCTTTGAAGAGCTCAGTAAGGTCGCTCAAGGAACAAACGAAAGAATTGCAAAATGATTAAAGATTTAATTATATGATAACTATCCGAGGAAAAAGACAACAAACAGTTTGATAACAATATGGGGAATAATTTCAACTCAATCCCCTTCGATCAGATATCAAAACAATCATTTTCAAAACGATCATTTTAAAATACAATGTATATAAATTTAGGAGATATTGATTATGAGCACATGCAAAGACACACATGCAATGCACATTACAGAGTACATGTGCATAATGTACACTAATTAATCCTTCGAGGTACTAGCCTATGTTCCATGGTGGAACAAACAATCCTTATAACGTCTCCTACAAAACAGACTCTTACGTCAATATACACAAAAGAAAAAAAAATCACGATCAACTATAATTTAATGCTCGGCATGTAATAAGAAATGGATATTGACATGAATTCAAATAATCGATTAAGGCTCGATGTTAGGATTTCAATGGCAAAAAAACATGATGATATCAATTCATCACTCAGAGTTCAAGAATAACCAAGAACAAATCGAAAGAACATAGAAGAACAAATCATTAAGTTTGAGGTTCGGATAGAAATCCTCAGTTCAAGGTTCAGATAGAAATCCTTACATGAATTCGAAGCTAAACTATACTAACCAGAAAAATTTTGTGTGTTAACCTAAAAGGAACAATCCAATTATTAGAATATAAAGTATGATACGATAGTACAAACCCAATACCAACTCAATCCTATTCTCATAATGACCCACGCACTGGGTACGTAAAATTATCAAAATACCCCTCGCATTTAAAATTACCAAGAACACCTCTCTCAAATATAAACTACCAGAGCACCCTTCCGTAAGTAAAATGACCAAAAGATCACTATCGTATATGAATTTACAAAAATAGCCCTCTTATAGGTAAAAGTACCAAAACACTCCTTCTCGGGTCTACCAAAATACCCCTTGTAGCTTTCACACCGGAAAATATCAAAACATCCTAAAATACCCTTTTAAGCAGCCTGAAATAAAAAGTGCCTCACGACATTTTTTGCCCAAAAGCCTATAAGTGATATATGGACCAAGCACTCAGAGGTTGGTTCCATTAGAAATAACTATTCGCACCAAAATGCCTCGGAACTTTAGAAACTGAGACATATCAGTAGTTTAAGGTTCTTTTAAATTTGTGGATAAAAAATAATTGATTTCCTATACTAAATATATCGAAAACCCCTTTCCACCGATACAGTTATTTAGCATCCTTACATACTGAAAATTTCCAAAAATTTTCACAGTGTACGTCTCGTGAAAAATAATGGGAGTCTCTTTTTTCACTTGACCAAAATCTGCTCAGAATTATTTTTAAAAATTAGAATTTGGGACTACCTAAAAATTCACTACATATAGTGACAATTAAAGCTATTATTCATGTTCATATAGATCAATCACGCATAATAAAACACCCTGAAAACACACTCTCTCCTACCTCACCTCAACGCGAAACCACACACAGACCTACCATTACACACGGACACACACGCACGCACGCACTGACACTAGTTCACCTTCAATACAGACACCACTAAAACACTTACAAATAGACAGACACTAATACACCTACAACACATACCTACACCTTACATACATAATTACACACACACACACAAACAACACCCCCCCACCCCCAAAAAAAAGACACATACACACGCACACACACTAACACACACAAACCTCATCAATTAAACACACCCACCCATTGTATCTCACCCACACACATACACATGCAACTTCACTACAACACATACCTCCCACACACACGCCCACCTACGGTAAAAACACACGCACTGCACACACACACACGACCTCTCTCCCTTACCCCCTACATGCACACACTACACCGCACAACACACACACGCGTGTGCTGAAAACACAGACATATACACAGCAACACACACCATTTCCCCTTCACGCACACGGACTGCAGACCTATAAACACACACTGAATTGCACACATAAATGGTAAAGAGATTACCCCTAAAATTTTCCTTCAAGTTTTCTCTCTCTATCTCTCTTCTTATCCCATATTTTCCCTCTTACCGATTTCTCCTCTACTATTTCTTCTCTGTTTTTGTTTTGTTTTTCTTCTTTGTTTTCCTTTTTTCCTTTTCTTTTCTTTCTTCTCTTTTAAAATTTTAACACCCCGACACCTAGAATACATATTACAATGAATCTAGATTTTTAATTAATTATTTAGTGGTGGTTATGATAATATACATTAATTAGTCTTTAGCGACGATTATCGCCAGTTGTATTGATTATGCGACACCCTCAACCCTGGTGACATCACTATGTTGCGTTATCGATCATAATCATATTCAAAACCCTGTGCTGAATACAGAGCAACTACTTCCTTATACTCATACATCATTAATAGACACTCTAAAATGCATCCTTACAAAAAAAATTCTTATAAACATACATCGTACTGCAGCGGAAAACTTTCAGGTTTCTAAGCAACATGAATGTTTGCAACCTAAAATACTACTATAGTTGTGTGACTCTTATCAATTTATCTTGCAACTCAATCTTTATCTCACCATTTCTAGCTTGTCTTACCTCACACAACTAATCCCCCTGCTCAACTTTTCTAACTTGTTTATTTTTCCTTTCTATAGGGTTCTCCTTGATGAACTTTATAGCCTGCACAACACAACATAAGGAATGAGCGCAAATCGCCTTGTAAAGACAACACGATGTCATCAAGAAGGGAACTCACAAAGAGTGTTTATCCCTAAGCGCGTTATAGCTGAAACAATAGGGCTTCGTCAACGAGGCGGACCAAGAAAAAAATTATTCCACCTTATGTCCTCAACAACATAATCCAAACTACCGGGTAAAAAGATCAACCGGTGTTCAAATCTAACAACAAGAGTTCAACGTAACATCATTAACAGGGTGGACTTGGGAGAAGTATGCCACAAGCCCTCAACGACGTTCTCATAAAATAAAAATGTCGATTACCAATAAGTGCCGACATTTTACAACAACAACGCAACAATCTCAACATCATCATCATCAATGATAGGGCAGACTCGGGAGATGTTTAATCACAAGTCCTCAATTGTGTTCTCAAACAATAGAGATATCAGCTATCAATAATTGCTAACATCTCACAACAACTGCACAACAACTCAATTGATCCCCTAGCTCAACTTTTCTAGCTTGTTTCTTTTCCCTTTCTAGAGGGAGGGTTCTCTTTGATCAACCTTATAGCCTGCACAACGAAACATAAGGAATGAGTGCAAATCGTTCAGTAAAGATAACACGAGGAGTGTCGTGTACAAGTGATTCGAGAGACTCGGCGGAATAATAATCATCTCAACGATAGCAATGAATCAAGAGTATACAATAAATTTCAACATCAACATAACTTGTCAAATCATAATTCTTCTTTCGTTAGACTGATAGGCTTTAAGGCCCAATAGAACAACATTACTACCACCTTCTCACGGACAAGACCGACTGACTGACAGATTGACTGACCGACTATGCAAGTGAACACTAAAATAGGAAATCAAAAAGATAAACATCAACGAAATACAAGTCATTAAAATCATTAACATCAAAAGAAAATCAAATGCAATGTAACTCGGACACGACGGACTGGACTCGATCAGACTCGGCTCGAGCAACATACATCCTCATTGGCCAGTGATCATAGTTCATAGGCCATCATCCTCGTATTAATGTCCCATTTTATGGGATGTTCATCTCAGTCTCAAGTAAATAGAAGAGACACTGTCAATGAGCATGGAACTCATCTAGAGTGCTTGTCCTTAACCGCATTACAACTAAGCAACAGGGCTTCATCAACGGGGCGGACTAAGGGAAATTATTTCACCTTATGTCCTCAATAACACAACTCAACAAGGAATACCAAATCAGAAAATCAACCGATGTTCAAACCTAACGACACGAGTTTAACGTAACATCATCAACATGGTGGACTCGGGAGAAGTTTTCCACAAATTCTCAACAACCTTCTTACACAAGAGAAATGTTGATTATCAATAAGTACCAACATTTCACAACAACAATGCTACAATCTAAACATCATCATCATCAATGACAGGGAGGACTCGGGAGATGTTTAACCACAAGTCCTCAATAGTGTTCTCAAACAGGAGAGATATCGGCTATTAATAATTGCAGACATCTCACAACAACCGCACAACAACCCCTACACTATCACCCTCAACGTTAGGTACAATTTGGTCAAATCAAGTCATAGCATACTAGGACACGCATTATCCTCACTAAATTTCATCAACGGGGTGGACTAAGGGAATTTATTCTATCTTAAGTCCTCAATAGCATAATTCAATAAATGAATACCGGTCACAATAACTACCGGTGTCCAATCATAACAACAAGAGTTTAACATAAACGTCATCAACATGTCATGCTAATCGAAACAATTAATTAGCATATCAAAACCGCATTTTCCTTATCTGATTGGCTTATAGCCGACGCAACTCGCAACCTTTGATCACAACGAGCGGGATCACCTGATCAAATAAGACCTTGCTCGTCAGGCATCATTTAAACATTCACGCGTACTTTATTCTATCCCTTCCCATTTAACCGCTCATGGCGTTTTACGACAGCTAGTTAACTCGAACCAATAACCGGGTCCTTAACCTACCCTTATCGACGCATTAGCGATAACAACCTATTAGGATCAAGCGCTTACCACTGCACAAAAAGCAATTACTGTTAGTAAGGGCGTAAATTTATTTCCTTATAGTCCTAGCACAACAGCTTGCGCACATGGTCGAGTACACAAGGGAGTAGATGGACGCGGCCAACCTCTGATCTGCCAACAATCCCTTCCCCGGATACACCCTGAGGGACTCGAACCCGTGACCTGCTCTGATACCAATTGTTAGGATCAAGCACTTACCACTGCAGCAAAAGCAATTGCTATTAGTAAGGTGCAACTTTATTTCCTTATAGTCCTAGCACAGCAGCCAGCGCACACAGTCAGGTACAAAAGGGAGTAGATGGACGCGGCCAACCTCCGATCTGGCAACACAACCCTCTCATTTTCGACATATTAACACCATTCATCTCTTGCCCCCATTATGGACGCTTAATAACGCGTGTACCTAAAATTTAGCGCTAACGTGGCAAAATTACCAGAATACTCCTTGATGGCCGCTACGCCACCAACACCCCAAAATCGATCTAAAACCACTGTTTAGATGTACTACATCATTAATAGAACAAATAATCCCTCAGAAAATTTTAAAGGGAAAAATTACCAGAATACCCCCCCCCCCCCGGGGTGACAAAATACCAAAATGCCCCTGAGGGTTCACTACCATCTCCACACCCCAAATCTGCTTCAAAACAACCTTTCAGGTGTTTTACATCCCTTCTTGGATGTACTACATCATTAATAGAACAAATAGTCCCTCAAAAAATTTTAAAGGGAAAAATTACCACAATCCCCCCCCCCCCCCGGGGTGACAAATTAGCAAAATGCCCCTGAGGGTTCACTACCATCTCCACACCCCAAATCTGCTTCAAAACAACCTTTCAGGTGTTTTACATCCCTTCTTGGACAAACAAGTCCTTTGAAAAATTTTACTGAGAAAATTACTAAAATACCCCCTCTCCGTGTGGCAAATTACCAAAAATGCCCCCGAGGGTTCCCGGCACCAGAAAAAACTCAAAAGCACTTTAAAATGCTATTTAAGCATGCCGAAGTCATTTTTGAGCTAAAACAAATTTTAAAAAATTTAGCCCAAAAATCCCGAATCGGTGTTTGAACCGAGCGCTTAAAAGTCGGTTCGGTCAAAAATAGCTAACGACTTTGAAATGATCCAAAATTTTGGGAAAGGAAACATCTCAGCATCCTAGGGTCCTCATAAAATTTTTTGCACAAAACTGCATTAGTTTGATATTTTAAATTTCACCGTAAATTACCAAAATCATCACATTCGTTAACCCCTTCCTGACTTTGGAAAAATCTGACAGTTTTCCACAGTATAGGTCTCCTGAAAATAACTGGGGTCTCTTTTTTGCACTTTGGCTAAATCTATCCCTAACAGTTTTTTAAATTCGAATTCCAAACTATTTAATTAATGTTCACTTTTAGCAACGCTTACGGTTACTATTCAAATCAAAACACATATAGTATTCCACCTCCAGCACACACACCATCATCTTCTACCTCTCGTTGCCTCTTTGCCGAATGCATAAACCCATATGAATTTCATTCATACATCCACAACTACCCCGAATTCCAATTTATTCATCCACTTCCATCTTTTTTACACCTTCTAACACCCAATTTAAATTCATTAATCTACTCAAATCCCCATTTCTGAACCCTTCCGAAACACACTCATGAACACACACCTAGAACACACGCTAGACACACATTAAACACTGAAATTCCTCTCAAATCTTTCCCTTCTTCCTTTCTAAGCATTCTTACTCACAATTTACGCCCAAATTCATCATGATTTCCACCCTACAACACACACACACACACACACACATATATATATATATATATATATATATATATGTGTGTGTGTGTGTGTGTGTATATATATTTGTGTGTGTGTGTGTGTGTGCACCGAAATATACACATTATTTACACGAATGTTTCAACCAAAAACCCAAAATTTTGTTTCACAAATAATGGTTTGAAGTAAAGGGATTACCCTGTTGGATTTAGGGTTTTCTTTTCTCCTTCTTCTTCTTCTTCTTCTCTTTTTCTTCCCCTTTTTCCTTCTCTTTTTCCCTCTCTATTTCTGTGTTCTTCTTCATGGTTACTGTTCATGATCACTGTTCACGCCACTTTTCTTTATTTACAATTTCCTCCCCACAATTTCCTTTTATACTTCCCTCATAAATCTCTCTATCCCCACCATAGTTTATAATTTATTTGACTTACTCAGCCTTGAAGCACTAGGAGGTGGCAAACGTAGGGCCCTTTTTCCCCCAGATTCGTGACACCAATTCCCACTTTTCAAATTTTGCACTTTGACTCCTAAAGTTTCTCAAAATTGCATTTTGACCCCTCTAATTTGAAAAAATTACACTTTGGCCCCGAGACCACATTAACCCCTCATTTAACCCCCTAACACCTCATTATCATCAAAATGATGCTACTTAATAAAAATATGCATCCCATTCACCATATTTTCCAAAATTGCATTTTTGTCCCCTAACTTTCCAAAATTGCATTATAACCTCCAAGGTTACACTAACCCCTTCTTTAGCTCCCTAACACTTAATTATCACCAACATAATGATACTTAATAAAAATATCCCCCCCCCCCCCCTTAATTAATCTAATTCATGGTTAGATTAATTAATTAGTATTTTACATGGTATCACACCCTCCCCCCCTTAAATAAATTTCGTCCTCGAAATAGGGACAAACCTCATTCTACAACTAGATGCGGACATTATTACCACATTAGGGCCTCGGTTTCAACGTGGCTTCCTCTACCGCACGGTTTTCCCCAAGCAACTTTGACCATCGACATTTACATAAAACCTGTTTCTTTCTATCAACCATCTTCATCGGTGCCTCCTCATACGAGATATTATCTCGAATTTCAACCTGTTTCAGCTAGATCCCATGCATAGGATCGGGATCATACCTCTTCAATGTTGACACATGATACACGTTATGTAATCAACTTAATCCTGGACATAGATCAAGCATGTATGTTATCTTATCAATCCTAAACACAATTTTAAACGGTCCGATGAACCTCGGACTTAACTTTCTTCACTCTTTGAATCACCTTATTCCTTTCCATGGTGACATTTATAAAAATTTCTAGGTCACCTACTTCAAACTCCAACATCCTACGCCTCTTGTCAACATAGTTTTTCTACCAATTTTGTGCAATGAGATTTCTCTCTTGGATAACAATCACCTTGTTTTCTATTTCTTTCCATAGTTTCGTACGAAAACAGTCTTCATTCCCCAACCATTATCCCACAATTAGACGTACGACATCTTCGGCTATTCAACACTTCATAAGGAGCCAGTTCTATGCTCGACTGATAACTATTGTTATAGGAGAATTCAAGAAGTGTAACTGTTCACCCCATGCTCTGCCAAATAAGTAATGCAGATCTTCAACACTCTTCCTCTATTTATATCATACGTCCTGATTGGCCACCCGTCTGAAGTAAAAGGCCGTCCTCATGGTCAACTTCGTTTCCAATTTATTTTTGAAAACTTTTCCAAATTCTAAAGATGAACCTTGCGTCTCTGTCAGACACAATAGTTACCGGAACTCCATAACGACTAACAACTCACATAATATAAGTTTGGGCAAGTCGTTCAGAAAAATATTCTTCTTAGATAAATAAATTAGGATGTCTTAGTCAACCTATCCATTACAACCTAGAAAGACATATATATCTTAGTTTTTCATGGTAACCATTAGCACCAAACTTCATCGTACTGCGGTCTCATTTCCACTCAAGTATAAAAAGTGGTTGCACTATCCGGTGATCTTTTCATGTTCCGCTTTTACCTGTTGGCAGGTCAATAATTGGGATACAAACTTTGATATATCCATCTTCATGCTAGGCCACCCAAAATTTGGTCGGGACTCACAATACATTTGGTCGGGACTCACAATACATTTCTGACCAAACTTTGATATATCCATCTCCCCTGAGTGAATCGATAACCCAAACTATGAGTACCCTTACAATTTCTTTCATCCATTCATCATTAGGCGGAACACATATCCGACCTTCACATTCAAAATTACCATCCTCATCACCATCAAAATTTGTTTTTCTCATTCCTTTCGAATCCCCACTAGATCTCAACATCCTTTCGTCTTGACCTTAAGCTTCCTTGATTCGATCAAAAAATGTTGGTCTCATTTTTATGTGAAACAAATTGTTACTTCTGTTTTTTTCTTACTCGAATTTGGACTTCGAGTTGCTCAAATTCTTATTGACATCAGAGTCAGTTTTCCCCAATAGGGCATCTTAGGGAGAATGTCAATAACTCTCAAGTAGCCTCTGACTGAACTTAGGAAGCTACTAATCTCAAACGCCGATGTCCGACATTCCCAGTTTTAACCCATTTCAACATTTCCTAGATCCCTTAACCTCCTTCCACATCAACCCCATACATTTGGATTTCCCAGTCAAATTCACATTTCACGAGTTTGACCAACAACTTAAACTCTCTTAAGATTTGGAAAACTTGCATTTAAATATTGTACAAGCTCCCCTTTCCTTTTAGAATCATTCATAAGGTCACCTATAATGTGACGACACCGTAATCAAGTACTCTCAAAAGACTTGATTCATCAAATTCATAAATGTTACAGGGGCATTAGTTAATCCACCTGACATCAACAACAATTCATTATGCCCGTTTCAGTTTCTAAAGACAGTCCTTACGACATCATCCTTCTTTACCCCTAACTGGTGATGACCGATCAAAGGTTAGTCTCGGAAAGAAAACATTTAGCACCATGCAGATGATCAACATATCATCTATATCAGGCAATGAATACTTATTCCTTACTGTCACTTTATTCAACTTCCTATAATCGACACATAGTCTCATAACCCCTCTTGCCTATTTGCTTTTGATAACCAACACCCTTCTTTGAGGCACCCCCTTATTATTTGCCCTGGCTGTTAACATTTGAAACAGCCCACTCAAGTTATCTTGCTCATCAACTCGGTGGCTCATTCCCATATGTAAGACATTCTTCATTGCCTTAACATAGTCCGTACTCTCACCCCTCAATCCGCACCGTCTACATTCTATATTCCCTCCTCTCTCTTTTTCTTTTTTTGTCCTGAACTTTTTTCGGACCGTCCTTCATCTATTCTCTTCTTACATTTCTTTCCACCTTTCTAGTTTTACTCCTGGACGCCACCTCTTTTCCATCCTTGCTCCCTTCTTTCTTTTTATACCTCTTTATTCTCTGCCTCCACCACTCGGTTTTTCTACTACTTCTGTAGCAATTCACCATTAAGAATCTCCATACTTATTTTTTAAAGGATTATTTCAACCCTTCTCAGTTTGTTCACCTTTCGATTTTTCTATCATCACTTGATGAGGGTAAAATAGGTTAATCTGCCAAATTCCCTGATATACTTATCCACCTTTCCATCCTTCCACTTTAACACGAGAAAAATGTTTCCAACTTATTCTACAATTTAAGCAACAATTATTTATCATCAACATGTTACCTGAACATATTCTGGGTAATCTAGGCTCGATAGGTCCTCTTACTATCCTCAACTTGTTTGTGCTCGTACTTCTAATCACTTGTAACCCCCTTTCATGTATAACTGGTGAACTAGACCGTCACCATCTAGGGAGAGAACGAGATATCATATGCAGTCCCTACCTCTTTCTTCCCCTTTCCCTTCCAGTCTCAGGATGCCCTAGCCCTATGTACCCTTCTCTGCCACACCGTAGTCAGTGGGGGAACTAGGTCCTCTGTCATGAATGCCTCATGGGTACGAGGGCCATTCAGCCACCTCAAAGAGGATACATCGATCCCCCTAACCAAACTCTGCCACAATCCTAGGTCTAAGATCCTCGCCTAATACATATCTAGGGGAGGGCAAGGCGGGACGTGGACCTCGACGTCCATGTGATGCTAGAAGAGTACTCACTCTCCAATGAGAACTCCTTTAACAAGGGCCCCACCAACAACACATGGCGTCAGGTAAGGGCTAACACCTCATGATAGGCCTCGACCGTCTCCAACTTGGATAAAGATAAAATGAGAAATCATAAGTATTCATAATGCGCATTAAGGAAAAATTCAAAAATCCATGGAATTATTTACTGCCTGTTATGTTAGTCCATTGAAGTTATCCTGATACGCCTCCACTAAGGCCCCTGCCCTCTCATCCTAAAATTTCTATCAAAATATTTCTAGCTCAGTCTTTATGGTGTGCACCTCAACCAATCGCAAAGCACGCGACCTCAGGACCTCGAAGGCCCAAACCTGTGAACATATACAACATGTGAGCCAAGATATCTAAAAGTGTGCATTAGAATAATTAGAAAATAACTAAAAGAGCATAGACATACCTCCCAGATATTGCAGTCAACTCCTCAATCTCTCTCACCTTCTCCAAGGCCCATAGGCACCACAGCTGCACGAAGTGATCGCCATTGCTAAAAAGGTCTCCCCTAAGGCATAGAGTAGAAACCTCTAGACATAGTGATCAATTGTCAGGTCATCGGCTCCCTCCAAATCCATACCCTCGTAGTGTGCACGAAGGGTGCCCAACAAGATGGAACTGCCCTTTTTGAAAGACGACTCGAAGACCAGCAACCGAACAATGAGCTCTCAGTCTTTGTCGGGATGATAGGCCCAAAGAATAGTTCCCTAACACGCAAATAACGTTGATACTCACCAAATCGTGCGGGGTAAGGGTCGCTTCCCCGAATGGAAAAAGTGTTGGTGGAATCCCACTAATGCTCGGCCACGTACAGAAGATGCTTCTTACTACGGGCCGCCGCACGCACCCTATCTAGGAAAAGTTGAAACTAGTACAGGCTAACCTAGCACTCACAGATTAGAGGATCTTGGCCTACCATTTCTAACCAAGTTTGGGGAGCCCCAACACCCCATGTTCACGGGGAGGGGTTGCAATCAAGAACAAAGAGAAGAATTACAAAAATTAGTCCGATTTGATCATGAACGGCATGAAAAATAGCATAGGTGAGCCCTACTTTGCACGAGGATGACTTATGTGGAAAAAAAAGGTGAAATAGTGTGTGTAATTGGAGAGAAATCGTTGGAAAACTTACCACCTCCACACAAAAAAAATGCTTGCTCAAGTGGACTCCTTGATCTGAAGTCAATAACGAGTGATCATCCGCCCGAATCGTCGGCCAAAAGCGCGAGATTCGGCTGATTTTCGGCCCTCGTTCATGTCTCCTCCTCGCATATAAACTCTATAATTCTAAAAAAAATTGGAAGAGTTCGGAATAGAACCTAAAGGTTTATTAGGCTGGAGATGTAAAGAATAAAAGGACAAGACTTTTAGCAATAATTACATTCACTATTTAGCCTCTAAGGGATCAAATTACGACACCCCTCAGCCCCAAGTGACGTCACTGGAGCTGAGTTGTCTATTATAAATACAACATAACCCTGCTGGATTACAGAGCAAACTCTAGATACATGACTTTATATACATAAACTTTCAAAAGGGCATCATTAAAAAAGTTTCACTACAACGTTCAACATAAACACAGCAGACGTTTTAAAATAAAACATCTAGATCCCAAAAACACGGTTGACACCGTCTCATGTCTCGTTTCACAATTAAAGACAACTTCTTTTTCCCCTTCCTAGACGTCTCACCCGGTTCAACCTTACAACCTGAAACAACACAGACAAAGAATTCCCAGTAAAGATAACACAAGGAACAACGTGAACAAATGATTCAATAGTCTCGAAGGAATAATAATCAACTCAACGATATCAAAGAATCAGGAGTTTAATAAATAAAGCAGCATCAATGTAATGGTCAGACGATATTGTCTTTCATCAGACTGAGCAGCTTTAAGGCCCAACATAACAATATTATTCCCACATTTTATGGACATGACTAATAGACAAATAGACTGACAGACTATGTAAGTGAACATTAAATCAGTAATAGCCAAAATAAACATCAATGAAATACAAGCAATTAAAACCGCTAACATCAACATAAAGTCAAGTGCAATGTAGACTCAAACCGAACCAGACACGATAGACTCGACTCGTTCGCCATACACCATTTTCACCAGTGATCATATTTCACATGTCATTCTTTCATATAATGTCTTGAATTATAGGATGTTCCTTTCAGTCTCAGGTAATTAAAAGAGACGCTATCACAAGAAGGGAACTCACAAAGAGTGCTTGTCCCCAACCGTGTTACCACCAAACCACAAGTTACGCCAACTGGGAGAACTAAGGGAAATGATTTCACCTTACATCCTCAATAAAAAATAACGCAACTAAGAATTACCGGTCACAAAGACCAACCGGTATTCAACACAACAATTAAAGTGCACCCCAACACCATCAACAGGTGGACTCGGGAGAAAATTAATCACAAGTCCTCAACAACATTCCTAACTAAGAAGGAAATCGGCACAACAACCACAGACATCTCTTATCAACAATGCAACAATCTCTAAAAAACAACACTATCAACGACAGGTATGCTAAACAAAGCTAATTATAGCATACAAGGAATCGCATTATCCTAACCTGACTGGCTTTTATCCGACGTGACAAGCAACCTTGGATCACAATGAGCGGCATCACTTAATCAAATAAGACCATGCTCGTCAGAAACTAATCAAACACAAACACACTTTATTCTACCCCTTCCCAATTAGTTGTTTATAACGTCTTACAAAGGCCAGTTATCCCCACCTGAAAGCAGACCTTTAACCTAGCTTTATTGACGCATTAGTATTAATAACTCCTTTGTTTTAGGCGTACTAACCCTTTTTCTCATTTCTCGTCACTTAGAATGCTTAATTGCGCGCGTTCCCAAAAAATTAGCGCGGACATAGTAAATTACCAAAACACCCCCTGATGGCCATTACAACCCCAACACCGCTTCAAAACAACTTTTAAGATATTCTAAATTCATTTACAGACAAAAAAATCCTTCAAAAACATATTTTTAAGCATCTATATTAATTTTTCAGACTAAAAAGCCTTTTTATAATTTGTTGCTCAAATATTTCTAAACGATAATTAATAGAGCGCTCGGAAGCCGGTTCCGCTAAAAATAACTATCGGCTTCGAAATGCCCCGAAACTTCAGACATTGAAGATTCTTACCATTTTAAGGTCATCATAAAATTTCTAGGGCAAATTACACTTATATCCCTGAGGTTAGGGTATAATTACAGTCAAGGACAACGAGTTTCAAAATGTAACATTCCGTGACCAAACACTTTTAAAATGTATCAGCCGTGTCCATCCGTTAGGGTTCCGTCAAAAAATTGTACTTTTTGTATGATGTCATCAATATGTATTTTTAAAATGACGATACTACCCCTTGTACTGTATATATTGAAAAATATCTGTTTATTATTATATATGATTTATTTATCAGTTTTAGTTTTAGGATATTCTTGAAACCCTAATTTGCAAATTAGGATATTCTTGAAACCCTAATTTGCAAATTAGGATTTTCTTGAAACCCTAATTTGCAAATTAGGATTTTCTTGAAACCCTAATTTACAAATTAGGATTTTCTTGAAACCCTAATTTGCATATTGATTTCAGCCTTAATTTGAAGATTAGGGTTTTAAAACCCTAAAATTTGAATTTTGTTGAAACCCTAATTTACAAATTGGGGTTTTCTTGAAACCCTAATTTGCAAATTAGGATTTTGTTGAAACCCTAATTTGCAAAGAAACCCTAATTTGCAAATTAGGGTTTCAAGAAAACCCTAATTTGTAAATTAGGGTTTTGTTTGCAATCCCGACCAAAGAATCTCTGGTGCTAACGCCCGGCGTCGTCCTCGGTCGGGGCCGACCTGGCGGCGATGCCGAAAGCCTCCTCCTCGAAAACTGGGCCGTAGCGCTTCGGAGAGAGAGAGTCTCGATCAGGCGGCTGAGGACGACAGATGCTGAAGGAGACGCTGAAGTCCAGGGTGAGGGTTTCGGCTTCATGGAGGACATTTGGCTACAGGTATGGGCGTATTAATGACATTAAAAATAAGATGAAATAATGGCATTAAAAAAAATAAGATTCCAGCTTAGGGGCAATATAGTCTTTTCATTAAAACCGTTAGGGTTTTTAAGATTCCGTTTGGTCAATGGACATAAGTGTAATTTGTCCAAACTATTGTCCTTGGCTGTAATTACCCCTAAACCTCAGGGATATAAGTGTAATTAGCCCAAATTTCTATGCAAAATTGCATTGGTTTGCTTTTTTTAAATTCACCGTACAACTGTTACACTAACCGCGTCAATTAACCCCTTTCCGGACCTCGAAAAAATCTTTAGTCTTAACCTTTGATCATCTGTTTCGGTTTAAAAATTTAAAACCTTTCGGTTCTTAAAAGAAAGTATGTGGGGTCTACCATTACGTGCTTTACCAAAAATTCAACCTTCCACCAAACATCAATAAATCGTCAAAATCTAGTTCCTGTTCTCAGAGTCTATTCTCACCCACTTATTATCTGAGGCTTAGAATTCTACAGAATCTCATATTGGGGCAGGTGAAACTATACAAATCCTAAATCAGGTAAAGATACACATACATAATATGTTGTCAATTTTCATATCATTTGAGAATAGTACACAGCAAAATACTGATAATCAGATTAACTATAAGCAGCAATTATAACATTGTTACCATTTTGGGACATATTAACAAACACCAATCACAAAGATACGGTGATGGTTACACAGCAAATTATCTAACATTATTCACAACAAATGAATATCTTAGTCAAGTATTTAGAGGTCAAATAATAACAATAATTGCAATCAGAACGCTAAAATCTTTAACAAAATCATACATATTGGCTTTCGAGATTTACGATACACTTTGCTGACATTCTGAAATATGACGAGTACAGAAACAATGGTGTTGGTCTGACGAAGCAAAGTTAACCCAATGACTCAAAGCAATTGCAATTAGTAAGAGTTTTTGGTCCTTAATGGAATCTGTAGCTCTCCCATGGCTAGTGGGTCAGATACTATCCCATCAAGTCCAAATAGATTAGAAAAAGAAAATAGATAATTGTCCTAAAAAGGGAATAAGATGACTCAGTATGAATGATATCTTCTCTGACGTCTCAGAGCGGATTAGTATTTAATTAAGTCGCAATTGAATTCAAAATACAAAGGAATGAGCAAAATGGCAAGGTAGAATTCCCCACTTCTTATCCTACTCTCATACCAAACTTTCGGACATAACACCAGTCATTTCCCAAAAAGCATTATCTTCACTTATAAATCAAATCACTAATTTAACTATTACTCATAACTTACAAACTTCCAAACACTACTAGAGTTACCCCTGACAATCTACAGATGCGTGATTAGAGAATAATCAATCCCCGCCTGCTATGACATCAAAGTCTCTAACAGCAAATGGGCCGAGATCCACTAAAAGATCTGCATCCGCAACATAGACAGTATAGTCTCGGAGAACTATAGAAACATGAAAAGACTCTCCCAACGGTGTGCTTATCCCAAGATCGGTTCATAAATAATGAGTTCAAACCCTCAATAGCTATGCAAAAGTAAAGGATACCAAAGAATATGTCGTTCTAGAATCCCCGCCTACTATGACATCAAAGTCTATAACAGTAAATGGGCCGAGATCCACTAAAAGATCTTCATCCGCAACATAGACAGTATAGTCACGGAGAACTATGAAAACATGAAAAGACTCTCCCAACGGTGTGCTTATCCCAAGATCAGTTCATAAATGATGAGTTCGCACCCTCAATAGCTATGCAAAAGTAAAGGATACCAAAGAATATGTCGTTCCAGAATCAAACATTATACGAGCAACTAATGGGTTAACATGCAGTGTATTGACACAATGTCATCAGATGTAGCATCATCCTGAGCTGACATTGAATAAAGTTTGGTTGATGTCCCGGGCCTCTACCTTGGCGGGACTTAGAGTTGATGAGTCTGCCTTTGTCGACCTTGTCCTCTTTCCTGATAAGAACCTCTGCTTGTTGATGCACTAGCTATAGGTGTGGGATGAGAAGTTGACTGATTATTTTTAACAATTGGACAGTCTCAAACTTGATGCTCTACTCTACCGCACCTGAATCACTCACCGATAACTCTATAGCATGGCCTACTACCACGATACTTCCCGCACATGATATATGGAGTGTCTAAACAGGTTGACCCGCCACCCGAAGCAGTACTCTGTGTAGGTCAAACTTCAGGATTTTACGATGTTCTAAATCTAGTACTCTGGGCTGGTCGAGCGCCTACATCCTGCGCTCCTTTGAATCCCGTACTTTACCCAGATCTAGATCCATGAGCCAATGCTGGCCTGAATTCCTGATTCTGCCCCATCTCGGGGACTTGGATACCTTGTTGTAATGACTGTGCAAATCGCCGACGCTTGGCGGCCTCCACAAATCTATCCTAGGAAAACTCTTGCCTAGCCTCTTCTGTCTATCACGCCTCTATTTATACCACTCTCTACTCTTGGACTTGGATTGCTCCAAAGCACGTGCCAAGTCTACACATTCCATATGGCTCGTTAATCGAGCAGAAATCACTACATCCCTCAATCCTGGCTTAAGGCCCCACTCAAACTTTCGACATCTATCTCCTTCAGTTGGTAACATTCGTACTACAAATCTTGCGAGGCGTGAAAACCTCATTTCAAATTCATCTGCCGATTCTAGATCTCATTGCGTCACAATGGAAAATTCTCTCAACATTTGTTCACGATAACTCATTGAGAAATATCGGTCGAAGAACAATTCCTTGAATTATTCCCAAGTCATCTCATCCAACTATTGGCAAGTTGAACTCCTTTCCACCATTTTCCACCACTGATCAGCCTCATCCCTCAGTTTATAAAGAGAAAATTCAACCTTTTGCCTCTCACTATAGTGAATGGCTCAAAGAAAAATTCTCCATTTCGTTAATCCAGTTCTCTGCCTCCATAGGGTCTAATGACCCCCTAAAGCTAGGCGTATCTTGTTTGGTAAATTCACCTAAGGTACTCTTATCTTGAGGTCGTGGATGTGATTGAACCGGATTTTGTACTCCTTGTTGCTAATTAGCCAGATTCTGTGCCATCACGATCAAAATCTGGTTCCTAGTGTTTAGAACTGCAACATAAGGTTCTAGTTTTGCTATTCCTCCCTATTAGGCCGAGATACCTCCATATCGGGGACCTCTTGGCCCTCCGTATTATCTCCGCTGCCAATGCTATGAGTGCGAGCCATACTGGTACATAATAGTTATGAAAGTTATACTAACACGGATCTAAAGAACAATTCAATCACAGGTTATAGGCATCCTTCTTAACTCTACCATTATCCTTCTTAACTCTACCATTATCCTACCCCACTCTCATTAACCGAAATATGATTCTATAGAATCGCATTACATATACTATGTGGTTCCGTGGCTGCAGAATCATATACTTATACTCTTAATACCATAAGACCGAACTACTCTGGTACCAACTGTAACATCTCAAAAATCCAGAGCTCCGTCACCCCGAACTCCCTTGTTAACCTACCACATCAAACCTGTCAAATCATGTATATTAACACATACTTCAAGCATCTAATCCAATATCAACTCAAATTCTTCAAAGACAAGATTACAATACTGCTTAAACTTAAACTATTAAAACCTAGGTTCTTTACAAACTCGAGTCCTTATAAAATGAGTTGACAATACTGATCCATGCAGTAGTCTTACTATACAATTGTGGTGGGCTCACCGGAATCTCACACAACTCTAAACCCATTCTCGAGCATGCTACAGTTGATCATTACCTACAGAAAGGAGTCAAACGAAGGGTGAGCTTTTGAGAGCTCAGTAAGGTCGTACAAGGACAACCAATAGAATTACAAAACAATTCAAAAGAATCCAACCAACGATAATTTCCAAAATGATCAAAATTCATCATAAATAAATACCAAAATAAACAATAAAAGTCACGTCAGGTTCCAAAAAGATCATTAAAAGGTCATTTCCAAAGCCATCATTCCAAAATACAATGATGGTTTTGCAAAGGATTTTAAAACAAGATCAACTGCAATTTGGGGAAGGATTTCGAACAAGCTCAAACTATTTGAGACAATCTTTTCCAATCATTTCTGAGACAATCACTGTAAGATACAATCTAAATAATTTAAAAATGTTGATCCCGAGCAGATGCGATGCAATTCAGGCAAAGTCAATATGCAATGTCATTCAGGCAAGGCACAATATAGTGTACACATGCATGATGTACAATACTAGTTCTAGTGAGTGCTAGCCTGCATTCCACGTAGGATTTAAACCAGCCTTATAACGCCTCCCCACGATACGGACCCCCAGGTCAACACAAAATCAACAATAATAATGAGTATTTACATGAACTCAAGTAACCGAAATCAAATTCAACACTCAGAACACAAGAATTGCCACCAACCAATAGCAAGAATAAATACGAACATTTATCAATTTCAAGCATAACAATTCTAAAGAAAGAATGCAAATAATTATCGAATTTGCTCAGCATGTAATAGGCGAACATCGATAGATTTCCAAACAATCGATTCAAGTTCAATGTTGGGGTTTTCTTGGTAATAACATGCTGATATTAAATACATATCTCAGTATTTGACAATAGCTATAAGCAAATCAAAAGAATACTTACGAACACCAGTTATCAAAATTAGGGTTCCAAAAGAAGTCCTTACCCAGGGTTCAGATAGAAACCCTTACATGGATCTGAAACTAGATTATCCTAATCGGAAAGTCTTCAGCTTTACCTTAAACGAAACAATCAACTGAATAACACTTTAGCGCCTTGCTTCCGGTATCCTTAAACAGATCCACCAAAGCTCAACTGTATCAAAATCAAAACATATCATGCACGCAGACAAATAACTCGAACATTATTATTATCAAAATTATTTAAGCCACGTCACACAAAACATATTTCAAAATCAAGATATTTCTCTATGTTCGAGACAAGCATTTGTATAAGATCAATAAGATCCAATTCAAGGACAATTTTTTAAAAGATTACAAAACAGTCACAAGTAGATTGATAACAATATGGGTAAGGGTTTCAGATAACCACAAACAATTTGGTCACAATTTGGGGAAGAGTTTCAACTCAATCCCATTTAATCAGATATCAAAATATTCATTTCTATTCAAAACAATCATTGTAAGATATAATGTAAAAAAATTCAAAAGATATTGATCCTGGGTAGAGGCAATGCCATATGCAATGCATAGAAAGTATGCACATGCATGATGTACGATAACTAGCCCTTTCCATCATTTCAAGGGACTAGCCTACATTCCCCATAGAACGCAGGAACAAACCATCCTTATAACACCTCCCTCTGAACAAACCCCTAAGTCAACATTGAAGACAACAATCATAGAATCAACAAGAAATTCAATGCTTGACTTTCAATTAAAATGAGCATTAACATGAATTCAAATAACTGATATCAATTAGGTTTTCAATGACAATCAAACATGCTGATACTAATTCAGCACTCATAACTCAAAAAATACCACAAACAAATAGAAAAAATAAATACGAACGGTTATCGAATTTAGGCACAACAATTTAGAAGAAAGAATGCAAACAGTTATCGAATTTACTCAATATACGATAAAAGGCGAGCATCAATAAGATTTTCAAATAACCAATTTAGGTTCAATATTAGGGGTTGCTTGGTAATAATATGCTGATAGCAATGCATATCTCAATGTTCGACAATAGCCATATGTAAATAGAAAGAATACTTACGAAGATAAGTTATCGAATTAGGGTTCGGACTGAAATCGTTACCCAAGATTCAAATGGAAATCCTTACCTAGATCCGAAGCTAAATTATCCTTACCAAACAGTCTTTTGCTTTAACTTAAACAGAACAATCAAATGATCAGAATACAGTTTACACTATGATACTATAAACTCAACACTGACTCACACATATTCTTATAATGAACCCCCTCACCATGTATGTGATACCCCGGAATTTCCGGAAATTAATTTAACCGCAAGTTTGATGAATTAATGGGGGGTTAGTTATTGAATAACATTGCGTAGGTGATAATTAAGTGTTAGGGAGCTAAATAAGGGGTGACTGTGACATTTGGGGCCAAAAGGTAATTACATAAAGTTAGGGGTCATTTTATAAATTCTGAAAATATGCCGAGATGCCAAGTGTTAGAGGGAATTTTTTTTACTTGTTGCCACCTCATGCTAGGGCGTGGTGACTAAGTTACTTTAAATATTTAATTAATGTATGGATAGAGATTTCGGGAGAAGAAAAAAACTGGAGGGAAAAAGACAAACAGAGAGGACGCGGGAAGAGCAACAGAAAACAGAGCAAGAGAGAGAACAGACTCGGGGAAGGGAGCAAGGGAATTGGGGCAGGAATTTGAAGGGGAATTGGAAGAACCTTGGAGGGTAATTACTCTACCCTATTTAGTTATGTGATTTAGTGTGTGTCGTGTGGAATCAGTGTGTGTGGTCACTGCGAGTGCCTGTGTGCGCGTTGGGTGACTGTGTGTGTGTGTTCTTGGTGAGCAGGAAGGGGATGGTGAGTAAGGATGGGTTAAGTTCGGGTAAGGTGGTTAGTGTTTAAGTAGAACTAAGGGGAGGGGATTGAGAGTTTTGTTGTGTCCGAGGGGCTGCGTGTGTTAGTGTGTGTTTAAGTGAGTTGGTGTGTGTTCGGTGTGTGTCTTGCAGCCGTCTGTGTGTGTGCTCATATGTTTTCGGGTATGCGAGTGGTGGGGTGATTTGAGTGTATAATTCCATGTGTAGTGAGTTAATGGGAGTGTTGATGTATGAAACTAAATGGTGTTAGTGGAGGGAAGAGCAAGGCAGTGTGGGTTCGTGAATGGTGTGTGTGTTCTTGCGTGTTCTTGGCTGTGGGTGGTTTGGGTGTGTGAGATTATGGGTATTGGATGTGTATAAGGTGTTAAGGTGTGTGTATGGTGTGTGCCCAGGTGCTCTGGCCGAAGGTTGAAGCTGAAGGTACGTGTGTGTTTGGGGTGAAATAGTAGGTGAAAAAAAATCTGAATAGTGCTGGTTAGTGTCGCTAAAGACTAAAAATAAATTAAGCAGTTTTTCAATGAATTTGAATAAATAGCTAGGTCCAGATTTAGCCAAAGTGCAGAAAATAGACCCTAGGTATTTTTAGGAGATCTTCATCAGGGAAAAATTTCAGATTTTTCCGAAGACTGGAAAGGGGTTAACCGAAACGGGGAACTTTGAAACTTTGCAGTGTAATTTAAAATACCAAACTAGCGCGGTTTCACATGAAACTTTTATGGGAACCCTAGGATGTTGAGAAGTTAAGGCCCCGTACGCTTACACTTTTTGTTTTGTGTATTTGTATTGTGTTTTCGTTTTCAATATTTTCGTATCCAATCACAAATTATGATTGTGTACTTTTATCATTTTCATCACTTTTTTATGTCTACTTTTTTCAGTTGTTTTTGTATGTTTACCGTTTTTATTTCTGTTTTCATTATTGTTACCATTATTATTTCCGGTATTACCCTTGCTGCTCCGATCAATGGATCTTTCCTCCCACATCAAGGATGCCAACCGAAACCATAGAGGATGATTCCCAAATCAATGGGGTTCTTTTTTCCGGCAGGAATCCCAAATCATAGAGGATGATTCCCAAATCAGAGAGGATTCCCAAATCATAAAAGATGTTTTTCCCTATTCACACTCTCAATTTCCTTTTCGATCATCACACATATGTGTGTCTTCTCCCTCTTGCTTCTTCTTCTTCCCCATTGACAAACCAACTCGGAAGACTCCCATTTGTCGCACTCCTCCTCCCAATTTTTTCAATGGCAAAACCCTAATCATGCACTCAAACACAGTCACACAGAACATTACTGCGCGTGTCTGTGTGTGTGACTTAGAGAGAGAGAGAGAGGGGGGGAGGGAGAGTGAGTTGAACCCGCGAGGCCGCCGGTGCTGTCGTGGATGTCGTCATCAGAGGAGATGCGCCAGACGCGGAGGAAGTCGCTAGAGGTGGCGAGGAGGTCATCTGAAGCGCACTCCATTTCGAGAGAAGCAAGCCGATGCCTTGCCGGAGCTGAGCGGCGGCGTCGACCAAGAGCACCCGCTGATCCATTTCTCAAAAAGCCTTGTTCGGTACTGGGTTACACACGGTACAATGCTTATTGATAAGAGAGAGAGACGGTGAAGAGAGAGACGGATGAGGGAAAGGGTGAACATCAGGCTTCTAACAATGAATTCAATTGTGTCGGGCAAAAACCGAAAAAAGGTGAAAACACCTATAAGGTGTTTTCCCTTTTTTCGCTACTATTTGGATTTTGTATCCAAAACAAATATCCAAAATGATAAAAGTACAAAAAAAAGAGCATTTTTTGCCATCATTATAGAATTTGAGTACAGAATAACATAAACATATGGGGCCTTATTTTCTCAAGATTTTAGGTCGTTCTGAAGTCGTTCGCTATTTTTGGCCGAACAGGCTTTTAAGTGTTCGGTCCGGACATCGATTCGGGTTTTTCGAGCAAAAATTTTCTAATAAACTTTTTAGCTTAAGAATGAATTCAGGAGGTTAAAAATAACATTTTTAGTGCTTTTGAGATTTTCCTGGTGCTGGAAACCCTCGGGGGGCATTTCGGTAATTTGCCACCATAAGAGGGGTATTTTGGTAATTTTACCGCGTAAACTCCGAACTTCGGGGAATGCATTAAGTTGAGTGTTCTGAATAACGAGAAGCGGGGAATGGGGTTAAAATCCCTAAGTAAAGGGATCAACACTGACGCGGTGCTAGGCTAGGTTAAAGACCCGGCTGTCAGGTCGGAGTAACTTACCGCTATAAAATACGGTAAATAATTGATAAAATGAAAGTAGAATACTTTGGTATTATGATGGTTAGTGGCTAATGAGTAAGGTCTTATTTGATTAGGTGACCCCGCTCGCGGTGCTTTGAAGTTGTTGGGCTCGGCGGCTAAAAGCCAGCAAGGTAAGGATAGTCCGGTTCTCTGTATGCTACGAATTTGCTCCTCGTGGCATACCCCTCATTGATAGTGTGAAGTATGATGAACGTTTTCTGGTGAATATGAGGTATCGGTGGTTGTTGTGCCGGTACCTCTCGTGCTTTGAAATGTCGTTGGGTTTTCGACTAGCTTGTTCCCTAGTCTACTATGTGTGCGTTACTGATAATTTCAAGCTACCTTGTTGAACCCCGGTCGCGTACATGATCGGAATTTCTTGTTGATGGGTTTCTTAATAGAGGACATAAGGTGGACCATGTTCCCTTAGTCCGTCCAGTTGTTGTAATTTGTGCTTTGGCGATAGCGTGGTTCGGGGACGAACACTTTTTGTGAGTTCCCTTCTTGTGCTTGTTGTCTCTTTTATTTGTCTGAGACTGAGATGAACATCCCGAAGTACAAGATATTATGTGAAAGGAGGGCCAGTGAAACGTAATCACCGGCAAACAGGATGTAGGGCGGGCGGTTCGAGTCAGTCGTGTCGGTTGAGTCCAGTCAGTCCGGTCGGTGTCTGCATTGCATTTGACTTTACTATGACATTGTGATTTTAATGGCTTGTATTTTATTGATGTTTAATTTGGCGATTTGGTGTTCACGTGCATGGTAGTCGGTCAGTCGGTTTCGTCAGTACAATTCATTAAATGTGGTGATAATGTTGTTCTGTTGGGCCTTAAAGCCGCTTAGTCCGGCTAAAAGAAAAAGAAACATGTTGCTTGATTCGTTGAATTGATGTTGTGTCATCCTTTGGAATTCTAAATTCTTGATATCGTTGAGATTGATTATTATTTCTCCCAAGGCTGTTACTTCGTTGTCTGCGTTGCTCCTCGTATTATCTTTACTGGGCGATTTGCGCTCATTCCTTACCTGTAATGTTTTAGGCAGTCAAGGCGAAGTAGGGGAAACTTCGAGGAAAGGGAAGGATAAGGCGCTTAATCAGTGAACAAAATAGTAAGACGACGATATGCGTATTTTGGGAACTAGACATTTTGTGTAAATACTTCTGTTGTGCTTGTGTTGAGCTTTATGATGAAATTTTTGTACGGATAGGTTTTTGTGAAACCTTATGTATATTCAAGGATGCTTTTAGAATTGATCTGTATCGATAAGGTTTATAATGCAGTCATGACTGACGACCCGGCTCTGGTGACATCACCAGGGTTGGGGGTGTCACAATGTAGGTAAAATTACCAAAATACCCTTAGGTGTGAAATTACCAAAAGAACCTTTCTCATACTTAAATCACCGAAACAGCCTTCCCATAAATAAAAATCACTAAAATATTCCTACTGTATGTGAGTATACCCAAAAGTACATTTTATAGGTAAAATTACTAAAATACCCCTGTTGGGTGGCAAATTATCAAAACACTCCCCGGTGATTTTCACACCGGAAAAATCTCAAAAACACATTAAAATACTATTTTAAGCATCCTAAAGTCATTTTTGGGCTAAAAGTGTTTTAGAAAATTTAGGCTCAAAAATTCTAAATTGGTGTTCAGATCGAATGCTCAGAAGCCGGCTCTGCTAACAATAACTATCGATCTTGGAATGGCACATAAGTTTTTTTAAAAAAAAACCCTAGCTTAGCATCCTTTGCAGACGCCAAAAAATTCCAAATTTTTTTACAGCGTACATCTCGTAAGAATAACCGAGGTTCTTGTTTTGCACTTGGTCAAAATATAAGTACAACTATTTTAAAAAAAAAAATTATTGAATAAACTGTCTAAAAATTCTCCATCTTTAGTGACAATTACAATCACTATTTAAAATCAATACACACGCTACTTCACCTAATTCACACACACTCTTCAACTTCTTCACACAGCCGAGACACACATTTTACACACATTGCTACTTTCGAACACACATACCTACACCTAAAACACACACTATAACACATTTAAATACACCTATTACACACATAATTATACACACAAACACACATATACTCACCACCCAAACACATGTACACTGTAAACATTCAAACACACACTCTTACACACTCAAGCACACACATACCCCTCGACAACCCACTGAAAAACACATAGAACCTCGTCCAATTCCTTCCTACACCAGACTAACACGACACATACCCAATTTACACTCACAATCACACATAATTCACTCACCCGAACGCATACACACATTGAAACACACACTAACACTCAATGTCACACCCACGACCACTCACCCTGCCCCCCCCCCCCCCCCACACACACACACTGACCATACTAATACACACTACCCCATGCAATACACTCATACATATGTTCAGAACACACACACAGAAAACACAAACTTCACGGTGCTTAAACACACACGCTTTTACTAAAAATACACATTTAGAAAAGGTAGAGAAATTACCCTTAAGGAAATCCCTCAAACTCTCCATCTCCCTGATTTTTGCTCGAGTTTCTTCTCTTTCTTCTTCCTCTGTTTTTCCCTTCTCTGTCTCTTGTTTTTTTTTCTTGTTTACTGTTTCTTCTTTTCTCTCCGAATTTCTTTTTTGATTTTTTTTATCTTTGTTTTAATTTATTTAATTTCTAAAATAATAAAAAAACATTATTTATATTATAATGAAATTGGTCATCACATAACCAAGTAGATAGTGGCATTTTCTTAAGACAAACTTCTCTAAAATTTGACACCTATCATGTTATTTTTGAAAATTGCCAAATGGCCCCAAAGTTTTTCAAAATTATAAAATGACCCCAAAAGTTTTCAAAATTATATTTTGACCCCAAAATCATTTTAAGCTTCCATAATCTATTAATGCCCAAGTATTCCTCAAAATTATCGCTCATTTATTTTTCAGAGCACAGATGATAATTTTAAATAACTTAGAAAAGTACGGAATATTACACACTTACATCAAGGATAAATCAATCACAAATAATTTAAAATCTTTTAAGTAAATCGCTTTATTGATACATGGACTGGACCCACCTAAGTAAATTGGGTTGAGCCCAATTTATTAACTGGATTGGACTGGACAACTGGACTGGACTAATTAATAGACCAGACTAAATTAATTAAGTTTGAAATATTATTAGGCCTACACCTATAATAATAAACCTTAATAAATAATAAAGCATAATAATAATTTAATAAATAAAAATAGCTACAAAATGGGATGTCTATATCCGCAAATAGTAAAATGCACTTTTCTCCCATAAGAAAGAGAAAGAAAGATAATTGAAGGGGATGGAAAGACATTTGGGATACCTCAAATTGAAGCCCAAAACAATGAATAATGGATGATGCAATAGCTAAGGTTAGTCATCCCTTTCCACTTCATTGGCGTCAAATTTAAAATGTAACGGCATGATAAAAATCCGACGACGTTCCACCCGTCAGAGCTCTGCCGTCCTCAAGGGAAAGAGATGAGCAGTATGTGGAAGAGTCACTGGCCATCGTTCGAAAAGTCTCATCGCCAAAATCCGATGTTGAAGAGCGTCATTGCAGAACCTATAACTGGCTTAACGTCTTCTCCAAAATCGAACGATTAGAAACAGCGATGGAGAGAGCAATGTGACTTCAACTGCATAAATAAGCTTTTGAGTCTTAATAGTAGATCAGAGACCCAAAACTTGAAATTCTGGCCAAAAACTAGAAGTATGGTCTAAGGTTAAAGCTCCGGCTAACTCCTATAGATCCAGCTAGAGACTTAAAATATTGGCCAAATTGAAACTTTGGCCGAACCTTGAAGATCCTGCTGAAGGCTGAAACTCATCCCAACTTGAATAGCCACCGATGGCCAAGGAGGGGTAGGAAGTAATTAGGGGAAAGTAGGGAATGACCCCCTCTACTATAAGCGTTGTGCGATTTGCCCCCCTCCACTTCAAATTTAAACACTAAACCCCCCACAGTTTGAGAAATTGGGCACGATTGACGGAAACTGTTAAACTAAACAGCGCGTGGTCAACACGTGCGCTGACTAATTTTTTTTTTTTAAAATGACAATTTTGCCCCTTCTTCTCCTGGATCTTCAATTTCAGTTTCTTCCTCTTCACCTTTTACCACCGCACCACCGGAACGGCGCCAGCGCAACAGCCCCGACAGACTCCCCGCCGCAACAGCCCGCAACAGCCCCGGCCGACTCCCCGCCGCAACAGCCCGCAACATCCCTGGCAGACTCCCCGCCGCAACAGCCCCTGCAGATCGGCCATCGATCGGCCACCATTCTTGTCGCATGCCGTGGGCCATCGATCAGCCATCCAA